>CM065592.1:86983983-88183983 GCA_033119425.1 Bufotes viridis | reverse complement strand
TTTCAACTTAGAGCTGGGTTTATAATGGGTCAGCTTGCTAGAATTAACGAGTTAACGAATATGGAATATAGCAGCAGTGCTAGTTGAAATCGCAATGCGATTAATTTAACTTAAAGTATTCGCATTGCGATTTCAACTTAGCACTGCTAGTGCATAGCTATATATTCCATATTCGTTAATTCTAGCCTATGTAAGATAGCAGTGCTAAGTTGTAATCGCAATGCGATTAATATAACTTGAATTAATCGCATTGCGATTTCAACGTAATTCCTCAAATCCGACAGTACATTTTAGTATATAGAGATTTTCCCATGGATGGGGACGCTCCATGAGCACGGAAGTCGGCAGAAGCGGCAACGGGCACTGACTGGAGCAGCCAGGAAGCCAGGAATCCTCAGGACAGGTAAGAACTACTTTTGGGAAGTGGGAAAGAAAAAAATATAACTAAAAAAAAATAAAAAAAAAACGAATATTCGAAATAGCGAATTTATAGCGCTATATTCGAAATATTCGCGAATTAGCGAAGTGCCGATATTCGCTAAAAAAATTCGCTTTTCGAATATTCGCGCTCAACACTAGTCCCTGAAGTGGAAGAGTGAGTGCACCGATGCCCAACCACTTATGTTTGAGGAAGAGGACATGGGAAGACCACCGCAGCACGTCTCTGATGATGACGAAATACAGGTGCCAACTAGAGATGAGCGAACTTTAAAAAAAAGTTATGGATTCCACTATCGCGGCATATGGAATCCATAAGGGGCGGCTTCCACCAACCCGAACTGTGGAACAGCCGAAGGACCTGGGGTGACGTCACCGTCATGTGATCAGTGCAGGGGGCGTGACTCAGCACGGGATCAAATCCAATGCTGAGCCACGCCCTCTGCACTGATCACATGACGGTGACGTCACCCCAGGTCCCCAGGACCCCAGGATTCCATATGCCGCGATAGTGGAATCCATAACGGGATGCGCGAGTTACCACAACCCGAATGCCGAACGCCAAACTTTTTTTTAAAGTTCGCTTATCTCTAGTGCCAACTGCTGTGGCTTTCTGCAGTGTGCAAACCGACAAGGAGGGCAGGGGTGAAGACTGGGTGAAATATGAATGGAGCAGGGTGCAGAAGCAGAGCAGCCGTCCCCTAGACAGTACACCTACTACTGCCCATCGCACCCAGGGATCGAGCACACCAAAGCCAGCTCCAAGGAGTTCCCCGGTGTGGCAGTTCTTCACACAATGTGCAGACAACAAGACAGGAGTGGTTTGCACGCTGTGCTATCAGAGCCTAAAGCGAGGCATAAATGTTCTAAACCTGAGCACAACCTGCATGTGGAGTAAACACAGAGGATGTGGCAGCAACGCTTCCACTTCCGTCACCTTCAACAAGCAGCACCACCACAATGTCCCATAGAAGCATTCAGTTGTCCATCTCCCAAACACTGGAGTGAAAGCACTCCCCTACCCACCCGTGATTCTTGGCCCTGAATGGCAGCATTTCAAAATTGGTGGCTGTCCCACAGTACATCATTCCCAGCCGCCACTACTTTTCTAGACGAGCCATCCCTTACCTGCACAACCAAGTGGGGGACAAAATCAGGTGTGCACTGCGCAACGCCATCTATGGTACAGTCCACATAACTACCGATACATGGACCAGTAAGTATGGCCAGGGACGTTATATCTTCCTAACAGCACACTGGGTAAATGCTGTGGTTGGTGCCACTGAGCCCCAAGCCCGGCCTGGTGGTGTGTGATAATGGGCAAAATCTCGTAGCAGCTCTGGGCCTAGCCGGTTTGACGCACATCCCTTGCCTGGCGCATGTGCTGAATTTGGTGGTGCAGAAATTCCTGAAAAACTACCCCCGATATGTCAGAGCTGCTACAAAAAGTACGGCCGTCTGTGCGCGCTTTCGGCGTTCTAACCCTGCTGCTGCTCGCCTTTCTGCACTGCAGCGTAACTTCGGCCTTCCCGCTCACTGCCACCTATGCGACGTCCCCACAAGGTGCGAGCAGTAGCAGGCGATAGTGGAGTTTCAGCTGCAGCATGCATGGGTGAATCGCTCTGCGGAACAGCACCACTGGCCGATGATGCCATTCTCAGAGTTACTATCCCACTTCTATGTATCCTTGATAAATCGCTTCGGGCGATGATGGAAGAGGATGTGGCACAGGAGGAAGAGGGATCATTTCCACAGTTATCAGGCCAGTCATTCACAATTAGCTCGGAGGGTGGGTTCCTGCACCAACATAGGCCAGGTACACGACTGTCCAGCCAGGGCACTGTTCTGGAGGATGAGGAGGATGTGGAACCATGTTCACAGCAGGGTGGCACCCAAAGCAGCTCATGGCCATCACTTGTGCGTGGCGGGGGGGATACAGAGGACACAGATGATACCCCTCCCACAGAGGACAGCTTGTCCTTGCCTCTGGGCAGCCTGGCACATGAGCGACTATGTGCTGCAGTGCCTGCGCAACAACAGCTGAGTTGCCCACATTCTAACTTGTGCTGATTATTGGGTGGCCACCCTGCCGGATCCCTGTTACAAGGACAATGTGCCATGCTTAATTCCCTTACTGGAGCGTGATCGGAAGATGCGCGACTACAAGAACACACTGGTAGACACGCTGCTGATGGCATTCCCACCTGACAGCGGGGGCTCAGTGGAAGCACAAGTCGAAGGCAGGGTTAGCATTGCCGAAATGTGGAAAAGCTGTCACCACGCCACAAGAACCAGCACTCCCAGCTGATATGCAACGTCTTAGCAGGAGGCAGCATTTCAGCAACATGGTGGAGCAGTAGGTGTGCACACACCTACACGTACTGACTGATGGGTCTGCCCCATTCAACTTCTGTGTTTCCAAATTGGACCCATGGCCTGAGCTTGCCCTTTACGCCTTGGAGGTGCTGGCCTGCCCTGCAGCCAGTGTATTGTCTGAACGTGTGTTTAGCATGGCAGGGGGCGTTACCACAGACAAGCGCAGCCGCCTGTCCACAGCCAATGTGGACAAGCTCACGTTCATTAAAATGAACCAGGCATGGATCCCACAGGACTTGTCTGTACCTTGTGCAGAATAGTCATGTATACCGGCCTCACACAGCCATTTTTATACTGCAGCACACTTTCTCTTTGTGTTATTTTATATATTCCACAATGTTTTGTGGAAATTAAATAAAAAAAATAAAAAAATAAAAAATAAAAACAAAAAACAGTGTTGGCTACCTCCCTCTCCACCGCCGCATACAACTACACCCCCACGTCCACCTACACAGCCACGTCCACCGCCTCTTCAACCTCCTACTCCATATGGACCTCCTCCTCCTACAGTAGTTCAGGATTATTATTAAAAATTTTATTTATTTTATTTTAAGTAATTTCTAGCGTTGAGCAAGCATGCTCGGCCGAGTACCGATTTGGCTCGAGCATCGCTATGCTCGACAGATCCGAGCGCTCGGCCGAGTACCACATGTGCTCGAGCGCCATGCTCGAGTCTCCTCCCCGCACGTTTGGCGCTTGCTAAGCAGCCAATAAATGTGCAGGTAAGTATTGCCATCACTGTAGTGCCATTAGACATGTTTTCTACTGGGATTACAGTGATTGGCTGGCCGGAACGCGTCAACAGGTGCCATATAGCACCTGGTCACGTGGGTTCGGCTCATTGCGAGTCAGGGAGAGCTGTTGTTAGGAAGGGACAGTCAATGTGGGGTGAATTTCATCTAAAAAATTATCATTGAGAAGACGTTTCAAAGAACTAACAGTCCTTTTAAGGACTATTGTTAGAGGTGGCAGGCAGCCAAAATTGCTTTGGGGGAATTTTTTTTTTTGTCAGGGTAACAGTTAGTGACATTTTCTGTATTCCACAAACTCTGCTTGCTGTGAGCAGTGAGATGCAAATCTACACTTATATCTAGACTGTGCGGTCTATATTTAATTCAAAAATACCAGTGACAGACAGTCATTTTCTGTATTCCACAAACTCTGCTTGCTGTGAGCAGTGAGACGCAAATCTACACTTATATCTAGACTGTGTAATAAGGATGCCCCTGGCCGTTCCTCTTCCAATAAGTTCAGTTTCATCATCCAAAAGTCCAGTCAACGCAATCAAAACCACCGGCTGTCCCTCTAAGTCATGGCCCCATTTCCGAAAATCATGAAAATTTTTGCCTGAACTTGCTATCACCATGAAAGACGCATAAAAGAACATCGAAAGTTGAAAGAGCAGACATCAATAGATCGTCAACATCACGGGGACGTGCGATCAGCTTAGAAGTTACCTAGAGTTAACAAAGCGGCAGCAGACCCTCACCTACAATTTTATATACACGGTCACTGGTCAGCTCAATGTCCACTCCGTTCCTCTAACAAGTTCATTATCATCAGATGATAGTCCGGTCAACACAATCGAAGCCACCGGCCGTCCCTCTTAGTCATGGCCCCATTTCCGAAAATCATGAAAATGTTTGTCTGAACTTGCTATTTATATAAAAGTAAATAAACAGGAAAGAATGTTTCCTAACAATTTTTCATCTAAAATCACTTTAATCTTCAGTTTTGCGAGTTTTATGGTTAGTCTGTAAAAGTGACGTACAACTCGGGCAACACCGTTCCCAGCAGCGACATTGTAGTCCAAGATGCATCCAGACATTCTCCCTATGCTGTCCCCGACCCATTTTGGTGGTGTTTCCATCAATTTCTGATCTTTTCCTATGAACCAGGCACCCTCACCTCTTCAGAGCAGGGGGTGTCTGGTTTAATGCTCGGGTTCTCCCATTGACTTCTATGTAGAGCATCGGGGTGCTTAATAATCACTAGTCATTTCCCTATTCACATTTGTTTGTAGGGCACTTTCCCACATTTTGCAGCCATTTAGCCCTTTCCATGGCTCTGTTAGAGCCATTGTAGTGCCCAAAAGTTTGATTTGGGGTCAAGTTCGGGTCCCGAACCCGAACCCTGCGGCGAAGTTCGGCCGAACTCGGCAAACCCGAACCTCCAGGTGTCTGCTCCACTCTACTAGTGAGACGTACTAATATTTCCTATTAATAGACCCCGTAAATAGCTGTATCACCTAATAAAAAGTAAGGTTTGCTGGAATTACTGAGCTATCATATAGTGCAAACCTAAAATCAGCAGTATAACACCAATTTGGATCCCAAATTAGTGCAGCAAGGTATAGTAAATTTTCTCCTATAACCCAGGCTGTACACTCTCCTATTGGACCCTGTTCTCCTTTTATAGTGTGGATAATGCCTCCCTATCCTTTTTTTACACTATGAATAATCTTTCTCTGAACTAAATCATCTTTTTGGCACAATAAAGTCTTTTCTAGCACTGTCCCTAGTCCCAGTCTTATCTCTCCCTGCACTAAGTACACCGGAAAATGGCTGAATCCAAGATGGCTGAGGCAATTTATAGGGCTGTGACATCACAGGGGCTGGCTGGCTGCTGATTCACTGCATGCATGGCATTTTGAGTGATCCATCGTTCCCTGAGTTCTTAGCTCCATGTTCTAATGTGCAGCAGCCATTTTAGGAAAAAGTGTGATTCATTACCAAGAAGCGTGAGGAAATTCAACTTCAGTGCCAATCAAATTTTTCTTAAATTCGTATCGAATTCCGCTTCGTCAACTTCGACTCATTCATCTCTAATTACAATATGCTAGTATTATTTTCCTGTCTGTGACTTTTTATCAAATCTTAATGGGGATCTCCGGGAATTAAGAAAATAAAAATATGTAAATATTAATTCATTATAAATATATTCTCAAATATCTTTCATTATTTATAATGGATGATTTTGTCTGGGGAGCAATGATTAGGAGAAACAAAATAGCGGCTGTCCTATTAGTACACTCAAAATCTGTCCTAATTACACATCAGGACAAGTTACTTCACAACACTGAGGTAAAGAGCCTCATCCTCATCTCTGCTTGTCATGAATTATGATCCTGAATACAGTTTAATATGATATTTAGCTGAATCTTTGTGGGAGTGGAGTTCATGGCGAGACATGAAGTACAGAAAGGATGGACAGGATAGACTGTGGTAATGTGGGGCCGTGGTAATGGAGACTACATACAAGTGCTGCTACTCATGAACTCAATTCCAACAGAGATTCAGCTAAAGATCTTATCTGTATTCAGGAATCAGGATCATAATCCCTTACAAGTAGAGAAGAGGATGAGGCAACTCTTTATCTCAGTGTTGTGGAGTAACTTGTCCTCCTATGTGATTAGGACAGGTTCTGTGTGTACTAATAGGACAGCGGCCATTTTGTTTCTCCTAATCAGTGCTCCCTAAACAAAATGAGCAATTATAATTAATGAAAGGTATTTAGGAATATATTTATAATAGAGTAATATTTAAGTATTCTCATTTTCTTAATTCCCGGAGAACCCCTTTAATGAATTTGGAGTTATTTGCGCAGTTGGGTTTAAATAAATAAAAAAAAAGATTTAAGAAAGCAGAATTTGAAAGCCATTTACTCAATAAGTTATTCTGCATGCACTTTCATATAACATAGCACAATACTTAATAAAACTTCAGCAAATGTACTCATTATGGTACTTATATTCAAATCTGTCCAAGAAAAGTCCAAGAGTTCATACGACGTAGACATGTGCAGAATATACAATATGTAATTTCCTTTTGTACAGAATATAAATTATTACAACACAACGTAAACGCTGTCAGGTTCGTTTATGATAAAATCTATGAAAATTGGAAATTATTTAAAAAAATGAAAGTTTTAAAAGGTTACAATTTTAAAAAGTAGCATATATACACCTAGATAATGACAATATTGGCAATAATATTATGGACATTTTTAAAGTCAATGGGGGTCATTTATCACGTCCTGCACTCCAGAAATCTGTAAAATTGGGCTTTTGGGACTTTTAGACGTCACTTGCACAAACATTTTACACCTTTTTTGTACACCTGTCACTCCAGTTTTGTAAAGTGGTTGTAAAAGTAAACATGACCTGAACCACACTAGCCCACTGAAAAAGTGCGGTTATCCCAAGCTGGGAGCCAGGCACTGGCAAATTTCTTGCGACGCACCTTACAGTGTGGTGATACGGTCCATAGATTCCAATCTCATTCCCCCCCCCCTCCCAGCGATAGGTTGTGGATGGAGTCCTTTATCTTTGGAAGAGGAAGGACTACAAAATCCCATGCAGTGCAAGATGAAGATAAAGCAGTGGGTCATCATTATGCTGGTTCATCCAAAGTCCATGGACCCCATTTTGGAGCATCACGTGGGGACCGTCAAGTGCGTTCCCAATAGAGAGGGATTTCAGCTCCAAGACTAATGAAGAAATCTTAGTCATATGCCGATCGGTGAAGACACGATACCTACAGATGTAGCAGGGTTAGCACTCCCTCTGTTAACTCAAATTTCTTAACTCATTTCATTATCTTGAGAAAAAAGCCATTGAAAAGCAATTGAAGGTGTTTACTTAGATTAGATAACCAAACTCAGAAATCTCTGAAAAAAGGAGTGCTAACCATGCTACATCTGTACAATCTCCCCTCCACAGCCTGTACCAAAGGGATCAAGTAGAATTCACTGCAATACTGGAACTCCAGGACATGCTTGTCGTCAGGGTGATACACTTGGCTAAACTTCTGGTTGCGGCATCAGCAGAAGTCTGGTCAGAAGATCATCAATGCCATCTTCACTGGTCTGCAGGAGTGTACCGATGGGACCCCCCGCTATGCAACACTGCTGCAACAGAAACCCAAGAGGCATTAATACCAGGATTGCCAGTAGAGATAAGCGAATTTTTTAAAAATTCGATTCGCAGGTTTTTCCAGGAAAATTTGGTTAGATTCGAATACATTCGCGGCGAATTACATTAAAAAACTGCTATTTCCTGGCTGCCGAGAGACCTTAATAGTGGTGTAGAACACTGTGCCTGGCAGGAACACACATAGGGGGTCTGCTTTGGTAGTGCAATAATAATGTGAGTCCGTATGACATGCAGATGACAGGCCTCGTTCTTAGAATCACTACATACTTTACTTAGTTGGGCGGTCATGGGGCCAAAACTGACCAAATAACTCAAGTATCAACTCAGCCTTAAAGGTAAATGTTAGCATCTAGAAGAAGCGCACTCCTTTTACACCCTTGTCAGCTGATTCCACATAGATGTCTACAAAACCTGTTCTATTAAATGCTTATACAAGTAGAGCACCTCTGACAGAGTGAAGAGGCTGTCAGCAGTAAGTTTGTGTTGACGTCAGCGATTATTTTGCCCTTCCTCTAAACCGTAAGAACAATAACCCACTAAAAACGGATCCTGTCTGTGGAGCATACGCCTTCACTCGGTCAGCATTTGCTCAATAATCCATTAGTATTGCTAAAGGCAAAAAAAAAATTGAGTGGATCTAAAACAGAGATGACACATGAATGGAATATTTGCATGTCTTCTGTGTTTTCTACCCACTCCAGCTTTTGGCTACCAAATCATTAGTTATTTCTGATGGGACCATACAGGCCTTAAAGCTGCTACACAGACATCCGTTGTGCGTCTCGTTTTTCCTTCCTTCTGACAGATCAGAAGAAGTGTATATGTGTCGAGTCCTTAGGTGGTGAAAGCATCAGCAGGAGGCCACAGGGTGGCACAATGACAGAGTGTGGAGGTGGCGACAGTATGAGGAGGCCACCTAGTGGCACAATAACCGAGTCTGTAGGTGGCAGCAGCATGAGGAGACCACAGAGAAGCACAATGACAGAGTGTGGAGGTTGCAGCAGCATGAGTAGGCAACAGAGTGGCACAATGACAGAGTGTGGAGGAGTAGGCATCAGCAGCATCAGTAGGAGGCCACAGAGTGGCACAATGACAAAGTATGAAGGGGTCGGCAGCAGCAGAATCAAGAGGAGGCCACAGAGTGGCACTACGACAGAGTCTGGAGTTGGCAGCAGCATGAGGAGACCACAGAGTGGCACAATGACCGAGTCTGGAGGTGGAAGCAACATGAGGACCACAGAGTGGCTAGGTGACATAATGTGGAGATGGCAGTAGCAGCAGCAGCATCAGGAGGATTCCACAGAGTGGCAAGGTGACATAGTTTGGAGATAACAGCAGCAGCTGCATCAGGAGACCACAAAATGACCCGGTAACAGAGTGGGGCGGTGGGTGACCATACCAGTACCCACTAACGAAAGTGGGTGAAATAAGAAGTACTTGGCATCAGATGTGTGGCATGAGGCGGGTTTCAGCATCAAAGTAGTAGCTGAGGCAGGTAGTCTGAAGAAACCGGTCTCTTGTATAAAAGTGTTGGTGTGGCACCATGGATAATCTAGTCAGACGCATCAGGAATTGGTGGTTCAAAATCCTGGGTGATACACGCCTGATTCATCTTGACAAAGGTCAATCTCTCCACATTTTGGGTGGACAGGCGAGTTCTTCTTGGGGTAACTATGGCCCCCGCCACACTAAACACCTGCTCTGATGCCACACTACTGGCCAGGCAGGACAGCTTTTCCAGGGCAAACTCTGCCAGTTGTGGCCACAAATCCAGTTTGGCTACCCAGTAGTTCAGCGGATCTTCAATGTGGGGTGGCAGGGTGCGGTCCAAGTAAGCCACCAGCTGCTGGTTCAGGTCCTGCTCCAGGTCTACCTGCTGCTGCTTATGGTGAGTAGTTTCTTTACTATGCGGGTAAAGAAAGCTTCTCATCAGCGACTGTAGAATTAAGCTGCTGCTGATGGAGCTGATACTGCTCCAGCCACCCCTCCCCAGCAGCCATGGTAGTGGAACATGAGCGCAGAGGTCCCCCCAGTCAGACCTGCGAGAGGATGGACGATGGCGCAGATAGGCAGCAGCCAACTGACTACATAGGATGTCTCTGTAGGTGTTCAGTTTGTCCTCCTTCTTGGTGGGTATAAAAAAAGGCCCCCATTCTGGACCAGTAGTGAGGGTCCAACAAGATGGACAGCCAGAAGTTATCCCTCTGCCGAAGGGTGACAATTCGGCTGTCACTAGTCACTACGCAAGCAAGTGAGCATGCATCGGGCCATTTGTGCAAGTGACTCGGAGGGACTCCCTGCCTCAATCTCCACTGCATACTGCCATGGTGTGTCAGAGTCCTCTGTCTCGTCTTCCTAACCACCCTGTAGCTCCTCTGGCTGCTCCTGCAACTTCTGTCCTGTCAGCTGAGTAGAAAACCACCCATTTGGCTACACATTGCCTGTGCTCCAATGTCCTCCTCCCCTCCTCTTCCAGTTCAGCCCCCACAGGGCTCATGTGGCCGTGTGATCAAGGCGCCAAGTCTCCTGTCCCATGATCAGCCATCGTTACCAACATCTGTTTCAGGACATCGTTCATACCATAGTCCTGGCGACTGACAAATAACGTGGCATCCTCAAAGGGCCATGAGCAAACGGCAGGTGTCAGACATGAGCTGCAACTGGCTGACATCGAAGTTACACAGGGGAGTACTCCTATTCGCTTGCATCATCAAGAAATCATTGATGGCCTTTCTCTGTTCATATAGTCGGTCCAACATATGGAGGGTGGAATTTCAACGGGTGAAAACGTCGCATATCAGCATATGTTGGGGGATGCTGTTCTGCCGCTGCAGCTCAAGGAGGGTGTGCTTTGCGGTGTACGAGTGGCTGAAGTGCATGCAAAGTTTCCTGGCCATTTTTAGGATGTCTTACAGATGAGTGGAAGACTTTAGGAACCGCTTGACAACCAGATTGAACATGTGTGCCATGCAGGGCGCATGGCTCAGCCGTACTTGACTCTGACTCCATGTTCCTTCCGTTGTTGGTCAGCATGGTTCCGATTTTCAGTTATCACGGAGAAAGCCAGGATACGATTTCTTGATGCATGACACAGAGCAATTTCTCCCCTGTGTAACTCCGTTCGCCAAGGCAAACCAGGTGCAAAACGGCGTGACACCACCGAGCCCTGCACATGTGGTATGCAGCAGGGGCACTCTGAATTGTCCCTGCAGTCGAGGCTGAGGACAAGGCGGAGGATGAGGAGGCAGAGGTGGATATTGTCCCAGGACCAACGGCGTGACAACTTTGAGGCGGAAGCGGTGTGACCTATCCAAGTGTCTGGTGTGGCTGTGCAGGAACTACATTCACCCAGTGTGCCGTATAGGACATGAATTGTCCCTGGCCATAGTTACAGCTCCACATGTCGGCGCTGCCGTGCACTTTGGCAGACACCGACAGGCTTAAGGACTGGCCCTCCTTCTGTTCTACATGTGTGTTCAGGGCTGGTACTGCCTTTATCGCAAAGAAATGATGGCTTGGGACTCTCCACCTCGGCTTGGCTCAAGCCATCAGTTCTCTGAAAGGTGCAGAGTCCACCACTTGAAAAGGGAAGGACTGAAGCATCAGCAACTTGGACAGGAACACGGTCAGCTTCTGCGCCGTTGGATGCGTGCATGTATACTGTTGTCTCTTGGCAATTGCTTCAGTGATTGATTGCTGACAGAATGACTGACGAAGAGTAGGAGCAGGAGCATCTGGACCAGCAGAAGATGGGATTGACAGACAGCTCCCTTAGGCTGAGGTGGTAGAGCCTTGACTGGCTGAAACTGGGTGCGTGCCACTGGGTGATGTAGGGGTAGCTGCGGCAGGCTGGACCACCACAACGATGCCACGGTTCTCCCAGGCTGCTTGATGGTGACGCTGCATATGTTGACACAGGGCTGTGGTGCCAACATTGGCACCCTGGCCACGTTTCACCTTCTGCACACATATTCTACATATGGCCATGTTGACCTCCTCCAGCGGCTTCACAAAAAACTGCCACACCGCCGAGTACCTTATTTTTCCCCCAACACTACTCACTGGCTGACTGCTAACGGCGCTGCTTCCATGAACCCATGTACCACTCCTTTCCAGGCAGGTAGGCTGTTGCAAAGCAGGTGGTCTACCCCATGCCCGTTTGGCTCCCGACCTCCCACTGCTGCTACCCTGCTGAGTTCCGGCCATGCTAGCGACCTGCTGGCTCTGCTGCTGCCTGACGGGCAAGCTGCCACCCTTTTCTCCTGATGATGACAAAGCGCCTTCTTCACCCGGCTCCCAAGTGCAATCGGCTTCATCATGATCGAGTAGTGTCTAGACATTACTGATGTCCTCCTCAATGGCCTCTGGTTCAGGATCCTACCAACTCGCAACACAAGCTTCCGTGCCACTCTTCTCATCACTACTTGCCCGTCTAGCAGAGGAAGCAGCGGATGTCTCCTCCACATCTTGGCTGGGCAGTAGCTGCTGACTGTCCTCTAGTAGCTCTTCCTTGCTGAAAAGTGAAACTGAGCCCACTGCATGTAGTACTTCTCGCTGAGAGGGAACAGAAAAGGCCAGAGGCAGGTTGAGGACAGGTGAGGGCTAAGGGCCTGCTCACGGTCCATGCTAACTCAGTGTTGTGTCTGACGAACCCACCGACTGTTGGCTGGGGGTGTCTGATGTCACTTGGGATAACATGGATGACCGAGTTAACCAATCAAGCACTGCTGGGTTGCTGGTCAAGACACAACCGGTAGATGACACCGGGAGCTCAGGCCTCTCGCTGCGACTACTGCTGCCACGACCCCTTACTCTGCTGCGACCTCTGCTTGCACCAGAAACATTCAGGCCTCTGCCACTCCTCTGTGCATGGCCTGACACTTCTCTGCCTGACATACTTGGAGCTGAACTAAACAAATTAAAGAGAAATTAAAACACCACTAAAAGCGACAAATATATTTTTCTTTTTGTACTGAAATAGGCCACTAAACGCTTTCACCACAATTAACTGCGGAAATGCACTGAGAATGTAGTTTTCTTGTTGTACTAAAATACGAGCCTATATGCTTTCACCAGAAATAACTGCAACAGTGCAGTGCGTTTATATTTTTCTTTTTTTACTGTAATACGCCCCTATACCCTTTCACCAGAAATAACTGCAGAATTGACCCTAGAATATATTTCTTGATGGAAAAAAAAAGGCCACTATACGCTTTAACAAGAAAACAAGTGCGTATATATTTTTCTTGTAGTACTGAAATACGACCCTATACGCTTGCAGCAGAAATGACTGCAAACGTGCAGTGCGTTTATTTTTTTTCGTGTATTACTGAAATACCACCCTAAACTCTTTCACCAGAAATGACTGCAAATGATTTTAGCGTAAATAAGAACAAAAGTGACCTGCGTATATCCAGTATTTATCTTTTTCCACAGACAAAAGCCACTAAAGGCTTTTCAACATGGCACTTGCTAATTGCTGGAATGACATAGCTGTATTATGACAGAGCTGTATTATGAGACTATTCAGATCCCCAAGTAATGTTTCCCTGCACTTGTAAATCGCTTTTTTTACAATGAGCATTTTTCTATGACTCTCCCTACTATCTGCACACGTCTCTCCCTGTCTATGAAATGATTCCTCTTACTATCCTTTCCCTTCACTTGTAAATCGCTTTTTATCACAATGAGGATTTTTCTATGACTTTGACTACCTTTGAAATCATTCCTCTCACTATCCTTTTCCTGCACTAGTAAATCGATTATTTCCCTTTTATTTATTTATTTTATTATATTTTTACAATTAGTTTTTCTTTCACTCTTCCTAGCGCCTCCATACATGTCTGTCCCTAAAGAAAGTACGATACTGATGGCCGCTGTATTTATAGGACTGTGACAGGCTGTCTGGCTACATGCATGCTGGCATTATGGGTCATTCCGCCTTCCCACAGTTCCTTGCCCGATGTCCTCACATGTGTAGCCAACATGTTAGGAAAAATGACGATTAGTTACCACGAAGTGCGAGGAAATTGGGATAACGTGGATGACCGAGTTTACCAGTCATCAAATTTTCCCTTAAATTCTAAATGAATTCCACTTTGCCAGACCCTCTATCCATGACCATTGTGATAAACATCAACCCAGTGGTTAACATCAACTCTGGGCTGTGATGAACCCCTGAGTTGCCTTGGAAGCTGTCAAGGAGCCAAGAGACTCTAAGTGCAGCCATCTTTTCTGAAGCTAATGAAAGCTACTGCCTTCCAGTCATTGAGCCTACACTACCATCTATGGCCACTGAAGACCCAGCTTTTTAAGGCTACTGACAGCTGCAAGTGCAAGCATCAGGAACCCTGTGAGTATTTATTTATTTTATGCACTTATATAGCGCTACTATATTCCGCAGCGCTTTACAGACATTAGCATCCAAATGTCCCCAATGGGGCTCACAATCTAGGGACCCCATCCGTGTGGGAGGAAACCGGAGTACCCAGAGGAAACCCACGCAAACACAGGGAGAACATACAAGCTCCATGCAGATGTTGTCCTTGGTCGGATTCGATCCTAGGACCCCAGCGCTGCAAGGCACCAGTACTGACCACTGAGACACCATGCTGCCCATAGTATTAGTCATAAGTAAGACTGTGTAACAGTTGAAACACGTTGACAGATTATGGCAAAGTGGTATGTCCTGGAATGTTTTTAACCACTTCAGCCCCCCTAGCTTAAACACCCTTAATGACCAGGCCACTTTTTACAATTCCGCACTACACTACTTTCACCGTTTATTGCTCCGTCATGCAACTTACCACCCAAATGAATTTTACCTCCTTTTCTTCTCACTAATAGAGCTTTCATTTGGTGGTATTTCATTGTTGCTGACATTTTTACTTTTTTTGCTATTAATAAAAATTTAACGACATTTTTGCAAAAAAATGACATTTTTCACTTTCTGTTGTAAAATTTTTCAAAAAAACTACATTTCTATATACATTTTTCTCTAAATTTATTGTTCTACATGTCTTTGATAAAAAAATCCAATAAGTGTATATTTATTGGTTTGGGTAAAAGTTATAGTGTTTACAAACTATGGTGCAAAAAAGTGAATTTCGGCATTTTGAAGCAGCTCTGACTTTCTGAGCACCTGTCATGTTTCTTCAGGTGCTAGAATGCCAGGATAGTATAAATATCCCCCAAATTACACCATTTTAGATAGAAGACACCCCAAAGTATTCGCGGAGGGGCTTGGTGAGTTCATGTATCATTTCATTTTTTTCACAAGTTAGCGGAAAATGACACTTTCTGAGAAAAAAAAAAAAAAAAGTTTCAATTTCTGATAACTTCTGGCAAAAAAAAAAAATCTCAGACGGACTCACTATGCCCCTCAGTGAATACCTTGGGGTGTCTACTTTCCGAAATGGGGTCATTTGTGGGGTGTGTTTACTGTTCTGGCATTTTGGGCGGGGCTAAATTGTGAGCCGCCATGTAAAACCTAAAGGTACTCGTTGGAATTTGGGCCCCTTTGCGCACCCAGGCTGCAAAAGTGTCACTCATGTGGTATCGCCGTACTCAGGAGAAGTAGGGCAATGTGTTTTGGGGTGTATTTTTACATACACCCATGTTGGGTGAGAGAAATATCTCTGTAAATTGTCAACTTTGTATAAAAAATTTTAAAAGTTGTCGTTTACAAAGATATTTTTCACACAAAGTATGGGTATATATAAAATACACCCCAAAACACATTGCCCTACTTCTCCTGAGTACGGCGATACCACATGTGTGCCACTTTTTGCAGCTTGAGTGCACAAGGGCCCTAAAACCAATGAGTACCTTTAGGATTTCACAGGGCATTTTTACGCATTTGGATTCCAGACTTCTTCTCACGCTTTAGGGGCCCCTAAAATGCCAGGGCAGTATAAATACCCCACATGTGACCCCATTTTGGAAAGAAGACACCCCAAGGTATTCTGTGAGGGGTATGGTGAGTTCATGTAAAATTTTATTTTTGTCACAAGTTAGTGGAATATGAGACTTTGTAAAAAACAAAATTAAAAAAACAAAAAAAAACAATTTCCGCTGACTTGTGCCAAAAATAAAAATTCTGTGGACTCACCATGCCCCTCACAGAATACCTAGGGTTGTCTTCTTTCCAAAATGGGGTCACATGTGGGGTATTTATACTCACCTGGCATTTTAGGGGCCCCTAAAGTGTGAGAATCCAAATGCATAAAAATGCCCTGTGAAATCCTAAAGGTACTCATTGGTTTTAGGGCCCCTTTGCGCATCTTGGCTGCAAAAAATGTCACACATGTGGTATCGCCGTACTCAGGAGAAGTGGGGCAATGTGGTTTGGGGTGTATTTTTACATATACCCATGCTGCGTGTGAGAAATATCGCTGTAAACGACAACTTTTAAATTTTTTTATTCAAAGTTGTCAATTTACAGAGATATTTCTCTCACCCAGTATGGGTATATGTAAAAATACACCCCAAAACACATTGCCCTACTTCTCCTGAGTACGGCGATACCATGAGTGACACTTTTTGCAGCCAAGATGCGCAAAGGGCCCTAAACCAATGAGTACCTTTTAGGAGGGCATTTTTACGCATTTTTCTTCTCACGCTTTAGGGCCCCTAAAATGCCAGGGCAGTATAAATACCCCACATGTGACCCCATTTTGGAAAGAAGACACCCCAAGGTATTCCGTGAGGGGCATGGCGAGTTCATAGAAGATTTTTTTGGCACAAGTTAGTGGAAATTGATTTTTATTGTTTTTCTCACAAAGTCTCCCTTTCCGCTAACTTTTGACAAAAGTTTAATTTTCATGGACTCATTATGCCCCTCAGCGAATACCTTGAGGTGTCTTCTTTCCAAAATGGGGTCACATGTGGGGTATTTATACTGCCCTGGCATTTTAGGGCCCTAAAGCGTGAGAAGAAAATGCGTAAAAATGCCTCTCTAAAAGGTACTCATTGGTTTTAGGGCCCTTGCGCATCTTGGCTGCAAAAAGTGTCACTCATGTGGTATCGCCGTACTCAGGAGAAGTAGGGCAATGTGCTTTAGGGTGTATTTTTACATATACCCATGCTGGGTGAGAGAAATATCTCTGTAAATTGACAACTTTGAATAAAAAATTTAAAAAGTTGTCGTTTACAGCGATATTTCTCACACAAAGTATGGGAATATATAAAAATACACCCCAAAACACATTGCCCTACTTCTCCTGAGTACGGCGATACCACATGTGTGACACTTTTTGCAGCCAAGATGCGCAAAGGGGCCCTAAAACCAATGAGTACCTTTAGGATTTCACAGGACATTTTTACGCATTTGGATTTTCACGCTTTAGGACCCCTAAAATGCCAGGGCAGTATAAATACCTCACATGTGACCCCATTGTGGAAAGAAGACACCCTAAGGTATTCCGTGAGGGGCATGGCGAGTTCACAGAAAAAAAATTTGGCACAAGTTAGCGGAAATGGTATTTTTTTTTTTTTTTTTTTTACAGTCTCACATTCCACTAACTTGTGACAAAAATAAAATTTTGCATGAACTCACCATACCCCTCACGGAATACCTTGGGGTGTCTTCTTTCTAAAATGGGGTCACTTGTGAGGTGTTTGTACTGCCCTGGCATTTTAGGGTCTCCGCAATCATTACACGTATGGCCAGAATTAGGAGTTTTGCGATTCTCCTTATATTGACCATACGGGTAATGAGAATTTTTTTCCGTTCAGCCTCTGCGCTGAAAGAAAAAATGAACGTCACAGATTTTTCCATTCACATTGATCAATGTGGATGAAAAATCTCTAAAAATGTGCAAAAAAAGAGGGAAAAGCTATAAGCTACGATCGTCTACAGAGGACCCTAAGGCCTCATTCAAAGCGTCATAGTTCCACCCAGTGTGCCGTATAGGACATGAATTGTCCCTGGCCATAGTTACAGCTCCACATGTCGGCGCTGCCGTGCACTTTGGCAGACACCGACAGGCTTAAGGACTGGCCCTCCTTCTGTTCTACATGTGTGTTCAGGGCTGGTACTGCCTTTATCGCAAAGAAATGATGGCTTGGGACTCTCCACCTCGGCTTGGCTCAAGCCATCAGTTCTCTGAAAGGTGCAGAGTCCACCACTTGAAAAGGGAAGGACTGAAGCATCAGCAACTTGGACAGGAACACGGTCAGCTTCTGCGCCGTTGGATGCGTGCATGTATACTGTTGTCTCTTGGCAATTGCTTCAGTGATTGATTGCTGACAGAATGACTGACGAAGAGTAGGAGCAGGAGCATCTGGACCAGCAGAAGATGGGATTGACAGACAGCTCCCTTAGGCTGAGGTGGTAGAGCCTTGACTGGCTGAAACTGGGTGCGTGCCACTGGGTGATGTAGGGGTAGCTGCGGCAGGCTGGACCACCACAACGATGCCACGGTTCTCCCAGGCTGCTTGATGGTGACGCTGCATATGTTGACACAGGGCTGTGGTGCCAACATTGGCACCCTGGCCACGTTTCACCTTCTGCACACATATTCTACATATGGCCATGTTGACCTCCTCCAGCGGCTTCACAAAAACTGCCACACCGCCGAGTACCTTATTTTTCCCAACACTACTCACTGGCTGACTGCTAACGGCGCTGCTTCCATGAACCCATGTACCACTCCTTTCCAGGCAGGTAGGCTGTTGCAAAGCAGGTGGTCTACCCCATGCCCGTTTGGCTCCCGACCTCCCACTGCTGCTACCCTGCTGAGTTCCGGCCATGCTAGCGACCTGCTGGCTCTGCTGCTGCCTGACGGGCAAGCTGCCACCCTTTTCTCCTGATAATGACAAGCGCCTTCTTCACCCGGCTCCCAAGTGCGCTCGGCTTCATCATCATCGACTAGTGTCTGCACATCACTGATGTCCTGCTCAATGGCCTCTGGTTCAGGAGCCTGACCACTCGCAACACAAGCTCCTGTGCCACACTCCCCATCACTACTTACCCGTCTTGCGGAGGAGGCGGTGGATGTCTCCTTCACATCTTAGCTGGGCAGTAGCTGCTGACTCTCCTCTAGTAGCTTTTCCTCGCTGAAAAGTGAAACTGAGCCCACTGCATGTAGTACTTCTCGCGGTGAGGGAACAAAAAAGGCCAGAGGCAGGTTGGGGACAGGTTAGGGCACAGGGCCTGCTCCCGGGCAATGCCAACTAAGGGTTGTGTCTGACGAACCCACCGATTGTTGGCTGGGGGTGTCTGATGTTACTTGGGATGACGTGGGATGACGTGAATGAACCAATCAAGAACCACTGGGTTGCTGGTCAAGACATGACCCCGTGAGCTCAGGCCTGTCGCTGCAACTACTGCTGTCACGACCCCTTACTCTGCTGCGACCTCTGCTTGCGCCAGAAACATTCAGGCCTCTTCCACTCCTCTGTGCATGGCCTGGCACTTCTCTGCCTGACATACTTATAGCTGAACTAAACAAATTAAACGGAAATTAAAACTCCACTAAAAGCGACCAATATATTTTTATTTTTGGACTGAAATAGGCAACTAAACGCTTTCACCACAAATAACTGCGGAAATGCACTGACAATACATTTTTCTTGTTGTCATAAAATACGCCTCTATATGCTTTCACCAGAAACAGTGCAGTGCGTATATATTTTTCTTTTTTTACTGAAATACTCCTCAATACGCTTTCACCAGAAATAACTGCAAAAGTGACCTGAGAATATTTATTCCTTGTTGGACTGAAATAGACCCCTATACGCTTTCACCAGAAATAACTGCAACAGTGCAGTGCGTATATATTTTTCTTTTTTTACTGAAATACGCCTCTCTACGCATACACCAGAAATAACTGAAGAAGTGACCGGAGAATATATATTTCTTGTTGAACTGAAATAGGCACTATACGCTTTCACCAGAAATAACTGCAAATGATTTTAGCGTAAATAAGAACAAAAGTGACCTGCGTATATCCAGTATTTATCTTTTTCCACAGACAAAAGCCACTAAAGGCTTTTCAACATGGCACTTGCTAATTGCTGGAATGACATAGCTGTATTATGACAGAGCTGTATTATGAGACTATTCAGATCCCCAAGTAATGTTTCCCTGCACTTGTAAATCGCTTTTTTACAATGAGCATTTTTCTATGACTCTCCCTACTATCTGCACACACGTCTCTCCCTGTCTATGAAATGATTCCTCTTACTATCCTTTCCCTTCACTTGTAAATCGCTTTTATCACAATGAGGATTTTTCTATGACTTTGACTACCTTTGAAATCATTCCTCTCACTATCCTTTTCCTGCACTAGTAAATCGATTATTTCCCTTTATTTATTTATTTTATTATATTTTTACAATTAGTTTTTCTTTTCACTCTTCCTAGCGCCTCCATACATGTCTGTCCCTAAAGAAAGTACGATACTGATGGCCGCTGTATTTATAGGACTGTGACAGGCTGTCTGGCTACATGCATGCATGCATTATGGGTCATTCCGCCTCTCCCACAGTTCCTGCTCGATGTCCTCACATGTGTAGCCAACATGTTAGGAAAATGACGATTAGTTACCACGAAGTGCGAGGAAATTGGGATAACGTGGATGACCGAGTTTACCAGTCATCAAATTTTCCCTTAAATTCTAAATGAATTCCACTTTGCCAGACCCTCTATCCATGACCATTGTGATAAACATCAACCCAGTGGTTAACATCAACTCTGGGCTGTGATGAACCCCTGAGTTGCCTTGGAAGCTGTCAAGGAGCCAAGAGACTCTAAGTGCAGCCATCTTTTCTGAAGCTAATGAAAGCTACTGCCTTCCAGTCATTGAGCCTACACTACCATCTATGGCCACTGAAGACCCAGCTTTTTAAGGCTACTGACAGCTGCAAGTGCAAGCATCAGGAACCCTGTGAGTATTTATTTATTTTATGCACTTATATAGCGCTACTATATTCCGCAGCGCTTTACAGACATTAGCATCCAAATGTCCCCAATGGGGCTCACAATCTAGGGACCCCATCCGTGTGGGAGGAAACCGGAGTACCCAGAGGAAACCCACGCAAACACAGGGAGAACATACAAGCTCCATGCAGATGTTGTCCTTGGTCGGATTCGATCCTAGGACCCCAGCGCTGCAAGGCACCAGTACTGACCACTGAGACACCATGCTGCCCATAGTATTAGTCATAAGTAAGACTGTGTAACAGTTGAAACACGTTGACAGATTATGGCAAAGTGGTATGTCCTGGAATGTTTTTAATATAACAATAAAGCTAGAAATTCCTTTTAACTCTTCAGTGCTGAATAAAACTATTTGCCCTGTGAGTATCCTCTCATTGACCTGGGAGAAGAGGAGGAAGAGTTTCACTTCCTGATTTGAGGTTCCTTACCAAGCTGAAAGACCTCAGAGCCCGACCAGCTTCAGGAGGGTTAGGGCTCTTTCACACTTGCGTATTTCTTTTCCGGCATAGAGTTCCGTCATCGAGGCTCTATGCCGGAAAAATCCTGATCAGGATTATCCCAATGCATTCTGAATGGAGAGAAATCCATTCAGGATGCATCAGGATGTCTTCAGTTCAGGACCGGAACGCTTTTGGCCGGAGAAAATACCGCAGCATGCTGTGCTTTTTGCTCCGGCCAAAAATCCTGAACACTTCCCGCAAGGCTGGATCCGGAATTAATGCCCATTGAAAGGCATTAATCCAGATCCGGCCTTAAGCTAAACGTCGTTTCGGCGCATCGCCGAATCCGACGTTTAGCTATTTCTGAATGGTTACCATGGCAGCCAGGACGCTAAAGTCCTGGTTGCCATGGTAAAATGTAGTGGGGAGTGAAAGGTTCTATTACTGATCTATTTTGTATGGGCTTTGAGTTTCATTTATACATTAGTGTGGATGGGGCTTGGAGCTTGTGTGGAGTGGACTTTGGACTGTAATGTAGCTGTAATACGGTTATATTGCAGTCCAAGGTCTATATGCATTAGTATATCAGGCACACGGAGGTGAAAGAGTTCTCGAAAAACTATTTGCTGACATATAGCTTTGACTCTAAAGATAAGATAACTGAAATGTGTAGCTAAGACGTGTTACTCTGTGATTGGTTAACTTAAACATCATGTCATTGGATTACGACTATATACAGTGGAGGAAATAATTATTTGACCCCTCACTGATTTTGTAAGTTTGTCCAATGACAAAGAAATGAAAAGTCTCAGAACAGTATCATTTCAATGGTAGGTTTATTGTAACAGTGGCAGATAGCACATCAAAAGGAAAATCGAAAAAATAACTTTAAATAAAAGATAGCAACTGATTTGCATTTCATTGAGTGAAATAAGTATTTGAACCCCTACCAACCATTAAGAGTTCTGGCTCCCACAGAGTGGTTAGACACTTCTACTCAATTAGTCACCCTCATTAAGGACACCTGTCTTAACTAGTCACCTGTATAAAAGACACCTGTCCACAGAATCAATCAATCAAGCAGACTCCAAACTCTCCAACATGGGAAAGACCAAAGAGCTGTCCAAGGATGTCAGAGACAAAATTGTAGACCTGCACAAGGCTGGAATGGGCTACAAAACCATTAGCAAGAAGCTGGGAGAGAAGGTGACAACTGTTGGATGCGATTGTTCGAAAATGGAAGGAGCACAAAATGACAATCAATCGACCTCGCTCTGGGGCTCCACGCAAGATCTCACCTCGTGGGGTGTCAATGGTTCTGAGAAAGGTGAAAAAGCATCCTAGAACTACACGGGAGGAGTTAGTTAATGACCTCAAATTAGCAGGGACCACAGTCACCAAGAAAACCATTGGAAACACATTACACCGCAATGGATTAAAATCCTGCAGGGCTCGCAAGGTCCCCCTGCTCAGGAAGGCACATGTGCAGGCCCGTCTGAAGTTTGCCAATGAACACCTGAATGATTCAGAGAGTGACTGGGAGAAGGTGCTGTGGTCTGATGAGACCAAAATAGAGCTCTTTGGCATTAACTCAACTCGCTGTGTTTGGAGGAAGAAAATGCTGCCTATGACCCCCAAAACACCGTCCCCACCGTCAAGCATGGGGGTGGAAACATTTTGCTTTGGGGGTGTTTTCTGCTAAGGGCACAGGACAACTTATTCGCATTAACGGAAAATGGGCGGAGCCATGTATCGTGAAATCCTGAGACGACAACCTCCTTCCCTCTGCCAGGAAACTGAAAATGGGCCGTGGATGGGTGTTCCAGCACGACAATGACCCAAAACATACAGCAAAGGCAACAAAGGAGTGGCTCAAGAAGAAGCACATTAAGGTCATGGAGTGGCCTAGTCAGTCTCGGACCTTAATCCAATCGAAAACCTATGGAGGAGCTCAAGCTCAGAGTTGCACAGAGACAGCCTCGAAACCTTAGGGATTTAGAGATGATCTGCAAAGAGGAGTGGACCAACATTCCTCCTAAATGTGCGCAAACTTGGTCATCAATTACAAGAAACGTTTGACCTCTGTGCTTGCAAACAAGGGTTTTTCCACCAAGTATTAAGTCTTTTTTTGTTAGAGGGTTCAAATACTTATTTCACTCAATGAAATGCAAATCAGTTGCTATCTTTTATTTAAAGTTATTTTTTCGATTTTCCTTTTGATGTGCTATCTGCCACTGTTACAATAAACCTACCATTGAAATGATACTGTTCTGAGACTTTTCATTTCTTTGTCATTGGACAAACTTACAAAATCAGTGAGGGGGTCAAATAATTATTTCCTCCACTGTACGTCTCATGTAAAGTAATAAAAAATTCAGAGAGACTTTGAACTACACTTAAGTGTGTCCTGTGTCAATCTCTCTCTCCTGGCCAGATAAGAATCAAATGAAGCCGAATACCGAAGTCTGGTACTAGGGATCCCAATCAGAGGGAAAGAAAAGAATATTCCAAACAATCTGGGGGCTTCGTCCGGGATCGCGAAGGTCATCCTCGGGTCTGTTGAGACACCAATTTTGTCCTCTGGCCGATCCGAGGGCACTGGCCACGTCTCGGAGTAAGTACAGAGTTTTGTATCCGGGATACATAGACAGACTCAGGGAGTCTGTTATTTAGTGCTTGGAGCACTACATATAGAATTGTGTCAGGGACACATAAGATACAACTCAGGGAGTTGTACACAGCTCAGGGAGCTGTCAAGTTAGGTACTCAGGGAGTACCCAGTATTGTGTCAGGGACACATAAGATACAACTCAGGGAGTTGTACACAGCTCAGGGAGCTGTCAAGTTAGGTTCTCAGGGAGTACCCAGTAACAAGTACAGTGCACTTCAGAGGGCTCAGGAAGTCTCATAAAAAAATCTGTTCAGGGAACAGAAGGTTTTTCGGCTTCATTTGATTCTTAATAAAGATAATTGTAGAAGTTTGCATGATAAGTTGTTTGATAATTGTAGAAGTTTTGCATGATAAGTTGTTTTGTTTAACATACTTATATAAAGGGAAGTGACAGGCTGGGTCGTAAGTGTACAGCTGTCGTCCCCAGACTAACATTCTGTTTTGTTTTTTGCTATTACTGTTTTGGATTCTTTTTGTCAGAAAATAAGTTTTGATAATGGGTAGTCAAAAATCTAAGACAGAATACACTAAACCGAACCAGGAGAAACATATAAACAATATGTTGCCCGAGTCAGTCCTACAAATTATTATGTTGTTAACCCATGGGTAGAAAATTTGGCAGGATGGACGGAGGCAATGGAAGCGGTAGACTCCTTTCCCAGGGAAGGAGACAATAGCATATATCACATGGACATGGTCAATGGTCTATGCTTAGGCGACCTGGCCGTATTTTGAACCTGACCCTTCATGGGATATGGATTATATGCAGAAAGGAGGAGAACAATAGCTAGAGATAGCTCCTCACTGGTATGACCCCAACATGTGCAAGACAAAAGGTTTAAAAAGAAAACTACATGAGATACAGACTAAGAAGGAAAATGATAACAAAATCAGATGTATCCCCCACCTTCATATGTACAGTACATAAAATTAACTGTTCAGCGCCCCTACCACCCCCTCACACACCCCTCCCTCTCTACCGGTCCTTACAGCAATATAAAAATAATGAAGAAGAGGATTTAATAGCAGCCAGTCACATAATAGCAGGGCAAGCAGTTAGTAAACAACCCACACCCCCAATTGTATCGAGATATAATTTAAGGAACAAGGGTTAAGAGGAAAAGGATAGTGAGATCAGGGGACCTGAGACATCCATGCCTTTTTTGACGGTTGGTAATCAACTGATGAAAAAGGCTTTGGACATAGATGACCTTAATAAAATTATTAAACACTGCCCCAAGCCTACTGTGGCTCCGTCTGGCACAGTGGCTTATTTAAAGAAAGCCTGTAAAGGGAGAAATTTCACCCAAGAAGACCTCAGACTTATAATTGACGGAATAGTGGGTTCCCACAGTTCATGGGATTGAAAAAAGGTAACAACAGTATCAGAAATAGACCCCAATATTAATGCAAAGGACTATATTTGTAACACTGAGCTCGGACAACAGGAAATATGGAAGGAGATAGAAGAACACATGATAGAGGTATTTAAACAAAAGTCGTAGCATGTAAGCAAAAACCTTCAGAAAGCGTTACTGATTTATGGAGGAGATTTATGGATTGCTGGAAATTGGAAGCAGGGCTGCCGGTTCTCCAGAATGACAGTCTAATTATTTCCACATTCATTAACAATCTATCTGATAGGCTAATGCTTACAGTAAAACAGAACGTCTCCACGTGGACTTCAGACAGCATAGATCAATTTGAAAAACACCTTTATGAAAAGGAAGCCGCAGGGTGTTTCGACATTAGCAAATCCACTGCCCCCACACATACGTATGCAGGGAACAGAGAGAGAGGGAGAAACAAGCGAAAGACAGCAGGAAACTTTCATAGATCAAATGATAGAAATCAAGACTTCCAAATCATGAATAACCGCTGTTATAACTGTGGACAGGAGGGACATTGGGCTAGACAGTGCACAACGCCCAGGAGAAACACGCAGAATCGGGGAGCACACAGCCAACAACAGCCCATGACACAAAGGGGACAGAATACAGATAGACAGGGTACGCAGACTCAGCCCAGGTTCCCTATTGATTGGAATCATCAACATCCCTACTGACGGGGCCCGGAGGGAGTCACCCCAGCTTTCACACAGGTCACCACCCACTGGAAAGATACACCGATTATTTTGCTTAAAGTTGCAGGAAGGAAGATAAAATTCATGGTAGACAGCGGCTCCACCTCCAGTGTGTTAAACAAAGACATGTACAAGGGACCTTTATGAAAGTCTGACCCCTCTATGGGAATCAACGGGGTATTAACTAAAACATATAAAACTAGTGCCTTCCCAATAGAGACAGTGGACGGTGAATACATCACGGACCATACTTTCAGCATCATACCAGATTGCCCTGTAAGTTTATTAGGAAGGGACTTGTTTGTGAAGTTGGACTTAGGGGTGACAGTAAAAAATGATGGACTAAGTATTCACTCAGCCATCATGCCCATAGTGACCCCGGCTATATGTACATTTGTTAGTTTACAGGACCACTCTGAGCTAGGAAACATAAACCCTTCACTATGGTCACAGGGCGACTATGACACGGGCCTGATTGATTGCACGCCTTATCAAGCCAATCTTAAACCCGGTGCCACACCAGTGTATCAAAAGCAATACCCACTGTCCAAGGAAAAGATTGAGGGGCTACGGCCAATGATAGAAGAATTTCTGAAAAAAGGAATCCTCGAGGAGGTGATTTCACCTTACTCCACCCCTATCAATCCTGTGACAAAGGCAGATGGTACTACCTGCTTTGTCCAGGATTTGAGGGCAATAAACAATCTCATTGTGCCCATAGCCCCGGTGGTTCCTGATGTCACAACTCTCCTTTCCTCCATCCCCCCGGAAGCCGTCTGTTTTAGCGTGATTGATTTGAAAAATGCTTTCTTCTCAATCCCAGTTAATAAGAGTACCCGACTCCTTTTTGCTTTTTCCTTTGAGGGACGTCAACTTACCTGAGGTAGAATGCCACAGGGGTATGCTGATTTACCAGTTGTGTACAGCATTGTCCTCCAAGCCACTTTGAAACCCTGGCATCCCCCCCCCCCCAAGGTTTCATCCTGATACAGTATGTTGATGATCTACTGATCAAACAGGGGGAAAGAAGAATCAGTCCCGGGAGAATCCAGTCTATTGCGGGCCTGGTCATCCCTCGCACCAAAAAGGAAATGCTGTCCTTTCTTGGTATGATAAACTACTGTAGACAATGGATCCCCGACTGTTCTTGTTATGACAATATTTTGAGGCAAGCCACTCTGGAAGAATCCCCAGAGCTAATAAGATGGTCAAAAGAAATGTTGAATGCTTTCGATACTCTGAAATGTTCATTGATGTGTAGCCCAGGATTGGGCCTCCCTGATTATAACCTACCATTCCACATGTTTGCACGACAAAACTGTAAAACCATGGTGGGGGTACTCACTCAAGGACATGGGGGAAAGTTGCGTCCTTGTGCCTTTTTCTCAAAGGTAATGCCTGTCCCTGTACAAGGGATGCCGGCATGTCTATGTACTCTTGCGGCCTATGGGATGATGGTGGAATTAGCCACACCCTTTACACTGGGACACCGCACTGTCTTGCATACTACCCATGACGTAGTGGGACTACTCAGAGGTATTCATACGCAGCACATGTCAGCACAAAGATTGTCAGGATATGAAGTCCTTTTACACAGTAATCCATCATTACAGATTAAATATGCCTCACATACGGCAGGACCAGCACCTATACTGAATGCATTACTAGGAATAAAAGGGACGGAAGACTTTTTACCAGATGAACATGACTTTCTCAAGGTACTAGAATACGAAACCTCCCCCAGACTAGACTTGTCAGCCACCCCCATACCGGACGCACCAGAAGTGTTTGTAGACAGTTTATGTTCACGCTTAGTCGACACCGTCTACTGTGCAGCATATGCAGTAGTGATGCTGCCAGATATTATCCTTGAGTCACGACCTGTTCATGTGCAATCAGCCCAAGCTGCAGAATTAATAGCACTTACAAGGGCATGCCAAATACACAAAAACAAACCTGTCACAATATACACAGACAGCAGATATGCACACGGGGTTGTGTGGGACCATGGGGTAATCTGACAACGCAGGAGTTTCACCACAGCTGACGGTAAGAAAATATCACATTCCCAGCTTATAGATGATCTGTTGGCTGACCTCCAGCTTCCCTCACAAATAGCTGTTACACATGGCAAAGCACATACTCGAGGAAAAGACTAAATTTCCCAGGGCAATGCCCTGGCTGACAAGGTGGCAAAGGAAACGGCCCAAAAACATCCCAATCGGATTCACGAACCAGACTCTTGGGCGATGGCTTGCCTAAAGGCTCCATCCTTAAGCTCCACACACATGGTGACAGAGCTCCAGAGATATGCCACAGAGGAGGAAGAAAAGACTGGGTTTACCCTGTTTTGCAGAAAAATCCACAAACTGGATTGATCTGCAAAGAGGGGAAACCATGTATACCCCAGCACAGTGCTGCACTTTTCATAGCACAATTTCATGGAGTAGGACACAATAGCATCAAAACAACATGCACCCTTTTGAGCCACAATTTCTATATAACAGACATGCAACATTTGGTTGCAGACTACATAGGCAGATGCCTTATCTGCCTTCGAGCTAATCCTGGTAATCCACATTGGATAGACACCGACATCTTGATTATCCCACGACTCTATTCACCCATTTACAGGTTGACTATACACATATCCCCAAGACAAAGGGTAAGCAAGAATACGCTCTGGTCATAGTGGACATGTTTTCTAGATGGCCAGAGGTATTCCCTACAAAGGCAGAAGATGCCAAGACCACAGCAAGGATTATCACTCAGCAGATAATTCCGAGATGTCCCCTGGTCATTGAATCAGATCGGGGGTCAGCATTTACATCCAAGTTAAATAGGGAAATAGCCAGATTGCTACAGGTGGAATGGAGATTTCATATCCCGTACCACCCCCAAAGCTCCGGAATTGTGGAATGCATGGATCGAACAGTTAAAGACAAACTTAGGAAAGCCACAGCAGGTACTTTTGAGAAATGGAAACAAATCCTACCTATTATATTGGCAGAAATAAGAATGACTCCTAATAAGAGGTTAGGACTGTCACCCTTTGAAATCCTCATGGGTAGGCCCTTTCCAACCCCTTGGGCAAGCCACCCCCTAGTGGTACAGGAAGGCGACATAGACCAGATTAGGGAAGAATATGTCACAAAACTGAATAAAGTTCTTAGTGAAACTGAAGGAAAAGTTGCTTGTAAGTCTCCCTCTCTTCCACAGGAACCAACGCACCCCTTCCAAGCTGGCGACACGGTGGTGGTCAGGGTACTATGTAAAGGAAAAGATCCCAAGGAGCTGGCATTCGGACCTCCTACCATGGTGGTAGCAGTCACTAGAACAGCGATTCTCACAGAGGAGGCTCCAGTCTGGATTCATGCTAGCAGAGTGAAAAGGGTCCCTGAGGCTTCTTCTCCAGTGTCCAACAAAGACAAAGAGGGGAGCTCAGAAAAAGCCTTGCCACAGGCTGAAGATGAAGACCCCACAATATTCTGGGAGATTTGTTTGTCTGCTGCTGATTATTAATCTTTGTGTTTTCTTGCCAATCGGACTCATTACCACTTGTATTTATCATCCAAAGGAGATGAGCTTATTATGTGGTGCACCAAATAATCACACAGTCTCTAAAAGAGCTCAGGAGCAAGATCCAGTTGTTCCTGGCCCCTCTTATTCTGAACAGAATAGTATAATCAGGATAGTGAAGGCCCTAAATGTTAGCTCATTGTGCCTTAAAGATTTACAGAGTCAACAAGACCTTATACAAACATGTGTTGTTGCTGTGCCTACACCCGATGAATCCCTCCTTGGAGTCTGGTCGAGGGCTATCAATACACAATCTTTTATTCCTTTGTATGATTTCTGTGGGGAGTGTCAGAAATTAGAAAATGGCATGGATAATATTAGAATAATGAGGGCGTTCTGATGTCATTCTGGAGCGCCCTGGGAGCCGCACGGGTGGTAAGTATGCCGCTCCCCACTACTACTATGGCAACCAGGACTTTAATAGCGTCCTGGCTGCCATAGTAACACTGAAAGCATATCTTTCCTGGGTTTCTGGATCCATCTTGTTGAGAGGAAGGTGTCTAACATTTTAAAAAGAAAAGCACCCAAGGAAAAAAGTCTCCCATGTACCTGAGCTACTTGTGACCCTCATCTGTGTTTTCTGGACTCTCCTTTCAGACCTACAAGTAGTGGATTTGTTTCCTGCAACATGTTTAAGATCATCGCCCACTTCCAGGACTCAAATGTATCTGAGCAAAGATGTGCTTGTGATCTGTGTTTCCTGGACTCTGAAATAGAGCTCAGACCCAAGTATTTTACCCCTCTTGGGATCCCCAGGACTCTGACACACTATTACCCCAAAGCTGGGGATTATTTTCTACATTTAATTTAGGCTAACTAGCAGCTCTCCTTGGCAACATCATGGACTGGACATCCTTGGGCATTAGCATAATGTCCCCTTGGTAGTTAGAATTTTTTATCATAGGCATTGTCTGTTGTATAAACTCTTATGTTAAACCTTGTCTCTTCACAGCAATGGGAGGGAGGGCATCAGAGAGAACTGCGGCCTTGGACATCTGAGTTGGCTAGTCCTGCTTCCTGATAGAATGGGGAATTCTTGTCTAGCTACAGAGTGGAGATGAAACAATTTGCTGTGCTCCTGCTGCTGTTACCTAATCTCCAGAGGGAACCATTCCAAATTGTTCTTAAAGGGAACCTGTCACTGGGATTTTGGGTATAGAGCTGGGGACATGGGCTGCTATATGGCCGCTAGCACATCCACAATATCCAGTCCCCATACTCTATGTGCTTTTATTGTGTAAAAAAAATGATTTGATACATATGCAAATTGACCTGAGATGAGTCCTGTACGTGAGTCATCTCAGGGACAGGACTCATCTCAGGTTAATTTGCATATGTATCAAATCAGTTTTTTTACACAATAAAAGCACATAGAGCTATGGGGACTGGATATTGCGGATGTGCTAGCGGCCATCTAGCAGCCCATGTCCTCAGCTCTATACCCAAAATCCTGGTGACAGGTTCCCTTTAAGAAAAGCCTTGAGGTTCTAGAAAGCAGAGTACCCTGCTACTTCTGCAACTACAGACACTGCTGTAAGGTGAGGGAATACAGCTAAGCCACCCATCACGAAACAACCACTAGGCCAGTTTGACCTAAGTGCTGAATTACCACCAAAGAACCTGCTTCCATATCCTTGCTGACACCAGAGTAGAATTGCACTAAAGATTGCTGCTACTGTATGTATCTCAAGTTCTTTGTTGTAAAAAAGATGTTTGTTAAATTTACTCAGGCATCATTTTACAGTGCTATATTTCCACTGCATTGATCCCTAGGGAGACACAGCCTGAGGGAGTTCACCATGACACCACAGTTCATCAGGGCCACTACCACTTCAATTCTCTACATCAGCTCCCTAGGGGGTCGCTCGAGGTCTGCTACCTAGCAAATATGGCCGGATTTGGCCAGACAAGAATTGTGGCGTGAAGCCTGCTGGAGACTGGTGACGCTAGTGGGAAACTGGACTAACAGGCAGTTTGTTATAAATTTGTAATCAGTATCTGGCTAACGTTCTGATCTTTAGGCATTTAATGGAAATATATTTGGAAGTGAATAATGAAGAAGTACATGGCAAAGCTTGTCAACAATAGATGAAGCACAATGTCATCTTTGTTCTTGAAAGGTCAGAAAGATTTAATCATCCTGATAACAAATGCAGCAAATAATGAATGGCAGCAGCATACTCTGTCCTTGGGCGCAATACATCTGCAATAAAACATCAGTGGAGAATAGATGCATTTATCATGAACTTTATTTATAAATTGCCTCCATATTATGCAGTACTGTTAAAGATGGGAATGCTAATCTGATATAAGCCATTTTTTCTTTAATTTATTTAAACATATGCAGGACAGAAGGTAAATGCAACTGGTTCCTGTGAAATTTAAGGGGGTCATTTACTAACAGATATATGCCACTTTTTGGCGTATATCTGACGCAGATTGCAGCGCAAAGGTTATTTGTACTGCAATCTGTGACTTCCCCGCTCATGCCACGTCTAAAAAAGGGTGCGTGGTGTGGGCGGGGAAGGGTGCAAACTGGCAGCCGTGTCTCATTTATCAGTTTCTACACCTGTTTTAGGAGTAGAAAATGGTCTAAATCTATGTCAGCAAGGGAGCTAGCGTAGATTTAGACAGGCGCATCCACCACCAAATAAAGGGGTATTAAGACTAGCGTTTTAGATGCCGGTCTTAATAAATTACCCCCTAAATTCATTCCTGAGAACATGTTGTAAACTGTGCACCAAACTTGAAATATGTATTAAGTATTACTCAATACAAAATATTCATTAGGAGAAAATGAAAGATGTCAACATGTGCCTTTAGAATCAAACAAAGGACCTCTTAGTACATAATTATCCATATATAACAACAGCCTTATTGTTTAGCTAAACTGCTCTGGAAAAATGAAATATGGCGTTAGATTGGCTTCTAGGGTTAATCATTTTCTTTATAATGCAGAATATGCATGTGCTATATATAAAATATTGATGATGACCTATTCTCATGATAAGACATCGTTATATGATCAGTGAGGTTCTGACACCCAACAACTGTTTGAAGCACCACCAATGGGCACCACAGGTTCCTGTGTTGCCATGTAGGCTGGCTGCCTGCTCTCTCTTGTATTGGCTGTGGTTGACATGTCGTAGTGTATACTGATGGAATGTGTTGTGCATGCTGGCTTTGGTTTTATGTGGATGTGTGTGAACAGTTTCCTGTAACTTGTATGCTCCCTGTGTTTGTTCATGTAAGGGTAACTGGGCCACTATGTTGACTCCTCATGCGGTTGTCACCCTCCCCACTCTGTGACTGGGCCGCTATGTTGACTCCTCATGTGGTTGCCACTTTCACCACTCTGTAACAGGGCCACTATTGTCCCCGTTGGACCTTGTTGACATCCCTATTTATTTTACCTTTCTTCTGATCTGTCAGAAGGACGGAATAATGAAAAACACAAAGGATCGGGTCTTTGGAGCAGCCGTAAGGCCTCTATCACACGGTCCCTATTTTGCATCAGGATATGCTCATGATTTGGAAGCCAAAAGCAGGTGTGGGTACAAAACACAGAAGACATGCAAATATTCCAATCACGTGTCATGTCTGTTTGGGGTCCACTCCTGTTTTTTTGTTTTTTTTGGCCTGATGGATTACTGACCACATGCTGACCATGTGAAGGTGGATGCTCAAAAGACAGAACCCGGTTTTTGGGGGTTATTTTTGTGACAGATTAGAAGAAGAGAAAAATAAACAGTGACGTCAACACAAATTTACTGCTGACACCCTCTCCACTCTGTCATGGGGGACTCTATTGTATCAGTGTGTAACAGAACAGGTTCTGTAGGAATGCATATGTGGAATCAGCTGACAACAGTGTAAAAGGAGTGCAATCTTTTACTCTATAGTAGAATCTCGGGCCACTGCACTGCTCTTTATACCTGACACTAATATTGACCTGTAAGGCATCGCGGGTGATGCTAGGGAGGCTCGTCCCCGTCCCCGCCTACCATTGGCTGCTCTCCCCGACACCGGATGTTTTCATCCGTGTGCAGGGAGAAGCAACAACGGTGGTGCGGGGACCAGGAGCAGTGCAAGGAAAGGGGTAAGTATATTACCGGTGAGGACCCCGGAACATGTGGGGGGGGGGGGGGTTGAGAAATTAGATAACTCCTTTAATGGAAAGATGAGTGGAGGGAAAAAGTCTCATACAAAAAAGTGCACAATCAACAAGGATAACCGCAGCTTTGAAAGGTTTGTCAAGGAAAGGCCATTCAAGAACTGGGGGACATTCACAATGAGTGGACTGTGGCTTGAAGAGAGTGCTGTAAGAACCATCACACACAGATGTATCCAGAACATGGGCTACAACTGTTGCATTCCTTGTGTCAAGCTACTCATGACCCTGAGAGAATGTCAGAAGCGTCTTACTTGGGCTAAAGAGAATACATACTGTACTGGACTGCTGCTCAGTGATTCAAAGAGCTGTTTTCAGATTAATTTTGGAAAATAGAAGTTTGTTCAGAACAGCATTATTTGAGTTTCTTACAATACATTCCAGAACTGTAAGGGTTACATAGCATCATAAATTAATATAATGCTATGCGATTTTGGCAGTGCTGGAAGTTCAGGATGGGTGCTGCGCTGCGGACTCGCAGCGTGACACTCACTCGTCTGAAAGGGGCTTACTTGCAGTATGTGTCAAAGTCTCTGGGGTGCTAATTATGATTAGACTGGACATTGCTGCATTGAAAATGCATCACAACGGCATTGCTTGAGTTGACAAGTCTTCCAAAAGTCTTTGATCTAAGCAGTAGTAGGTCAGAAACATTCTCTTATAATATACCAAGCTGAGCAGACACTGTGCATCCTGTGGTCTGAACTCTGCACAAAATGAGGCTGACCAGCCTTATGCCTATGGAAAAAAAAAAATCTTTGAGTTCCCTTTAAAAATCCAAATGCAGAAAACCTTCAAAAATATCTGATAAATTAAGAAACAAACATCTGAAAATCAGTGGTGCCAAAGAGTAGGAGAAAGATGACAATCATTTATGAAAAATGTAGGTAACCTGTGGGCGATAACCCACTGGAGTTGTAGTTTTGTTTCATACAACTCTGCAATTTAATCACATTACACTAAATGATACATCAGAGCAGCAAACTTTTCCTCTTTTAATTAGGGTTGAGCGAATCGAAATATCTGAAGTGCACTTTGATACGAATTTCCGGGAATATTCGATTACTGTAGCTGCGAAGCCGAATTTCCTTGTGCTTCGTGGTGACATCAATTTTCCCTGAAATAGCATTAAAAAAATATATATAACATACTCACCTATTCCATTTGATCACGGAGAAGCCGCAACGGCCATCTTGACTGAAGATCCCTCAAAAAAATCTTATGTGCGGCGACATATAATATGACAACGCTGGCTAGCGTGATGACGTCATCACACACTGTGCAAGATTTCGCGTGGGATCTTCAGTCAAGATGGCTGTGGTGACCTCTTCACGCTCCAATAGATAAGGTGAGTTTTTTATAAATTGATTTACCCCTGAAAGCCCTCATTTTTAATCTCAGATGCCACGATCAGCGATAAACACGGCATCTGAGGGGTTTAATGACGGGGGTGGCACAATCACTGTTCCCCATTATTGCGCCTTCTTCTAACAAAGAAATGCGCTTTGTGACGAAGTAATTCGTCACAAAGCAAATTTATTTGTGAAATTTGCCGAAGCAGCTGAATTAAATTTTTGTAAACTTCGCTCAATGCTACCTTTAATTATCAAATCAAAATCCTCATAGGTTGAACAGACTGTTTGTATAGTTCATCCAATACTGGCCATACAAATATGGTTTAGGGGGAGACATTTAAGGAGGATGGGCTTTGTACTGGAACCTGAGTTCACTATGACCAGGAACCAATGTGGCTTGGCTAGGAGTAGCAGAGGAACAGACTTGACCAGGAACAGACATAGCAGGCAGGCTAGTTGGCATCAGGAACATGCTTGGCCAGGATCCACCATGGCTTAGCTAGGAGTAGCTGAACACCAGTTTGGTTACCATCTGGAAAAGACTTGACCAGGACCTACTTAGTTTGGCTAGCAGTGGTGGAAGACCAGTCAGGTTGCCATGCCCAGCATGGCATATATAAGAGTTGCTGAATTAACATATTAGAAACAGCCTAGCAGATGCACACAGAACCAAAGAGAGGTTTACCTATTGCAATGCTACACACTGAGGTGAGGTTTAGTGATAAATATCAAAATACGTTCTTATCAAACGACACATGCATATCCCACAGAAATAGGTGGTGTCCTCCATATTGGGGTTAAAGATACACACACAGGTACAGGTGCGGAAAGCCTCAGTGTCCACAAGCCTAAGTGGCAACATTTCCAGGGCCAGCAATTTGGAAAGGGGGACATTTAGTGCTATGGCCTGTGGGTGGGTGGCTGGATATTTGAGATTTCGTTCTAAGGCCTGGGGTATGGACATCTGTACACTGCGTTGGGACACAGAGGTGGATGTGCTAGCTGATGGTGCTTGTGAAAGTCCATGTGCAGGCCAGGAGGCATCAGAGCCTGCGTCTTGGACAGGGGATTGGCCAGCACGTAACACAGGGGAAGAGAAGGCAGTGGTGTGACCCGCAGACACTGATTGTGGACCCAGTCGTTCGGCCCACCTATTAGGGTGCTTTGATGCCATGTGGAGGGTCATGCTGGTGGTGGTGAGGTTGCTAGTGTTCACACCCCTGCTAATTTTGGTATGGCACAAGTTGCAAATGACAGTTCTTTTATCGTCCGCACTTTCATCAAAAAAGCGCCAGACTGCAGAACACCTACCCCTTGGCAAGGGAGATATCCGCAAGGGGGTGCTCTGGGGAACAGTTGCGGGACTGTTTGGTGTGGCCCGCATTCTCCCTTTACTACCTCTTCCAGCCTGTTGCAGTGCTGCGGATCCCTCCCCCTCTGCTGTCCTCGCTCGGCTTGCCACCTTCCCAGGTTGGGTCAGTGATTTCATCGTCCACCACTTCCTCTTCCACTTCCTCACTCTGGTCATCCTCCTTACTTGTTGACCTAACAACAACCTCACTTATTAACAACTGTGTCCCTTCATCAACCTCTTGAGACACTAATTGCCGTTGACTTTTTGGCAACTGTGTCTCATTATCATCATCCACCTCGTGAAACGTAGTGATGAGCGGCAGGGGCAATATTCGAATTCGCAATATTTTGTGAATATTTTGGCAAATATTCGCCATATATTCGCGAATTTTGCGAATTTCTGATCTTAATGCATTATTTTCATGATTGCAAAAATTTGCATTAAAAAATTAGCATAAAATTCAGATACAAATTCGCATAGACTGGTATTTAAAAAAAACGAATTTTTGCGATTACGAATATATTTTGAGATATTCTAAATATTCGCAAATTCTTAAAGTGCCAATATTCGCGATTCAAATTCGCAATTCGAATATTCGTGATCAACGCTAATTGACGTTCCCCACCACGATCTTCTTCTGACTGTGGATGCTCAAGAGTTTGGGAATCAGGGCACAAGATCTCCTCATGTCCCTCTTCAAGCGGGCTTAGTGAGAGGTCCAAATTAAGGAATGGCGATGAAAAGAGCTCCTCGGAATATCCGAGTGTGGGATCACTTGTTTGCAAAGACTCTCCATGGTAGGAGGAAGGAGGATCAGGGTGAGAATTCTTTTGACCAGACTCTTGGCTACTGAGACTGGACTTTGTGTAAGACAGGGTGGTGCTTAACCGACTGGAGGCATAATCTGCTGCAATCAAACCAACCACCTGGTCGCACTGGTCGGACTTTGAAAGTGGTGTCCTGCGCTGCCCTGCAAACTGGGACTTGAAGCTAGGTATCGTGGATGAGTGTGTTTCTCATGCTCTGCCAGTGGGCACAGTTTCACAGCGCCCAGGGCCACGGCCTCTGCCTGCTCCATCAGCAGCACGGCGACTTCCCTGTCACTTACTGCTCACCGCAGCGTCTACAAAAAAAGGACACTGGATTTCACAGATATTTTTAGGATGCGCACACGTTAAACAAGAGTTGTAGCGCAGATAGTGTCATTGTCCGCAGTGTCTACGGAAAAAGTACACTGGATGTCACAGATATTTTTAGGATGCACACACGTTAAACAGGAGATGTAGCGCAGGTAATGTCACTGTCCGCAGCGTCTACAGAAAAAGTACACTGGATGTCACAGATATTTTTAGGATGTGCAAACGTTATACAGGAGACGTAGCGCTGGTAATGTCACTGTCCGCAGCGGACACGTCTACGGAAAAAGTACACTGGGTGGCACAGATATTTTTAGGCTGTGCACATGTTACACAGGAGATGTAGCACAGATAATGTTGCTGTCTGCAGCAGCCAAACAATTGCATGCAATTTACCACAGGTTGCGCTAATAATATATATTGCTGCTAGATACAATCATCCTTAAAAGGACTTTTGGGTCTACACAATTGCATGCAATTTAGCGCAGTTTGCGCTAAAGATATATATTGCTGCCAGACACTGTAATAGTCCTTAAGAGGACTTTTGGGTCTCTAACACCAACCCTGCATAACAAAAAATTAAAACTAAATTCCCTACACTATCTGTCCCTTCTACAGCACAGCTCTCTCTGAATAAGACTGAGCCGAATCACGGCTTTCTAGCACCTGATGACTCGTTCTGGCCAGCCAATCACTGTAATGCCAGTAACCAACATGGCTACTGCATTACAGTGAGTGGCAGTACTTATCTTCACGTTTATTGGCTGCGTAGCAGCCAACAAATTTGCGGGGAGGAGACTAGATCATCACGTTCGAGCACACGCGGTAATCGGGCGAACACAGTCATGTGCTGTATTGTTCTGTCCAGGAAAATCACATCACAGAAGTGTTTTCCAATACTGTATTGTTCTGTCCTGGGGAAGTTGGGGGTTGGTTTAGTTTGTAACTCAATCATCTCCCAGGCTGTGGGGAAGGTGTTCTGTACACCATATAATTAGTTGCGTGTGTGCCAATGAACATAGACTTGGTTTACCCAGCATTAAAGGGAACCTCTCATGAAAAAACAGCATGTAAATCTGTTCACAGTACCTCGTAGTGCCCTCCAAGTGTCTCCAGAGGGACCTTTTCTTCCGAATGTCACATTTTTTGTCTTTGAGAAAATGTAGTTTTATTCAGCCGCTGCCCCGTGCTTCAAGTCAGGCTTGAAGTCATGGGGGCAGCGGCCTAGGCGTCTTCACTGGTCCTCTCCCCGCCCCCTGCTTTCTTGAGTGACAGCCCAGATCGTTTGCCGGGACCGCGCTCTACGGCCGCATGCGCAGTAAAGGGCGGCTGGAGCGCGGTCCCGGCTGCCGCGCATACTTCGCGCCGTCTTTTTTTCGCCGTACAGCGCATGCGCCCGACAGGCTGTAGCAAACGCGCCTGCGCCAGGCATCTGTGCACAGCCGACGTGATCTCCTGTACCGTTGGTACTAGTACTGAAGCGGGACGGTACTACCTGCTTTTGTGTAGATTACCGGCGACTTAATTATAAAACGGTTACAGATGCCTACTCGATGCCCCGGGTAGACGAACTGCTGGACCATATTGCTAGGGGAAGTATCTGACTACTATTGACTTATGCAAGGGCTACTGGCACATTCCACTAGCCGAGGATGCTGTTCCGAAATTCGCCTTCGTCACCCCATTCGGCTTGTACCAATTTAGGGTCATGCCGTTTGGGATGAGGAATGCCCCAGCTACATTAAAAAGAATGGCAGATCGCCTCCTAGATGGTCTCCAGGACTATGCGTGTGCATACCTGGACGACATAGCAATCTTCAGCGACTTATTGGAAGCCCACTTAGAATACATAGGGACTGGATTGGACACAATCTAAGCAGCTGGTTTGACCTTAAAACCCGAGAAGTGTCACATTGAAAGCTCGTTGGAAGAACGAGTGAAACGTTTTCAAGAAATCTACAGCAAGTCCAGTTGCCTTGATTTATTCTTTATAGATACATCACAGGAGTGTTTTGCAATACTGTATTGTTCTGTCCAGGAAAATCACATCACAGGAGTGTTTTACAATACTATATAGTTCTGTCCAGGAAAATCACATCACAGGAGTGTTTTACAATACTGTATTGTTCTGTCCAGGAAAATCACATGACAGGAGTGTTTTACAATACTGTATTATTCTGGAAGTTGGGGGTCGGCTTAGTTTGTAACTCAATCATCTCCGAGGCTGTGGGGGAGGTGTTCTGTACACTATATAATTGGTTGCGTGTGTGCCAATAAAAATAGATTTGGTTTACCCAACATTAAACCTCGGCTAATGTGTGTGTGTGGGGGTTTTACTAGTCCGCCTGTGTGGATTAATTACGGTTCGGCTGAAGAAAAGGGGAACCTTTTCCTGTCAACAGGACTTAGTTTTCCGTCTTGCATAACGGGAACCAGACGGATCCGTTATGATTCCCATAGACTTCTATTATGACGGATCAGAGCGAAATTCCTCTTAAAGGCTTTGTTTTGACTTTCGTCGGAAATCCATAACGGAATCCAGAACGCAGATGTGAACCCAACCTATGGAGGAAATGTTTCTTTGTCTTTAAAAATATCCCATTTTGTGGCTGCATTCCCATTCCGAGGACATTGTCCCAGTTAGTGAGGCTAATAGCCTCTCTTAGCAGGTCAAGTTTTGCATTTTGGAAGTTTAGAGTTTTTGTGCCTCACTAAAGAATGACAACTGGAAAATTATTATTGTATGGTGACCAGTTCCCAGGTGTCCCCCAACCTGTACCAGTGGGGCAAAAAAAGTATTTAATCAGCCGCCAATTGTGCTTTCACTTAAAAAATGAGAAAGGCATGTAATTTTCATCATAGGTATACCTCAACTATGAGAGACAAAATGAGGGAAAAAAATTCAGAAAATCATATTGTCTGATTTTTTAAGAGTTTATTTGCAAATTATGGTGGAAAATAAGTTTTTGGTCAATTACGATAGTTCATCTCAATACTTTGTTATATACCCTTTGTTGGCAATGACAGAGGTCAAACGGCCATATTCATTCTTTCCTTCACACGAATCAGTCGTTCTGGTCCCTTCGCAGAAAAACAGCCCCAAAGCATGCTGTTTCCACCCCCATGCTTCACAGTAGGTATGGTGTTCTTTGGATGCAACTCAGAGAACTTCTTTCTCCTCCAAACATGACGAGTTGAGTTTTTACCAAAAAGTTCTACTTTCGTTTCATCTGACATATGACATTCTCCCAATCCTCTTCTGGATCATCCAAATGCTCTCTAGCAAACTTCAGATGGGCCTGGACATGTACTGGCACTGCAGGATTTGAGTCACTGGCGGCGTAGTGTGTTACTGATGGTAGACTTTGTTACTTTGGTCGCAGCTCTCTGCAGGTCATTCACTAGGTCCCCCGTGTGCTTCTGGGATTTTTGCTCACCGCTCTTGCAATCATTTTGACCTCACGGGGTGAGATCTTGCGTGTAACCCCAGATCGAGGGAGATTATCAGTGGTCCTGTATGTCTTCCATTTTCTAATAATTGCTCCCAGAGTTGATTTCTTCACATCAAGCTGCTTGCCTATTGCAGATTCAGTCTTCCCAGCCTGGTGCAGGTCTACAATTTTGTTTCTGGTGTCCTTCGACAGCTCTTTGGTCTTGGCCATAGTGGAATTTGGAGTGTGACTGTTTGAGGTTGTGGACAGGTGTCTTTTATACTGATAACAAGTTCAAACAGGTGACAAGTAACGACTCTCTTTCCCCCCATTCTGTCTCTCATAGTTGAAGTGTACCTATGATTAAAATTACAGGGCTCTCTCATCTTTTTAAGTGGGAGAACTTGCACAATTGGTGACTGACTAAATTCTTTTTTGCCCCACTTGTACAACTTTTGCTCTGTAAGGTCTATTGGTTAGTACTAAGTTCAGTATTGCTGTCCATCTAGTCAGACTTTGAACAGTTGGGAAAGGTAATTGTCTTTTATCATTGCCAAGAACCTGTTTATTTTATGAGATCCACAGGTTTCAGTTTCCCAGTCTATATCTGGGTAGTCTACAATAATAACGATGTGGTTAGGATTTGCCGTCTCATCTATTCTAATTCACTTATGCTAATTTAATCCTAGTGGCAGGATGGATCCGAGAGGCTGTTCACCCAATGGAACAGCCTGTTGGATCCGTCCTGCCGCTAATGAACGTGTGCCCCTGGACTACCGCTCCGGCCCCTTGACTATAATAGGGGAGGGGTGGAGTTCCGGCAAAGGCACGGCAGTGCATGGCGAGAGGCTGCCAGAATAAATGTAGGACATATAGTTTTATTCCGGCAGCCTCTCGTCGTGCACTGCCATGCCTATGCCAGAACTCCGCCCCGCCCCCATTATAGTCGATTAGTCCGAAGCGGTAGTCCAGAAGCACACGTTCACTAGCGGCAGGACAGATCCGACAGGCTGTTCCGTCCTGCCGCTAGTGTGAAAATAGCGTTAGTAGTAGATTTTATGTGGAATCTGGTATATTAGATGGCTTATAAAAAACTCCTATCAGTATCTTATTATTGTTTTTGCCTCCATGTATTTCTACCAACAGTCACTCCCCATGTTCATTTCCCTCCTATAATGTAATTACCCTGCCCATCAGTCCCTAGTTTAAACACTCTTCCAACCTTCTAGCCATCATAGTAACGGTAACATATGGGGTCATTTATCAATCTGGTGTAAATTAGAACTGGCTTAGTTGCCCATAGCAACCAATCAGATTCCACCTTTCATTTGTGACTGCTAGTTTGCAAAATGAAAGGTGGAATCTGATCGGTTACTACAGGCAACTAAGCCAGTTCTAATTTACACCAGTTTGATAAATGACCCCAATCGTTTGTAAGGCTTGCAGAGGATCGCTCTCTCACAGGGGTCGGCAATGACAGACTTCTCATCAAACAGGGGGTTTTCAAGCTGAAACAGTGCCTTATTTGTCACACAGCACATCACACGTCAGCACATCACACATCCAAGTTTGGCCTCACTTGGCACAATTAAGTAGCAGCTTCACCTAACAATGTGCTACGTCAACACAAAACAACAAACGCTTACCCAGCTATGCACTCACTATACAGGGGTCTCCCTAACTCACCTCTAGGTCAGTGTTCACACTGCGGTATTCGGCTTCGGTTACACAGCCTCCTAGCTGTGACCAGTGCAACCCACCAGTCCTCCTGCTGGAAACAGAGAATTACCTTGGGAGATATGGTCCAACAGTCCTCCTGACTCTGACAATGCGACACCTCTCTTCTTCAGGCGTTGCATGGTCAGAATCAGGAGGACCCCAAAACTCAGGCTTCCTTAGCCTTGTGGCCGCCCAGCCCTCCTGGCTGGAACCACACTGAGCCTCTGCAGGCTTCCTTCTCCGGGGCCTATCTCCTCTTCTCACACACTGAGGACTGCTTTATGCCGAAGTGATTATCGCACTTGGCTTCACCTCAGGACACATGATCGTGGGGAAACACACAGCAAATGTAACATATATTTCTAATACATTTGAGGCCTGTCACTGCCTCACAGGCTGAAAAAAGCCATACAGTACGTCGATCCAGTTCAGCCTGTTTTCCTGCAAGTTGATTCAGAGAAAGGCAAAATACCCCATGAGGTGGAAGCCAATTTTCCTTATTTTAAGGGGAAAAAAATTCCTTCCCAACTCCCAACTCCAATCAGGCAATTAGAATAATTCCCTGGATCAATGACCCTTCTTCAGGAATTTAATAACTATAACCTGTAATACTATTACACCCCAGCAGCACCTGTCTGCCCTGTTCTGTCCTGCTCTGTTGGTCCCCTGCTTACTGGAGCTGACATTCCCCTGACTGGCAGAGGAAGTGCTATGCCTGAACTGACATACTGCTCATCTGCCAACATTGCAAACTTGATGCGGTGTGTCAAATCAGGGTTAGCCTCCCTGGCACTCTTCCCTCTAGCCTACTTTCTAACTGTTATCCAGCTACCTACCTCACTTTCCTGATCCTCCATGCTACCACCCTCCCCTTCATCTGTCCCATAGACTAGGCATCCTCAAACTGCGGCCCTCCAGCTGTTGTAAAACTACAACTCCCACAATGCTCTGCTGTAGTCTGATACCTGTAGGTTGTTCGGGCATGCTGGGAGTTGTAGTTTTGCAACAGCTGGAGGGCCGCAGTTTGAGGATGCCTGCCATAGACTGTCTGAGTGTTGAAATTTGCTCATTTATATACAGGATCTGGGATTGCATACATTTCACAAGATGTGCACTGTACTGCCCTGCCAATTATGGAGCACATACTTCCATATGTGCTCCACTACAGGGCACTACAGTGAGATGGAGCCTGCATTCCAGATGGACTCCAGTACCAATAGGACACACTCTGTGTGAAATGTGAGATGGTCGGGTCCTAGTTGGAGTCATGAATTTGAATGACCATGTAGTGACTTTACCTCTCTGAGAGTGCATGGGCGAGGTGTATCCAGTGCAAGAGATGTGGACCCCAGGAGAGTCCTACTGGGACCTGGATGTAGCTGAAGCAGCAACTCTGTGCCAAGTAGTTGCTTAGAAAACCTCCCCGTCAGCTAAGAGTATCCTAAGCCAAGTTTGTTCAGAGGGTACCAAGTTGACCAAGACTTAGCAGACCGAGTTGTCCAAGGTTCAGGCTGCTCGCTTCGGTGTCTTATCCTGCAATGAAGTAGACTTTGGACTAACTCAGATGTTGGAGCATGAGATCCCAACTGGGGATGCTCTTACCATATGGCAGTGTTACAGACACAGCAGTGATTCCTCCGGCCCTGTGCCAAGAGGTAAAGGTCATGCCAAAGCAGATGCAGAAGCAGCAGGTGATCCGACCAAATAAGAGCCCCAAGGCCTCCCCAGTTGTACTTGTAAAGAAAAAGGATGACACCCTCTGATTTTGTGTGGATTATAGACGTCTGAATGCTTGCACGGTGAGAGATGCCTACCCACTTCCCTGCATTGAAGATTCATTGGTGCCACTGGGGCATGCCCGATACTTCTCTACTCTGGACTTGGCCAGCGGGTACGGGCAGATGCCAATTGCCTAGGAAGAAAATGGGGATGTTTACGTTACTGCGTATGCTGTTCGGACTAAACAATGCACCGGCCATGTTCCAGAGATTGATGGAGCTATGTCTGGGGAACTTGAACTACGTGTCTGCTTATCTACCTTGATGGCATAATTATATTCTCACCCTCATCCACAGAACACCTAGAACAGCTTGATTGTGTACTAACACAACTGGAGCCCATGGTTTCAAGTTGAAGCCTCACAAAGGCCATTTGTTCCGTGAAAGCATTGAATAACTGGGTCTTATCATTTTCAAGATTGGGTCCAGCCTGTGAACTTCAAAGTTTGGCAGTGCAGCAATGGCCCATCCCTGTATGATCACTGAACTGCAGTAGTTTTTGGGACTAGTGGGATACCACATACATTTCCTGAGGGACTTTGCCAAGATCACAGCCCCCTGTATGCTATACTTAAGGAGATGTCCCCCAAGGAGGCCAAGAGAAGGATGCTTCGCCTTTCTGGAAATGAAGAGATTATTAACTTGTGCTCCGATACTAGCTTATGCCGAATACAATCAGCCATTTGTGTTACAGACTGACGGGAGCTTGAAAGGACTGGAGGTTAATCTACGTGCAGTATGGCCAGGAAAGAGTCATTGTATATGCCAGCCAGACATTGAGGGACAGTGAGAAAAACCCTGATAACTACAGTTTATTCAAATTGGAACTGTTGGCAGTAGTTTGGGCCATAACAGAGAACAGAGTACATCTGGAGACAGACTTTTGCAGGGCTCCTCCTAGAGGGGGTAAGCTAGACTGACCTTTAACTAACTAAAACTCCTCCCTCTCTAGAGAGGGCTAGAATGGATAGAAGGTTCCACTCTAGGCAAACTAGCTGCGCCAAGCTAGCTGCCACCCGCGTGATTTCGGACTAGATCTTAAAGCAAGATGGAGGCTGGTGGCCCTTCGTGCGCAAATGGGTCGGGAAGTTTGATGTAATGTTTTTTTAATGTTAATTTCACACTGTTTGTACACTCAGATGTCGAGATCATGTATGAAAGCGGCGCTATTGCAGTTCCCTGTCATTGCACCCGCTACTTCCAAAAAAATGTGCTTCCTGGCGAAGTAATTGGTCACAAAGCAAATTTTTTGGTGAAGTTTGTCTAATCAGCCGAATTGGATTTTCAAGAAATTCGCTCATCTCTAATGGTAATGCACCTCTGGGGCGTTACAAATGTACTTAACCATGTAAGGGCCGAGATTCTACTATAGAGTGAAATAGCACTCTCCTTTTACACCATCTGCTGATTCCACATACTGCTAGAAAACCTGTTATGTTACAAGTTGTTACAAGTAGTGGGCCCATGACAGTGGAGTGGAGAGCGTTTCAGCAATAAGTTTGTTTTGATGTCACTGTTTTTTTTTTCCTTTTTTTGCTCCTTTAGACGAACAACCCCAAAAAATGAATCCTGTCGTTTGAGGAACTCACGTCAATGATGTTTAAATATTTTCCATTTCTCCCATTGTGAGGCCAAGGTGGATGATGTATTTAATCTTCTAGCAATGAGTATAGTTGTAATTTACTACTTCTCCTATGGATGGTAGGGAAACACTTTATCAAAATTTGCCCACTAGAGTTCTGTTGACGGTAAGTATATGTGAAATAATAGTCACGTCGGGATTTTGTAAAGAGAGCCACCTCGGGACCCCAAGGTATTGGTGTCTGCCTCACTGTACATCAGTTGTCTAATGAAACTCCCTGATTTCCTCACACCCTCACCAAATGTTTATTAGTGTGCCCACTTCCCGTGAGCAGCACCAGCACACATTAGAGACATTTGGATAGATCTTGGAAAACCTGTATGGTGGGGAGGGTCACAATCACTGCCTCCAACATTTCAGGTGGAAAAGATTCATTCTTAGAAACAGCGTTGAAGAGTTTGGTCAAATAAGGGATAAAAGTAGCCTTAGTACTTTATAGAACTAATTAGAGAGCCCATCAGGCCCAGGGGATTTGTTTAGTTTCAAGGATGTTATTGCCTTCATGATTTCAAATTCTGTGAATTCTTTAGTCAAGAGTTGTATGTCAGACAAGGGGTAATGACATCTGAGAGAGAAACGATTCAATAGCTGAATGGGAAGGTTGTAAAGTAGATTGGTCAAGCTTTAGATTGTAGAGAAAAGCATAATATTCAGCAAATTGGTTTGCTATACCCTGAGGATCCCTGATTTTAGAACCATTAGGAAGGATGGTTCAGGTAAGGGATTTTAGCTTTAACCGTGCGTGAACTAGGTTTATTCCTATACCTTTCCCCTATCACTAGGGATGAATATCAGCATTGCATACAATAATGTGTAACTATAATGGAGCAGAGGTTCACCCCACTTGTGGCCATCAAAAAGAGTACGGCATAGAAGGTACTTTAAACAACAACCAAAACAGGAACTAAAAAAGAGAAAAAGAAACCAATAATAGTCCAAGTAAGTGCACAGTTTGCAATCAGGGCCGGACTGGGTATGAAAACCAGCCCTGGAAAAAATTATATACCAGCCCCATAGCGTTGCGTAATTATACCAGCACAACGTCAATTAAAATTTTTAAGAACAGGTTCCCTACTCAACGGCGGACGCTCGGCGTCACAACACATATATATCCAACACACATACACATAAATACACCATATACATGTTACACATACATAAATACACTATATATACAGTCCCAAGGAATATGGCTTAGTTCTCTAAGTCAAAAGTCACCTCCTGCCCCCACACACTTTCCTGTACTTGCTATACAGCAGCACATACCTCTCACATCCAGGGCCTCCTAGGTGACATCTCCTCTAATGTAGATCTTCTCATCATCTTCTCCATTTCGTCCAGTCACTTCTTTCAGCCGCTCCTCGTCTCTGTACAGTTTGACACACGGACATCTTAGGTTCTTCACTTTTCTATCATCATCCCCCAACCTGGAGCCCCCACAGTGTTATCCTGCTGCTCACTGTGCCCCCAATACCCCAAATACTACCCTGATGAAATAATAGTGCCCCCATAGTAATAGTGCTCCTCATAGTCCCACCAATAGTAATGTCCTCCTAGAATGCCCACATTAGTAATACTGCCCCACATTAAGTATTTTGCCCCCTCACTGCCTCACATTAAGTAATTTACCCCCCACACTGCCCCACATTATGTAATTTGCCCTACACTGCCCCACATTATGTAATTTACCCCCCACACTGCCCCACATTATGTAATTTGCCCCCCACACTGCCCCACATTATGTAATTTGCCCCCCACACTGCCCCACAAGCAGGCTCAGAGGTTGCGCTGCACAGGACGTGCTGTGGAAAGCCTTCCTGCATCCATTCCTGACCCACAGATTAGCTGCCTGCTGAGTGGCCGGGCGGTAGCCTGTCTCCATGAAGAGGGAGGGAGACACGGCCGGCCACCTAGTCAAATCCGCAGCCCGCAGGGCACATGTTAAAGCGGCCCCAGCCGCCCCAGGGCTGGCGGCCTACCGGGAAATTTCCCGGGATCCCGGTAGGCCAGTCCGGCCCTGTTTGCAATAGTTGAGGGAAGGCAAAAGAAAGTACTCCAAGTATTTCAGAGCCAGGGGAAGCCCATAATAAAAGCAAAAAACCTTACCAGGCTGTGGAAAACAAGTAAACTTTGCACTACCCCAACCACATAGCAATTCTGTATACCAACACTCATAACAAAGTATCAGGAGGCATCTTGATCAGAAGAAACCAGTGAACCCAAGTTCACTCCTCCTAGAGGGGGTAAGCTAGACTGACCTTTAACTAACTAAAACTCCTCCCTCTCTAGAGAGGGCTAGAATGGATAGAAGGTTCCACTCTAGGCAAACTAGCTGCGCCAAGCTTGCTGCCACCTGCTGGTGAACCAGGCACATTACACTTAAACATAACATTACAAAGAAATGGGAATACACATTTTGCAGGCCCTGAGAATTAATGCAGAGAATCACACAAAATTAACCATGGGAGATAAGTGGAGAGGTGTAAAAGATGGTAATTAGAGATGATCAAATCGAATCCCAATGGCCTGTTTGAGGACGCAATCTCGCGCCACGCGTGATTTCGGACGAGATCTTAAAGCAAGATGGAGGCTGGTGGCCCTTCGTGCGCAAATGGGGCGGGAAGTTTGATGTAATGTTCTTTTAATGTTAATTTCACACTGTTTGTACACTCAGATGTCGAGATCATGTATGAAAGACCTCCTGTTCTAGTGAATTGGAGACATCCACAAACTCATTATGCTCTCTAGTAAGTTCAGCCACTTTGTTTTTCACATGAGATATGCCTCCCCCCAGGGACGTAAGTTCTTGTGATAAGTTAGCAAATGCTGTATGGAAATCATGTTATATGGATGTATGAGGTCTGCTAGCAGGGATCTTAGAAAAGTTTCCGTCAGAGGGGTTGATAATGCCTCTGGCATAATAGCCTGGGCGGCAATGGTAGCTCAGTCCCCACTTACTGTAGGCGTTTTAGGCCTTGCTGCTTCCGTGTACCTTTCCCTGCAGCGTGCAGGTTCGGGGGTACATGGTCTCCCCTGGAGATATCAGAGCCAGGGCTGGAAGATAGGGACCTGTGCAAAGGAGCCAGGGCTGCTATTACCGGAGGTGCTGCCATGTGTTCCTGGTGCAGAGCAGGCCTTTCTGCGCGCCTTTCTTTTTGGCATATTTGTGCTAGGTGGTCAGGGGTAAGAGTAGATCCCCAAAAGGGCTGTGCCATGACTAGAAAATAGCCGATTTGAGCTTCTTTGAGCTATACCACTCCGGAGCTGTGCTTTCACACAACCTCTGCCATGCGCCGCTAGCTCCACACCCCCTGTGGAATCGGTTTTATGCATGCAGGACTTTAATGACCTCTTTCACACGTCAGTATTTGGTCAGTTTTTTGCATCAGTATTTCATCAGTATTGGTAAGTCCAAAAAACAGGAGTGGGTACAAAACAGAGATAACACATGATGAAAATATTTGCATGTCTTCTGTGTTTTGGATGCTTCTGGCTTCCAAATCTTGCTTTTGGCTTCCAAATCATGATCAAATCCTGATGCAAAATACTGACCTTGTGATAAATTGTGGTCTGATGGATGCTCCAAAGATAGGATCCATTGTGTTTTTCATCTTTTAGTTATTCTGACAGATCAGAAGAAGGGTAAGATAAACAGTAATGTCAAGGCCAGGCAGGAACATTGGTGGCCCCATCACAGAGTGGTGAGGGTGGCAACAGCATGAGAAGTCAACACACTGGCCTAGTCACAGCTTGGGTACGGTGTCAACAGCATGAGGAGTCAACATAGTGTGCCAGTCACAGAGTAGTGAGCATAGTAACAACATGATGAGTCAATACAGTGGCCCAATTACAGAGTGGTGAGCATGGCAACAACATGAGGAGTCAACACAGTTGCCCAAGCACATAGTGGGGAGGGTGGCAACAACATGAGGAGTCAACACAGTGGCCCAGTCACAGAGTGGTGAGCATGGCAACAGCATGAGGAGTCCCCAGTCACATAGTAGAGAGGATGGCAACAGCAGGAAGAGTTAATATGGTGGGCCTGTCGCAAAGTAGGGAGGTGAGGGGCAACAGCAGTGGCAATAACAGCACAATATGGTGGGTGGCAGTAGGGGAAGATGGCAGCAGAGGCAGAAGGCATGTGGAATCACATGGGTGGCAGTATGAGAATAGTGGCTGAAGCACGTGGCCAGAAGTAACAGGCCGTTTTTCACAATGTTCTGGTGTGGCAGCATACTGCAGTTAGAATATAACTGCCAAAATGATCTAGTCTGATGCATCAGGCACCAGTGTTTGGAAAGGTTAATGTCTCAACATTTCCTGTTAAAAGGCAAGTTGTCTTTGGGGTAACTATGCCCCCCGCCGCACTAAACGCCTGTTCTGAGACCACACTGCTGGCTGAGCAGGTAAGCCTGTCCAAGGCAAACTCGTCCAGTTGCGGCAACAAATCGAGTTTGGCTGCCCAGTAGTCCAGGGGATTTTGGATCTAGGGAGGCAGGGGCAGTACAAGTATGCCCCCACCTGTTGGTTCAGGTTCTTCTCCATGTCATGCTGCTGCTGCTGGGTGGTTTCTTCAGTAGGTGGGTGAAGACACTCCAGACTTAAGTTGCTGCTGTTGGAGCTGGTCATGCTCCTGATCCCCACCCTTTCCAGCAGTTATGCCAGTGTGTCGTGAGCGCAGGGGGTCCAACCAGGGATGGGTGATGGCGCACATAGCGACCAACCAACTACATGGAATTTCTCAATAGTAGTTGAGTTTTTCATCCTTCTTAACAGGTGTAAAAAAAAGGCCCCCATTTTGGCCTGGTAGCGAGGGTCTAACATTGTGGAGAGCCAGTAGCAGGATAACAGGCTGAACTAGATGGTCAAATGTCTTTTTTTCAGCCTTATAAACTATGTTACTTTATGTTAATATGTTACTAGTTATTCTTCTGCTGAATGGTGATAATGAGGCTGTCACTACACAAACAACACATCATGCATCTGGCCATTTGCGCAAGGGACTCAGAGGGACTTCCTCCCTCCATCTCCAATGCATACTGCCACAGTCTGTCAGGGTCATCTGCCTGGTCTTCCTCATTGCCCTCCAGCTCTTTATGCTCCCTCTGTTCCTCTCCTGCTGCTTGGGCAGATAAACCCGCTATTTCTGCATACAATTCCTGGACTTTAATGTCCTTGTCCTTCTCAGCCAGTTCATCCCCCACAGGGCTCAGGTGGACTTGAAATGCCGCATCCACATCTCCTGTCCCCTGGCCAGTCAGATTTATCAGCATCTACTCCAAGACGTGAAGGTTTATTTGTAGTCCTGTAGTCCTGACAAATAAAATGGCCTCCGCAAAGGGCCTGAGCAAACGGCAGGTGTCACACATGAGCTGCCACTGGCTAATGTTGAAGTTACACAGGGTAGTACCCCTGTCTGCCTGCATCATCAAAAAATCGTTCACGTCCTTCCTCTGCTCATATAGTCAGTCCAACATGTGGAGGGTGGAGTTCCAATGTGTGGAAACGTCGCTTATGAGGGGATGTTGGGGAACACCATTCTGCCTTTGCAGCTTAAGGATGGTGTGTTTTGCAAGATAAGAGTGGCTAAATTGTATGCACAGTTTCCAGGCCCTTTTCAAGACTTCTTGCAGTTGGGTGGTAGACTTGAGGAACCACTTTATGGTGACGCTCCATGTGTTAAAGCATTGGCACTCTGGCCACGCTTCACCTTCTGCCCACAGATTCTACATACGGTTACGCTGACGTCCTCAAGCGACTTCATGAAAAATTCATGCTGACTGACAGCCGCTGCCTCTATGAAGTCATTCACCACTATTTGTTTCTGAACAGGTAGGCTCCTGAGTAGCAGATGGTCCACCCTGGGCACATTTAGCTTAATATGTCACACTACTTCCACCTTGCTGGCTCATCAGCATGCTGCCAGTCTGCTGCTGTCTCACGGGCCTGCTGCCACCCTAGGTCCCTGATGATGATGAAGCCCTCTTTTCACCTGGCCCCCATGTGTGATCGGCTACATCATCATCCACTACTCTCAGCTCGTCACTTATGTCACCCTCACCAGTCTCCCTGACAGCTCTTCACACCTGTTCCCATTCAGCTCTCATCATCACTACTTGCATGCCTACAGGAGGAAGCAGCGGACCTCTCCTCCAAATCTGCACTGGGCAGTAGCTGCTGACTATCCTCAGTAATATTTTCCTCACTGAAAAGCAGAGTCGGTGGCATGCATCACTTGCCTTTTTTGCAGCAAAAACCACATGTATGTGCAGTTTTGTAGCATTTTTCTGTGCGTTTTTTGCTATGGAAATGCAGAAAAAAATGCAGCAGATTTTCCGTCACGTGTGTCCCTGCCCTAAAATTGCCATTTATATTGCTTCTAATTGAAAAGTCAGACAAAATCACAGAGGTTCATGACTGAATAGCATGGAATACGGGACAGTAATTCGCAGGTGACACCATGTGGCAGTTTTTGGAATTGCAGCTGATGAATGAAAATATGTTGTGAAAAGATGTTTCTACTTAATATGCCCCTTATCCATAACATGGAGGAAAGAATGAGTGCATTAGTGACAGGGTGCTGCACAGTTTGGGTTGGATTCTACTCTAAAACGAAAGTGCTCCACTTGGCCTAAAAATTTGTGTATGACACTATTATAGATAGATAGATAGATAGATAGATAGATAGATAGATAGATTTTTTTACTCCATTATCTTATTTTCTTCATCATTGTGTTTTTTTCTCCCTCTCCCTCCCTCTGAATTGAATCACCAAAAAGTCAGATGCAACTAAAAGTTTTGTCAAAATTCGGGTTGCTGTCAACAATATACAGGCCCCTGCCGTTTGTGCACCGCATCACGGATGTGGACCCATTCACATGAATGGGTTCACAATCCAGAAGGTGTGGTGCAGAACAAGTTCTGTTTTTTTGTGGAAGTTGAATGGGTCTGCCTTCGTCTGCGGAAACCGCACAGATGTTGCCCATGCATTGGGGAGCACACATTCATGAGCATGAGCTCTAATTCTGACTTTATGATAATGAGAGACCTTAATTCATAAGCTCAGTTAACCATTGATAAGTTCTTAACCTCTTGGGGATACAGGACGTACCGGTACGCCCTGATGTCCTGGTACTTAAGGACACAGGACGTACCGGTACGTCCTGTGTATTTCCGATCACCGCTGCTCGGCGGGTGGTGATCGGAACAAGGTACCTGCTGAAATCATTCAGCAGGTACCTTGTTACAATGCCGAGGGGGGTCCTGTCAATTCAGACCTGCGGTTTTCAGCGCTTTCCGAAGTTTCTGATCCCCGCGGTCTGTAAAAATGCCCAAACTTTTACCCGCTGCTCTGTTCTGGCAGCGGGTGATGGCTACCATGGCAACAGGATGCCTTCACAGGCCATGGTAATGGTTAATTTGATCAGACTTTCTAAAGTAAAAAATACAGTACAGTACACTATATAGTGTACTGTACTGTATATTACAGACATCATACCCACTGGATCTTCAAGAACCAAGTGGGTCTGGGTCAAAAAAGTAAAAAAAAAGTGAAAAAAAGTAAAAATAAAAACACACATACACTACACATTAGGTATCGGCGCGTCTGTAAAAATCTGCTCTATAAAAATATCCCATGAGCTAACCCCTCAGGTGAACACGATAAAAAAAAAAAGTGTAAAAAAAGCCATTGCTTGTCACCTTACATCACAAAAAGTGTAATACCAAGTGATCAAAAAGGTGTAGGCCTCCCAAAATAGTACCAATCACACCGCCATCTCATCCTGCAAAAAATGAGCCCCTACATAGCACAATCGCCCTAAAGAATAAAAAAAATATGGCTTTCAGACTATGGAGATGCTAAAACATGATTTTTTTTTCTAAAATGCTGTTATTGTGTTAAAGTAAAATAAATAAAAAAAAGTATACATATTAGGTATCGCCACGTTCATAAAAACCTTCTCTATAAAAATATTACATTTTCTAACCCCTCAGGTAAATACCGCAAAAAAATGTAATAAAAACAGTGTAAAAAAATATTTTTGTCCAAAAAAAATTGCCTTTCAGAATGTGGAGACACTAAAAAATTATTTATTTATTTAAAATTTATTATGTAAAATGGAAAGAAAACCGTCCAAAAAGTAGTCATATTTTGTATTTTCGCATCCGTAAAAAGATGATCTACAGAAATAGCACATGATCTAATCTGTCAGATCAACGATGTAAATACCAAAAAATAAAAACGGTACCAAAACAGCTATTTTTTTGCAAATTTTCCATTTTAATCCATTTTACCAGTAGCAAAGCAAGGGTTAACAGCCAAACAAAACTCAATATTAATTGCGCTGCTTCTGTAGTTTGCAGAAAAACCCCATATGTGGCCGTAAACTGCTGTATGGCTAAACGGCAGGGCGCAGAAGGAAAGGAACGCCATATGGTTTTTGGAAGGCAGATTTTGCTGGACTGGTTTTTTGACATCATGTCCCATTTGAAGCCCCTCTGATGCACGCCTACAGTAGAAACTCCAAAAAAGTGACTCCATCTAAGAAACTACACCCCTCAAGGTATTCAAAACTGATTTCACAAACTTTGTTAAACCTTTAGGTGTTCCACAAGAGTTATTGGCAAATGGAGATGAAATTTCCGAATTTCAGTTTTTTTACCTTGCCTCAAAAATAGTGTAATATAGAGCAACCAAAAATCATATTTACCCTAAAATAGTACCAACAAGACTGCCACCTTATCCCATAGTTTTCAAAATGGGGTCACTTTTTTGGAATTTCTACTCTAGGGGTGCAACAGGGAGGCTTCAAATTTGACATGGTGTATAAAAACCAGTCCAGCAAAATCTGCCTTCCAAAAACCACACGGCGTTCCTTTCCTTCTATGCCCTGCCATGTGGCCATAGAGCAGTTTATGACCACGTACGGGGTGTTTCTAAAAACTACAGAATCAGGGCAATAAATATTGGGTTTTGTTTGGCTGTTAACCCTTGCTTAGTTACTGGAAAAAATGTATTAAAATGGAAAATTTGCCAAAATTTAGAAATTTTAGCTCCATTTGCCAATAACTCTTGTGAAACACCTAAGGCCTCTTTCACACGGGCGTCATGTTTGACGCCCGGATAAGAGGCGGGTGCGTTGCGGGAATAGGCGCGATTTTTCCCACGCGGGTGCAAACGTTTTAATGCGTTTTGCACACGCGTGTGAAAAATCGCCATGTTTGGTACCCAGACCCGAAGCCGGACTTCATCACTGAAGTCCGGTTTCGGGTAGAGTATTCTGGAGAATTTATCATTTACCCTTATAACATGGTTATAAGGGAAAATAATAGCATTCTTAATTAGGAATGCTTAGTAAAATGAAGATGAAGGGGTTAAAAATAATAAAAGTTAACCCACCTTAGCCACTTGATCGCGTAGTTGCGATCTGTCTTCTCTTTTCCAGCATCAGCTAACAACTAAAGGACCTGTGATGATGTCACATCACATGGTCCAATCACATGGTCCATCTTACCATGGTGATGGACCATGTGATTGGACCATGTGATGTGACGTTATCACAGGTCCTTTAGCTGTTAGCTGAAGCTTGAAGAGAGAATACAGATCGCAACTACGCGATCAAGTGGCTAAGGTAAGTTAACTTTTATTATTTTTAACCCCTTCATCTTCATTTTACGCAGCATTCTTTATTAAGAATGCTATTATTTTCCCTTACAACCATGTTGCTAAGCAACCATGCGGGAAAATCGCACTGCATCTGCACTTGCTTGCAAATGCTTGCGATTTTCCCGCAGCCCCATTCACTTCTATGGGGCCTGCGTTGCGTGAAAAACGCACAATATAGAGCATGCTGCAATTTTCACGCAAAGCAGAAGTGATGCGTGAAAATCACCGCTCATGTGCACAGCCCCATAGAAATGAATGGGTCCAGATTCAGTGCGGGTGCAATGCATCCTCCTCACGCATTGCACCCGCGCGGAAAACTCGCACGTGTGAAAGGGGCCTAAAGGGTTAACAACATTTGTAAAATCAGTTTTGAATACCTTGAGGGGTGTAGTTTCTTAGATGCGGTCATTTTTGGGTGGTTTCTATTATGTAAGCCTCACAAAGTGACTTCAGACCTGAACTGGTCCCTAAAAATGTTTTATTTTTATTTCTAAACTTCTAAGCCTTGTAACGTCCCCAAAAAATAAAGTGGTATTCCCAAAATGATCCAAACATGAAGTAGGCATATGGGGAATGTAAATTAATTACTTTTGGCGGCATGACATGAAGTACAATATGTGACGAAAAAACAATCCCAGAATGGCCTGGATAAGTAAAAGCGTTTTAAAGTTATTCACACATAAAGTGGCACTGGTCAGATTTGCAAAAAATGGCCTGGTCCTTAAGGCAGGGCTCAACAAATCCCTGGGTATTGGTCAGCCAGTTTTCAAAGGTGCCCGGGCACAGAGCCGGCGCATCCTATAGGTGGACTAGGAGAGCCAGCCCCCCTCATGCTGCAGCTGCCCAAGCGCTCTATATAGAGCCTCAGGCGGTTGCAGTACTGCCCGGGCTGGCACGTCCATGAGGGCGCACCGCCCGGGCGCAGCATCAAAAGAGGGACTGACAGGAGGAAAGCGCTCAGCGCTCCCTCCTGTCACTCCCTCATTGTAGTGTGGCCGAGCCCTGTATGGTCTGCGGGTACAGGGAGCATCTGTCTCCTGTACCCGGCTGGACTGACAGGAAGTGTGCTCACAGTGTGCACTTTCTGTCAGTCGGACCGGGTATAGGAAACAAAAGCTCCTGTAACCGCGGACCATACAGAGCTCGGCCATGCTACACTAGAGGTAGCGGAGGGAGGAGGGGAGAAAGAGAATGACAAGGGGGGAGGGTGAGTGACTGACAAGAGGGGGAAAGCGAATAACAAGAGGGGAAAAGAGAACAACAAGAGGGAGAAAGAGAATGACAAGAGGGGGAAAGAGAATGACAAGAGGGGGAAAGAGAATGACAAGGTGGGGGGAAGAATGACAAGAGAGGGAAAGAGAATGACAAGGGGGAGGGAAGAGAATGACAAGAGGGGGAAAGCGAATGACAAGAGGGGGAAAGAGAATGACAAGGGGGGGAGGGAGAGAATGACAAGAGGGGGAAAGAGCTGGAAGTTGTAGTTATGCGGGGACTGCAGAGGCTGATCCCCAGCTGGGGATTGTAGTGAGGCAGAGCTCCAGGTGGGAGTTATATTGATGTGGGGACTGCAGAGGCTGAGCGCCAGCTGGGGGTTGTAGTGCTCAGTAAAGTGTCATGGTGCCCGCTGTGTTTATGCCCTCCGGACCCCTCTGCCCTCCCCTCCGGACCCTGTAATCCTAGTAAGGGTTTCCACATGTCATGGCGGCCACCAGGGCGATCACTTGGACGCTGGTAGCGTCTGAAGTGTCATATAACCTATTGAAGAGGGAGCCCTATATACTGGCACAAATTTTGGGGGGACCATGGCGATGAGGGGAAGCACTATGGGGGCCCTATATACTGGCACAACATGGGGGGCACTATCGAGAAGAGGGGAAGCACTATGGGGGCCCTATATACTGGCACAATATGGGTAGGCACTATCGGGAAGAGTGGAAGCACTATGGGGGCCCTATCCACGACCAGAAAGATTAGAAGGGGCAGACATGCAAACACGAGGAAACAGAAGAGGCCACCACCATCTAATATAGTAAATATCAGTGGTGTAGACCTTACAGATGCCCAAACAGGACTCTTAAATAAAGGACTAAAATTTGCCCCCTCCAATTCACTTAATAAATTCTCCACTTTTATCGGATAGAAAAATTTATCAGGAGTCTATGTCTTAAAAAATACTTCATGAAGAACCCAATAATATCAAGCTCAAACTCATTGGAAAGTTCAGCTGGATATTTACATACAAACTTAGAAGAAAAATCTAGAATCTATCCTAGACAAGAGATCAGTGAAGAAATGGCCACTTTTAAGAAATCTGTAGAACAAGATTTAAGACATATTAAATGTAGAAAAATGAATAATAATATATCTAATAAAGAGATAGAAGCGATCAAACAGCTACAGGATTCTAAAGATATCATAATTAGACCCGCAGATAAGGGTGCAGCGGTGGTGATATTAAGTACAGAAAAGTACCATGCTGAATGTGAGAGACAGCTTAATGATGTAACTACTTATGAAAAATTAAGGAGTGACCCAACAGAAAGATTTTTTAAGATACTGGAAAATTACTGTGACAAGGGATTTAAAGCTGGGTATTTATTAGACCAAGAAGTGAAATTTATATTAGGTACCGAAAAGAGGATACCGATGTTTTACTGCGTCCCCAAGATCCACAAGGATTTAGAGTCTCCACCGGGTGCCCGATTGTCTCGGGGATTAATTCAATTTCATGTAATCTATCTAAATACCTAGACAGATGGTTACAACCATATCTCAGGAAAATTCCGTCCTATATTCAGGACACTACAGACATAGTAAAAACTTTAGAGACTATTGAATAGCAAGAAGGGTGGATCTTGGGGATGCTGGATGTTGGGTCGCTCTATACTGTGATAGAACATGAAGCAAGGATAGAATCTTTGCAAAAACAACTATCTATTGCTGGTGAAATATGTGAAGATCAATTGGGATTCATATTAGAGGGGGTACGATATATTCTATTCCACAATTACTTTGCGTTTAATCAAGAGTTTTATCTACAAAAGACTGGCACCACCATGGGCACTAGATTTGCCCCCAGCTATGCCAATTGATTTTTAACCCAGTGGGAAGCTGATACCATCACGCCTAAACTGGGGCCGGGTCTAGGCCTACGGCGGCGCTATATAGATGACATTATATTTATTTGGCAATATTCAAAAGCACAATTGGACCAATTTCTGGTCTCTATAAATAATAATAGTAAAAATGTATTATTTACCCCAACCACCAACCAGAAAGAGATAGAACTTTTGGATTTGGATATAAGAGTTGAACATGGGAGGTTACATTGTAGCACACACTTCAAACCTATTTCAAGGAATAGTTTTATCAGATTTGACAGCTGCCACCTCCCAAGATGGCTTACCAATGTGCCGACCAGCCAGTTCAGGCGGCTTAAAGGATAACTGTCACATTTAGACCCTAATTTCAGTTTTCATATATGTAGTTACTAATATGATAATATTCCTGAATCAATAACTATTAGACTTACTTACCCCTTATTTGATAAGATTCAGCCCTTAGCAACCAGTCTGCATAAAACTGCAATTTCACTATTCTGTTAAGATGGCCGCCCTCAGCCCTGAGGCTAATCCATAGGACACCTGCAGTGAAGTTAGTGAAGGCCAGCTCTGTATAGGGGGGTCTTGCAGTGAAGTTCCCAGGTCTGGCTGAAGCCTGTAGTCCTTCTACAAGCTCTCCTCTTATCAGATAAGGCTGTCATTTATACACTGAGCAGCCGGCATATGTACATTCTCCAGAACTGCTAAGGGAGTGTCTGCCAAGCACAGGCATGTGGAGAAGTTCACACACACAGCCCAGCACTGTTATCTCCTGTCAGGAAGAACCTGGCTTTTTATACATTCCCTTACAATGTTGACTCACTATCAGTTCCCAGTGCACGCAGCGTGCTCCGTCCTCTATCTGGTAGACGGAAGGAGCATAGCAACCTGATTTTATCTCAGGTAACAATAGCCAATACTGGGGACTTTTAGGTGGCTTTTAGGGGTTATTTATTAAACAATCAGAAATTAAAACAGGGCCAACAAGGTGATATTAATCACCAAAATCCAATAGTAAAAAAAAAAAAAATTTGACAGTTATACTTTAAGCGCAATTGCACACTAGAACAGAATTTTGAAGAGAAGGCTGAGCAGCTGAAACTTCAATTCCTTGAGAAAGATTATCCACCCAACATAATTGAAAATTGTTTAAAGAAAGTTAGAGAAATGAATAGGAGTGATTTTTTCTCTACAAAAATACCTCCAGCCCCGGATGACACTCCCAGAATAGTTCTGCCGTTTAGCTCCCAATATCGATCAGTTGAAAGGATCATAGGAAAATATTGGGGACACCTTTTAAAGGATAAGACAATTGGACCACTTTTAGGCGAAATACCGAAGGTGGTGTACACTAAGGCAGCTAATTTAGCTGGTAAAGTGGCCTCTACAGTAAAATCTATCAAACCGAGAGTAGGTGGAAATTGGTTGTCCCCAAAAGGATTTTTCAGATGTGGCCGTTGCAGTAATTGCAAAGCCACATTGTTTCCTAAGAAAAGGGAATCTGTTTGACCACTAACTCTTTTAATGTGACTATTAGGGAGTGCCTCATGTTATATACATCCTGGAGTGCTCATGTAGGAAACAATATATCAGCAGGACTAAGAGGACCCTTAAGAAAAGAGTGTCTGAGCACGTGGCGAATATTAGAAAAGGCTACGAAGCCCATTCTGTTTCCAAGCACTTCAAAATGGTCCATAAATGTGATCCGTTTTGTCTGACATATGCCGCTATAGAGAAAGTTAGAACCCCTGGAGGGGTGGTAATCATATTTCCCATATGTCACGGCAAAAATCCAGACTAATCTTTGAATTTGATACCATAATACCAAGGGGTTTGAATGCCGAAATGGAAATTTTTGGTTTCCTGTGAAGTGGGGGGTGGCCCGGCGGGGACCGGACATCGAAGTCTGGCCGTTATATCGACACTCCGATCTCCCCTTCCTGTGGGCCTCCCTCTACATTACACCTCTTTTCACATGTGTGACCTCCGTTTCGACAGTTCTTTCCAGTAACCTTAAGACCTTCGTTGTAGTATCTATATTATCTTCCTTTTTAGCAGCTATATGATCTCCTTTCAGTAGCCACATGATCTTCTTCAGATATTTTAGTCTGATATTATCTACATTTTTAGGTGTGATTTATGGTTTTATATATGCAATTTTGATTTTAATAATATAACCAGACTTTGGGTATAATATGTATCATTTTAATTAATAATTATATTTTATGTGATTTATCTGATTTATGTGGATATCCTAAGGTCCGTTAGATATAGTTCTATATATGTCGTTTATAATGTTGCTATGAACATTTTGAGTTCAACATGAAGATTCCAGTCCAGCTTTTTAACTCACCCTAACTTATTCGAACATCAAAGGGGAGTACCGTTATAAATAAACTCATTGTGCACACTATGTTTGACCACTGAGTAAGGGGGCTGACCCCCAAAGCATGTTTAGGCTTGCGATACATGTGCATGAAAGGATTTCCTTATAAAACTTCAGCGCTTGAAGGAGAATTAAGATTTTTCATCTTCCTATTTACCTCTATTGCCAGCGTCCAGAACGGCCAAGGAGCAAGACACCTGCTCACTAGGACCCTATGCCACCTCCCTCACCTAAAGACTTCTCCGCCTGCTTCAGGGTCACGTGGGACGCTGCGATACGACCTGACACCACGTGGGACGCCGCGGGTGTCACGGAGATTTACAGCGGTGGTGTTTCTTTGCAGCACTAAGAAAGGAGGTAAGGCAAAAGGGGTATAATATCAACAAGCTGCCTATAGGTGAAGCCAGCAGCAGTTTCCAAGGCACATCAAGTAACCTAACAATAAGTGAAATACACCACGAGGACATCAAGTTTTAATAGGTGACCTGCTTTGCTTGTATTATTGGTCATGATCGGGTGACACCAAGTCATTCTGACTCAATTGTAATTCACAGCGGACGTTTTGCTAGCTTCAATACCTATCTGGCTGGACATCTGGAGTATTTTTTCTTTGCTATTCTTTGCTATTGATCTAGTTACAGCTAGTGTGATCTGGATACCGCGCCTATATGGTTATATGCTGCAATGTGTTACCATTGAAAAGATTTCCAATCTATGTTGATTTTACCTTTCAACAGTGTGATCTGAACATTGCATCCTACATGTTCTTATGTGTATTTTATGTTATTTTTATATATTAAATAAGGATCATTATACATTCAGCTCCCATCTGTTATAGTGTGCCCCCCTCCCCCCTAGAGTAGAAACTCCAAAAACATGACCCCATTTTGGAAACTACTGGATAAGGTGGCAGTTTTGGTGGTATTATTTTTAGGGTACATACGATTTTTGGTTGCTCTATAATACATTTTTGTGAGACAAGGTAATAAAAAATAGAAATTCTGAAATTTCATCTCCATTTGCCATAAACTCTTGAGGAACACCTAAAGGGTAAATAAAGTTTGTAAAATCAGTTTTAAATACCTTGAGGGGTGTAGCTTCTTATATGGCGTCACGTTTATGGAGTTTCTACTCTAGGGGAGCATCAGAGGGGCTTCAAATGGGACATGGTGTCAAAAAACCAGTCCGGCAAAATCTGCCTTCCAATAACCAAATGGCCTTCCCGTCATTCTATACCCTGTCGTTTGGCGATACAGCAGTTTACGACCACATATGGGGTGTTTCTGTAAACTACAGAATCAGGGCAATAAATATAGAGTTTTGTTTGACTGTTAACCCTTGCATTGTTACTGGAAAAAAAATGATTAAAATGGAACATTTTGAAAAAATAGCTGTTTTGGCACCGTTTTTATTTTATTATTGTGACTGTGTTCATCTGAGGGGTTAGGTCATGTGTTATTTTTATAGAGCAGATTCTTACGGACTAACCAAATATGTCTACTCTTTTAAATTTATTTAGGTTTTACACTATAATATCCTTTGTTAAACAAACAAAAAAACATTTTAGTATCTCCATAGTCTGAGAGTCAGTTTTATTTTAGTTTTTGTCTAATTGTCTTAGGTAGGGGCTCATTTTTTGCGAGATGAGATGACGGTTTTAATGGCACTTTTTTGGGGTGCATAAGACTTTTTGATCGCTTGCTGTTACACTTTTTGTGATGTTAGGTGACGGAAAACTGCTTTTTACAGTATTTTTTTTTTCACAATCATATTTTTGAAACAAAAAAAAATCATGTTTTAGGCCCCTTTCACATGGGCGAGTTTTCTGTGCGTTTGCAATGCGTGATGTGAACGCATAGCACCCGTACTGAATCCTGACCCATTCATTTCAATGGGTCTGTGTACATGAGCGTTTTTTTTCACGCATCACTTGTGCGTTGCGTGAAAATCGCAGCATGTTCTATATTCTGCGTTTTTAATGCAGCCCTAGCCCCATAGAAGTGAATGGGGCTGCGTGAAAAACGCATTGCATCCGCAAGCAAGTGCAGGTGCGTTGCATTTGTCACTGATGGTTGCTAGGAGATGTTGTTTGCGTCAAAACACATTGCACCCGTGCGGAAAAAACTGAACAACTGAACGCAATCACAGGCAAAACTTAATGGCTTTGCCTGTAAAAATCGTACAGTTTTCACTGAAAGCATCCGCAAAGCATCCGGACCTAATCCGGACATGCTCGTGTGAAAGGGGCCTTAGTGTCTGCACAGCCTGAGAGCCATAATTGTTTTATTTTTTAGGCGATTTTCTTAGGTAAGGTATCATTTTTTGCGGGACGAGGTGGCGGTTTTATTAATACCATTTGGGTGTAGATACAACTTTTTTGATCACTTTTATTAACTTTTTTGGGAAGTCAGGTGGGCAAAATTTCAATTTTATCATAGTTTTTATTTTATTTTTTTATGATGTTCACTGTGCGGCTAAATTTTATAGATCAGGTCATTATGAACGTGGTGATATATAACATGTGTAGTGTATTATTATTATTTTTTTTTATTAGTGATAAATGTATTTTTTTGTTCTTACCTTTTTTAACTTTTTTTACATTTTTTTTGACCCAGAGCCACTTGGTTCTTGAAGATCCAGTGGATCTGGTGTCTGTATAATACAGTACAGTACATTATAAAATGTACTGTACTGTATTTTTTACTTGACACTTAGTCTGATCAGACTTTTGCCTTTAGCAAAAGTCTGATCAAAGTTCTGTTACCATGGCAAGCAGGACGCCATGGTTACCCTCATCCGCTGCTATAACAGAGCAGCAGAAGATGGAGAGGGAAGAAAGCTGGGGACTGGAGCTAGGGGGGCTGCACCAGGCACAGAAGCCCCCCACAGCAGCTCCCTCCCTCTTAACCCCTTCCAAACAGCGGTCCCTACGGACCGTGGCATGGAAAGTGTTAAAAGGCTGACATTGCATGGCCGCCCGCCCCCCGCACCGCTCACGCACCGCCCGCAAGCCTCCCCCCTCCCCGCACCGCCCATCGCAATGAGGGCACGGGGGGGGGAAGGTTACAGAAATAAAATAAAAAAACATAGACCGCGGGGATCAGATACATCGCAAAACGCTGTAAACCGCAGGTCTGAATTGACCTGCGGTTTGCAGCGATCGCCGATACGGGGGGGTCACAGGACCCCCCTCGGCATGTGAACATGGTTCCTGTGCATGATCGCAGCAGGAATCATGTCTCTAACGCCCGCATAAGAGGCGTGGGAAAATGAGCGATTTTTCAGCGCGAGTGCAAAGCGTTTTAATGTGTTTTGCATGCGCGTGGGAAAAATCGGCATGTTTGGTACCCAAACCCGAACCCACTGATACCGGGTGGCACAGTAGCTTGCCAATAAATAAGGCATTTAATTTTTAGACAGTAGTCTAAATTTAGTTGCTTGCCTGCTGCCAGTGTGTGTCAGGCCCACTGCCAGTGCCCACCGCTGATACCGGGTGGCACAGTAGCTTGCCGATAAATAAGGCATTTAATTTTTACACATTAGTCTAATTCGACACACGTCCCCGGATAGGGTACGTAACAGGGATTAAACTGATAGGAATAGTACTAGTTAAGACACCACTCATATAGGGTGTCACAGCACATTGCTCAGTGCACGCGCAGTGCCCCAATTTGGGAGTAAGAGGACCGACCACGCTGCTTTTTACATCTCCCGGTTCCTAAAATCAATTCAGTTTGGTGTATGAGAGTTTGGTCTGTCACTGTGAAGGCAGTCGAAGGTACCCGGCCTAAATTTTTTTTCACAAAAGGCAATCCCTGATATGGGATGTAACAGGGATTAAACTGATGAGAATAGTACTACAGAAAATACCACTCATATCGGGTGTGACAGTAAATTGCACGGCGCAGACGCAGTGACCGTGGATTAAAGCAGAGTGGAGGGAGCCAGCGTTTTTTTAACCATCTCCCCGTTCGAAAAATCTATTCAATAAATGGACCCCAGATTGGGGACGTTAGAGGGATTAAACTGATGAGAATAGTACTACAGAAAATACCACTCATATCGGGTGTGACAGTAAATTGCACGGCGCAGACGCAGTGACAGTGTATAAAAACAAAGGGGAGGGAGCCAGCGTTTTTTTAACCATATCCCCATTCGAAAAATCAATTCAATTCACATTTCGGGGACCCTTGGTGTTGTACGTGGCTGGGTGAAGGAAGAAACCTTTAATGACATCACCGGGACATGGCTAGCTTGGTATCCAACCTTGTGCAAATGGGAAGTTTGCCGTTGTGCAAATGGACTGTTTGCGGTGCAATAAAAGGGGAGTTTGGTCTGTCAATGTCTGTGAAGCAAGCGAAACTCTTACACTACCTGATCGATACAACATCATACCTGATCGTATACACACACTGGATGTTTTAAAGCATGTTATTCCAAACAATTTAGGAATGTTAGTTGATTTATGCCCTTTATGGATTAAAACCCGACTCTGCGTCCACTACGTAATTTTCCATGGGAGTTTTGCCATGGATCCCCCTCCGGCATGCCACAGTCCAGGTGTTAGTCCCCTTAAAACAACTTTTCCATCTCTATTGTGGCCAGAAAGAGTCCCTGTGGGTTTTAAAATTCTCCTGCCTATTGAAGTCTATGGCGGTTTGCCCGGTTTGCCCGTTCGCAAACATTTGCGGAAGTTCGCGTTCGCGAAAGGAAAACTTTATGTTCGCGACATCAATATTCAGACACACAGTTTCGCTACCAGATAGGACTAGCTATGCCTCTTGCTGCCCTGCACTGTGTTGTACACCAGGATAGATTCTCCCCAAAATTTAGCTGCAGGCTGGGACAGACCTGATTTTACATACTTTGTGATGAATTAATTTGGATTGAACTTTTTTGTCAGAAAAATTAGCCGAAGTGACCGAATAAATTTTTTTAAAACTTCGTTCATCTCTAGCCATAATCATCAACATTAAAAGAAATAAACGCTTGACATAGATCACTTTGTATGTAATTAATCTATATAATATGAGTTTCTTTTTTTAAATTGATATACTGTTATAAATGAACTTTTCAATGATATTCTAATTTATTCAGATGCACCTGTAAGATTCTAAATGGTGGATACATCCAGTGGATGCGGCTATCCTCAGCAAAAATTGCATACAATGGAGGAACATATCGGACGCATGAAGGGGCTCCGATATGTCGATATGTTCCTGACTGGAAAATATTGGCAAAAGTCTCAGCTTTTAACATCAACTTGAGGGATTAGCCAGTGTTGTCTGTTGCTTATCATTGCGGTGCACTTTTTTTTGTGATTTATGTGTCTATATATTTTCATCCAGACATTGTTTTATTTTGTGTAGGAAGTTTTTGTGGTGCATGTGCTTCACGCCGGCATCCTCCATTGTATGAAATTTTTTCTGGGGATAGCCGCTTACTGCGAACCACATGTGGAGGAACTGCTCCCCCAGTTGAAAACACGCAACAGTGTTAGGGGTTTGAGCAGTTCCTCCCATTTAGGCCACGCTTATATCAGTGATTTTTGTTTTATATGTATTGAATGTGCCATTGGGTATGGCTGGTAACTTTCTGCTGCACCTGGGAGCCTGTGTCACATGGTCTGTTATAGGTGTGGTCTGCAGCCTCATTTACCTCCCATTGCATTAATGTTCCTACAGTGCGGGTAAGTGGGAGTTGGGCTGTGAGCTGGATCTCAGCACCTTTCAGACCCTGTTCACACACCATAGGTAGTCTAGTGGTAGGACTCCATGCCATGCTGAGAGACTTTGACGTGGTGATTGAAGGGGCTCCAATATGCTCCTGACTGGAAGATATTGGCAAAAGTCTCAGTTTTTAACATCAGCTTGAGGGATAAGCCAGTGTTGTCAGTTGCTTATCCTTGTGGTGCACCTTTTTTGAGTGATTGATGCTGTACTTGTGACAAACTCTGACACAGAAAAATTCAAGTATAGGCCTTAAATTTAGCAGCAGGGTCAGAAATGAACACAGCACCAATATAGTATCCTTGCTGATCTAGTAACATTGTGTGTGCTGGTAGAAAGGACTGTCTTTATACGTTATATGGTGAAACAATGTTTAATCTAAAATGAACAGTAAATTGAGAGTCAAACACAAAGATAAATCCAAATGCATGACACTGAAGGAATAACAAGACAGCAGGAAATAAGAGATAAGCAATATCTCTATTAGAAATCTAAGAGGATAACCTTGAACATTAAGAAGTTCATACACTTGAGAGACCTAGCCAATTACATAAATGAACAACAATATAAAACCATTAAGTGTTTGTTAGTGAATACCATCATCAGTAGCAACATAGCCAAGATCTCTCAAGTCATTGAAAGGCATATTATGTGAAGAATCCACAAGTCTGTGTCATCCTTTTATCTCATGCATTAGAGTAAGCCATATGGAATTACAGCGCAACTCCCAGATGCCTTAATTAGATGGAAATCAATATATTTCTGATGAAGATGATCCAGATGTTTGGATGAACCTACAAACATGGATCTTGGCTCTAGGGTTTCAGACCATTACTTTACAACATAATAATAAAGGGAGTTCTTGTTAAGTAGCATTGGTAGGACTTTTTTTTTAGATGCATTACCTGCATAACACAACTATCTCTCACAGTTTACGCTTTCATCTCATTTAGCAAGATTTCCACTAGTCTTTCTATGGTAGTAAATATGCAGGAAATATGTTTGCTTTGTAAGTAAGGTTGAGCGAATGATTTCTTGGGGCTTTTTTAAAGGCTGCAGGGCAGCCAATCAACAAGCGTTTCACTTGTCTGCCCTTAGAAGCCATCACAGCCATGCCTACTAATGGCATGGCTGTGTTGGCCAAGTGCAGCATGTGACCCAGCCTCTATTAAAGTTGGAGTCACGTAGCGCTGCATGTCACTCTGCTCTTCTCAGTGTAGGGATAGGATTCTGCTGCTGTGAGGGAGAGACTAGGGAATAATTCTGGTGTACTTGGTGGTGTTCAATCTTCAAACTACAGCGATCATTGAGGGTGCTATGCTACATTTTTGTACCTAGCCCTGAGCCCAGTGACACTGAAAAATAACTTTTAATCCATCTTCTAGTTCAGTGGGCTTCGGTGGCCATTTTTGCAAGTGCAGTGCATTTGTAACGGCTTGTGAACTGCATGTGTGCCATGCACATTACTTTATTTCTGTTCTGGTAGCTCAGTGGAGGACAAATTCCCTTTTTTGGCCGGTCAAGTACCCCTGCGGCCTGCAGTGCATACCTGGCAGTGAAAATTATTAAATTACATTAGTGTGTCACATATTTTTGTGACCTAAAGAGATTTTTTATTTGTCTGCCACAGGCACTGCATATCTGACAGTCCAATAAAACCGTTAAATACTGCAGTTACCTTGCTGCTATAAAAAAGCACACTTTTTTTTTGCTAGATAGTACATTTACGGGCTATCCTGCATTTCTGACAGTCCAATTAAACCGTTACATACTGCAGTTACATTGCTGCTATAAAAAAAAGACAGTTTTTGTGCTAGATAGCAAATTTGCGTCCTACACTGCATTTCTGATATTACAATAAAACCGTAACATACTGCATTTACATAGTTGTTTGCAAAAAACACAGTTTTTGTGCTAGATAGCACATTAGCGGCCTACATTGCATTTCTAATATTCCAATAAAACCGTAACATACTGCATTTTTATTGCTGTTTGCAAAAAACACAGTTTTTGTGCTAGATAGCACATTAGGATTCTACACTGCATTTCTGATATTCCAATAAAAATGTAACATACTGCATTTACATAGTTGTTTGCAAAAAACACAGTTTTTGAGCTAGATACTGTAGCACATTTGGATCCTACACTGCATTTCTGACAGTACAATTAAACCGTTAACTTTGTTAGATGTTACATTGTTGGTTGGAAAATTCACATTTTTTGTGATAGTGAAGTAATTGTATTGAATTGCTCCATCACACGGTTGTGTGACATAAAGAAATGTATTCTGTTTATGACACGGGAACTGCCTTACTGTTAGTGAACTTAATTGTTGACTATTGGCAGTTAAATTGTCACCTGAGATAAACGATCTGTTAGTTTGGTGGGTTAAAGCAAATAATGAGGAGAACGCCAAATAAGGGACTTGGTCCTGGTCGTGGTGCTGCTAATGGTGGTGGAGCTCCTGTTGCAGGGAGAGGACGTGGTCGTTCTGTGCCAGCTACACACCCAAGTGAAACACCTTCCTCAAGTGCAAGTAGGGGACAGAACCTTCAGCTTTATTTAGCAGGCCCGAATGCCGGTCTACGAATGGTAAAGCCAGAACACGTACAGGTGCTAGTAGATTGGGTGGCTGACAATGCTTCCAGTACCTTAACATTGTTTCCCACCCGGTCCACTGCTGAAAGCTCAGAGTTGGCACCTGCAGGCCATGGGCATCTATCTTGCACCTCACCCCCTTGCAAATCAGACAAACAGTCTGAGCCCCAAGTCAAGCAGCAGTCTCTTATGCTTTTTGATGACTCTGCTGGCAGGGTTTCCCCGGGTGATCCACCTAGCCCTGCCCCTGAAGGAGAAGAGATTGAGTGCACTGATGCCCAACCACTTATGTTGCAGGATGAGGACAAGGTAAGACCAGCGCAGCACGTCTCTGATGATGACGAAACACAGGTGCCAACTGCTGCGCCTTTCTGCAGTGTGCAGACCGACAAGGAGGGCAGGGGCGAAGACTGGGTGGAAGATGATGTGGAGGAGAATGAGGTCCTAGACCCCACATGGAATCAAGGTAATGCGAGTGACTTGTGAAGTTCAGAGGAAGAGGCGGTGGTCGCACAGAGCCACCAGCACAGCAAAAGAGGGAGCAGAGTGCAGAAGCAAAGCGGCCAACCCCTCGACAGTACGCCTGCTGCTGTCCACCACACCCAGGGACCGAGAACACCAAATCCAGCTCCAAGGAGTTCCCCGGCATGGCAGAGCCTAAAGCGAGGCATAAACATTCTAAACCTGAGCACAACCTGCATGACCAGGCATCTAAGTGCAAAGCACGAGCTGCAGTAGAGTAAACACCTCAAAAACCAAGAAAGGTCTCAGGCTCCTCCTGCAGTCTTGGCCTCTTCCTCTGGAGTGACAGTGGCAATGGCCACCCTGCAAACGGAAGATGTGGCAGCAACGCTACCATGTCCGTCACCTTCAACAAGCAGCACCACAATGTCCCATGTAAGCGTTCAGCTGTCCATCTTCCAAACACTGGAGCGAAAGAGGAAGTACCCCACTACCCACCCGCAATCCCTGGCCCTGAATGCCAGCATTTCAAAATTGCTGGCCTTTGTAATGCTGTCATTCCGTCTGGTGGAAACAGAGAGTTTTAAAAACCTTGAGGCAGTGGCTGTCCGACAATACGTCGTTCCCAGCTGCCACTACTTTTCCAGGCGAGCCATCCCTTACCTGCACAACCAAGTGAGGGACAAAATCAGGTGTGCACTGCACAACGCTATCTGTGGTAAGGTCCACATAACTACCGATATGTGGACCAGTAAGCATGGGCAGGGACGTTATATCTCCCCAACAGCACACTGCGTAAATGCACTGGTGACTGGGCCTAAGGTGGATAGCTGTTTGGCGCATGTCCTTCCGCCACCAAGGATTGCAGGGCATTTCTCTTTGCCTCCTGTTGCCACCTCCTCCTACTCCTCTTCTTCCTCTACCACCTCCTCATCCGCTCAGCGTAACACCTTCACCACCAACTTCAGCACAGCCAGGGGGAAATGACAGCAGGCAGTTTGGAAACGTATCTGTTTGCGGGACAAAGCCCACACCGCGCAGGAGCTTTGGACCGGCATGGAACAACAGACCGATGAGTGGTTGGTGCCACTAAGCCTCAAGCCCGGCCTGGTGGTGTGCGATAATGGGCGAAATCTTGTAGCAGCTGGTTTGACACATATCCCTTGCCTGGTGCTTGTGCTGAATTTGGTGGTGCAGAAATTCCTAAAAAACTACCCCGATATGTCAGAGCTGCTGCAGAAAGTGTGGGCCGTCTGTGCGCTCTTTCAGCTTTCTCACCCTGCTGCTGCTCGCCTGTCTGCACTACAGCGTAACTTCGGCCTTTCTGCTATCTGCCTCATATGCGATGTGCCCACAAGGTAGAACTCCACCTTGCACATGCAGCAGCAGGCGATAGTGGAGAGCGGCAGCACACACGGGTGAGCCGCTCTGCGGAACCGCACCACTTCACCGCCACTGAGTGGGCATCCATGCGAGACCTGTGAATATATTCTTTAAATTCGGCGGCGTTTAGATTGTTGGGTTCTGTAGTTATATGCTGCAAAATCTCCATGATAAATCTGCAGCGTGGGGTCCCAGTGTGGCTTCTATACACTTTAAACAAAATCCTTTAGCATGGCGAATAGATGCTGGATGACGGTCCCCGCTCCATGACCCCATTTTTCTTTCAAAGTACCCCTGCCCTGCCTACCTGACTGGGAAATATATTCTTTAAATTCAGCAGCATTTAGATTGTTGTGTGATCTGTACCCCTTTTTTCTTTCAAACTATCCCTGCACTACATACCTGACTGGGAAATATATTCTTTAAATTCGGCAGCGTTTAGATTGTTGGGTGATCTATACCCCTTACAAGCACACGCTGGTAGACGCGCTGCTGATGGCATTCCCACCTGACACCGCACACAATGGAAGCACAAGGCGAAGGCAGAGGAGTAGGAAGAAGTCGCCAACGCAGCTGGAGCACCGCCAGCACCTCAGAAGGCAGGGTTAGCATGGCCGAAATGTTAAAAAGCTCAGCACGCCACAAGAACCAGCACCACCAGCTGATATGGAACGTCTTAGCAGGTGGCAGCTTTCCAGCAACATGGTGGAATAGTATGTGTGCACACGCCTACACATACTGACTGATGGGTCTGCCCCATTCAACTTCTGTGTCTCCAAATTGGACACATGGCCTGAGCTTGCCCTTTATGCCTTGGTGGTGCTGGCCTGCCCTGCAGCTAGTGAATTGTCTGAACGTATGTTTAGCACGGCAGGGGGCGTTATCACAGACAAGTGCAGCCACCTGTCCACAGCCAATGTGGACAAGCTCACGTTCATTACAATGAACCAGGCATTGATCCCACAGGACTTGTACTTACCTTGCGCAGAATAGACATGTATACCGGCCACATACAGCCATTGTTATTCTCCAGCAAACTTTCTCTTTGTTTTATTTCATATATTCCACAATTTTTTGTGGTCTACCCAATTTAAATTAAAAAAAGGGTTGGCTACCTCCTCCTCCACTGCTGCTTCCATCTACACCGCCACGTCCACTGCTTCCTCAACCTCCTACTCCATATGGACCTCTTCCTCCTAGTTCAAGATTATTATTTTTAATTTTTAGTTATTTTATTTTAAGTCATTTCCCTATCTTTTACCCACATTTTGCTGCCTTTTGCAGCCCTCTAGCCCTTTCCATGACTCTTTTAGAGCCATTTTAGTGCCCTAAAGTTCGGGTCCCCATTGACTTTAAGTTCGGGTCAAGTTTGGGTCCCGAACTCGAACTTTGCGATGAAGTTCGGCCGAATCCGGCGAACCCGAACTTCCAGGTGTTCGCTCAACTCTATTTGTAAGTTAAGCTGAAACAAAGCGAAGATAATGGAAATGCTCTACAGCAATGCTTCTCAAACTGTGTGACAGGCCTCACTAGTGCGGCACCCTCAAACCTGACTCCTTGTGTAATTATTTTATAGGCAGTTTTCCATAAAGAACATGTATGTTTCTCCATAGTATATGAGATAAAAGCCAATTTACATGGGCAGATACACAAGGCAGGGATCTGGCCTGAACCTTTAATTCCCAATCATTGGCAGCTCGTGTGAGATACTGCTCCATTCACAAATGAGACTTGGGGCCTCCATTTTTTTATTTTTCCTCTAAGGGGTCCCAGCAGTCAGACTTCCTGCATCCAGACACTTATCCCCTATTCAGTGCAAATATTCAGCTTAATTCAGGAGACAAATTATAGGCATACTTGCCAACTACTGTATTATAAATTCACTTCCTGGAGATTTGTGAAAGTGACTATAGGCAATGTCCCCTTTTTACAAGCCCTGTCCCAAATTTTGCAGACCACACTCCTCTTTTACATAACACTTATAGTCACCACAAGACCTAGCCAGTTATAGGCAGTGAAAGAGTGACTTGTTACACCGTTAGAGGACTAATTTGCTGGTTATGTTTCCTGTAAAGGATTAACTTCCACCAGATTTGCAAAAGAGGTTGATGTCATAGCCTGCCATGGCGAGCTATAGTGGAAACAGGGTGAGAGGCTGCTATGGGGTACACCCAGGTGGAGGACTACAAGAGGACTGAAATATTTTATTGTCAGGGCCCCCTCAACAGTATTATACAATGACATTATATACAGTGACATTATTTACAATGACATACATTAGATACATTTAGGAAATGGACAGAGCAGTTGCTGTGCTTGGTCTTAGAGAGCAATTATGTGGGGGTTGCACAGGAGGATGGGGTTGCAAAGACATTTCTGGGGCGAAGGTGGAACCTGTTTAAAAATTTGCTGTGTGGCCCAGTTATTTCTAGTTATGGCACTGATGCTGAGGGTCACTGTGTGTTGCTATATCCTCCAGTCAGGACTCCTCTTTGTGTACACTTCTGGATATGGATTTTCTGGGGGAAGTTAAAATTTCACTTTGTTTAGGGAGGCGTGCAAATTGTATTTTTAGGCTAAGTTCATACTCTTCTGGGGATGAGATTCAGTGTGTCTATTTTTTTGCTTAAAGGGGACGCTCAGTCATGGGCTTTTTCTCTACCGACTGGATCGCAGTCTCCCCGGTCGGTGGATGAATTTTTCAAAGCTCTGGGTCTCATCTATGATGACTCGGATCAGACCTCCCTGGCCGAGACCAAGCTACATGGCCTTCATCAGGGAGAGTGTTCTGCTGAGCAGGGGCGTAACGATCGCAGTCGCAGAGGGTGCGACCGCAACCGGGCCCGGCGGGGAGAGGGGCCCCGATGCGCTCACATGTCAGACGCCGGCCCACCTGCTTAATTTGTGACTAGTTTTAGTGTGGCAGTGCCGGGGCCTGATGCTGGAGGCCTAGAGACTGGAGAAGAGTATATCATGCAGGTGACATGAGTGCTCCGACGGGGCCCGGCATTAAGTACAGTGAAAATGCTGGGCCCCGTTACATGAAGACTGTGGGCAGTTGGGGACACTACAAGGGGCTGTGGGAGGCACTACTAGGGATATTACTGGTGCAGTGGGGAACAATACTGGGGGCAGTGAGTGACACTACTGGGGACATTACTAGTGGCAGTGGGAAACATTATTGGGGCAGTGGGGGACACTACTAGGGGCTGTGGGAGGCACTAATGGGGGCAGTGGTGGACACTACTAGGGGCGGTGGGGGCACTTCTGAAGCTATTACTGGAGGCAGTGGGGGGACACTACTAGGGGCTGTGCAGGGCTGTGGGGGCACTACTGGGGCAGTGGGGGACACTACTGGGAACATTATTGGGGGCAGTGGTGAACACTATTAGGGGGACACTACTGGGGGCAGTGAGAGACATTACTGGGGGCATTACTGGATGATCAGGGACCAGGGGTGTGACAATTGTGGACACAGAGGGTGCGACCGGGCACGGCGTGCTGGAGGGGCCCCGATCTAAAGTTTGCCATGGGGCCCATGGCACTCTAGTTATGCCACTGCTGCTGAGATCTATTGCTCTAAATTTAGAAGGTGGGCTACGGATACTGAGTGGAACAATTCGGCTCTCTGTAATCAGTTTTGTCAAGGATTATTAGAGAGGCTGAAGGACGCTTTGGCCTTTTATGAGAATCTGGAGTCTCTGGAAGCTGCTATGTTTCTTGCTGTATGCATTGATAGACATCTGAGAGAGAGATCTAGAGGCCCCCACTCTCAGGACTTACTATCACATAACATATTGTCTTCCTCTGACACTTTGGGTGAACATACCCCTGGGTTTATGTCTGGGGACGAACCCATGCAATTAGGGGAAGCTACTCCTGGATCTGCTTTTAAAGCGTATTAGTCGCAGGAAGGGATTGTGTTTTTTTCTGTGGACAAAAGGGACATTTTATCGATGTATGTCCATGCATTTAGTGTATCTGACTCTTGGAGGGGTGAGAGGAGAGTTAGAGAACATGCTTTTGTCTTTGACTGGCAGTAGCCGATTTCTCCTGACTGCTGAGGTGGCGCTGGAGTCCAAGAATCCTGCAAGAATCCTGGGTTTGAGGTGTTTGTCGATAGTGGGGCAGGGGTGAACCTGATTGATGCTCAGTTTGTCCGTATGCACGGGTTGTCTCCAAGTGCAATAGAGAAAAACATTTCCATTTCATCCACCATGACGGCATACAGAGAGATGACCCTTGACCTCTATAGGGGCAGAAATACAGAGAGTTTAAAAGGCTACCACCCACTCACACCCTCAGTGTTTCCTGTCCCTATGGTGTACTTCACAGTGTGTCCTCCTGGTGGAGGTGAAAATGGAGTTTTTATTTTCAGTCTTTCTTTTTTTTGGAACCTGTTTTCTTTTGGGGTTAAAACATCCCACATACCTTCCCTCCCGCGATCCAGATCAAGGCTGGGATAGGTTTCAAGCATTAGCGGTATCCTCGCCATTCTTCTGGAACGGCCTGTTTTTCCCCATAACGTTCTCGGTCCCCCTTCCTCTTTGGACGATCCTGATCGTATGTTTCGCGCCTCCTGTGTCCATCAGGCCCCAGCTTTCTGTCCGCTTGCACGCGCGGACACTTCCGGGTGGGCAGAGCCTAAGGGAGATACTTGCGGTCGCACGCTGATGACGTCAGACGCCACGCTGGGAAAAGAAAAGTGGCTTTTTCAAAGCCACTAAAGCCTCAGCGTCTCGGATGTCGGCTCCTGTCACCCCTTCTACCCAGATAGAAAATTCGGAACCCACCTTCGGCTGCCCCAGTCGTGAGTACGTGAGTACCCCTGTGGGGAAAATGCCTTATGTTGTCAGTATCTCTCTTCCTCTGCTTAACTGATTTCTGGTTGCTCCTCTCTTATAGGGAGTGAAAGAGCCCAGAGTCAAAATTAAAAGTGTAAAGTGTGCCACTTGTGGAAAGAAACTGCTTGACAATTATAAAAAGAAGCTCTGTGAAGCATGTATCTCTGACCTGATCAAAGAGGAACAACCTTCTTTTCTCTCTGAGGTTAAAACACTAATTCAAAGTGAGATTAAGTCCTCTATTGCTTCCCTTAAATCCGGGACTTCCGGACTGCCTGCTAAAAAAGGCTAAACATTCTATTTCATCCTGGACATGGAAAAAAGAGCCTCTACTTCAATTCAGGGCAGTGCCGAAGTCCTGTCAGAAGGAGAAATTATAGAGAAAATGTTTATTTTCCTTTGAAGATATGAATGACTTTTTAACGGCCGTGAGGTCTACTATGGGCATTGAGGATGTCCCTAAGCCTAAATCAGTCCAAGATGAAATGTTTGGGGGTCTCAGAGCCAAGAAAACTAAGGTTTTTCCCTTTAAGGAAAATTTCAGAGAAATGATCTTGGACAAATGGTCCGACCCTGAAAGGAGGTTAGGTTTTTCCAGGGAGTTCAAAAACAGGCTCCTTTTTGACCCATCGGAAGTTAAAATCTTTAACGATGTTCCAAAAATAGACATTCAGGTTGCTAAAGTGGTTAAAAAAACCTCCCTGCCCTTCGAAGATTCCTTTCAGCTAAAGGACCCCATGGAGTGGAAAGCAGACTCTCTTTTAAACAAATGTTGGGAGACTGCCATGTACGGCATAAAAACTAATATCGCAGCAACCTTAGTTTCCAGAGCTATGTATATTTGGCACAATGAGTTGGAGGACCAGATCAAAAATGGATCCCGTAGAGATGAGTTGGTTAATTCCATTCCTCTCCTTAAATCAGCGACAGCTTTCCTTGCCGATGCCTCGGCTGAAACAGTGAGATTTGCAGCTAAAGAGGCTGCCTTGTCTAACTCGACAAGAAGCACCCTGTGGATGAAGTAAGGGGGGGGGGGGTTGGGGGTGCGATAGGACCTCAAAATCTAAGTTACAGTTGTGTTCAAAATTATTCAACCCCCAATGCTGTAAAGGGCTTTAGGGAATTTAGTGTACATTTGTAATTGTGTTCAGAATGAAATCTTACAAGGACTTTTTAAAGAACCAAATGAAACTAAAATGACATCAATTGTTTTTGTAATACAGTATTAAATGCTATTTTTTGTGATTTCTTCATTGACACAATTATTCAACCCCTTAAAGACTACCACTCTTAAGAACAGAGGTTCATTCAAGTGTTTTCGATCAGGTATTGAAAACACCTCTGGATGTCAAGGAGCAGCAATCAAGCACAATAAGCACCAATTAGGCAGATTTAAAATGACTGTGATACTCAGCTCCTTCTAGACATTTACTGGTGTGTTTACAAACATGGTGAAGTAAAGAGAATGGTCCAGGAAGACAAGAGAAGAGGTGATTTCTCTTCACAGGAAGGGCGATGGCTATAAGAAGATTGCAAAGATGTTAAACATACCAAGAGACACCATAGGAAGCATCATTCGCAAATTCAAGGCAAAGGGCACTGTTGAAACGCTACTTGGTCGTGGCAGAAAGAAGATGCTGACTTTGACTGCTGCGCTACCTGAAGCGCAAAGTGTTGAAAAGTCCCCGTATAACTGCTGAGGAACTGAAAAAAGATTTGTCAGATGCGGGTACTGAAATTTCAGCTCAGACAATAAGGCGCACACTGCGTAATGAAGGCCTCCATGCCAGAACTCCCAGGCGCACCCCCTTGCTGTCTCCAAAGAATAAGAAGAGTCGACTGCAGTATGCCAAAAGTCATGTGGACAAACCACAAAAGTTTTGGGATAGTGTTCTGTGGACTGATGAAACAAAATTAGAACTGTTTGGGCCCATGGATCAACGCTATGTTTGGAGGAGGAAGAACAAGGCCTTTGAAGAAATATACACCTTGCCTACTGTGAAGCATGGAGGGGGTTAATCATGCTTTGGGGCTGTTTTGCTTCTACAGGTACAGGGAAGCTTCAGTGTGTGCAAGGTACCATGAATTCTCTTCAGTACCAGGAGATATTGGATGAAAATGTGATGCAGTCCGTCACAAACCTGAGGCTTGGGAGACGTTGGACCTTTCAACAGGACAATGATCCTAAGCATACCTCCAAGTCCACTAGAGCATGGTAGCAGATTAAAGGCTGGAACATTTTTAAGTGGCCATCGCAGTGACCAGACTTAAATCCGATTGAGAACCTCTGGTGGGACTTAAAGAAAGCAGTTGCAGTGCGCAAGCCTAAGAATGTGAATGAACTGGAGGCTTTTGCCCATGAAGAATGGACGAAGATACCCGTAGATCGCTGCAAGACACTTGTGTCAAGTTATGCTTCAAGTTTAAAAGCTGTTATAACTGGAAAAGGATGTTGTACTAAGTACTAAAAATTGAATGTCACTTGGGGGTTGAAAAAAAATTATAATGATGTGAGCACAGAAAAGACATTTGTCGTTATTTCATTATAAATGTTATGTTATATTTGTCTGACTTACAAGTGCAAGTACAAGATTTAATTGTAAATAAGTTGACTGAAATGATCAAAATCAATGTCAAACTGGCCAAAACCCTCAATTTCAGTGGGGGTTGAATAATTTTGAACACAAATGTATGTTCTATCCCTTTCTCAGGTGAGTACGTTTTTGGCCCTGTATTAGACACCATTCGTGAGAAAGCTGATGACAAAAAAAAAGGGTTCCCGGATGAGGCTAGGAAAAGGCCCTTTCGTCCCTTTAGTTCACAATCCACTTCCTATAGGGGGAAGGTAAATCTGGCCACTGGTGCCATGCTAAGGGAGGTAAAGGAAGAAGCTCCTTCTCTGGCCCCCAGAACAAGTCTGATAAAAAATGACGCCAGGGTTGAGGGAAGGTTGAGGAGATTTCTGTCCCCTTGGATGGCAGTTATGCAAAATCCTTGGGCACTAAATATAGTAAAAGAGGGTTACAAGAAAGAATTCTCCTCAACCACTCCAAGAAAATTCCAACTAACTTCCTACAATCTAGCTGTCAACAAAAATTTGGAAGGGCATAATCGACCTAAAGAAAGCAGGAGTAGTAGTGGAGGTTCCAGCATCAGAAAGAGGACATGGTTTTTATTCAAGTTTATTTCTAGTAAAAAAAATAGACAGTTCCTCTCGAACTATAATAAATTTAAAGATTCTAAACAAATCCATTACTTACAGGAGACTGAAAATGGAATCGATTTCATCCAAAACTACTCTTATAAACCAGAGGGCCTTTATGACAATTATCGATATGAAGGATGCCTACTTCCATATCTCAATTCATAAAAAGTATCAAAAATACCTCAGATTTGCCCTAAAGGACAGGGAGGGCATAATAAAGCCCTTCCAGTTCACAGCTCTACCCTTTGGCATATCATCTGCGCCAAGGGTATTCACGAAACTGATGGCCGAGGCATTGTTCCCTCTTCGCCTAGAGGGCATGAAAATTTTTCCGTATCTCTACGACTTTCTTCTAGTCGGCAGATCAGAGACAGAAGTGGCCAGTCTAACTAGTCAATTTGTTCAACATCTGACAAATCTAGGTTGGATAATAAATACAAAAAAATCCTGCTTAACCCCCGCCACAAATATAAAGTTTCTGGGGTTCATGTTAGACTCCGTCAACCAAGTAACCACCCTTCCTCTGCAAAAGGTGGAATCATTCAAAGAAAAGATAAAGTATTTTCAAGCTCAAAAACAGTGCTCTATCAGAAGGGCCATGAGCATACTGGGGATCCTAACTTCATGTATACCAGCAGTCTTGCGGGCGCAAGTGCATACCAGAATGATGCAGTTATGGATCCTGCAGGTTTGGGACAAAAGACAATCCTCTTTGGACAAAAGGGACGCAAGCAGTTTCGGTTGGGGAGCACAGGTAGCATCAGAAAACCTTCAGGGCACCTGGTCAAAAGATATCGGATGCAAATCCTCAAATTACAGAGAACTGCGGGCGGTCTGGGAAGCAATAAAAACCTCAGGGGTCAGTTTATCAGGAGCCCATTTAAAGATCCTCTCGGACAATACAACGACAATCGCATATTTAAAACATCAGGGCGGCACAAGATCCCCAAGTCTGGGAAGTCTTGCTCAAAAGATTTCCCTATGGGCAGAAAGAAAGGTCCTCTCCATTTTGGCAGTTCACATCAAAGGGTCAAACAACCTTGCAGCAGACTATCTCAGCAGAAGGACTCTGGACCCAGGAGAATGGTCCCTGAACCAGGACATATTTCTGAAAATTTGCGAAAGATGGGGTATTCCTCAAATAGACTTGTTCGCCTCAAAGGAAAATGCAAAGGTTATAAACTTCTGCTCCCTAAATCCCAGGGAAAATCTGTGGGCAGTGGACGCTTTTTCAATTCCCTGGACATGGGAAAGGGCTTATGCATTTCCTTCTCGGCTGCTAATTTCCAGGGTCCTACAAAAGATCTGCACAGACCCGGTCACTGTAATTCTAGTAGTCCCATACTGGCCCAAGAGGAGCTGGTTTTCCAGTCTGAAGATAATGGCCATGGATAATACCTCTCCAGAAGGACATGTTACACCAGGGTCCCATAATCCACGAGAATCCCAAGCTGCTAAAACTCTCGTCTGGATCCTGAGAGCGAAATCTTACGAAGGAGAGGCCTTTCTGACAGTGTTATAAATACCTTAAAGCTAGCCCCGAAAAAAGTAACTACAGCTATCTATCTGAAAATTTGGAAGAGATACTGTTCCTGGCTGGGGGACACTTCTCCAAATTTATCTTCTCCTTGTATTCAAAAAATTCAGGATTTTTTGCAAAAAGGGCTGGACATGGGCTTAGGCCTAGTACCTTAAAGGTCCAGATAGCCGCTCTCGGTGCTTTCTATGACCAGGACATAGCAAATCATAGGTGGATTAGGCGCTTTATTAGGGCAGCCTCGAGGTTAAGGCCATCCCTTTCTCCGAGAATCCCTCAGTGGGCCTTGGGACTAGTCCTAAGGAGTTTGACGGATCCTCCCTTTTCTCCAATTTCCAGTATTTCACTAAAGCATCTATCTTTTAAAACGGCTTTCCTAATAGCCATTACTATGGCCAGAAGATTAAGAGAGATTCAGGCTCTCTCATGCAAGGAGCCATATCTCTGGCTCCATATTCCCGGATAGAATTGTCCTTAGGCTAGATCCGGGTTTTTTGCCTAGGATTATTTCGGATTTTCATAGGGAACAAGAAATCATCCTGCTGTCTTTTTCCCCTGAGACTGTTAATCCTTCTGATTGCTGTTCCCAACTCCTAGATGTAAGGGAAACTATAATCCAATATTTGGAGGCCACTAAGGCCTGTTTGCTGGCCAAAATAGGGGGAAAAAGGTGTCTAAGGCCACGATTGGTCATTGGATTAAGGATACTATATCCTGCTGCTACTCCATAGCAGGTAGAGAAAGCCCTACAAATATCAGAGCTCACTCTACTCGTGCTATGGCGTCCTCATGAGCAGAAAGGGCAGGTGTTTCCCTGGAAAACATTTGTAAAGCATCTACCTGGTCGAGTAAGAATACCTTTATTAGACACTACCGAGTGGATGTGTAGTTCTCTCTGTGTGCCGTCATGGTGGATGAAATGGAAAAACCGTATTAGACTTACCAGTAATTCCGTTTTCTTCAATCCATCATGACGGCCTGTATATTCCAACCCCTATTCAAAATATGAGTATGAGGTAATACTAAAAAAAAAAAATTATAATAATAATTTAACAAAAAAAAAATTTGCACCACCTGGTAATTCGTGAACACTGAGGGTGTTAGTGGGTGGTGGCCTTTTAAACTCTCTGTGTTCCTGCCCCAATAGAGGTCAAGGGTCATCTCTCTGTGTGCGGTCATGGTGGATTCAAGGAAACGGAATTACCAGTAAGTCTAATACGGTTTTTTGCTATTGATTCTGCACCCCTAACTCAGAAGTGTTTATCTCAGATGGTGCATGACATCTGATTAAGATTGGGTGACTTTTATCAGGAATTCATCTCGTGTTTTGTGTTGGAGGTTTTTACCTGCTCCATTGGTTCTGGTTTTACTGTGTTTAAGCAAGCACGATCCAACCATTGATTGGCAAGCTAGACAGATTCTGGATTGGGGTGATTATTGAATTGACAATTGTCTGAATACATCTTTTTCTGCTTTAACCATTAAAACATTGCCCTCTTTTACATCTGATTTTGCTGATGTATTTTCTGAAAGTGGGTGCCAGGATTTACCGCTGCATCGGGAATATGATTGTCCTATCAACCTTATTCCCGGACCTAAGGTGCCCAAATCTAGGTTGTATAACATTTCTGAACCCGAAAGAATGGCCATGAGAGAGTATATTGCCAAGAGTTTGGCTAAAGGACTCACAAGACCTTCCAAATCTCCAGTGACAGCAGGGTTTTTCTTTGTTAAAAAAAAAAGGAACGGAACTCTTAGGCCATGTCTTGAGTTCCGTGAGCTCAATTGGATTACTGTCCGTGATGCTTACCCCCTTCCTTTGATTCCTGATTTGTTTAACCAGAATTAAGGGGGACTTAAGGGGGCATATAATCTGGTCAGGATCAAGTAAGGGGATGAATGGAAGACGGCTTTTAATACCCCAGAGGGTCATTTTGAGAACCTGCTCATGCCTTTTGGGAAGACCAATGTCCCTGCGGATTTCCAGCATTTTGTGAATTACATTTTTCATCACCTGGTGGGGAGGTTTGTTGTCATGTATTTGGATGACATACTAATTTATTCTCCAGATGTGGAGACTTATCAGGATCATGTTAGACAGGTGTTACAGATCCTAAGAGATAATAAATTGTACGCAAAACTAAAGAAGTGTGTTTTTGCTGTACATGGGGTGCAATTCTTGGGCTACCTGCTGTCATCTTCAGGTTTTCGAATGGATCCAGAGAAAGTCCATATTGTATTGGACTGGGATCGACCCGAAAATCTGAAGGCTCTAATGTGGTTTTTGGGGTTCACTAACTATTACCGAAAATGCATTCAGAACTATTCTACAGTGGTAAAAACCCTTAACTGACATGACTAAGAAAGGGACGGATGTTTCAGTGTGGTCTGATTCGGCGTTGCAAGCATTTTCTGCGGTTAAGGAGTGCTTCGCTTCTGCCCCTATATTGGTGCAGCTGGATGTATAACAACCTTTCATTGTAGAAGTTGAGGTGTCTGAGCTGTGGGTAGGAGCAGTCTTATCGCAGGGCCCGTCACTTAGTAAATGGCGCCCATGTGCATTTTTCTCTAAAAAAAAAAAAAAAAACTCTCTGCCGCAGAGAGAAATTACGTTGTGGGTAACAGAGAGTTGCTAGATATTAAGTTGGCTTTTGAGGAGTGGTGTCATTGGTTGGAAGGGGCGATTCATCCAATCACAGTGTTCACAGATCACAAAAATCTGTCTTACCTGGAGTTGGCTAAACAACTGAACCCGAGGCAGGCCAGATGGTCTTTGTTTTTCAACAGATTCAATTTAATTGTCACTTATTGTCCTGAGGTTAAGAACGTCAAGGCAGATGCCTTGTCACGTAGTTTTCCTGGAGGTGGTGATTTTGAAAATCCGAGTACAATACTGTCAGAGGGGGTGGTGATATCCGCCCTATACCCTGACCTAGAAGTGAAGGTGTTAGAGGCTCAGGGAGACGCATCGGATTCTTGCCCCTTTGGGAAATTGTTTGTTCCATCAGAATTGCGTCATAAGGTATTTGAGGAACATCACTGTACGATTTTTACAGGAAACCCCGGAAGTAGATCCACTGCTGACCTCATCTCTCGTAGATTCTGGTGGCCTGGGTTGCGTAAGTGTGTTGAGGACTATGTGTCGGCCTGTAGTATCTGTGAACGCGCTAAGGTGACACATACTCGAACCTTCTGGATCTCTACTGGACTCACTTGTCAATAGATTTTATTACTGATCTGCCTAATTCGTCTGGAAAGACAGTTATTCTGGTGGTAGTTGATCGTTTTAGTAAAATGGTGCACTTTTATAGCATTGCTTGGCCTACCTAATGCTAAAACACTTGTGGAAGTTTTTGTTGACAACATTGTGAAACTTCATGGCATTCCCTCTGATGTGGTCTCGGATCGTGGGACTCCGTTTGTGTCCAGTTCCTGGTGCTGCCATAGCCACTTGAAGTTAAGTGTTTTCTTTCCCTTTTGTATTTTGTTTGGGTTATTTTTAGGGATGAGCGAATCGACTTCGGATGAAACATCCGAAGTCGATTTGCATAAAACTTTATTCTAATACTGTACCGAGCAGGAGCTCCGTACAGTATTACAATGTATTGGCTCTGATAAACCGAAGTTATTGCTTTGCAAAGTCTCACGAGACTTCGCACAATAACTTTATAAATTAATTTGTACTGTAAAAAAACATTTCTTGAACTCGGGTTCGGTACTAATTGGTACCAAGTGGTATCTTGGAACCGAACCCGAGTTCAGGAAATGGTTGAAGTTATTGCTTTGTGAAGTCTCGCGAGACTTCGTGCTTTAACCTCATAAATTAATTTGTACTGTAAAAAAACATTTCCCGATCTTGGGTTAGTTTCCAAGTAGTACTTTGGAACCGAACCAGAGTTCGGGAAATGTTTTTTTACAGTACAAATTCATTTTTGAAATTATTGTCCGAAGTCTTGCGAGCCTTTGCAGAACTCTGGTTTGGAACCAAGGTACTATTGGAACCGAACCCAAATTCAGGAAATGTTTTTTTACAGTACAAATTAATTTATGAAGGTAATGCACGAAATAACTTCAGTTCATCGGAGCCAATGCATTCTAATACTGTACAGAGCTCCTGCTCCGTACAATATTAGAACAAAGTTTTATGCGAATCGACTTCAGATGTTTCATCCGAAGTTGATTTGCTCGTCCCTAGTTATTTTGTGTGTTACATGTCCCTGTCATTTGAATTAAAGCTTGAGGGAGACTCCTATTCATCCTTCCTTTTGGAGGAACAGGTTGTCTCAGTTCTGACATTAGTACCAGAGTCCTAAAGAGTGAGCTAGGACACAAGGTATTCCTGTGTATGAACTCACCTTCCTCTGGGGTCTGTTCATACTGGTAGTTAGTCAGGACTGATTAGGGTTTTACTAGGAGGTGTCCATCTCCTTTCCCTAGTTTCCAAGCCTTATTCCCTCATCCTTTCCCTCCTATGTTCAGTGTGGTGTTTCCCTCCCACACCCGAACGTCACAGCCACATACTTTTTAACCTTAGGGTTTTACTTGTGAAGCTCTGTTTTTAAACACTTTCATGTGATATGGCACCTGAGGCTTATTTATGAAGGCCTTTATACTGCTTTTGTCATATTAAAAATGACAGCCCCCGTACATTTCAGTGTTCTTTTACAACAAAAAGCTGGTGTTAAAGATGATAAATAACACAGTGTAGCACCATATACTGCCCCAAAAGCTGTCCCTTTTGGTGGGCATCAATAGCTACCATCTTCTGTCCTCCTCCTCTAGTTGTCTATAAAGCAGAGGGCTTAGGAGGTGAGGTGTGGGCCACAGTAGTTGAATTCAGTAGGTCATGTGTGGTCGCTGGCTGGGTACATGAGCACCTGATTATCACAGGGTTAATTACTTTTGAGAGCTTATTATGTACCCGGTCAGTGTCAGTGAGGAGGATTTTGGTGGCCCATTGGGGCATCGGCCCACAGGGAGATTTCCCTGTAGGGTTTATGGCCAATCCGCCCCTGAAGGTTATCCTTTAAAATAGAAAAACTATTTTATTACATGCATTTCTTGTATACTGTACTGTATAATAGTGAGTAGCCCAATAATCTGACCTCACCAAATACCATAATTTCCATACCTGTTTGATGGCCACCAAGAGTCTTCCATAGCAGTACACAATCAAGAAGAAAGGCAGGACCAGGCAGAAAATAAAAAGGCACACAATGTAAGATGTGTTCACGGCATCACGTGAGTGCCAGTTCACTGAACAAGTTGTTCCTGGCCCTTCTAGAACATAGCTGCTCCACCCAAAAAGCGGAGGCAAAGTCCAGAACAGTGAGTAGGACCAAGAAACCAGGATTCCCATCCAAGCCTTCCTGTAGTTTGTTACATCTGCTTCTGTACTTCCAAGCATGGTGTAGTACCGCTCATATGACAACACGGCCAGAGATACCAAAGATACTGTCCCTAGAAATAGAAGCAGGGGAATAAAAGCAGATTGATAAAGGTGTTATAGATAAAACAATTAAAATACTTTATTTGGGACAAAAGAACTGTGTGGATTAGCAAATTATTGCGTTAAAGCAGTTACAAAGGTGAGATGACAAAGGGAAATAAAGACATACTGGCTGTATCATCTCTGAATTTGTTCTCAATCACTTATAATAGAAATGTCACATGCTAAGAAAATTACACTTTAGTGTGAGTTTTTAAACCAAATGTTGGCACTGCACATGGTTACCTCAGGCTGTTGTGCAAATGCTAGGCCATGGCAATCTAGTCCATGAAGAACTAAACTAAAGACACATTTACACTAACCATTACAATTAATGATTTTTTTTTTTTTTATATGATTGTAGAGAAGAGTGAATTTCTTGAAATTCATTTCTGGTTCAATTTTAATGAATATGTCAGAAAATCCAATTGATTGTATGCAAATTGAAGGTGCTCAAATTTATCTTAGGCCCCTTTTTTTTCTTGTATTTCTTTTTTCGATTATTCTTTTAAAATATGTTCTCTCTCTGTCTCTCCCTTTTATAGTTCTTTAACATAGTAAATAATGACAGGGTGACACTGATATATATAGCTATGGATAAATGAATGGAAATTTCACATTTTTCATAATTTTTACGACTTATAGTCACCACGTGGAATCTGATTGGTTGCTAAGGGCAACTAAGCCAGTTGTACTTTACTCTACTTTACACCAGTTTGATAACTCTCCCCTTTATTTTTTGTGCAGATTTTACATTTTAATCATTTTTTCTGTAACACAGCAAGGGTTAAAAAGAAAACAAACCTCAATATTTATTACCCTGATTCTGTCGTTTACAGAAACACCCCATATGTAGTCATAAACTCCTGCATGGGCATCATTTTGTAAACTAAACTCCTCAAGGTATTTATTGAGGGGTGCAGTGAATTCATTGACCCAACAAGCGTTTGCATTGACCCAACAAGCTGCTAGTGATGCTAGGAAATATGCCTATTGCACTTGTGAACTGTATTAGCTTTGCTACAGGCTTAAGAACAAAAAAGGGTAGCTGATGCAAATAAAAAAGGGTACTGTCTCTTTAAAAGCTGATGTGCTGTGCAGTGCATGAAGGTTATGAACAGCCCCAGCCCTGGTTGCAGACACAAACTACACTAATTGCCCTTATGTTATCCCTAATGATAAAACTTGACTTTCTACCTAGTAATTCAATCTACCTAGAGATGAGCAAATTAATTCTAAACTATTTGGATTCATCACAATTTCACAAACTTCTTTGTCCAAACCAATCCAAAGTTTTGGTGATTGATTTGAACAAATTGCGCAAAACAGCATCTGCCATTTTACTTTTAAAATTCTGTATACTAGTGAGGGAAACAGGACAGGAAGGATGGAGGACCACATGACCCAGGCGGAGCCCCAGCCAGCGGGCCTGCCCAAAATGCATTGCAGTCAGCCTGATAACCAATTAGGAGATAGAATATTGGTTGGTCTATCAGGCTCTATGCTAGCTCTGAAGCACTGACGTCATTGTGAGCTCATACACTGATGTGCAGTGGACACACAAGAGGACAACCATTTTAGGGTCTTGCAAGGACAATGTAGGGATTGTGAAGAATACATATTTGAATTGCTAGGTAGAAAGTCAGTATTTATTATTAGGGACACTATTGGGGCAGTTAGTGTACGTACAGTCAGGGTAGTTTAAGCTGTTTATAACGTCACGTGTTGCACTGCACAAGACGAGAAACATGCGTATAAACAGACAATACTGTTTACCTGTGCATGAAGCAGATTTTTTTTTGTCCACAACCCACTGCATCACCTGCAGCATATATTTTGCAGCATACACTGCCTTTTTCTTTCCAAAAACCTGTTGTAATTTTTCTACTGTTTATAAATGTGCAATTAGCATATAAAGCAGGAGGTGATGATTCTGGGAAAAGATTCAGTAAAACTTGTAATTTATTGATTTATATCTCTGCTATTTTGAACAGCTCAGTATACGGGGGAGGTATTTTCAATGATTGATAGCATTCTCTGTGTAAGTGTGTATATTGAGATAGCTGTCAGTCATTAGTAGCTGTACATGGATGCTGTCTTAAGTATAGAAAGAGCAGTGGTTTAAAAGAAAAAATTACATGATTTACTGAATCTTTTCCCATAAACTATATATCAATCTACTTAGCTCCTCCTGGTCTCTAACAGGCTTCCTGCAAATTGCATTGCATGTTATGGTGACAGGTCCTCTTTAAGTACATTGTAGTGCATCAATTGCAGTATATAGTGTGGTTACACCCAGGAGAAGTTAAATTGAGGCTGTATTTTTTACCCAAAAAACTGTCGTAATTTTTCTACCATTTAAAATTAAGAGCATTTTAGTGTGTCAATTGTACTGTACGGTGTGGTCCCAACCAGGGAATGTCCTATTGCACCTAATAGCAACTGTTTCTTCTGATACTAGCATGTGAGTGTATAAACACAGGTAGCCATCGGCACCTGTTTAATGTATAATTTGTGGGTTGCATGTTCAGAACAAGCCACTGTTTTTTCCAATACCATAATGTGTGTTTAATTACCAATAGGTATCTGCCCCCAATAAGGGACCATTTTTAAACTTTTTTATTTTTTAAAAGCATAAATCCACTCGCACAGTGTGTTTTTAAACAGATTGTTTGTTAACATAATCAATCATGCATTCATCCATAGCTATATATGTCAGTGTCAAGAGCTTGAATGGTGGTGGCGGTGGGCATGAGAGAGAAAGAAATTGGAAAAAAAAAAAGACAAAGACATGAGAGGGAAAATACACTGACGAGCAAAGGGGTAACAATGTTTTGACTTTCAGGCTCCATATCTCACCATCCACTACAGCTTCCAGCTACCCTCATATTATAGAAAAACATCTTGGCTATGTAGCTCATACATAAATTGGACTTTTAACTATGTATCATATGATTAGTTATACAGATTCTTGTTGTGTAACTGCATTGTTACTGTTTTGCTCCTAGTCGTGGAACAATTTTTTCTTCTTGTATGCTACAAATTACAACCTGTTTTCACATTCCCTAATAGCTCAGTGGGTAGATTGATAAGCTTGTTCGAATCCAGAAGCAATTATGAAAGACATTTCCCAAGAAAAGAGAAACAGCATCATCCAGCTCATCAATAGCGGTATCTCGGCCAAGAAAATTGCTAAACTGCATCATGTGAGTTCCATGACAGTTAAAGAATGTGAAATGAAGTCTGTCCATCCATTCGAAAGCTAAGAGGTGGACGTCCAGGCAAAATATCAGAGTCAACAAGTCGGCTCCTCAGAAGATCTATCAGTTATGGTGCGATAAACACGGCATACTAACAATATAATATAAATTAAAATTTAGAATTTTAGAGCAAAACAGTAACAATGCAGTTACATGACAAGAATCTGCATAACTAATCATATGCTAAATAGTTGCAAGTACAATTTATGTATCAGATAGCCAACATAATTGTCTATGAAATGATTGTAGTCTCACGTTCGAAGCTGTAGTCGATGGTGAGATATGGAAAGTCAAACAATCAAACATTGTTACCCTTTTGATCCTCAGTGTATGTACCAATTTTCAGGCCAACTGGAGCACTTATGAGTCAGGTGGAATTGATTTGACCCTAATCAAGTTTTTTGACTGATTTATTAGAATCAGACCCGAAACAAATTTCAAAAATAATGATTGTTTCCTTCCTGAGTACCTGTACACGACTCCCAATAATGATACTGCTCCCCCAAGAGTTACCCTGTTAGTAGTGTTACTGTAGAATGCCTCCAATAATGCCCCAGTAGTTATAATGCCCTTTGTAGTCCCTCAACAGTTATAATGTCCTTCCCTCTATGGTACCCCAGTAGTTATAATGCCCCTGTCCCCTGAAGTGTCACAGTAGTTATAATGTCCCTGCTCCCAAAGTGATAAATAAAACAAAAAATCTAATATGTGCTGCTGCCTCCCTGTGATGCAGGCCACAGGCGGCCTAAGTTGTCTGCATCTTCTAATACATTGAATGATTTATGGGAACAGTGATACAACTGAATGCGTCGCAGTCACAATGTTTGGTACCCTGGGCAAAACATCTGGGCTAGGGCCCTGAATGTTTTGTCCCAGCACCGCATTTGATCCAAAGTAAATGTAAGGAAAGATCAATGAAACAATGTATACATTATACATACTGTCAGAGTCGCACTAGTGTGCCTAGGGCCCATCAGTAAGATTCATTCTGGGGGCCCACTGTACGGCTACATGCAAATATTACCTGCTCACACAGCGGCAGGCAGCAGCAAGACACTCAAGATGACCGATTATGGAGGTCCCCACAGCAACTCCAAGAAGGCAGGTGCCTGGGGAAAGAGGATACTTACAGGGTGCCTCTGTACGTAGACATCATCTCAGCCACCCAATCTAAAATAATTAACTGAGTAGTTTGCTAAATAATCATAGGCTGGATGAGATGCTGCATGCTGCCTATTTGGGTGTATTGCAGTCAGTGTACTGTGTCGTGTGGCACTTGTGCAGGGGTGAGAGACTTTAGGCCTATAAATGCTCAAGGCCCACCTAGGGGAATCACCTGTTCCCCTGTGAGCCAGTTCGAGCCTGCATACTGGATGTCATATTGTCGAATATCAACATCTATATATAATGGAAAATGGAATAAAAAGTAGCAGAATATATAGCAGGGACCTCTATATTACAAGAATCAATAGTACAGCTTTTTGAAGCAGTGACAGGAAAGTTATTGCTTACATGAAAGGTTATATTGAGCAATAAAAAATATATGAGACAATAATATGAATCAATGTTGCAGGGGTTATTTGATGGGATTGAACAGTACATGTCAGATAGTTTTTTAGATTAGGTAGGTTATTTTAACACAGATTATCAGTAACGCCGAATTGTAAAGGACTAACTTAAACCACACATTACAGACTTAAATGGAGTCTGTCATCAGGAAATTCACTCTTACACCAGGCACAATGCCTTGTAAGGCTACCTCAGCTGCACGTAATGATACCTTTCACATAGTGATCTATTGCTTAATTCTGGAGAAAAGGTGCTTTTAATCCATATGCAAATGAGCAGTTAAGTGCACTGAGGGTGGGCCCAAACCACTTACTTCCTACCTTCTCTGCCAACCCCTCCCTCTCCTTCTTAAAGGGGTTGTCTCACTTCAGCAAGTGGCATTTATTATGTAGAGAAAGTTAATACAAGGCACTTACTAATGTATTGTGATTGTCCATATTGCTTCCTTCGCTAGCTGGATTCATTTTTCCATCACATTATACACTGCTCGTTTCCATGGTTACCACCACCCTGTAATCCAGCAGCCATGCTTGCACACTGTTGGAAAAAGTGCTGGAGTCCCTGGTGGCCGAAACCATGGGAGCTGGTGCTTTTTCCTTTAGTGTGTAAGCACGACCACCATTGCTGGATTGCAGGGTGGTCATAGCCATGGAAACGAGTAGTGTATAATGTGATGGAAAAATAAATCCAGCCAGAGAAGGATGCAATATGGATAACAACAATACAATAGTAAGTGTCTTGTATTAACTTTCTCTACATGATAAATGCTATTTGCTACAGTGACACAACCCCTTTGATTGATGGGCCATATTCCTGCATAGTCATCTCCCCTGGTTCTGTCAATCAAGAAGTAGAGGGAGGAGCTGGCAGAGAATGCACAAGGAACAAAAGGTATCATTACATTCAGGTGAGCTAGCAAGACATTGTATTACAGTAGTCCCTCACATTACAATGCTGATTTTAGGACGACCATTGTATGTTAAAACCATTGTAACTTTAGATCAGAACTATATGGATAACTAGTAATTGGTTCCAAAGTCACAAAATATCACTCTGAAATAAAAAGCAATGAGAATTTAAAGAAAATAAGTGGATAACTAAGTCACACATAGCAAGTCCTTACATATAACCAGAGCCATAGCGTGTGTGTGTGTGGAGGGGGGGTGCATTAGGGGCTCTGTTGCCCCGGGTGCCAAACTGCAGGGGGTTCCCAGACAGCAGGATCGCTTCTTGGGTGGCCAGTTCAATGAGGGACACAGGAGCCAATGGCCTATTTGCTGGGGGCACTACGGGGGTGGGTGGGGCAGCATTATACTATAAAGAAGGAAATATAGCTACTAATAATACAGAGGGGCTATTATGCTATGAGGTAGGGTTTGTATGCCCGAAACATGTAAGCGACAGTGGAAAGGAATTCATTTTTACCTGAGTGCCGGATCTATCCACGTTTTTCCTGCCGAGAGTCCATTATATCTACTAATCATAAAGAGGTGGCCATTATATGTACATACTAATAATACAGATGGGACCATTATATATCCTAATAATACCGAGGGGGTGGGGCATTATATATACAAATAATATGGAGGGGCCATTATATATACATACTAATAATACAGAGGGCCCATTATATATACAAATAATACAGAGGGGGCCATAATATATACTAATAATACAGAGGCAGGTATTTTATATACACATAATACAGAGAGGGCCCATAATATATACCAATAAGACAGGAGATATTTTATATACACATAATACAGAGGGGGCCATTATATATACTCATAATAAAAAAGTGGGTAATTTAAATACACATAATACTATCAATATGGGGGGCATTATGTACATGGCCCCTGCAGGGGGGTGTCTTTTATGTAGTGGCACAGGGGCATTATAATACAGGGTATACTACAGGCGATTATTATAACTACATGGGGCATTGCTGTAGGTCTTTATAAATTATGGCTTTACTTCAGGAGGCATTATTCATACTTAGGCCACTATAGGAGGCATTATAACTACTGGAGACACTATAGGGGACTTTATTACTACTGGGGGCTTTATAAGGATGTCTTACAGAGGGACATTGTTACTGCTGAGGGCACTATAGGGGGCCTTATTTGTACTAGTTGCCCTATGACGGCATTACTAATATTGGAGGTACTTTGGGGGCATTATTATTGATCACAAAATGGCGGTCATTACTACTAATGGGGTTGCTATTGGGGGTACTGTAGGGAATACTACTACTATTGAGGGCAGTTTGTGAGCATATAATTATGGGGGCACTATTGTATTGCACTATTGTTTCTACAGTTTAGTGTTTGTGGGCAATATGGAGCAGAGTGGGCACAGTTATTGGGGATGACTGTGTTGGTGCACCAGGAGGGGAGGATGTTAGTAAAAGTGAAGAATCTAAGATGTTTGCATGATAAACTCTGAAGAAATGAGATGTGGCTGAAAGACGGTATTATGGTGGTCTTATTTCCGAATGGAGAAGGTAAAGAAAGAGTCTACATCAGAGGAGATGTCACTGGATGTAAGAGGTATGTGGTGTTGTATTCTCCTGTTTATTTCGTAGCAATGTACGATATGTAATGTCCACCCAAATATCTCTTTAATTGTAGGGTTGGAGGGAGGGTTGAATTAAGAATCTGGCCCACACCGCTGCAGCCTGGCTCCAGACTTCAGGTCACACTGTTATCACGATGCGGCGGAGACGTCCGGTGCGCACTCACAATCATCAGCGCGTCCGGCATCAGCCGTATCTTTTGATGGCTCTGTGTGTTCCAGGAGGCGGGGACAGCCAGAGCGCGTCCGGCGCCACCAGCGTCCCTGGCACCCGTATGAGGGCTGAGTGCCGAGCTGATCACTCGGCTGTATTAAGATCAAGGAGTCATGTGACGCTGGCCACGTCACATGACCCCACTGGTGCCCTATTTATACAGGCAATGTGCTGGCCACAGATTGCCGGTGATTGAGGTCCTTTCTGAGGTTACTGTTGTTTGGCTAGCTTGACCTGATACTTGTGTACCGACTTCCTGATCTCCTGTTCCCTTGGTTTTGACGTTCCTTCCTGGTTTTGACTCCGGCTGGCTCCTGACTTTCCTCTGCTCGCTCCGCTGGTAGCTTGCGGCTCTCCTGGTATTGGATTCGGCTTGTTTGACCTGTTTATTGTTTGTCTTGTCTGTCTCTCCTGCACATATCCAAGTCAGGGTTTGTCGACCAGTTGTCCCTTGTCACTAGGACTTGAGAGGCAAGTAGGCAGGGACAGGGGGGTGTGGGTGGAGCTCAGTGGTCGCTTCCCTTCCCCCTCTGTGTTTGTGACAACTGTGCCTGTTCTGAATCATAGGGCCTCCCACCTATCTACTACCTTATCTGCTATTGCTGTGTTATCTGTGGTGTTACATAGGACTGCAGGTGACATGTACTACATTATCTGGGGAATGTCTACAGGTTGGGGGTTGCAATATTTGGCTTGCCACAGGCGCTGGCAACCCACGCTATGCCACTACATATAACAGTCAGGAATAGATGATGGAAGCTGTAAACTACTTTCGATGATGAGGACAGGCTCTTCCTCAGGACTCTGTATAGCACAAAATGTACCAGAAAAATAAAATCGAGCCTCTCTCACTTCAAAGCCAAAGAAGCAGCTCAATCTGGTGCAGACAGAGGGCAGTACAGGATATGTAGTACCCCCCTGTACTGTAAATGGAAGCCATCAGACAACTAATTCAGGTGTTTTACCAGAGAAACGGCCATGTTGACTGGTTGGATCTGAGTTTGAAGCATTATATGTTGAGTCTAGTTTCCCCAGGAAAGACCGCTGTATGTTGAAAATATTGTATCTTGAAGCTATTGTATATTGAGGGACCAGTGTACTGTATAAACTAATACATTTGATGTAAATAGACCTATTCAACTTTAAGGTTCTGATCACACTAGTGTCCTTACTGCCATTAACAATGAAGTCAAGATACTGTACAGTAGTGATGAGCGGCAGGGGCTATATTCGAATTCACGATATTTCATAATTATTTGAGCGAATATTCGTCATATATTCGCAAATTTGAGATTATTTTGTTAATTGCGAAAAATCGGCAATGTAATATTCACATAATGTGAGCAAAATACAGGTGTGGGTTACTATTGCTACATTTTCCAAGCTGCTAGAAGTTTCCTGAGACTGGAGAAAATGGTTGGCACAACAGAAAATTAAAAATGGCTTTATATTCAGATAGAGTGCGCCAATATATTCAGGATTGCGCAAATGGGCACTAATGATGCAAATATTTTGGCGCAATACGTGACACTTCACATTTTAGCAGGTCTGCATGTATGTATGGACAGCAGAACCTATAACACTACTTAACACACTGCGCTGCAACAGCTACACTATATCAGGATATAACCTACACTGACTATCTCACACTAACTATCTGTATTATACATATAAGCTATCTAACTATCGATCTACTGTAGTGTGGAAAGCACAGAGCACAGCAATGACACTGCTGTCTCTTTCAGAACTTTAAAAGACTGTAGAAAATGGCTTCTGGGAAGGTTCTTATATCGTAAGGGGTAGACGACTTTCCTATTGGTTGCTAGGGATGTTGCTAAGCTCAGACAAATATTACATTCAAACGAATCGCACACCGATGTCTGGTTCCAATATAGAAGGGTAATAATATTTATTGAGCTAAAATAGAAACTAAAAACTATTTACATTTGTTCCACCAAATTGAAGAAATATTGAGGTACCTCCTACAAATAGCAGCATAATATTAAAAGTACCTAATTAGATACCATTAATAACAATATTGTGGAAAGTTAATAAAGTTATGTTACTAGCAGCAATGGGGATAACAATAATCATAAATATCAACAATACTGAACAAATAAATAAATATCAGTGTTCAAAATTCAGGAAACAATACTAGCAGCAGTAATTGATGTAGATAGCAGCAGTAATCGATAAATAGCAGTGATGTCTCTGTGCAGTAGTATAAGTGATGTCTCTGTGCGACAATATAACCAACAAAGTCCAACTAGTTGATAATGCAGGGCATTATATCAAACTTCACAAATGCCATAATACTTCTTATTAATAAACAGATGTACCGGGCCTTTAATCTAATAATGTTCTCCCCAAGATATCCAGTATCTGTATGACTGTCCAGAGCGGTAAATAAATCCACAGAATTGTTATATAGATATCTGACGTCAATGTCCATCCAAATTAAGATAAGATAAAACCACCACTTTATAATAGCTGGTTTACATTCCACATCCTCCTGCCGATGACCAGTATATGCCGTTTAAACGCACAAATCTAGCGCCCGTATCATACACTTAGCTGGACTTAGCGCCATACACAATACAGAGGCCAACTCTGTTACCTAAGGTGGCGTCCCACGTAACTTAACCAGAGCGGTCTTACCTCCGTAATCCTTGCATTTTTGATAAATGATAGGGGGATCTTGCTCATCACCAGACGCGTTTCGGGACTCGAGCCTGTCCCTTCTTCAATGGTCCAAAACTTTGCGATTAAACGGCATATACTGGTCATCGGCAGGGGTATGTGGAATGTAAACCAGCTATTATAAAGTGGTGGTTTTATCTTATTTTAATTTGGATGGACATTGACGTCTGATATCTATATAACAATTCTGTGGATTTAATTACCGCTCTGGACAGTCATACAGATACTGGATATCTTGGGGAGAACATTATTAGATTTAAGGCCCGGTACATCTGTTTATTAATAAAAAGTATTATGGCATTGGTGGAGTTTGATATAATGCCTTGCATAATCAACTAGTCGGACTTTGTTGGTTATATTGTCGCACAGAGACATCACTTATACTACTGCACAGAGACATCGCTGCTATTTATCGATTACTGCTGCTATCTACATTAATTACTGCTGCTAGTATTGTTTCCTGAATTTTGAACATTTATATTTTTTTATTTGTTCAGTATTGTTGATATTTATGATTGTTGTTATCCCCATTGCTGCTAGTGACATAACTTTATTTACTTTCCACAATATGGTTATTAATGGTGTCCAATTAGGTACTTTTAATATTATGCTGCTATTTGTAGGAGGTACCTCAATATTTCTTCAATTTGGTGGAACAAATGTAAATAGTTTTTAGTTTCTATTTTAGCTCAATCGAAGGAAGAAGACTGCGGCACCGCTGAGTAGTGAAACAAGGTGGATCCTTTATTCACCCTAGTGCATGCGACGTTTCGATCCTCTCAATGGGATCCGTATCAAGCAATGAATTACATGTGATTCAACGTATAAATAGACAGTCAAATAATTTGCATACATAATTAAGAAAGTGATAAAAGTTCATAATAAAAATATACAAAACATCGTGACATGATTCAATACCTTAATTATAAGGTGGCAACAGTGATAAGATTAAAATAATATCTTTAAAGTGCTAAGTGTCCATAAAAAACGTGGAAAATTGATAATGATATTCAAATGACATCATGGCTGGAGGCGGGGATAAACAGAGCGTAATGAAGACCTCGAGGAATTCAAAGATGGCGAGAGCCATATCGGAGCGGCGTATCACAAGACAAAGTGCGCATGTCAACCTACGGGCGGTCACGTGAATGATCACATGACTCATCATGGCAACAGTAGTCGACCCAAACAAACATGTAGGTCAATGTGGAAGGTCCTTAAAGCCCTCGGATCTTACGGAATAGGGAATACGTCGCAGTGCGGCGACCTTGTCCCGTACCGTCTGCAGGAAGGGTGATGCTACTCCGAGAGACAACCCCGGTATACGTCATCCACCCTGCAATTGTCCTCAACGGGCACCGGACTGCGGAAGTGAATTGTTATAGCCGTATGACAGCGCACAGATAAATATAATCGCCAACTCCTTGTCAGAAGAATCAAATCTAATAACCCGTCCAGCCATGTTATCTAAAAAGGAAAGAAAAGAAGTTAAAAAATCTTAAGGTTAAATGCAAACATATACTAGAGAGACAAGGCAGGTTGTGGCATCATGTGTAAGCCCAGGGTCTGTAATCAACATTTAGGCCCTTGGGTTTTAATGACTGCAACTTGAAAATCCATTCCGATTCCCTTTTTTTAACATCTTTATACGATTGCCTCCCAATCGTGGAACGGAAATTTGGTCTATGATCATAAACTTTAAATCCCTCTCAGAATGACCAGCTTCTGAGAAGTGACAGGATACAGGTAGATCTTTTCTACGTTTACGGATAGAGTACCGATGAAAATTCATTCGGGTTTTAAGGTCACAAGTGGTCTCACCCACATATAGGAGTTTACATGGGCACCATAGGACGTATACAACGAAGGTAGAGTCACAAGTTAAAAAATGCTTCAATTTATACACCATATTGTTGTTAGGGTTCACAAATTCACCACCTTTCGACATAAATTGGCAATTAACGCAGTGGAGGCAGGGAAAACTGCCCTTGCGTTTAGGGGCCAAAAAGTTTGTTGCAGGGATTTAGAAGGTCCTATGTCATTCTTAACCAGTCTGTCTTTCAAATTAGGCACACGTCTATAGGACATTAGGGGATTCAACTTGAAAGCCCCTATATCCTTATGTCCACTACTGAGTATAGACCAATGTTTCTGAATAATTGCACTGACATGTGAACTAATCCTACTATAAGTAGAAATAAAGGGAATACGTTCCTGTGTATTTTTGGACGTGAAGAAAATAATGTTTGCCTATCCTTTTGTGCAACCCGTGACATTTGTCTTTGTAAAACACTTGATGGGTATTTTCTTTGTTTAAACGAATCTGTGATGTTCTGTAATGTTTTGTCTAGTGTCATAGGATCACTAACAATCCTCTTGGCCCTGGTATACTGACTCAGAGGGAGAGATTGTATCATTTTACGAGGGTGAGCACTGTCGTATCGAAGTATGGTGTTCTTATCAGTAGGTTTCTTAAAGACCTCAGTAGCCAATGTAGAGCCCTGTTTAGTAATCAACACGTCCAAGAAATGGATGGACATGTCCGAAAACTCAAGGGTGAATTGAATGTCTGACACCATAGCATTAAGGAAGGAATGAAATTGCTGTAGCTCAATAAATATTATTACCCTTCTATATTGGAACCAGACATCGGTGTGCCGATTCCTTTGAACGTAATATTTGATTCATTTTAAATGAGGTAAGGTGAGACCTCCTCCCTAGGATTTTGTGAACCCTATAACAAGGGGAAAGAGTGAGCCAACCATAATTTTTATACTAATTAAGCTCAGACATTGCAGCCTTCTCATTGGCCCACAAGCAAGAAGGGAGGTTACTGATGGAAAAAAAATCTTGAATATTCGAAATTACGAATATATATCACTATACTCTAAATATACGCAAATTTGCGATGTGCCAATGTTCGCAATTTGAATAATCACGCCCAACACTACTGTACAGTAAGTCTGAAACATCCATTTCCAAATGAGACCAAAATTAAACCTAAGGGACTCCACTGATTTATAATGAGATCAGATTTCCATCAAGGTTTAGGTAGTTTAACAGCAAAAATAATTCTGCAGACTGTGAAATTCTTATCATAGTTACTAAAGGCCTCGACTGAAAAGCAAAAACACCATTGTACAAAGAACTTTAATTTTATAATAGAGATGAGCGAATCGATTCAAAATGAATGAGATTTGTTATGAATTTCACATAAATTTGTCTGACAAACGAATCCAAAGTTTTGGCAATTCGCTTTGGATGATTCATGCAAAAATGGCGCACAGTGCCATTTTACTGTGAAAATTAACAGGGAAGGATCACATGACCCGGGAGGGAGAAGGCTAAGGGCTTGTCCTGATTGGTTCAGAGGCTGAAAGGTCTTGTTGCTCAGAACACCATTCTGTGTTCAAGTTTAGACCTGAGAGCATTTGTTGTGGCTGTGTCTGACACAAATCAATTGCAGAGCAGACGCAAGCCAGTAATTAAAATGCACTAGGGACACTATAGGGAGAGAATATGGAGATATAATTGGGTAGATTTTAGGGTTTTATTAGGGACAGCTTAGCACAGAGAGTGAGGAACTGGTCACTCTGAGCAGGGCTGTATCTATAGTTGGTGCTGCCCTAAGCACCAAGTCTGAATACTCGCTATCAGGGACCAAATTGACAGAAGGTGAGGCCAACACGAGTAGCCAGGGTCAACCTAAGTGGGTGGGGGTAACAGAGAGGTGATGCCAACAATAACACAGAGGGGCAGTATAGTGTGGTACCCTTTGGTAGCTGGTTCTGCAGCAGGACCAAATATCAAAGTGCAACACAACATACTCCCCCAGCAGCACCAAATACCACAGGGCAGCACAATATATTGACTGAGCAAAACCAAAAAACACAGAGCAACACAATATACTGTGCAATAGCAGCACAAAATACCTCACCAGAAGCTGCCCCTCTGTGGTGGCCAGTACCACTGCCATGTTCTCTGGTTCTGCTCCAGTTGTCTCTAATTAAGATTTGCAAGAGGGTGCTGAGGAGGTGAGATGTAATAAACAGCAATGAGCCAGATCTACTAACAGCATACAGCCTTCCAGCACTACCAAACATACAGGAGAATACAGCACCACATACCTTCTACATCTAGTGACATTTCCTGTGATATAGACGTGATATATAGGGCTCCAGTTGTAATAATGTTCCCTAAACTTCCTCTATTAATAATAATGCCTATATGGTGCCCCCAGTAGTAATAATCCCCTATAGTTCATCCAGCAATATTAATGCCCCTATAGTGCCTCCAGCCATAATAATGCCCCTATTGTGCCTCCAGAAATAATAATGTCCCCTAAAATGCCTCTAATAATAATAATACCCCACATAATGCTCCCAGTAATAATGCCTGTATAGTGTCCCCAGAAATACTGTTCCCTAATATGCCCACGTAATAGAAATGTACTACAGTGCCTCCAGCAATAATATTCCCTATTTTATCACCATTAAAAATTCCATTAAAGTGCCCTAATATTAAAAGTCCCCAGTGCCTCAAGTAATGTCCCTAAGGCTACATGCACAGAAACGTTGTTTGTTTCCATGTCCGTTCCATTTTTTTTGCGGATAGGATGCGGACCCATTCATTTTAATGGGTCCGCAAAAAATGCTGAAAGCACACCGTGTGCTGTCCACATCAGTATGTCCATTCCGTAGCCCCGCAAAAATAAAATAGAACATGTCCTATTCTTATTCTTTTTAGGCATTAATACAATGGATCCGCAAAAAAAAAAAAAAAAAACTATGGCATACGGATGTCATCCCTTTTTGCAGACTGCAAAACACATACGGTCGTGTCCATGTAGCCTTATACTATATAGTGCCCCCCCCTCAAGTAGTAATGTCCCCCACAGATCCCTACCAGTAGTCATATCCCCCACAGTGCCCCTCCAGTTGTATTGTCCCCACAGTGCCCCCAAGTAATAATGTCCCCCACAATGCCCATCCAGTAATAATGTCCTCCATGTCCCCCCAGTTGTAGTAGTTTTCCCCACGCTGCCTCCCAGTATTAATGTACCCCACAGTTCCCCTTCAGTAATGAACCTCACAGTGCTCTGCTTCCCCCCCAGTAATGTCCCCCAGTAATATCCTTCAAAGTGTTTTTCCCTCCCCTGAGTAATGTCCCTCAAAGTGCCCCTCCAGTATTTGTGTCCCCATAGCCCCTCCCCCAAGTAGTGATATCCCTTACAGTGCTCTCCTTCCTACCAGTAATGTTGTTCATAATGTAGGCAAAAACCTCTTCCAGTCTACTGTGCGGACATCACTGCACTGCAGCAGGTGGGTGCGATGATATCATCAGGCCCACCTACATGGAGATTTACTATCTCGATGTGAATAACTCCTTGCAATTGTAGCTGCCAACAAGGTGTACGTTACTATGAACAACTGGAGCAGCTGTTATGGGCAGGGATAGATCATGTCTTTCATGGCCCACTAGGTCAATGTTTTTCGCAACAGCAATGACTTCAGTAACAAGGCCAGTTCCTACTGACACCTCGATATTTGTGTCCGTCTGGTTCCCACAAAAGGTGCTTATTTGGCTCCTCCACATCTTCCTTCATGAACATACTCCCATCCCCAATAAAAGCAGGGCAGAGTGTTGCTCCTATTCCTCCTCCATATTATATGTGAAAAGTGAAGCGTTGCCATGCTGTGTTAGAGCTAATGAGTAGTCACACAATGGATCAGTTGCTAAAGTGCATCAAACTGCAGCCTGCTGACTTTCTCCTGGCCAACTCCAACTGGGCAAGGTGGTCATCAACAATGTCAGGAACATTGTGGCATATCAGTAGTGGGACCCTGTATGTTTAACGGTATTTTTAGAATGCCATTCTATGCTATGTATTTACAATTGCTGTAATTCCTTTTAACAGGCTGGTAAACCACCACTTTCTATCAGTCACCACTAGGTGGTTCTGTTACTAAAGAAATATTGAACAGGATATAGGAAGTGTGCAGGAGATGATGAAAGCCAATTGAAACCAGATGAAGTCATGAAGTGAAGTGCAGCAGAGAGAGCAGTGCAGCAAGTGCCGCACAAGTTTGGTTCTTAGCCAAGGAAAGCTACGTCCAGCATCAGACCAAAAAAATCAGATGCCTTAGACACCTCAGCCAGACTGAAAGGGACAGATTAAGGAAGTAGACAACCAAAGCTAGAGCTGGACCTGCTGTACCTGAAGTAAGCTGACATTTAGCTACCCCTCTGAGTTGTGCGCAGACCAAGGGTAAGCATTAACAGAAGAATAACAAGAATCCCTGTGTTGGGAGAGTGTAAGGAGAGACTAGTGGAGATAAGAGTGTTACTTCAGCTTATAGACTCCATTAGCAACCAATGTGAGACATCAGTTAGTCTATGGTGTCTGTTCACAGTCTACACTGAAGTACAAGCTATATGCAAATCCGCATGCCTCTATCGACAGTGTGGACAATACTTACGGAAATTTGGAGTAAGCCAGAAAGGCAAGATATATGTATAATGGCCATTTGAAGCAGTTTATTGATGTATACTCCACACCTGGAAAATAGTCAGCCAGAGTTACAACAGCCTAAATGTGATCAGAATCTATACCTCACCAAGAGCCTGTTATTGGGATTGCAGTCACAGCTAACTGTCATGTGTGTTGTATGGATTACAATACAACTAGCTATTCCATGTCAATAAACCTGTACATCTACCTCAAGGCAACTGATTACCAGTTAATGTTCCAGTTATTTATTTAAACGGACTCCTCTTTATTTCCACACCTCATTTGCACCCAAGGTGTTGGTGTTACAAACCTCAGGGACCCTGCCCCCCCTGCACCTAAAACCCAATATCACCAACAGCACCTCAACCAACATCTGGCTGGAGATCCCTCAACACCAGAGTGTGCCCTGAAGGAATCCAGTGCTATCCTTCCCGTCACTACACGACGGCTCACGTAGCTGCAGAAACATGAGTATCAACTACTACCCCCATCAGGCCACCACACTCACATATTGCACCCCTGCAGCCAATCACTGCACTGGTATGGCGGCAACAATTTTATATCATAGCTATATGTGTGTGTATAAATTCATTTATTTTTTGAGGGAGACATATGTCTTGGGGCTTGTGTCCCTAATAGTAGCACCTCTGCCCAGGAGGGTAGTTACCCAGCTCTCAGACTCCAGAATCATTAATCTGTCCCATTATAAAGTGGTACATCTCCCTGGCTTTGCTGTTTGCTGTAGAGTTTATATCTGGAAAAATTGAATGTTTGGGATCAGTAACAAAAGCAATATTGATTATCTCAAGACTGTTTGAAAGAATCAACCGAGAGTTAATTATATGTGTGATTAGTGGGAAAAAGAATACATTTCGGACTAATGTGAATGAATAGGTTATTGGTTATTATTCCTTGTCATGTTCTAAAACTTGTTAAAAAGTCAGACATTAACCACTTCCAGCAGGTGGCACTAGCGGGAAGGTTCTCTTTTTCCGAGAGTTACCTCTTTTCATATTATTTTCCCGTAGAGCATTGTCAATAATAACTCTCCATAGCCGATCTCCTTCAGGAATACCAGTACCTCCACTAAGAAACTGGCTTGAGTAATCAAAGTAAGGCCTCTTGCACACGAACGTGTGCGCCCCGTGCCTGTGCTGTGGGGCGCAAATTGCGGCCCGCAATGCACGGGCACCGACCGTGGGGCAGCCGCAGCGGAACGCGGACCCATTCACTTGAATGGGTCCGTGATCTGCCCGTTCCGCAAAAAGATAGGACATGTTCTATCTTTGTGTGGAATGGAAGTACGGAACGGAACACCACGGAAGCACTCCGTGGTGCTTCCGTAGTGTTCTGTTCCGTCATTCCGTTCTGCACTGTTCCGCATCTCCGGATTTGCGGACCCATTGAAATGAATGGGTCCGCATCCGTGATGTGGAATGGCCACGGAATGGTGCCTGTGTATTGCGGATCCGCAAATGCAGTCCGCAATACGGGCACGGGGTGCACACGATCGTGTGCAAGAGGCCTAAGGCTGTATTCAGAGTTTGCTGGCATAAATTGTGAATGTGGTTCGGATCTATGCAAATGTAAGGCATCTGGTTACATACGTCACTCATTGGCTACCAAGTACATCGATGCATACCACATGAACAAAAGGACACTCTTTCGCCATATCTTCATTGGGATGCATTAGTCTCTATTTTTCTGGAGTTTTGGTTTATTTCACAGAAACTTTCTTATAGTTCAGTTAAAATTGCACATGACTATGGCAGTTAGAGATGAGCGAATTTTTCAAAAATTCGTTTCGCCGGTTTGCCGAATATTTTGGAAAAAATTTGATTCGATCCGAATATATTCATGGCAAATTACGTTAAAAAACCACAATTTCGTGGCTGCTGAGTGCCTTTATAGTGGTGTATAACACTGTGCCTTGCAGTAACATGCATAGGGAGTCTGCTCTGGTAGTGAAATAATACTGTGAGTCTGTATGACATGCAGATGACAGGCGTTGCTCTTAGAATCACTGCATACGTCACTCTTTTTTGGGCGGTCGCAGGGCCAAAACTGACCAAATAAATCAAGTATCAACTCAACCTCACGGGTAGATGTTAGCGTCAAGAAGATGCACACTCCTTTTACACCCTCGTTAGCCGATTCCACATAGACTAAACACCCGCTCTGATGCCACACTACTGGTCGAACACAACAATAGCTGATCTCAGGGAGACCAGCTACAAAAAACACCGCGGAGCCTCACTTAAGAGTCTCAACACAGCAATCCGAAGTGCAAAGTTCCCTGGGAAACAGGAATATGCAAAACAAATGTGGAGCCCCAGTTATGGGTCTACTACACAATGAAAGCCAGATATCCCTCAAAGGAAGGAAAACCAAGCAAAGGGGTGTCTCCATTGCAGAGATCACCAAATCCACCATATTAAGTGGCCTCTATGTCAAGATCCCACTTTTTACAAGCTTTAAGGATGTGACAGGAAAACCTAAGCTAGGTATCCATCCACAGACAGCTGTTTCAGGGTGTTGCCCTCATCAGTGTGGAGTAGGATTCTGGCTAACCGGGAGCAATGCCTCGGAGACTACTCAAACACAACAATAGCTGATCTCAGGAGACCAGCTACAAAAAGCACCGCGGAGCCTCACTTAAGAGTCTCAACACAGCAATCCGAAGTGCAAAGTTCCCTGGGAAACAGGAATATGCAAAACAAATGTGGAGCCCCAGTTATGGGTCTACTACACAATGAAAGCCAGACTCTTAAGTAAGGCTCCGCGGTGTTTTTTGTAGCTGGTCTCCTGAGATCAGCTATTGTTGTGTTTGAGTAGTCTCCGAGCATTGCTCCGGTTAGCCAGAATCTACTCCACACTGATGAGGGCAACACCCTGAAACAGCTGTCTGTGGATGGATACCTAGCTTAGGTTTTCCCTGTCACATCCTTAAAGCTTGTAAAAAAGTGGGATCTTGACATAGGGGCCACTTAATATGGTGGATTTGGTGATCTCTGTAATGGAGACACCCCTTTGCTTGGTTTTCCTTCCTTTGAGGGATATCTGGCTTTCATTGTGTAGTAGACCCATAACTGGGGCTCCACATTTGTTTTGCACACTACTGGTCGGGCAGGACAGTGTTTCCAGGGCAAACTCTGCTAGTTGCGGCCACAAATCCAGTTTGGCTACCCAGTAGTCCAGCGAATCTTCAATGTGGGGTGGCAGGGGGCTGTCCAAGTATGCCACCACCTGCTGGTTCAGGTTCTGCTCCAGGTCTACCTGCTGCTGCTGGTGAGTAGCTTATTCACTATGCGGGTAAGAGAAAGCTAGTCATCAGCAACTGTAGACTCAGGCTGCTGCTGATGGGGCTGGTATTACTCCTGCCACCCCACCCCTCCCCAACAGCCATGGCAGTTGAACATAAGAGCAGAGGGCTCCCCGGTCACACCTGCGAGAGGATGGAAAATGGTGCAGATAGGCAGCGTCCAACTGACTATATAGGATGTCTCGATAGTAGTTCAGTTTTTCCTCCCTCTCAGCAGGTGTAAAACAGGCCCCCATTCTGAACCAATAGCAATGGTCCAACAAGAGAGAGAGCCAGAAGTCATCCCTCTGCCAAATGCTGACAATACGGCTGTCACTACGCAAGCAAGTGAGCATGCATCGGGCCATTTGTGCAAGTGAATCAGAGGTACTCCCTGCCTCCTGCTCCACTGCATACTGCCACGGTGTGTCCAGGTCCCCTGTCTCGTCTTCCTCATCGCCCTGTTGCTCCTCTGGCTGCTCCTGCTCCTCCTGTAATGTCAGCTAAGTATAAAAACCACCCATTTAGCTACACATTGCCTGTGCTCCAATGTCCTGCTCCCCCTCCTCCTCCACTTCCAGTTCAGCCCCCACAGGGCTCATGTGGCCGTGAGATCGAGGCGCCATGTCTCCTGTCCCCTGACCAGCCATTGTTACCACCATCTGTTCCAGGACATGAAGCAGTGGATTGACGTCGTTCATCCCGCAGTCCTCGGACTGACAAATAACGTGGCCTCAAAGGGCCTGAGCAAACGGCAGGAGTCATGCATGAGCTGCCACTGGCTGACCGCGAAGTTACACAGGGGAGTTCTCCTATCCGCCTGCAACATCAAGAAATCGTTGATGGCCTTTCTTTGTTCATATTGTCGGTCCAACATATGGAGGGTAAAATTCCAATGGGTGAAAACATCACATATCAGCCTATGTTGGGGGACGTCGTTCTGCCGCTGCAGCTCAAGGAGGGTGTGCTTTGCGGTGTACGAGTGGCTGAAGTGCATGCAAAGTTTCCTTGCCATTTTTAGGATGTCTTGCAGATGGGTGGAAAACTTCAGGAACCGCTTCACAACCAGATTGAACATGTGTACCATGCAGGGCACATGGATCAGCCTTCCTTGACGCAGCACCGATGCCATGTTCTTCCCGTTGTCGGTCATCATGGTTCTGATTTTCAGTTGTGGCGGAGAAAGCCAGTATTCGATTTTTTGATGCATCACACGGAGCAGTTCCTCCCCTGTGTGACTCCATTCGCCAAGTCAAACTAGGTGCAGAAAATTGTGACACCTCCGAGCCCTGCACATGTGGTATGCTGGAGGGGCACTGTGATTTGCCCTCTATCCTTCTGTACCAGTCTGTAACTTGTCTCGTTCATGCTTAAGGCAATTGCCTGTATTATGTATGTGCACCTCTTATGATATGTACAGCGCTATGGAATGAATGGCGCTCTAAAAATAAATAATAATAATAAAAATTTGTCCCTGCAGTAGAGGCTGAGGACATGGTGGAGGATGAGGAGGAAGATACGGACATTGTCGCAGGACCAAAGGCGTGACAACGTGGAGGCGGAAGCGGCGTGAGCTGTCCAAGTTGCTAGTGTGGGTGTGCAGGAACCACATTCACCCAGTGGGCCGTAAAGGACATGTATTGTCCCTGACCGTAGTCACAGCTCCACACGTCGGTGCTGCCATGCACTTTGGCAAACACCGACAGGCTCAAGGACTGGCCCACCTTCTGTTCTACATGTGTGTGCAGGGCTGGTACTGCCTTTTCACAAATAAATGACGGCTTGGGACTCTCCACCTCGGCTCGGCACAAGCCATCAGCTCTCTAAAAGGTGCAGAGTACACCACTTGGAAAGAGAGGGACTGAAGCACCAGCAACTTGGACAGGAGCACGGTCAGCTTCTGCGCCGTTGGATGTGTGCACGCATACTGTTGTCTATTGGCAATCGCTTTGGTGATCGATTGCTGACGGAATGACTGACGAGCAGAAGATGGGATTGACAGATGGCTACCTTCAGCTGAGGTGGTGGAGCCTTGACTGGCTGAAACTGGGTGCGTGCCACTGGGTGATGTAGCGTTAGCTGCTGCAGGCTGGACCACCACATGGGAGCCACGGTTTTCCCAGGCCACTTTATGGTGACGCTGCATATGTTGATGCAGGGCTGTTGTGCCAACATTGGCACCCTGGCCATGCTTCACCTTCTTCCCACATATTCTATATATGGCTATGTTGACCTCCTCCGGCGGCTTCACAAAAAACTGCCACTCTGCCAAGTACCTGATTTTCCCCCCAGCACAACTCACTGGCTGAGTGCTACCGCCGCTGATTCCGTGAACCCGTGCAGCGGGTGGTCTACCCCGTTGCCGTTTGGCTCCTGACCTCCCACTGCTGCCCAAGTGCGATCGGCTTCATCTCCATCGAGTAGTGTCTGCACATCACTGATGTCCACCTCAACGGCCTATGGGTCAGGAGCCTGACCACTCGCCACACAAGCTCCTGTGCCACTCTCCTCATCACTACTTGCCCACCTAGCGGAGAAGGCAGCGGATGTCTCCTCCACATCTTGGCTGGGCAGTAACTGCTGACTGTCCTCTAGTAGCTGTTCCTCCCTGAAAAGTAAATCTGAGCCCACTGCATGTAGTATTTCTGGCGGTAAGGGGACGGAAAAGGCCAGTGGCAGGTTGAGGACAGGTGAGGGCACAGGGCCTTCTCCCCGGCCATGCCAACTAAGGGTTGTGTCTGACGAACCCACCGACTGTTGGCTGGGGGTGTCTGATGTCACTTGGGATGACGTGGATGGCTGAGTTAACCAATCAAGAACCGCTGGGTTGCTGGTCAATACACGACCGGTAGATGACAGCAGGAGCTCAGGCCTCTCTCTGCGATTATTGCTGTCACGACCCCTCACTCTTCTGCGACCTCTGCTTTCGCCAGAAAAATTCAGGCTTATGCCACTCCTCTGTGCATGGCCTGGCGCTTCTCTGTCTGACATACTTGTAACTGAACTAAGCAAATTAAACGGAAATTAAAACACCCCTAAAAGCGCCAAATATATTTTTCTTTTTGGACTGAAATACGCCTCTATATGCTTTCACAAGAAATAACTGCAGAAGTGAACTGAGAATATATATTTCTTGTTGGACTGAAATAGGCCACTATACGCTTTCACAAGAAATAACTGCAACAGTGCAGTGCGTAAAAATATTTTTCTTTTTTTTACTAAAGTACACCCCTATACACTTTCAACAGAAATAACTGCAGAAGTGAAATGCGAATATCTTTTTCTTGTAGTACTGAATAAGATACTAAGATATAAGCGTCTAAAGGCTTTTCCACATAACACTTGCAGCCCAATAACAAAAAGCTGAAATGACAGAACTGTCTAATGACTATTTGGATCCCCAAATAATCTTTCCCTGCACTTGTAAATCACTTTCCTATCAATGTCCCTAGCGCCTTCTGATGTCTCTCCCTGCACTAAGATACTGTGAAATGATTCCTCCCTCTACTTTCCCTGCACTTATAAATCGGGGTTTTTTTTGTCTTTTTTTTCCACAATCGTTTTTCCACTTGCTGTCCCTAACGCCTTCACATGTCTGTCGCTGCACTCTGAAAGCTGGAAAATGTCTGACTGTAAGATGGCCGCCGTATTTATAGGGCTGTGACATCACAGGGCTGGCTGGCTGCTTGTTGGCTTCATGCAGGCATTTCAATCTGGGTAATCCCGCCTTCCCAGAGTTCCTTGCCCCATGTCCTCAGTACTCACATGTGTAGCCGCCATTTTAGGAAAATTGCGATTCGTTACCACAAAGCGCAAGGAAATTCGCATTTGTTGCAAATCAAATTTTTCCTAAAAATTCTAGATGAATTCCACTTCGGCAGCTTCGATTCACTCATCTCTAATTGCAGTAGTTGACTCATGATGACATGTATCACATGTATCCTGCCATTCTGTGCAGCCCTGGTAAATGTGACATGGAGAGAGGAGCAGACAGTCATTTATCACCTTCCCCTTGCTCCAAAACCAATGTGAATTCAATTATTTCTGCTGTAATGTGGAATTGTCAGTGAACAATATGGTACTGGCCGAATACCAGTATATCCCTTGTCATCTGATGTCAGCAGCCATAAGAGCAACAAAATGTTAAGTTCCACAGAATGGATGAAAGTTACCCAACAAAGTGGAAACTTATGTGACCTGACCTCTAGTGTGCCCACACTGTGCATGGTTCATTGAGAACTCCATCCAATAAATTGTAATGCCGACAAGCTGTGGGACCTACAGTACCTATTATCAATGAGGCAGAAAGGAATCAAAGTCCTTAGTAAAAGTAAATACAAACGAATCCCATCATTAGCTTTTATAGTCCAGATCCATTCTGTAGGATTAAGATGGACAAGCATAAAACAGATGGTTCTAGTCCCCTTGCTCCCTTTAATGTAGGCATTGATGAGGGTCCTAGACCACAGAATCCCCCCCCCCCCTCATTCTCACAATGTTTATTTAGGCTAAGGACATCTTAGTATCAATCTTTCTATTAAACCACAGCTATTACGTGATACATTTATATATTTTTTTTTTAAACTCCCAACTGTTTGACTTCTGCCACCTGTAGGTGATCGCATACCATTGCAGGAGTTAACAGCTCTATGATGGCTCACTCTATAGACCTCATCTCTGCTGTCCTGAATGATCTTTCAAGCTGACATCTTTTTTATTTAAGTTCAGTGCATTTGCTTGCAAAGATAGCAGTTCGTAAGATCATTCAGGAGAGATAAGGATTGAAAAGTCAGCCTTCAGAGAACTGCTAACTGCGAACAGGACTGAGCAGCCTGCAATTTTTATGATCACGTGCAGGTGGCAGAAGACAAACTGTCGAGAATTGAAACCAATTAAAAATATACATATTTTTTTTATCACATAATAGATGCAATTCAATAAAACTGATGAAAATGGTGTCCATGGCATTAAATGGTCCCTATGTGTTAGGAAATTTTGAAATAGATCTCCTGCCATTAACTATTAGTCTCAAAGCAGCTAATTGAACCTCACACCTCTACCTCTGCCTGCTCATCTATTCTCTACTGAGTTCTCGTACTGTGCTCCTAACAAACTCACATGTCTACTTAGAGCTAAAAATGCTGCTGAATCCGCCTTGTGATCTGCAGTTCTTGCCATACGGATGGCTTTTTACACTTTTAACAGAAGAGTCTGATGGTATACACGTATTTGTGTATGTGTTTCTTAGCACTTTCTTTTTTTTCATTCGAAATCTTATAAAATCCTAACTTTTAGGAAAAATCAAGCTTACATTTTTTGTGGCTGCATTTTTTAGTAGGGTCCCTGAATGTAGCTATTTAACGAATCTGTGTTGTACGGTATATGATAAGGCATCGAATGCCTGTTATGGACTTATATTGCACCCCTGTGTTAGGGACCCATACTGTATGTCTACTGTATATCAGTCCACCATAGAAAAGTCACAGCATGCAGTATTATACAGGTATTGTCCCGTAACATATGGCGGAATATTGACTGACATTAGGACTGCACTACACCGTTCCAGCTCGGTCTGAATATATTTGGTGTGTGCATAAAATTGACAAAAGCGTAGACAAACTTTACCCTCAATCATCTATTTACTCGTTTATATTGTGCATTTTTAGCATTTTTATTTCTTAGCATTTTGAATTTTATGTACTTTTCTACCTTATCATGAACATCAGTAAGTGTGTAGTGGCCGTATAAAGTAGTGTGACAACTGAAAACTTCTAGAAACTCAGGAGGAACTCAATGACTAGAAGTAAAATAAAACAAGGTAATGTATCTTATTCCTAATAAACTCATCCACTTCATGGGACAATGTAGTGTTGTTGTTTTTTTTTTTTTCAAACTGCTGACAACATTTCGCTTTTACCTTGAACTACATAGGAAAATCACCAGCTCAGCAATGCACGACATAAGTATTCTACACAGATGAACAGAAAATGAGACTCACCAAAAAGCGTATTGACAAATCCATACCAAATGCAGCCAGCCTCACCAATGAGCCAGCGTCCTTGTATACTTGCTGCAAAGCTGAATGGAGTGCCCAGGATGCAGACCATCAAGTCACTCAGGGAGATGTTCATCAAGAGCATATTAATGGGTGAACGCAGGACCTTGTACTGGCAGAAGAGGACAAGGACCAGCAAATTATTGAAGAAGCCCAAACTTCCAATGATCCCGAGGGCCACAGCGACCACGAGGTGGCCAGTTGGGGACAAGTTTGCGTGATCTGTTTCATAGTGATGGTTGCTTCTGCAGGTCACACTGCTGCTGTTGCTGCAAATGGGACTGAAACTAGGGAAATCCATTAATTATACTGTGACAGCAGCATTCAGAGCAATACAAACACTAGCCTCTCCTATATATTCCACTTTTTTTTTCTATGTGGGATTTTTCAAGAGCTTTGGGCTCTAAGGGGTTAAAGGCATCTGTGTGAGAGTGCACAGTGCCTGCAAGGCTCCACTATGTGGCCATTTGGAAGCTGGATCAGCTCTGCCTCTTTATGTGTGCTGGATTTAATGGGGGTGCGGCAATCACCTCTCAGAGGGGCTGCCACTCAGTGGTGGGGGCTGGGCTCAGATCAGCATTGATGAGAATCAGCTGCAGGAAGGCTGGGAAATGCTTTCCGGACTATACCGTTTTGCTATCCAGAATGGAGAGACTTAACCCAGTTTTATGCTGACCATTTTGTTAAAGTTAATTATTTGTCCAAATTACATTAAAACACTTAATACAGCTTAATATTATCATCAATCAATCTATCCCATAGCTATCTACTATCATCTATCTATCTATCTAAGTGCAAAGCCACTAAGACATTGATATACTGTACAGATTATATATACAGGCATATAGATATTTTTACAGTGTGTTTCATTGATCCTTTGAGCTCAGAAGGTAGGCGACCCATATGCAAAACATCATTTTAATGTGGAAAATCGTTTACAGAGGAACTGCACTAAGACAAGTTGCAATTTTTACAATTCCCCATTTTTGTGTAGTACAGATTACGTTTATAGAAAACTAAAATATGCAAATTGTTATACAATTACAATTTATTTAAGAGTTTATATGATAGATAGACAGACTATCTATCTATCTACAGTAGCTATATACAGTATCTATCTATATATCTATCTATCTATCTATCTATCTATCTATCTATCTATGGCTCTATTTATCTCTATATCTACCTTATCTCTATCTATAACTCTATACATCTATCTATAACTCTGTTATCTCTATCTCTAGATCTCTTTGTCTATATCTGTATGAATCTCTATCTATATATTATCTAGCTATATCGTTTTATCTATCTATCTATCTATCTATCTATCTATCTATCTATCTATCTATCTATCTATCACTTGTATCCTGTGTTGGGATCGAACTGTTACTGTCTGTATGTCTTGAGTTTTGCTTGAATTAGTTATTAGTTATGCTGTGATGTTTTGCTTCTACCCTGGATCACTTGAATTATGGTTGCTTGCAACCTGCCTAGCCTGATTTGGTTGAAGTACTGCTTTTCTCTATCTGTCTATCTATCTGTCTATCTATCTATCTATCTATCTAATCTCTCTGTCTATCTATCTAATCTGTCTGTCTAGCTCTCTGTCTACACTAATGAAAAATGAAAAAAGAACATCTGGGAGACTTAATGTGATTGAGGTGAGACTGACAAAGTATAATTAACTAGTAGTGCCTGGTAAATAATCACATAAGCAAAGTGCTGCAACCTTCACTTTGGGCTCTGCAGCAGGGTATATGTTGAGGCCGGGTCACATTAATACACTCTATATTTTCTCAGTCTCAACTGTATTAAGTTTTTCAGGTGTCCCTGTAATAATTTCCTGGCAGTGTATTTATCTAACGATTGCCAGATTCCATTGGCGTACATACCGTGGAGACGGATCATGCCAATGCTACAAGGAGGTTCCTCTGCTGCTTTTGTCATAAAACAATGGCATTTTCTTGAAGCAGCCACTAGGGAGTGCTCAGTGCATATAGATTTTACAGCTTGCATTGAGCTCAATGTAACTGTATTGTGAGAAGGGTGTCCTTTGGGAGAACCGATATCTGCCATTGAAACAGTTAAACTGTGTGTGGTAAGCCTTGGATGTGTCTATAGGATTTGAAAGGTTAACCCAGACACAGGATAAGCAGGGTTGATAGCCTGTTTTGTCTATGTTAGCAATAGCTAACATAGACAGACTGCAAAATACATACTGGTACCTGCTTATACTGGAGTGAGTGAGGGTGGCAGTGGGACGCTCACTCCACCTGGGCTTCCATAGCCCATAGCTGTGGGTCACATGGGTCGTTAGGGCCTAATTTAAAGCTCAGTGTAGAGCTGAGCAGTGTGGACATACCTGGAGAAGCTGACTGCTGAACTACAGAAGGTATTGCATGTGCCACCAATACTTACTATTTGTACCTGTGGGCCAGGTAACCGGTCCCATGTATAGTCAGGGACTGTGTTTTTGTATTAGGTACTTGCTCAGCCAAGCAGTGTTTGTTTATGTAAGCCTATTTGTTAAGGCTATGCTTATGTTTAAATATATGTGTGAAATAAAAACACTTAAAGAGGACCTTTTACTGCTCCACAGTTTATGAGGCAAATGTATATACATGCAGAGCGGCACCCAGGAATGACCCTGCACTTACTTGTATCCCTGGGTGCCGCTCCGTTCATCCTCTGTAGCCCCCAGTACCGGCGCTCGTGCTTCTGATAATGTTGCCTGGGGCGGAGACATCTTCTTTTGCCCTGGGCGTCTCCTTCTCCCAAGGCTGGAGCGCTGGCCAATCGCAGCGCTCAGCTCAAATTCAGGATATGAGCTGAGCGCTGCGATTGGCCAGCGCTCCAGCCTTGAGAGAAGGAGACGCCCAGGGCAAAAGAAGATGTCTCCGCCCCAGGAAAAATAGGAGAAACGCGTGCGACGGTATCGGGGGCTACAGGGGACGAACGGAGCGGGATACAAGTAAGTGCAGGGTCATCCCTGGGTGCCGCTCTGCATGTATATACATTTGCCTCATAAACTATGGACCAGTGAAAGGTCCTCTTTAAATCTAACTTTATCCTGTCTGTGTCCCTGCTTCCTGCACAGCTACCAAGTGTCTACCAGAGCGACCAGTGGCTAGGTACAAGCTACCAGTGGCTAGGTACAAGCTAGGAGTACTAGTTCTCCTGTACTCTTATAGCTGGAAGAGCCACCGGTTGCATTCTACAGAGGTATTGCTTCTAAATGGCATAGTCAATGGATCATTTTCAGTTGGGTAAGCAGTGATGCAGCTTGCAGCTCTTCCTAAGCAGTGTGTCTGGGAACCTATACTAGTAAATGTTTTTGTTCTTCTGCTGCCTCTGCATTAATATTCAGACTGCGCCAGGACCAGAGAGCATCACAATGTCGTTTGTTTGAAATGAACATCAGAACACTTGCTGAGCAACCCTGTAACAGTAGCTAGGGCAGTTATCACTGTACTTCAGCTTCACACACAGTTGTCTGCTAAGGCCCTGCCCCCTCCTTCCCTGTTGTTTCTGAACCTTCAAGCAGTTATCTGGCAGCAGCACCAAGTTGAAAGGATCAACATAAATCATTAGTTTTCTATGTGAAGTGTCAGCCTGCTCCTTCCACCCTAGGCACGTGCCCTCATGTGCCTTGCTGTAAATCTGGCCCTGAGGAAGGTCCTTGTAAAGGGATATGGCCTGTAGAATGGGTTTAAGAGTACAAATTTGCATGCTGCACCACAGTGAGAATCCCCCTAAAACCTAAGTCCAAAACTTGGCAAGTATGTATTAGACTCAATATCTATCTTAGCTACCACACCCAAACTTCAACTGATAACAATTAATTAACAGTATTCTGTACCTTTAGTATTTGAGTACTAAAAAGTTCATGGTTAAAGGGTTTTTAAGAAGGGTGAAAATAAATAAAAACGTTAAAGTAGAGCATTTAAGTAGAAGCATGCAATGGTCATTTCCTCATCTAGAACAACTTAATGAAACAAAAGCCAACAACAATGGTGGGTATACCCCCACAAAAAATGTCAATGTCTCAATAACTTGTCATGTGGCCTTGAGCATCAATTACTGCTTGACAACAACGTTTCATGCTGTTCACAGGTCAACTTATTGTCTGCTGAGGCATGGCATCCCACTCTTCTTGAAGGGCGGCCCTCAGGAAATTGAGGCTCTGGGGTGCAGAGTTACGAGCTTCTAGGTGGGGACTCAGCTGATCCCATAGGTCTTCAATGGGAGTCAGGTCTGGAGAAACTGCAGGCCACTCCAGTTGAGGTACCCCAGTCTCCAGCAGTTGTTTCCTAATGATGCAACCTCGATGAGCTGGTGATTGTCCTCCATGAAGATGAAATAAGGCCTGTGACTGAATTAATGTAGTATGGGCTTGTCACTGTACCATTCACAAAGTGTAGGGCAGTTCTGTATTGTCTACACTGTAACACCACCATCACCACCAAAGACTCATCTGGTAACAACAGTGGCTGGTGCATAGCGCTCTCGTTGACATCTCCAACATTGTAGGCGGCCATCATTTCTGCTCAGCGTGAATCGACTATCATCAGTGAACATCACTGAGGCCCACTGGTCCCTCGTCCAGTGTAGATGCTTCCTGGCCCATGCAAAACGATGATGCCTGTGCCTGGTGGTGTGGTCAGGTACCCTTGCAGGTCGTGTAGCACGCAGACCACACTGATGTAAACAGTTTCGAATGGTCTGAAGTGACACTTGGGTGCCTCTCACCTTCCTTAATTGTGCCTAGAGTTGTGTGGCATTCATCACCCGTTCTGCAGGGCATTGTTCACAATGAAGCAGTCATCAATGTGGATGTGGCCAAAGGAGGTCTACTTCTATGCCTTTCTGTGACTCTTTCAGTCTCTCTCTAGTCTCTGTTGCAACCTGCAGATAACACTCTGTGACACTCTAAGCTCAGTGGCCACTTCCGTCTGAGAACATCCTGCTTTAAGCCTCGCAATGGCAAGGTACTGTTGATCAATTGTTTAATGTCGTCTTGGTCTCATATATATATAATGTCAAAATGTGAACAGCATGATGAGGAGAACGGTTTAAATACCAATTCTAATGGAACTAGGAAATTTATTGGGCGATTCAGGAATTAAACAACTGATTTGAATTTTGCCATTAAGCTCCTTTCTAAAGAACAGCAAGTTGTGCAAAAAGCACTGTGTAGCATCCCCACTGAGGGGACAGCAGGAGATGCCAGTGATGGGGAGGCAGACACGTGGGTCCTCTAGGGCACACTCTTGTTGTAGGGACACAGGCTAGATGTTGGGTGAGGTGCCCTTGGTGTTGTTATTTAACGTGCCTATAGCTAGGTCCCTTAAGGTTTGTGACGCCAGTGCCGGTAACGGTGGCACACCGATTGACAGTGGGAATAATGGAGGTGCAGACACTTGAGGTGAAACAGAACTCTCCTTTACTGAACAATTGAAACAGCATACACGCTCCTTGCAGTTCCACAGAAGACAATTGGTACACAGCAGGCTTTACAGTACATAGGCAGGTATTTCTTGGCAAGGTATACAGAGGGTTAATCAGAACTCACAGTACAGGCTAAACTCCACAGATTCCTTACTGGTAAAACATCCAAGGCCCGTATGCCCTATTGCTGGCTTTTTCCTTGGGAAGTATTATAGTACCTCCTCTGGTTTCTATAGGACCTCTTGCACTGACTTTTCCTTCCTCTGCCTCTCAGCTTTGCTTCTAGCTGGTTTCTGGTAATGCCACTGCTGGTTCTCCCTCTGTTACCAGAGCAGGGTCCTCCTCAGACTCCCAGGTCTGGACTGACTTTCACAGGCTCGTGGCCTGGACTAAACTTTACAGGCTCATGGCCTGGACTCAACTACCTTTCCCTGACTGGGCCTGAATATATAAACTAGTGACCTAGAGCAGGAATGACATCCCTAGCAGGTCTGTACATAGCAATACATTCACAGTAACAGGGTTTCTCAGTGTGCAATAAAAGGACGTACCAATCTCCCCACAGGTGGTGGGGAACAACGTGACCCTTGTGACCCCTTTGTAGTGCCCACCATCACGGAGTGGAACACTACAACTGAAACATCGAACAGTTGCACATGTGCATTCAACATTTTTGTTAAATACATTACAGTATATGTCGCCCAAAATGGTGCCTTTAAGAATACAATTTATACTACAAAAACAAGCCCTCATATATCTATGTCAATGGAAAAATTAAAAGATTATGGCTCTTAAACTATGGTGATGGAAAAAAACAAAAAAAAATCAATATCTGACCTCTAAATAATTTGTGACAACCAGGACACTGTAAAAAACAAAAAACAAACAAAAAAAACATTAATTTGCTGAAAGCTCCTCTGTTCGAATCACAGGGAATATCTGTGGTCCACTGCAGCCATTTACTGGCCTCAACAGCTTGTGCTTATATATATATATATATATATATATATTTTTTTTTTTTTTTTGATAAATTGTAAACCACATGGGAAGATATTAAAATAATAAGGTAAAGTTATAATCAACATTCTGAAACCCCTCTGTTTCAGTGCTGCAGCTTTGGTTCTGCTGGGCAGGCTTTGTTTTCATGAGTGCAGCTGTGGCATGTATTTTAATATCTTTCCATGCCTTTTAGAAATAAAAAAAAGTTAGACGAGCCCTTTAAAAAGTCACAATATATCAACATACGTATGGCCTTCTACACAGGAGATTTAATCTATAAAATATATTTGAAAACACGTTTGACATATGACTAGAGATGAGTAAATCGAGGTTGACAAAGTTGAATTCGATCTGAATTTCAGGAAAAATTCGATTCGCACCAAATCCGAATTTCCTCACGCTTCGTGGCAACAAATCAAATATTTTCCTAAAATGGCTGTTGCATGTTTGAGGACGTGGAGCAAGGAACTCTGGGAAGGCGGGATCACCCATAATGCCATGCATGCAGCCAACCCACAGCCAGCCAGCTCTTTGAGGTCACAGACTTATAAATAGCCTCATCCATCTTGGATTCTACCGTTTTCTAGTGTACAGTCGTGGCCAAAAGTTTTGAGAATTACATAAATATTGGAAATTGGAAAAGTTGCTGCTTAAGTTCTTATAATAGCAATTTGCATATACTCCAGAATGTTATGAAGAGTGATCAGATGAATTGCATAGTCCTTCTTTGCCATGAAAATTAACTTAATCCCAAAAAAAACTTTCCACTGCATTTCATTGCTGTCATTAAAGGACATGCTGAGATCATTTCAGTAATAGTCTTGTTAACTCAGGTGAGAATGTTGACGAGCACAACATTATGTCAGGCTGATTGGGTTAAAATGGCAGACTTGACATGTTAAAAGGAGGGTGATGCTTGAAATCATTGTTCTTCCATTGTTAACCATGGTGAACTGCAAAGAAACGCGTGCAGCCATCATTGTGTTGCATAAAGATGGCTTCACAGGCAAGGATATTGTGGCTACCAAGATTGCACCTCAATCAACAATTTAGAGGATCATCAAGAACTTCAAGGAATAAGGTTCAATTCTTGTTAAGAAGGCTTCAGGGCGTCCAAGAAAGTCCAGCAAGCGCCAGGATCGTCTCCTAAAGAGGATTCAGCTGCGGAATTGGAGTGCCACTAGTGCAGAGCTTGCTCAGGAATGGCAGCAGGCAGGTGTGAGCGCATCTGCACGCACAGTGAGGCGAAGACTTTTGGAAGATGGCCTGGTGTCAAGAAAGGCAGCAAAGAAGCCACTTCTCTCCAAAAAAAACATCAGGGACAGATTGATCTTCTTCAGAAAGTATGGTGAATGGACTGCTGAGGACTGGGGAAAAGTCATATTCTCCGATGAAGCCTCTTTCCGATTGTTTGGGGCATCTGGAAAAAGGCTTGTCCGGAGAAGAAAAGGTTAGCGCTACCATCAGTCCTCTGTCATGCCAACAGTAAAGCATCCTGAGACCATTCATGTGTGGGGTTGCTTCTCATCCAAGGGAGTGGGCTCACTCACAAATTTGCCCAAAAACACAGCCATGAATAAAGAATGGTACCAAAACACCATCCAACAGCAACTTCTTCCAACAATCCAACAACAAGTTTGGTGAAGAACAATGCATTTTCCAGCACAATGGAGCACCGTGCCATAAGGCAAAAGTGATAACTAAGTGGCTCGGGGACCAAAACATTGACATTTTGGGTCCATGGCCTGGAAACTCCCCAGATCTTAATCCCATTGAGAACTTGTGGTCAATCCTCAAGAGGCGGGTGGACAAACAAAAACCCACTAATTCTGACAAACTCCAAGAAGTGATTATGAAAGAATGGGTTGCTATCAGTCAGGAATTGGCCCAGAAGCTGATTGAGGGCATGCCCAGTCGAATTGAAAATGTCCTGAAAAAGAAGGACCAACACTGCAAATACTGACTCTTTGCAAAAATGTCATGTAATTGTCAATAAAAGCCTTTGAAACGTATGAAGTGCGTGTAATTATATTTCACTACATCACAGAAACAACAGAAACAAAGATCTAAAAGCAGTTTAGCAGCAAACTTTGTGAAAACTAATATTTGTGTCATTCTCAAAACTTTTGGCCACGACTGTACTTAGTGCAGGGCAAGACGTCAGCAGGAGCTAGGGACAGTGCTAGAAAAAACTTAATTGTGCTAAAAAAACAATTTACAAGTTCAGGGAAAGATTATTCAAGGTGTAGGGAAAGCATAGGGAAACATTATAGGAAACATATAGGAAACATTCCACAGCATTTATGTTGAACACAGTTTAGTAGGGGAGGTTACAGCCTGGGTAATAGGAACAATCCTATTATCCCTTGCTGCACTGACTGGAAATCCAAATTGCCGGTATACAGCTCTGTAATTCCAGCAAAACTGTCTTATTAGGGTGCAAGTGCTCTTTTTGATACAGGCATTAACAGGGTTTATTACAAGGAAATATTTCTATGTTTTATTTGCCCTAGTGCGGTGCAGTTATATGTTCTACAGCATTTTTTGACTTGTGTTAGTGGGAAAAAAAGGGCTCATAAGTCATTGTGTGATTAAATGTGAAAATAACATCCCTTTTTGTCGTGTATTAGTGGCAAAAGTAAAATATGTTTGCAGTTCAGCAGTGCAGTTATATATTCTAAAGCCTTTTCTGTTGTGTATAAGTGGAAAAAATATATATATTTGCCATTCAGCGGTGCAGTTAAATATTCTAAAGCCTTTTGTGTTGTGTATTAATGGAAAAAAATTAGGGTCTATTTGCCGTTCAGCGGTGCAGTCATATGTTCTAAAGCCCTTTTTTTCATGTATTAGTGGCAAAAGAAAAATATATTTGCCGTTCAGCAGTGCAGTTATATATTCTAAAGCCTTTTTGTGGTGTGTATAAGTGGAAAAAAGAAAAATATATTTGCCATTCAGCGGTGCAGTTATGCATTCTAAAGCCTTTTGTGTTGTGTATAAGTGGAAAAAAATAAGGGCCTATTTGCCGTTCAGCGGTGCAGTTATATGTTCTAAAGCCCTTTTAGGGAGTATATAAGTAAAAAAAAATGTATTTGCCATTCAGCTGATATGTTTAGTGGTGAGCGAGCACCAAAGTATTCGGATGTTCGGTCCGAACACATTGCTATGTTCGTGTGCTCGGTCGAGCACCCGAATATATTGGAAGTCAATGGGAGACAACCTGGCACCCCCTGCTCTGAAGAGGGGAGGGTGTCTGGTTCATAGCAAAAGGTCAGAAAGTGACAGAAACACCACCGAAATTGATAGGGAACAGCATGAGGACCATGTCTGGATGCATCTTGGACTCCCAGGTTGCTGCTGGGAACCATGTTGTCCTAGTTGTACGCCACTTTTACAGACTGACAAAAAATAAGTGAGGGTCTTGTTAGGTCAACACAAGTCGGGAGGATAACCAGAGTGAGGAAGTGGAAATGAAGGAAGATGACATCACTGACCCAAGCCAAGTGAGGACAGCAGGACAGAGGGGGAGGGATCCACAGTACCACAACAGGCTGGAAGAGGCTGTGGGGTGGCAAAAGGGAGAAAGCGGGCCACACCAAACTGTTCCCCCTTGCGGAAATCTCCCTTGCCAAGGGGTAGGTGATCCGCAGTCTGCCGCTTTTTTTAGAAAAGTGCGGACGATAAAAGAATTGTAATTTGGAAACTGTGTCATACCAAAATAAGAACTCATAAATAACCAAATAACCATAACATATTCAGATCCTATTTATAAACTCTAACTCAAACTATAATAATAATAAAAACTCAAACCTGGGAACATAATGGTGGAAGACAGTACACTGGAGGCAAAATGAGTAGGGGTGTAAACACTAGCAACCTCACCACCACCAGCATGATCCGCCACATGGAATCAAAGCACCCTAACAGGTGGTCCAAACCCCTGTTTCAGTGTCCGTGGCTCACACAACTGCCTCCTCTTCCACTCCTGTGTTACATGCTGGACAATCCTCTGTCCTAAATGCAGGCCTGGATGACTCCCGTCCTGCAGCTGGGCCTTCGCAAGCACCATCAGCTAGCACACCCACTTCTGTGTCCAAGCACAGCATACAGATGTTTTGTTACTCAGTGCCTAGCTGCCACTATTTTTCTCAGTGTGCCGCCCTTGCATTACACCAGCAATTGTGTCCCGTAACATCACCCGTGCCCTGACTAACGCAGTTATTGGGAAGGTCCACTTAACCACGGAAACGTGGACAAGTGCTTTTGGCCAGGGACGCCACATTTCCGTGACAGCACACTGGGTGAACCTTGTGGAGGCCGGTAGCATGTGGTACCCAGGATTGCGGGACCTACTTCAGTCATGATTTCTGTTTTTCCCCAAAATACACTGTTTACACATGTGGTACAGTATTTGACACAGAGAGCCACACGCTATTGACACTAGTTGGTGCACAAATAATTTACATTTCACCAAAATATACTGTTTTCACATGTGGTACAGTATTTGACACAGAGAGCCAGACGCTATGGACACTAGATTAGACCCAGATTATTTAGATTTGCGCATCAGACACTTTTTTCAGATGCGGTTCAGTATTTGACACACAAAGCCACACACTATGGAGACTAGATATGGCACAAATTAGTTCAATTTCCCCCAAAAAACATAGTTTGCAGATGGAGTACAGTATATGTCACCGATGTGGATTAAACCCACACAGAGATGTAGCAAAAATTATTTCAATTTACCCAAAAACCATAGTTTGCGGATGGAGAACAGTATATGTCTCGGATGTGGATTAAAAGCACACAAAGATGTGGCATAAATTATTTCAATTTCCCCAAAAAACATAGTTTGCGGATGGAGTACAGTATATGTCACGGATGTGGATTAAATGCAAAGATGTGGCATAAATTATTTCAATTTCCCCAAAAAACAGAGTTTTCGGAGGGAGCACAGTATATGTCACGGATGTAGATTAAACGCACACACAGATATGGCACAAATTAGTTAAATCCCCCCCCCCCCCAAAAAAACAAAATGTTTGTGGATGGAGGATTGTATATGTCACGGATGTGGATTAAACGCACACACTATTGACAATAAATGTGGTGCTGATTAGTTGAATTTACGCAAAAATACACAGTCTGCAGATGATGTACAGTATATGTCACTAATAGGTATTAAAGAAAAATATATTTCGGCTGTCAAACACAACCACTAGCCCTTAAAAGGATTATTGGTTGCATGAAAAGCTTTAGGTAGTTGTTAAAACAGCGATCTTCTCTTTCTCTTCCTCAGAATGGTTGTCACTGAGACTGATCAATTGAGCGCAGGTACTAAAAATATATTACTGCTCTCAAACACACACACTGTATTCCTTAAAATGACTTTTGGGTCTTTGTAAATCTGTTTGTAATAAAATCTGTTAAATTTCGCTTCACACACTATCTTTCCCTGCTTACGCTCTGCTCTCTGTGACGCTGACTGTGCCAAACACGTGGCGCGTTCCCAATGACGCGTTCCGGCCAGCCAATCAGTGAAATGCCAGTAGCTAACATGGCTACGCCATTACACTGAAAAAAAAAATTGCCATTCAGCGGTGAAGTTACATTGTACTACTGCCATTTACAGGGTGTATTAATAGGATAGATACATACTGTACGTCCTATTAGCTGTTCTGCAGTGAATTTTGATTGTTATATTTATTTTTTGGTGGAGTATTAATAAGAAAAAGAATGCGGGAAAATTGATGGGTGCTTGTAGACTTTTTTCTATATGAACCGAATTACATGATTAGCCATTCATTGGTGAATTTTTTTTTACGAAACAGCCTTTTTTGGGAAAATTGATGGGTGATTGTAGACTTTCTTCTGTATGAACCGAATTACGTTGATTAGCCATTTAGTGGTGAAATTTGTTTGTGATAATTGGTCGGTTGCTGTAACTATGGTCAAGGACAATATATGTCCTTTATGGCCCACTGGGTAAATGTGGTTCCTGCCTAGCCACACCAGCAACTTGGCCAGGTTATGCCGCTTCCACCTCCATGTTCTCACACCATTGGTCCTGCGACAATGTCCGCCTCTGCCTCCTCATCCTCCACCGTGTCCTCAGCCTCCACTGCAGGGACAATTCACAGTGCCCCTCCAGCATACCACATGTGCAGTGAACGGCTGTGTCACGCTGTTCTGCACCTCGTTTGCCTGGGCGAACTGAGTCATACAGGGGAGGAATTGCTCCATGTCCTTCATCAAGAAATCGAATCCTGGCTTTCTCCATGACAACTCAAAATCGGGACCATGGTGACCGACAATGGGAAGAATATGGTGTCGACACTGCATCAAGGAGGGCTTAGCCATGCTCCCTGCATGGCACATGTGTTCAATCTGGTTGTCAAGACATCCTAAAGACATCCTAAAAATGGCCAGGAAACTTTGCATACACTTCAGCCACTCGTACAACCCAAAGCTGCAGCGGCAGAATGGCATTCGCCAACATAGGCTGATATGACGTTTCCACCCGTTGGAATTCCACCCTCCAAATGTTGGACCGACTATTCGAACAGAGAAAGGGCATAAATGATTTCTTGATGATCCAAGCGGACAGGATTACTCCTCTGTGTAACTTCGATGTCAGCCAGTGGCCATTTGCTCAGGCCCTTTGAGGAGGCCACATTATTTGTCAGTAGCCAGGGATGAACAACGTCATTCCACTGCTTCATGTCCTGGAATAGATACTGGTAAATCTGGCTGGTCATGGGACTGCAGACGTGGTGCCTACATCTCATGGCAACATCGACCCTGTGGGTGTTGAACTGGAGGAGGAGGACATTGAAGCACAAGCAATGTGTAGCGAAATGGGTGGTTTTTACACACAGGTGACAGGAGAGGAGGAGCAGGAGCATCCAGAGGACATACAGGGCGATAAGGAAGACGAGGCAGAGTACCCATACACACTGTGGCAGTATGCAGTGGAGATGGAGGCAGGGAATCCATCCGAGTCACCTGCACAAATGGCCCAATGCATGCTCACTTGCTTGTGTAGTGACAGCTGAATTGTCACCATTCGGCAGAAGGATGACTTCTGGCTCTCTACCTTGTTGGTCCCTCGCTACCTGCCCAAAATGGGGGCTTTTTTTTACACCCACTGAGAGGGAGGACAAACTGAACTACTACAGGGACATCCTATGTTGTTAGTTGGCCACTGCCTATCTGCTCCATCGTCCATCCTCTCGCAGGTCGGACTGGGGGGGGGGGGACTTTGCACTCACATTCTACTGCCATGGCTTCTGGGTGGGGGGGGGGTGGCAGGAGCAGTATCAGCTCTATCAGCAGCAGCCTGAGTCTACAGTCGCAGATGAGCAGCTTTCTTCACCCGCATAGTGAAGAAACTAATTACCAGTAGCAGCAGCTAGACCTGGAGCAGGACCTGAACCAGCAGGTGGTGGCATACTTGTACAGCAACCTGCCACCTCACATTGAAGATCCACTGGACTACTGGGCAGCCAAACTGGATTTGTGGCTGCAACTAGCAGAGTTTGCCCTGGAAAGTAGTGTGGCATCAGAGCGGGTGTTTAGTGCCACGGGGGCTATAGTTACCCCAAGAAGAACTCGCCTATCCACCCAAAATGTGGAAAGACTGATCTTTGTCAAGATGAATCAAGCGTGGATCAGCCAAGATTTCTACCCACCAATGCCTGATGCATCAGATTAGATCATCCAAGTGGTGTACTGATGCTGCAGCCACTTCCACACTCTGTCATTTTGCCACTCTGTGGCCTCCTCATGCTATTTAGGATTAATCATACACCTCTATCATGCAAGACTGATTATTCTCCAGCCCTCCCTTAGATAACAGCCACTTAAATGGGTTATCTCATAAACATTAAAATCTTTTGAAACCCCTTCCCAGGATGAATTGCTGTTAGCTCTTGTTAATCATTTCTCCCCTGCATACAATAGTCCCTCACTCATAGCACCAACATACAGTATGAATGATATGTAATTCCCCGATAAATTCCTTCTCCACCGTCTAGAGAGAGATATAGCTATAAAGGTCTATGAGTTTAGAGGTAGTGATGAATGAATGAAAGGTGTCTGGGCCACATCACCTCCTTCTCTATGAGATTACCTGGCCAGCACTGAGGGGAAAAAAAGCGATCAGGAAAGCCACTGAGATTATTAGTTTGCCTCTCTTAACCACTTCAGCCCCCCAAGCTTAAACCCCCTTAACCGCTACAGGACCGCCGCACGCAGGATTGCGTCCTGGCGGCGGCCCTGTAGCTCTGATCGGACGCATCGGCGCGTCATCTCGCGAGACGCGAGATGACGCGAGGACGCGCCCGCACATGCGCAATGCGCGCCATCGGCGCGCTCGCATGTAGTTATACTACAGCCTGCCAGCGCCGATCGTGCGCTGGCAGGCTGTATATGGCAGAAAAATCGCAGATCAGGCGTTGTTCTGTGAACAGCGTCTGATCTGCTTGCTGCCGCTTCTCTGGTGGTCCCTTTGCTTGGGACCACCAGAGAAAAAATATCAAAGTGCACCAAAAAACTCCTAATTCTGGCCATACGCGTAATGATTGCGGAGACCCCTAAAATGCCAGGGCAGTACAAAAACCTCACAAGTGACCCCATTTTAGAAAGAAGACACCCCAAGGTATTCCGTGAGGGGTATGGTGAGTTCATGTAAAATTTTATTTTTGTCACAAGTTAGTGGAATGTGAGACTGTAAAAAAAAAAAAAAAATACCATTTCCGCTAACTTGTGCCAAATTTTTTTTTCTGTGAACTCGCCATGCCCCTCACGGAATACCTGGGTGTCTTCTTTCCACAATGGGGTCACTTGTGTGGTATTGATACTGCCCTGGCATTTTAGGGGTCCTAAGCGTGAAAATCCAAATGCGTAAAAATGTCCTGTGAAATCCTAAAGGTACTCATTGGTTTTAGGGCCCCTTTGCGCATCTTGGCTGCAAAAAGTGTCACTCATGTGGTATCGCCGTACTCAGGAGAAGTAGGGCAATGTGTTTTGGGGTGTATTTTTATATATACCCATGCTGTGTGTGAGAAATATCGCTGTAAGCGACAACTTTTTAAATTTTTTATTCAAAGTTGTCAATTTACAGAGATATTTCTCTCACCCAGCATGGTATATATAAAAATACACCCCAAAACACATTGCCCTACTCTCCTGAGTACGGCGATACCACATGTGTGACACTTTTGCAGCCAAGATGCTAAAGGCCCTAAACCAATGAGTACTTTTAGGAGGGCATTTTACGCATTTTCTTCTCACGCTTTAGGGCCCCTAAAATGCCAGGGCAGTATAAATACCCCACATGTGACCCCATTTTGGAAAGAAGACACCTCAAGGTATTCGCTGAGGGCATAATGAGTCCATGAAAAATTAAACTTTTGTCAAAAGTTAGCGGAAAGGGAGACTTTGTGAGAAAAAACAATAAAAATCAATTTCCACTAACTTGTGCCAAAAAAAATCTTCTATGAACTCGCCATGCCCCTCACGGATTACCTTGGGGTGTCTTCTTTCCAAAATGGGGTCACATGTGGGTATTTATACTGCCCTGGCATTTTAGGAGCCCTAAAGCGTGAGAAGAAAATGCGTAAAAATGCCCTCTAAAAGGTACTCATTGGAATTAGGGCCCCTTTGCGCATCTTGGCTGCAAAAAGTGTCACTCATGTGGTATCGCCGTACTCAGGAGAAGTAGGGCAATGTGTTTTGGGGTGTATTTTTACATATACCCATACTGGGTGAGAGAAATATCTCTGTAAATTGACAACTTTGAATAAAAAATTTAAAAAGTTGTCAGTTTACAGCGATATTTCTCACACGCAGCATGGGTATATGTAAAATACACCACAAAACACATTGCCCTACTTCTCCTGAGTACGGCGATACTACATGTGTGACACTTTTGCAGCCTAGATGCAAGGGCCCTAAAACCAATGAGTACCTTTAGGATTTCACAGGCCATTTTTATGCATTTGGTTCTCACACTTAGGGGCCCCTAAAATGCCAGGTGAGTATAAATACCCCACATGTGACCCCATTTTGGAAAGAAGACACCCGTAGGTATTCTGTGAAGGGCATGGTGAGTCCACAGAATTTTTATTTTTGGCATAAGTCAGCGGAAATTGTTTTTTGTGTTTTTAATTTAGTTTTTACAAAGTCTCATATTCCACTAACTTGTGACAAAAATAAAATTTTACATGAACTCACCATACCCCTCACAGAATACCTTGGGGTGTCTTCTTTCCAAAATGGGGTCACATGTGGGGTATTTATACTGCCCTGGCATTTTAGGGGCCCCTAAAGCGTGAGAAGAAGTCTGGAATCCAAATGCGTAAAAATGCCCTGTGAAATCCTAAAGGTACTCATTGGTATTAGGGCCCCTTTCGCATCTAGGCTGCAAAAGTGGCACACATGTGGTATCGCCGTACTCAGGAGAAGTAGGGCAATGTGTTTTGGGGTGTATTTTTACATATACCCATACTTGGTGTGAGAAATATCTCTGTAAATTGACAACTTTGAATAAAAATTTTATACAAAGTTGACAATTTACAGCGATATTTCTCACACGCAACATGGGTGTATGTAAAATACACCACAAAACACATTGCCCTACTTCTCCTGAGTACGGCGATACACATGTGTGACACTTTTTGCAGCCTGGGTGCAAAGGGCCCTAAAACCAATGAGTACCTTTAGGATTTCACAGGCCATTTATGCATTTGGATTCTCACACTTAGGGGCCCCTAAAATGCCAGGTGAGTATAAATACCCCACATGTGACCCCATTTTGGAAAGAAGACACCCGTAGGTATTCTGTGAAGGGCATGGTGAGTCCACAGAATTTTTATTTTTGGCATAAGTCAGCGGAAATTGTTTTTTGTTTTTTTAATTTTGTTTTTACAAAGTCTCATATTCCACTAACTTGTGACAAAAATAAAATTTTACATGAACTCACCATACCCCTCACAGAATACCTTGGGGTGTCTTCTTTCCAAAATGGGGTCACATGTGGGGTATTTATACTGCCCTGGCATTTTAGGGGCCCCTAAAGCGTGAGAAGAAGTCTGGAATCCAAATGCGTAAAATGCCCTGTGAAATCCTAAAGGTACTCATTGGTTTTAGGGCCCTTCGCACCCAGGCTGCAAAAGTGGCACACATGTGGTATCGCTGTACTCAGGAGAAGTAGGGCAATGTGTTTTGGGGTGTATTTTTATATATACCCATACTTTGTGTGAAAAATATCTCTGTAAACGACAACTTTTAAAAAAATTTTATACAAAGTTGACAATTTACAGAGATATTTCTCTCACCCAACATGGGTGTATGTAACAATACACCACAAAACACATTGCCCTACTTCTCCTGAGTACGGCGATACCACATGTGTGACACTTTTTTGCAGCCTGGGTGCGCAAAGGGGCCCTAAAACCAATGAGTACCTTTAGGATTTCACAGGCCATTTTTATGCATTTGGATTTTCACACTTTAGGGGCCCCTAAAATGCCAGGTGAGTATAAATACCCCACATGTGACCCCATTTTGGAAAGAAGACACCCGTAGGTATTCTGTGAAGGGCATGGTGAGTCCACAGAATTTTTATTTTTTGGCATAAGTCAGCGGAAATTGTTTTTTTTTGTTTTTTTTAATTTTGTTTTTACAAAGTCTCATATTCCACTAACTTGTGACAAAAATAAAATTTTACATGAACTCACCATACCCCTCACAGAATACCTTGGGGTGTCTTCTTTCCAAAATGGGGTCACATGTGGGGTATTTATACTGCCCTGGCATTTTAGGGGCCCCTAAAGCGTGAGAAGAAGTCTGGAATCCAAATGCGTAAAATGCCCTGTGAAATCCTAAAGGTACTCATTGGTTTTAGGGCCCCTTGCGCACCCAGGCTGCAAAAAGTGGCACACATGTGGTATCGCCGTACTCAGGAGAAGTAGGGCAATGTGTTTTGGGGTGTATTTTTATATATACCCATACTTTGTGTGAAAAATATCTCTGTAAACGACAACTTTTAAAAATTTTTATACAAAGTTGACAATTTACAGAGATATTTCTCTCACCCAACATGGGTGTATGTAAAAATACACCCCAAAACACATTGCCCTACTTCTCCTGAGTACGGCGATACCACATGAGTGACACTTTTGCAGCCTGGGTGCTAAAGGGCCCAAATTCCAACGAGTACCTTTAGGTTTTACATGGCGGCTCACAATTTAGCCCCGCCCAAAATGCCAGAACAGTAAACACACCCCACAAATGACCCCATTTCGGAAAGTAGACACCCCAAGGTATTCACTGAGGGCATAGTGAGTCCGTCTGAGATTTTTTTTTTGCCAGAAGTTATCAGAAATTGAAACTTTTTTTTTTTTTTTCATAGAAAGTGTCATTTTCCGCTAACTTGTGAAAAAATGAAATGATACATGAACTCACCAAGCCCCTCCGCGAATACTTTGGGGCGTCTTCTTTCTAAAATGGTGTAATTTGGGGGTATTTATACTTTCCTGACATTCTAGCACCTGAAGAAACATGACAGGCGCTCAGAAAGTCAGAGCTGCTTCAAAATGCCGAAATTCACTTTTTGCACCATAGTTTGTAAACGCTATAACTTTTACCCAAACCAATAAATATACACTTATTGGATTTTTTTATCAAAGACATGTAGAACAATAAATTTAGAGAAAAATTTATATAGAAATGTAGTTTTTTAAAAAATTTTACAACAGAAAGTGAAAAATGTCATTTTTTTGCAAAATTTCGGTAATTTTTGATTAATAGCAAAAAGTAAAAATGTCAGCAGCAATGAAATACCACCAAATGAAAGCTCTATTAGTGAGAAGAAAGGAGGTAAAATTCATTTGGGTGGTAAGTTGCATGACGGAGCAATAAACGGTGAAAGTAGTGTAGTGCGGAATTGTAAAAAGTGGCCTGGTCATTAAGGGTGTTTAAGCTAGGGGGGCTGAAGTGGTTAATGACCAGACCACTTTTTACAATTCTACACTACACTACTTTCATGGTTTATTGCCTGGTCATACAACTTACCACCCAAATGAATTTTACCTCCTTTTCTTCTCACTAATAGAGCTTTCATTTGGTGGTATTTCATTGTTGCTGACATTTTAATTTTTTTTTTATATTAATAAAAAGTTACCGAAATCTTTGCAAAAAAATGACATTTTTCGCTTTCTGTTGTAAAATTCTTTAAAAAAAACTACATTTCTAAATAAATTTTTCTCTAAATTTATTGTTCTACATGTCTTTGATTAAAAAAAATTCAATAAGTGTATATTTATTGGTTTGGGTAAAAGTTATAGCGTTTACAAATGCAAAAAAGTGAATTTCCGCATTTTGAAGCAGCTCTGACTTTCTGAGCACCTGCCATGTTTCTTCAGGTGCTAGAATGCCAGGATAGTATAAATACCCCCAAAATGACATCATTTTAGAAAGAAGACACCCGAAAGTATTCGCAGAGGGGCATGGTGAGTTAATGTATGATTTCATTTTTTTTCACAAGTTAGCGGAAAATGACACTTTCTAAGGAAAAAAAATAATAATAAAGTTTTCATTTCTGCTAACTTCTGGCAAAAAAAAAAAAAATCTCCCACGGACTCACTATGCCCCTCAGTGAATACCTTGGGGTGTCTACTTTCCGAAATGGGGTCATTTGTGGGGTGTGTTTACCGTTCTGGCATTTTGAGCGGGGCTAAATTGTGAGCAACCCTGTAAAGCCTAAAGGTACTCGTTGGACTTTATGCCCCTTTACGCACCTAGGCTGCAAAAAAGTGGCACACATGTGGTATCACCGTACTCAGAAGAAGTTTGGCAATGTATTTTGGGGTGTTTTTTTTACATATACCCATGCTGGGTGAGAGAAATAACTCTGTAAATTGACAACTTCGTATAAAAAAAATAAAAAAAGTTGTCACTTACAGAGATATTTCTCACATCCAGCATGGGTATATGTAAAAATACACCCCAAAACACATTGCCCTACTTCTCCTGAGTACGGCGATACCACATAAATTACCCTTTTTTACAGCCAAGATGCGCAAAGGGGCCCAAATTCCAATGAGTACCTTTAGGATTTCACAGGGCATTTTTACGCATTTGGATTCCAAACTACTTCTCACGCATTAGGGGCCCCTAAACTGCCAGGACAGTATAAATACCCCACAAGTGACCCGATTTTAGAAAGAAGACACCCCAAGATATTCCCTGAGGGGCATGGCGAGTTCATAGAAGATTTTTTTTTTGGCACAAGTTAGCGGAAATTGACTTTTTTTTTTTCTTACAAAGTCTCATATTCCACTAACTTGTGACAAAAAATAAAATTTTACATGAACTCACCATACCCCTCACGGAATACATTGGGGTGTCTTCTTTCTAAAATGGTGTCACATGTGGGATATTTTTACTGCCCTGGCATTTTAGCGTGAGAAGCGTGAGAAGTAGTTTGAAATCCAAATGCGTAAAAATGCCCTTCTTCTCACGCTTTAGGGCCCCTAAAATGCCAGGGCAGTATAAATACCCCACATGTGACCCCATTTTGGAAAGAAGACACCCCAAGGTATTCCGTGAGGGGCATGGCGAGATCATTGAAGATTTTTTTTTTGGCACAAGTTAGCGGAAATTGTCATTTATTTTCTCACAAAGTCTCCCTTTCCGCTAACTTGTGACAAAAAGTTCAATCTTTCATGGACTCAATATGCCCCTCAGCGAATACCTTGGGGTGTCTTTTTTCCAAAATGGGGTCACATGTGAGGTGTTTGTACTGCCCTGGCATTTGAGGGTCTCCGCAATCATTACATGTTTGGCGAGCATTAGAAGGTTCTGCTATTCTCCTTATATTGAGCAAACGGGTAATGAGGATTTTTTTTTTCGTTCAGCCTCTGGACTGAAAAAAAAAAATGAACGGCACAAATTTCTTCGCTTGCATCGATTAATGTGGAAGTAAAAAATCTCTGCCAAAAAATGTGCAAAAAATAAAAAGTGGGGAACGGACATAGGAGTGCTCGCGAAGTAAAGCTGTGATCGCTAATAAACATCCAAAAAGCTCAAAAGTGATCTTTATAGCACCGCAGTGATTTTACAGTGTTTTTGCAGTGATCAGAAAAAAAAAATTCTGACACTGCGTTGGGGCGGACTGAACGCAAGTGTGCGCACAAGATCAGGCCTGATCGGGCGAACACTGCGTTTTTTGTAGAGCCTAAGGTGACCCTAATGTACTGATATAGATCTGATTGCGATCAATCTTGATCACTTACAGATACTATATAGTACTAGTTCTGATTAGTGACAGCGATGACGCTAATCAGCGACTAATCATCGACTGCGGTGCGGTGACTAACAGGTAGCTAACTAACTGGCGGTGATAAGGGACCCTTAGGCCCCATTCACACGTCCGCAATTCTGTTCCGCATTTTGCGGAACAGAGTTGCGGACCCATTCATTTCTATGGGGACAGACTTTGTCCCGCTTGGATCCGGAATTGCGGATCCGCACTTCCGGGTCCACACTTCCAGGTCCACACTTCCGTTCCGCAAAAATATAGAACATGTCCTATTCTTGTCCGCAATTGCGGACAAGAAAAGGCATTTTCTATGTAGTTCTGGCAATGTGCGGGTTCGCAAATGCGGAAAGCACATTGCCGGTGTCCGTCTGAATGAGCCTTACAGGGGGGTGATTAGTGACAGGGGGTGATCAGGGGGGTGACATGGGGTGATCAGGGGTTAATCATTGACGGGGGTTGTTGGTGTGTGGTGATTGGTGCACTTACAGTGTCTTCTGGTGGTCCCAAGCAAAAGGGACCACCAGAGGAGCAGGCAGCAGACATATCAGACGCTGTTTACAAAACAGCGTCTGATATGCGATTCAGATGCCATTTTTTTAATATCTACAGCCTGCCAGCGCATGATCAGCGCTGGCAGGCTGTAGTTAAAGTTCCTGCTGCTGCGATCCTGTGAACGTGCGTGCGTGTTCACAGGAAATCTCGTTCCTCGCAAGATGCCTCATAGATGCGTCAACGAGGAACAAACCGACCGCCCGCAGGATGCATCCCTGCGTTAGGCGGTCGGGAGGAGGTTAATGAAAGAGACCGTGAACCTAAAGTATAAACAGGGGGATAAAATATACAAAATATATTGTACATAAAAAACAAATTTTTTTTATAGCGAGGCTTAATAGTTTGTGAAACCCTTCAGAATTTTCTGCAATAAATATGAAGTAATACTACATTAGATTTTCACACAAGTCCTAAAAGTAGATAAAGATAACCAAATCAAACAAATCAAGTCAAAAATATTTTACTTGTTCATTTATTTGAGGAAAATGATAAGGGAAGCGAAGCATCCGAAACTGAATTTGATCCGAAGTTTAGGAAAACTACTATTCACAACAAATCCAATTTTTCTCGCACTTCATGGTAACGAATCAGGTTTTCCTGAAATGGCGGCTGCACATGTTACAAAGTGAAAGTAAGAAGGCCGGGAATGCGAGATCACCCATAGGGTCGTGCAGCCAGCCAATTTGAAGATAGCCATCCCCTGTGATGTCACAGCCCTATAAGACCCTCATCCCGCCATTGTCCTGTGAGGTGAGCATAGGGAGAGACATGGCAAGCGCTCATGCGCTAGGAACAGTGTTGCTAAATGATTAATAGAAGAATATTGGAGAGGAAGGCTGCAGAGAGAGTGCAGGAAGACTTATATGCTTCAGTTTTATTTATTTATTCCTACATTTACTTATTTACTTAGGTGATCTTTAGCAAACTGCAGAAGGACATCACAGTTTTTTTTTGGGGGAAAGCAGTAGCCTTCTCTTTACATTCCTACCATGCACATCATTGTTATTCATTGTCCTCCTGATGGTGATCTCAGGGATATTAGCATTAGTGAATTTGAGAAAGGACTGTAGTTGATCAGAGGTTGGGCACTTTTGTGACCTTGCAGACTACTACATGGCTTGTGTAGTACCCTGGACCAGCGATACTATGGACGTTTTTGGACATTTACCCCTATTGCTACTATGCAAATCCATGAATTCACTACTTTATTGCACTTTGAAGGGTTGCCTTGGACTGTGATTTGCGCTGCTATGTGCACGTGTACTGTTTTATATTGTAATGCATTTATATTTATTGCAATATATCCTGTTTATCTGCACAGTTATTGCACTGCACTCATTGAAAGTGGTAATATACAGCCAGCTAACACTTAGAGACTAAAAGCTAAGTGTGAGGGGTAGGATATACTCACAGAGCTATAAAGCAGAGTGTGTGCCGCGGTTTTTATACATAGAGATACAGGGTCTACAATCTGCCAAAATGCATACCACTATACCTATGCTGATATGTTGCAAGGTGAATTTGCCACCTGCCCTGTTGCTACCTTATGCGTTTTTGTCTGGTGGTTCTGTTTGTTTTAACATAAGTAAATTAAATGGCTTTTTAATCTTTGCTGGCCTCATCACTTACCCAAAAAAGGGATGTAGCGAGGGTGGGTAGGGAGCAGGAAAGGTGGCTCTGCCACATTTACCATCTTCTATGACAGTTTTCTGGTGTAGAAGAACAATGCAATCTATGTCAGCCAGCCAGGATTTCAGTTCAGGCATACAAACCGCCAGATGCTGTGCCTAATCTATGATGAGGTGTACGCTGGTCTATGAAAAATCTGCTTCCTTATGAACAAATGGAGGAAAGGCAAGACCATTGTTACCCTTCCCAGGAGATCATGCCAAGAGCAAGTGCAATGGCCGGATTTTCGGTTGTCCCAGCGTTACGCAGAGTCCCCTGGATGTGCACTCCAATGGGAAATAAGTCCAGAGAGTTAGGGTCTGCAGTATACCAATGTGGAGAAATTTAATTAATTGATAGAAAGACAGGTTTTAGCACTACGGACAGGATAGGGTCAGTTAGTATACTGTGTTACAGGGCTTGAGCTCTTCACATACAGTCTGCTGCACTGCAAGACATTTCCTTAGTTAATATTAATCACTGTAGAACAGCATATTTTCCAGCATCACCATCAGTGTACATTTTACCACAGACTGTGTCAATTTGCATGTTTTTTCTCCAAGAAATGTGTTGCAAAGATTCTTCAACTTATAGTAAACAATCCGTGTACAATAAGCATATTTTCCAGCATCATTGCTAGTGTATTATTTTATGTACAATTGAATGTTTCTCTTAAAGACTGTTTAAAACTTAATTTCAGAAATTCTATTTAGCCCAAACAGGTGTACTTAACCTGATGTATTGGTCTGTGTCATAATTGCTGTATACTGTATTTTAGCATTAATGCCAGTTCAGTGGTGGTGGCAGAAATGGTGTGATCATTGCTGATGGGGGGTAGGGGTTCTGTGTGGATATATCCCATGTGTTAAATTTTCTCCTCAGTTTTGAGTATTGTGCAATTGTAATTTATTTAAAAAAATATATATTACAATATTTGTTCACTGTGTTCCATTGTATTGGATGCCGGATACTTGTGGGTGTGTATCGAGAGCTGTGTGTCAGCGTGGCAGTGAGCATCCACCTCTGTCTCGTGTACTGGCCGTTGATTCTTGTGGGTGTCCCATTGTATGCCGTGTGGGCTGGTTGCCGTGTTGTGCATACTGGCTGTGGACACTTGTGGGTGTGAACATGACCTTGTCTTTGTATCTCCTCTCTGTCAGCAAGAGAAAGGTTAATCACCTTTTGTTTTTTTGCTTGCTGTATGTTCTGTGTGATTTGTAAAGGGCAAGACCGCTTTCTGTTTGTGTGCAACCATGTGTGTGTTTTGGGCTAATGAGCTCAGCTATGTGTTCTGTCTGTCTTTCCCACCCCTTGGCTGAGCAACATTGAGCAAGTGAAGTGTGTGGAGCAGATAATACATCTCTGAGAAATAACCAGCAGAAACAAGAAAATATGTAAAGAGAAATCTTAAAACAGCTTCTGAGAGTTAAAGAAAAAAGAGAATAATGTGGAGCATGCCATTGTTGAGAGGAGGTGCATGCAAAAGTTCCATGGAGATAATCTGTTTTATGGACTATTGAACTCCACAGTTCACTTGTCCAGGAGATGAAAGGCATCGGGAGATACTTTACAGGTAGACTGTGTATCTGTTAAGGCCCACATCCTGCTGAGGAATCAGTGGAACCATTTACTGTGAGTACAGCAACCTGGAAAACGGAACAGAACTTAGTCTGTAATAGAGAGGGGGCTGCCCCATGTTTGCATAGTAAAAGTGAACTGTTGTACCCCTGGATGCTTAAAGGGGTTGTGTCACCTTACACTATATTAGAAGGTTATTCTACTAGTTAGAGACTCTTTAGACTTTAATTAAAACTTCATGAAGTTATTAAAATGATTTTCCAACATTGTGATATTGACATTGATATTTTCAGGATAGGTCATCAACATCAGATTGGTGGGGGGGCCCGACTACCTTTTCCTAGGCCCGTGACGTTATATTCATTAGTCTCATGACCTTGGCTCAACTAAGTCCTATTCAAGTAAATAGCAAAGAGCTACTATACAATGGATGGTGCTGTGATTGGTAAACTACAAGGAGGCCACAGTGCTCACTGGAGTGCCACAGATTCTTCAAACAGCTGATAGCCTGATCAATATCACAATCTCAAAAACTCCTTTTAAATTACGGTATACTATAAAGGTGTGCTTTGCTTTCTGTGCACTGACTGTGCTAAATATCCACTATTCAGAGACATTCTAGGTGATACAATGTAATATGAATGTGAACAAAGCTGCGAACAAACTAAAGCTTACTGTCATTTATTAAGAAGATAACCGAGATAAGGTTAATGAACTGCAAACATTTTCATGTGTACAGCATTCAGATGAAGAGATCATCATTAATAAAAATTGTTTAAGCAATTTTTAAGAAATATTACTCACATTTTTAGTTGAAGAGGCTAAGTTTTACCATGCGTGTGGCCTACAAAAAAGAACACAACAGAAATTTAAGAGGGAAGTTTATACTTCCTAACCATAAGTCTATGATGTTATTCTTCAACATGTTCTGAATTTCAGATGAGCTTCTTTCATATAAGATATGACTGACAAAGAATCTTCTCAGATTCATTTAATCTTAAATGCTTTGGAACATCTCCAACATAATAAATCTCATCTACAAGCTGTGGAGGTTTTCAGGTTGGATATTGACCTGTATTGTGGATTAAACCCAGAAAGGAATCTACAGCAAATCCATCACAAAATTCATGTTATCCATGCAGATTTTGCTGTGGATTTGCAGTGGAAAATCTAACCCCTGTGCAGCTACCCTTTGTGACGCCACCAGCTGTGCACAAGACAACAGAACTGAACTTCTTCTATAGCAGTTGCCTCTCCCAAGTACTAATAATGTTCTGTTGGAACTAAGATAGCCCAGGGATTTATAGTATAGCTGAAATACACAACTGGACAGCCACAAAAACCACACTTATCAACACTAGCAGAAAACAAGGTGCTAAAATAAAATCACCGATAGATGACAGGAACCGAATGATGAGTGTCATGGATAGGAGAGATAATAGTCTAGAAATGAACTGAATGGCAGATGTATGGCATACCTGTAAGATGGAGAAACATCTCATGCTGTTTCTGTACACATTTTTTTCATTAGAAATGTTATTGTAATGAAGCAGAACCCCAAGCAACCAGACAGAGGTTAAACAATAGTGGATTTATTAAATACACAGCAGTACAGTCCAAACCAGTAGTCATATACAGGTAACCAACCCAAATAATAGCCTGTGCAGGAAAACACCAAGAGGACAGCCAGTGACCAGGCCAAAGTTCATATGCGCAGTATTAGTCCGTGTAACGCGGTGCCTAGAGATGAGACGTCAGGATTTCCAGGGTCCAATCCAAGGTCATACACGAGACAAACTGTTCAGCAAAGGTGAGGTATCCAGAGGCAGGTATCCAAAGGTCATGCACAGGTAAGTCTTGGAGTATATGAACCACAACATACAGCCGGATTGTCAAAACAACAGTGGGCACTGACCAGCCAGGGAGATCACCTTTTAAGTACTTGCTAGCCAATCACAGAGTACCATATGTTTATTCCACATAGGTCATATGATGATCCTTATCCTTGACACTTGTGTGGCCTTGACTGGTCAATAGTCACTTAACCCATGCCTGCCCTCTAATCTACTAGAATTTACGTACAGGTATTTTCCCCGTCAGCTGCTGACGTAGCGAATAAGCTTCCCAGCATGGCTACGCGATTGCGTCGGCACGGAAAGTTTGGCAGACGGTTGGTGCAAGGGAATGTTCCGGGTGGAAACCCACACTGGATCTCCTACCTTAAACTCCTGCTCTGCAGTGCGATGACGATCAGCAAATTTTTTCTGTTGCACCACCGCATTACGAAGTTACCGCCACGCCAACAACCAAATGGGTTGCCTATCCTGGAACCATTGGTCCACCACCGGTGAGTCAGAGGTGGCCCCTGCCAGAGGGGAGAGTCTTGGGTCCCTGCTCCCCACGCACCTGAACGGAGACATCTTGGTAGAGACATGTTCGGAGTTGTTATAAGCCACCTCCGCAAGGGAGAGGTGAGCTGCCCATTCCTCCTGGCAGTCTGACACGAAACACCAGAGATCTTTTTCCAGAGTCTGGTTCATTCTCTCTGTCTGCCCGTTGGTCTCTGGGTGAAAGCCGGATAAAAATGACAGCCCAATTCCCAACCGGGAGCAGAAAGAACGCCAGAACCGGGAGATAAACTGGACTCCTCTATCTGAAACAATATCCTCCGGCGCCACTTGTAATAGGAAGACATGTTTCACAAACAGATCTACCAGCTCTACAGCCGATAGCAATCCGGGGAGTGGTATAAAATGGGCCATCTTACTAAAATGGTCCACCACTACCCAAATTACCGTACAACGGGAAGACCTAGGCAGGTCTGTTATGAAGTCCATAGACACTGCTTTAACATTTTTGGGTCCCGGTTTGTAAATTAACTGGAAATTAAAGTGAGCAAAAAATAATGCCCAGCGAGCTTGATGAGAAATTAACCTCTTGGCACCTTCGATGTATTTGAGGATTTTTATGGTCGGTGTAAACCATAGTGGAATGTTCCGCACCCTCTAGCCAATGTCTCCACACTTGAAAGGCCAACTTAACTCCCATAAGCTCTCTATTGCCAATGTCATAATTGCATTTGGCTGGAGAAAAAATCACAAGACTCACAAGGATGAAATCTCTCAGGATTTCCAGAATACTGGGAGAGAACCGCCCCCACACCAACCTCAGAGATGTCAACCTCGAGGACAAAAGGTCGAGAAGTGTCTGGATGAGTGAGTATTGGAGCGGAGCAGAAAGTCTGCTTCAGCTTCTAAAAGGCTTCGCCAGCCTCTCTCGTCCACTTAGAAGGGTTCGCCCCTTTCTTAATGAGGTTCGTGAGAGGCACTACCACCGCAAAAAAGTTCTTAATATTGTTGAGCGAGCATGCTTGGCCGAGTACCGGTTCGACTCGAACATCGCTATGCTCGGCAGATCCGAACATTTGGCCGAGTACCACATGTGCTTGAGCGCCATGCTTGAGTCTCCTCCCTACACGTTTTGCGCTTGCTAATCAGCCAATAAACATGCAGGTAAGTATTGCAATCACTGTAATGCCATTAGACATGTTTTCTACTGGCATTACAGTGATTGGCTGGCCGGAGCACGGAATCGGGTGCTATATAGCACCCGGTCACGTGGGTTTCGGCTCCTTGTGAGTCAGGGAGAGCTGCTGTTAGGAAGGACTTTTAAGGACTATTGTTAGAGGTGGCAGGCAGCCAAAATTGTTTTGAGGGAATCTTTTTTTTGTCAGGGCAACCGTTAGTGACATTTTCTGTATTCCACAAACTCTGCTTGCTGTGAGCAATGAGACGCAAATCTACACTTATATCTAGACTGTGTGTGGCCTATATTTATTTAAAAAATACCAGTGACAGACAATCATTTTCTGTATTCCACAAACTCTGCTTGCTGTGAACAGTGAGACGCAAATCTACACTTATACAGTATCTAGACTCAGTGGCGTACACACAATCCATGGGGCCCCGGTGCGAAACCGAATCATGGGCCCCCCCCCAGCCAGCAAAAACCGCCACATTAACCCCCCCAGCCAGCAAAAACCGCCACATTAACCCCCCCCCAGCCAGCCAGCAAAAACCGCCACATTAACCCCCCCCCAGCCAGCCAGCAAAAACCGCCACATTAACCCCCCCCCCAACCAGCAAAAACCGCCACATTAACCCCCCCAGCCAGCAAAAACCGCCACATTAACCCCCCCCAGCCAGCAAAAACCGCCACATTAACCCCCAGCCAGCAAAACCGCCACATTAACCCCCAGCCAGCAAAAACCGCCACATTAACCCTCCCCAGCCAGCAAAACCGCCACATTAACCTCCAGCCAGCAAAAACCGCCACATTAACTCCCAGCCAGCCAGCAAAAACCGCCACATTAACCTCCCAGCCAGCCAGCAAAAACCGCCACATTAACTCCCCAGCCAGCCAGCAAAAACCGCCACATTAACCCCCGCCAGCCAGCAAAACCGCCACATTAACCCCCCAGCCAGCCAGCAAAACCGCCACATTAACCCCCCCAGCCAGCCAGCAAAACCGCCACATTAACCTCCAGCCAGCCAGCAAAACCGCCACATTAACTCCCCCAGCCAGCAAAACCGCCACATTAACCCCCCAGCCAGCAAAAACCGCCACATTAACCCCCCAGCAAAAACCGCCACATTAACCTCCCCAGCAAAAACCGCCACATTAACCCCCCAGCCAGCAAAAACCGCCACATTAACTCCCCCAGCCAGCAAAAACCGCCACATTAACCCCCCCAGCCAGCCAGCAAAACCGCCACATTAACCCCCCAGCCAGCAAAAACCGCCACATTAACCCCCCCAGCCAGCAAAACCGCCACATTAACCCCCCAGCCAGCAAAAACCGCCACATTAACCCCCCAGCCAGCAAAAACCGCCACATTAACCCCCCCAGCCAGCAAAACCGCCAAATTAACCCCCCAGCCAGCAAAACCGCCACATTAACCCCCGCCCCCATGATCAACGAGCACAGAGCAGCACAAGAGAATTAGTCCTGCAGGTGCCGTACACTTTTCTTACCGGCTGGGGCTGGGCGGCTGGCTTTACTGCGGGGCGGTACTGGGCAAGACTCCTGCTGGCAGTGGCTCGCGCGACGTGACTCCCGCTCGTCACAGGCGCCTCTCCTCCCTGGTCTGGTCCCGTCTGCTGCTGGCGCCGCCCACGTGAGTTTGCGCGTATGTTCCCGCGAGACCTGCCGCAGGCAGTTCGCAGGTCTCGCGGGATGATGGAGCCGGAGCGGAGGACTCTCTCACAGTCTCACTGTGACTGTCACTTACTTTGCCCGCAGCTGCAGGGCCCGGGCCAGGCCAGGGTCCGCAGACGGCCGGGCCCCTGGAGAGCCGGGCCCGGTCGCAACTGCGACCCCTGCGACCCCTATATGTACGCCCCTGTCTAGACTGTGTAATAAGGAAGCCACTGGCCATTCCTCTTCCAATAAGTTCAGTTTCATCGTCCAAGAGTCCGGTCAACACAATCAAAACCACCGGCCGTCCCTCTTAGTAGTGATGAGCGGCAGGTGCCATATTCGATTTCGACGAAATTCGCGAATATTCGAATGAATATTCGTTTCGTATTCGTCGAAATCGAATATTCGTCATTTTTTCTAGTTATCGCGATTAAAATGCGATTTAAATAATCGCATATTGCGATTTGTACTTAAGGCTACTTTCCTATTGGTTTCATATCTAGAATTAGCGAGGATGACGAATATGACGTAATGTATTCGTCATATTCCTCAAAACGTAAGATAACGAGTATTCTACATCTTCGTTTAGCAACCTATTCGTCAACCTCGCTAATTCTAGCAATCAAATAGGAAGGTTGACTTAGAGACAGCTGTGTTAAATTCGCTATGCGTATTTTTTTAATACAATAATTATATTACTTGATATGATAATATTATTATAAGTATTCTATTTATTAAAAAAAAATCGTATAGCGTAATTTAACACAGCTGTCTGGTAAGTCAACCTTCCTATTTGATTGCTAGAATTAGCGAATAGCGAAGTTGACGATGACGAGACGAATAGGTAGCTAAAACGAAGATGTAGAATACTCGTTATCTTCGTTTTGAGGAATATGACGAATACATTCGTCATATTCGCTATTCGCTAATTCTACCAAGCCAACCATAACTTCTGTGCTCATGGAGCGTCCCCATCACCATGGGAACGCCTCCATATACTAAAATGTACTGTCGGATTTGAGGAATTACGTTGGAAATCGCAATGCGATTAATTCAAGTTATATTAATCGCATTGCGATTTCAACTTAAAGCTGGGTTTATAATGGGTCAGCTTGCTAGAATTAACGAAGTTAACGAATATGGAATATAGCAGCAGTGCTAAGTTGAAATCGCAATGCGATTAATTTAACTAAAGTATTCAGCATTGCTGATTTCAACTTAGCACTGCTAGTGCATAGCTATATATTCCATATTCGTTAATTCTAGCCTATGTAAGATAGCAGTGCTAAGTTGTAATCGTAATGCGATTAATATAACTTGAATTAATCGCATTGCGATTTCAACGTAATTCCTCAAATCCGACAGTACATTTTAGTATATAGAGATTTTCCCATGGAAGGGGACGCTCCATGAGCACGGAAGTCGGCAGAAGCGGCAACGGGCACTGACTGGAGCAGCCAGGAAGCCAGGAATCCTCATGACAGGTAAGAACTACTTTTGGGAAGTGGGAAAGAAAAAAATATAACTAAAAAAAAAAAAAAAAAAACGAATATTCGAAATAGCGAATTTATAGCGCTATATTCGAAATATTCGCGAATTAGCGAAGTGCCGATATTCGCTAAAAAAATTCGCTTTTCGAATATTCGCGCTCAACACTACCTCTTAGTCATGGCCCCATTTCCGAAAATCATGAAAATTTTTGCCTGAACTTGCTATCACCATGGTAGGCGCATAAAAGAACATCAAAAGTTGAAAGAGCAGACATCAATAGATCGTCAACATCACGGGGACGTGCGATCAGCTTAGAAGTTATCTAGAGTTAATAAAGCAGCAACAGACCCTCACCTACAATTTTATATGCACGGTCACTGGTCAGCTCAATGTCCACTCCGTTCCTCTAACAAGTTCATTATCATCAGATGATAGTCCGGTGAACACAATCGAAGCTACCGGCCGTCCCTCTTAGTCATTGCCCCAGTTCCGAAAATCATGAAAATTTTTGTCTGAACTTGCTATTTATATAAAAGGAAATATACAGGAAACATTGTTAACTAAAAAATTTTCATCTACAATCGCTTTTATTTTCGGTTTTGTGAGGTACAACTCGGGCAACATCATTCCCAGCAGCGACATTGTAGTCCAAGATGCATCCAGACATCCTCCCCATGCTGTCCCCGACCCTTTTCGATGGTGTTTACATCAATTTCTGATACTGACCTTTTCCTATGAACCAGGCACCCTCCCCTCTTCAGAGTATGGGGTAGAGCACCCGAGCATCGGGGTGCTCGATCATTACTAGTTCTTAATAAATTTGCGGTAGAAGTTGGTGAAACCTAAGAAACGCTGTAATCCCTTCAGGTCCTTAGGCTGAGACCAATCCAGAACAGCTGAGAGCTTGGCTGGATCCATGCCAATCCTCGTTCAGAGACAATATACCCTAGGAAGGGCAATTCTCTCACCTCAAACAGGCACTTCTCGAGTTTGGCATATAGGCGATTCTCCCTCAGCTTCTGGAAAACCTGACACACATGATCCCGGTGAGTCTGCCGGTCCGATGAGTAGACTAGTATTTCGTCTAAATAGACGACCACGAATCTACCCAAGAAATTCCAGAGGACAGTGATCTAGCCTGCGTTTAGTTAGACAGATAGGGATTTTGTGTGCAGAAGGTTAGATGTGGAGTACATCCCCATAGACGGGTCACCCCATTATGGGACGATTTGCCACCGGGGTGGCCCTATTGAACAAGCCCCTAGTCCCCATGCCAGTAGCTGAACACTGACAGGAGGATCCAGCAGACGCAGGCCATATGCGCTGCCTCTAAGTGACCGTGGAGGGAGTCCTCCATTTCCAGGAGAAACCGCAGCTGGAGCTACTGCTGCAAGGCCTACCACCTCCATTCACCTTACAGCTGGGATACGAGGTCACCACCCCCTTCTCATACCAACCCACGGTGGTTAATTATCAGTTGCCGTGGAAGATGGCAAAGGGTCCCCGGTTTCCATCACCACAGATTGAGCCTCAATTACCTCAGCCCCTTCAGCCAGATATTCTGAGTTTCCTGCCCCAGCAGATGGTTCCAGCACCTTGAAACATGAACTGGCCGCAGCAATTGCCAGTATTACTAATCGGTCACCAGCAGGGTCCTCTAGTAGAGGGCAGTGGAGCTCTGCCACATCAGCACATCTGGCTTACCAATGGTGGCTGATGTCCTTCAGCAGTTTCATCGGCGAGGAGGATTTCTGGTTCCTGCTCTAAGGAGCCCCCTTTGTGATCTGTAAAGCAAAGAAAAATAATGGACTACGGGACTGCCTATGACAGGCTATTTTGGCCCGTTTTGTTTTGTTGCCCTAAGTTGACTCTCTCCCAGAGGAGCAAGGTTTGTTAGGAATTCCCCCCCATCTGCAAAAATACTTCCAAGTTACGCTTAACAATGTCAAATTCCCTTTGTTCCCCCTTCTCAGGGTAAGTGAGAACCCCCACCTGCCTTAAGCGTTCTCATTAAATTTGCTGCTACCTCATGTGGATTACAAATGACTTTGTTCCTTTGTGCACCATGTGTTACGGTTTGCAACGTTACAAGCCAGCACCCAAGGAATAGACTCAAACGTGTACCTGAACTCTTTGTGATTTTATTGTCATACTCTTGCACTATTTTTGCATTAATGTTTTACAGGTTCTGCAACGTTTAAGCACCTTAGCCCATTTTCTGGACTCTTTTAGGGATACAACCATGTGATTTTCTATGCACTTCAAATGGACTTTGGACTTTATACAGTTAGCTAGATAGTTAGCATCCTTACTCAATCACTCATATGGACTGCCTCTGAGGATGCTAAATACTAATGGTCTCACTTTGCCTTGTGTTAGTTCAAAAAGCCTAGGCATTAGATTGTATATTTGCATATGCCCTTAACCTTTTTCTCTCCACAGACTTGGGAGGGGAAGGAGCCAGTAAGTCCTGTGTCTTTGGGTTCATGTGCTGTTGCTACTGCTACACAGGGAGGACCAAGTGGTAAAGTCACAAGCAGATGTAACATCGTCAAGGGTAACCCCGCTGCTAAAATGTGAGTTGAGAGGGGATCAGCCCTCATGGGAGCTATGGAAGGTAGGCAGGTTCCTCCTCCTAGTTCTAGGTGCCTTAAAGTACTGTGCACTGCCTTAGGAAAAATGTAAAGCTACCAGTTCAGACAACAAGGTGACGAAGCGTAAAGCATTATTAGACCTTGGTGCTTGGAAGGGATTACAGGAGGAAGCCACCCTTCTATTTGCAGGTGTTTCATAGTATAATGGAAGGATTACAGTACATGACACCCCCATGCTCCTGGTGATTCTACAGCTTAGTATCCACAATTTAGGAGTATTTGAGCACTTGGTGCAGACCTTTTGGTTTTCTGGTTATTACCGAGAGGGAAAACAGTGAATAGAGACTCTACTCATACGGGCAGAGACCTAGTGGTAGCCGTTGCTATATCAGTCTACGTATACAGTAATAATAAATAGTCTCATGCAGCACACTAAATTTTCCTGGATACCCTTAGAGCACACCCTAAGCACAAGCCGAGGGCAGCTTGTTTTTAAGTAAGGGGGTATGTAACACCTCGGAGTGGGTGACATCTAGGTACAGAGACAGGGCAGCCAGTATCATCTTTCCCCAGGGACCCACCTTCTCAAAGTCTCCTCAGGGACCCCTATAAAGAATCATTTTGAGTGTCTTGCTGCTGCCTGCTGCTATGTGAGCAAGTCGTATGTGCATCTAACTGTACAGTGGGCCCTCAGGATGAATTTTACTGGTGGGCCATAGGACACTGATTGTAGCAGATCGTATGCATAGTAGTTGTTGGGCAACTGCCAGTAATATTTATTCAGACAGCTACCAATGATTATGACTAGGCTTGTGCGAATCGACCTTTGGTTCATAGATCCGAAGTCGAGTAGTTCAAAAACATTGGGGATAGTTTATCAAACTGGTGCAAGGTAGAACTGGTTTTAATTGCCCATAACAACCAGATTCCACCTTTCATTTTAGCCAGCTCCTTTGAAAAATGAAAGGAGGCATCTGATTGGTTGCTATGGGCATCTTTGATAAATGACTCCATTTGTTTTTAATGCTGTTTCCGTACCGCATTAAAATGTATTGGCTCAGTAGAGCCAAACTTCATGTCGTCGCTCGAGACTTTGGTGAATTATTACTGTATTCATATCTGCGTATTTAAAACCATTTTAAAATACCGTAAGTGGGCTTTGGTACTGGCTGATACCTCAGTACCAAAAACCACTTTGCATTGCTATTTTAAATTGCTTTTCAATACGCAGTTATAAATACAGTAGTAATTCACCGAAGTCTCACAAGACGAAGTTTGGCTCAACAGAGCTAGTACCATTTAATGCTGTGCGAAAACAACATTATAAGCAAAGTTTTGAACAGATCGACTTTGGATCTATGATCCGAAGATCGATTCTCTCAAGTATAATTGTTACCAATGATAAACAATAGTTTAATTAATCTTTCTGTACATTTAGACTGGACGACAAAGGTGAATTCAGGATATTGCAACAAATTTGTGGTGAAAATCCATGGAAAATCCCATACATATACAGTGATCCCTCAAGATACAATAGCCTCAGGATACAATATTTTCGACATACAATGATCTTTTCTGACCCATTGTAAGTTAAAACTAGACCCAATATACAATGCTTCAGACTCAGATCCAACCAATCAAGGCCACTTCTCTGGTAAAATAGCTGTATTAGTTGCTAGTTAGCAAATGTCCCTGACTGTTATATGTAAGGATTGGTGTTATCTGTCTTAGTTATCTGCTTATGTTTCTTAAATTTCATTTTCTCTTATCTTGGATGACATTTTGGGGCTTTGGAACCGATTACTCAAGTTACAATGGTTTCAACATACAATGGTCATCCTGGAACCAATTAATATTGTATCTTGACTGAGGGACCACTGTACATGTGATTATCAAGGCTACATATGTAGTGCACTGAAAATTCCTAACTATCTGACCAGGGACTCAAAGTTATCTTTGGAAAGAACCAAATCCCAAGATCTTTTCTATATGTAAACTTAGCTTTATACCACTAGTTTGGAAAACTCCACATTCCAGTATAAACTGTTTTCAGCTTTCCTCTCGATCTGTTCTGCAAGCTGCTGCTACTTGGGGTCACATTGCCCTGTATCTAACATTGTGCCTGCTGCTTACTAATGGAACAACACATCTCTTTATAGGCATTCTCTGATCTATTCTTTCACCCTTGTAGCTTCCATGAATACTATCCTGTTCATATATTATTGACATTTGTGCCCTCCATCTATCTCATTGTAACCCGTTAATTCCCTCCTAAATGCATTTCTGGGTTTGTGCCAATGCTGCCCTCTTTCTAGGTTACTGTGAGATCTGCTGTTTTAAAACCTAAACCCTGCTAACAGTAAAATTTCCACATCCTCCTTTTATTTGGAGCAGTTGTAAGAGACTTCATTACAATGCCCCTACAGTATGTTGCTTGGTCATCTTTATTGCGCTGCACCATATTGGCCATTTACTTGGGTTAATTAGAAAAATACAAATATTCATTCTGTGCCCAGTAAAACGCTAATTCTGAATGTAAAAGGGAAAATGTAACATGCAGCAAATTAGTGTTGGAAAAGGAAGGTTGGGCAGTGCGATTCGTTCTCATCTGTTGTCAAATTAGGTTCTTTTGTGAACTTATACGTGATAAGGAAATGAATCAATTGATATGTGTGCTGAATATTTTAATTACAGCCTTATATAGGCTCATGCCCTTGAATAAACAGATATGGTTATTTATATGCTCTCTGCAGCAGATTTTAAATGGGTGTATTCCACCTCCTAGCAGTAATGTATGCACATAGCATCTATTTCAGTAAAACCAGCAGTAAATGTCCCATGTCAACTCAAACCTTGACAGTGATGACAGAGAGAAATATAAAGAACACACGTTAAAGGTTTTATACCATGATTCTTTCCATTTAACAAGTTAACCTTAGAAGAGAGATTGTTAATTGGTTATTTATTATTTTATTTATGTTTCCCTTATGCCCATGACAGCACCCTGAGAGACTTCTTCCCATCCAGGACAGAAAATAGGAACTTCTATGGAGAGTTTAAAAGGAGGAGCCTCTCCACATCACACCAGCTGCTGTTTACTCTCCTACTGGACAGACTTCTTTCTGTGGAGTGTCTCTTAGGCTGCAGGACCACTTTCAGGTTAATGTCTGTAGGTTATCTGGTAAGGAAAAAGTCACCACTAGGAACCACCTTGGAAGTCTGGGTTGCTGTTCCTACCTCTCCCTGGCCTGGCCCTGAACATTCATACCGGCGTTCACATGTCGGAGGACCGGTAGGTTCTTTTAGGGCACATTGGCTGTTCCACACAGAGTCCGGGGAGAGCCGAGACCATGCCAGGCTCCTTTCCCTCAGGAATAGGGCATGTTGTCGCTAGGAATGTAGCGACAGATGGAGAGAGCGCACAATAGGGTAGTATGTTTGAACAAGATTGTCAATAATGCGAGGCAAAATTGGAGGCTCACCTTATGGGGTTGTGCAAAGTATGGGCACAACTCTATTGTACGGTATGCTTTCGTATGTAGTCGTTCACGAGGTATGCTGCTGCAGGATCGAACCTTTTAGATAGAGTTGCCCAATCTCACAGAAGGGTTTGCCTTAGTTTGTGGTCGAATCACTGTAAGGCACAAGGACACCGAGGATGACTGTTGCTGTGTTAAAATCTTCTTTGTTTGGAGTAATGGCATCAAAGTAAAACTACGCCTTTTGGGGATACTCAGTTCCCCTTCATCAGGTTCAAGATGCTTAATAACAGTTTGGTGATTACAAGCTCTTTTATGTGGAAAAAAACGCACATGTGGGTGGTAACAATGTGAACAGCACCACCCACAGGTGTCTCTTTCCTGGTCATTTTACATTAAAACAAACAGATCATGCTATAGTGGCTATCATACAAGAGTCAGATGAGTAAAACTAGTATGTGGACTTTTTATTAATAAAATAAAATTAAACTATGTAAAAGCGCCTCCCCGAGCCCTTTTCGGGGATTCTGGATCACATGATCCCAGGTCCGGGGTCACTTGACTGGTTGCTATAGTGAAAGGACGCTTTTTGATGCTGGACTGGACTAGTGTGGCGGGATCAGAGTACGAGGTACGTGCAGCCACAGGGGTGTTAGGGAAGTGGGCTACTCTCCCCTTGTTAGTAATCGTTGGCTTAAGTGGTGAAAGCGGAGATCGCTGTTCAGCGAGTTCCCCTGTCACATGGGGTTCTATAAATGCTGTCATGTAATTGGAGGCCGCGGGCGAAGCCTGGTTGCGATGATTGGGTCATGTGACTACACGGGCACAGTCACATGGCTCGTCTCAGTGAAACCAGGGACCCTCCATCTGAATCACATGGGTTTGTGTTCAGTTCGCGTCAGGTTGCCGTGCAACCAGAGCGCAAATATATTGGTTGTGGGCTGTAGTATTCGGGGAGCTACTTGAACAGGTGGAAGGGGGATTATTGGTATAAAAAATGGTTGTAATATGCTTGGACTGTGTTAAGAGAGATTACCATAGTGTGTATATCACTAGATGCGTGGTGGATAAATGCAAATGAATAAATGTACGGGTGAGTACTGAAATAGTACTTGAAGATACTTGGGATGAGACTCTAGTGGCCTGGCATCTTAAGAAAAGGTGGAAATAGAAATGAACATGATAATGTAAAATTGGAAACAAGAAAATAAAAATAAAAATGAATATAAAAATGAGAATATATAGAGAGAAAAAATATATAAGGGTACTTTCACACTAGCGGTTTTTGTTTTCTGGCATAGAGTTCCGTCGTCGGGGGTCTATGCCGGAAAGAAACGCTTTAGTTACAGATAATACAACCACATGTATCCGTTTGAATGGATCCGCTTGTATTGACTTTAACTATTTTTTAACATTGTCAAAACGGATCCGTTTTGAATTCCATTGAAAGTCAATGGAGGACGGAACCGTTTTCTATTGTGGCAGAATCCGTCCCCATTGACTTTAATTTGGGGGCATGACGGATCCGTTTTGCTCCGCATCCCAGGACAGAAAGAAAACCGCAGCATGCTGAGGTATTTTCTCCGTCCAAAAAAAGTTCACATACTGAACGGAGGACATGCTGATGCATCCCGAATGGAGTTCTCTCCATTCAGAATGCATGGGTATAATCCTGATTAGTTTCTTTCCGGCATAGAGCCCCGGCGACGGATCTCTATGCCGGAAAAGAAAAATGCTAGTGTAAAAGCACCCTAAAATTATTAGAGGTAAAACTGGAGATAAATTAAAACTGCAGATGAATTTTGATATGAATGAATGATGTATGCAATGTCAATAAAAATGTAAAAATGCAGTGCTTGAGTGAGGCGGTTAAATGGAGTGTCTGTTGTGGTGGTGAGAGAATGACAAAGAAAAAAAGTGGCTAATGTAAGGTATAAGTCTGAGTGGCCTCATGCTGGGGTTATGCGGAGTAGTAGATGTATGTGGCATTGCATGAAGAACGGTGTGACTGGGGGGAAGGGGAGTTAAAGGTTTATTTTGAATGCCTTATTGAGGAAGTAGGGGTTCAAACTGTTCAATTTGAAGATCCAGTGCATCTCTTGTCTACTGATGTATTGGAGACCGTTGCGTTGATGCTCGGGAATCTGTTCTATAGGCGTTATCTTGAAATCTGAAAAAGATCCATCGTGGCATTCTGTAGCATGTCGTGAAATGCTATGTTTCATGAACCTTTTTCTTACATTTGATCTGTGCTTGTTTAGCCGATTGCGAAGTGTCTGTATTGTGCGTCCCACATACTGTAAACCGCAGGGACATTCCAGCACATATATTGCATAGTGATGAGCCTGCCGAATATTCGAATTCGCGATATTTTGCGAGTATTTGGTAGAATATTTGTCATATGTTCACGAATTCTCTATTTTCTTGATTGCGAAAATTGGCAATGTAATATTCGCGTAATGCGAGCGAAATACAGGCATGGGTCATTATAGCTAACTTTTTCAAACTGCTCGAAGTTTACTGAGACTGGAGAAAATGGTTGGCATGGCAGAACATTACAATAGCTTTATATGCAGATAGAGTGCTCCAATATATTTGTGATTGCGAAATCGGCACTAAAGATGCAAATATTTTGGCACAATATGTGCAACTTCACATTTTAGCAGGTCTGACTACATATTAGTGATTGGTGCACTAAGTATTGTTGTGAACTTGTGACATCACAGCACTATGTATGTAGCATGTATGTATGGATCAGCTACACTATATCACTATCTAACCTACACTGACTATCTCCCACTAACTATCTGTATTATATATATAGGCTAACTAACTAACTAACTAACTAACTAACTAACTAACTATCTAATGTAATGACACAGGAAAGCAGAGAGCACAGAAATAACACAGCTGTCTCTCTCAGAACTGTAAAAAACTGTAGAATATGGCTGTGGGGAAGTTCTTATATACTAAAGGGGTAGGCAACTTTCCTATGGGATGTTGCTAAGCTCAGACAAAGACATTATAGCCTTCTCATTGGCCCACAAGCAAAAAGGGAGGTTACTGATGAAAAAAAAAAAATAGAATATTCGAATATCACTATATTCTAAATATTCGCAAATTCTCAAAGTTGCGATATTCGCGGTTAAAATCGCAGTCCAAATTGCCTTGGATTGGGAATACTTCTCCGCTGGTAGCATTACTGAACTCTTCTCTCTGGCATATGGTCTGGCAGCAAAGGCATATTGGTTGACTGCATTTCCTGCTGCCCCTTGTGTCGTTTTGGTCTTATTTTTGGTCATGTTGGCAATATTCTTGATCTTACTAGGAGCTAGAATGTTTTTAAAGAGTTTGTGCTCTTTTGTACGTGAGTCTCGGGGCTTCTGGGATGATTTTATTAAAAATCGGGTCTCTTTTCAAAAGATGCCAGTGTTTGGCTAGGATAGACTTTACTCTGTTATGGTTATGGTTATAGGTGGTGATGAAGTCCAAGTGATGGTTAGTTTCCCCGGTGGTCTGCTAGGGTTTTGAGAAGAGGCATTCAGCTTGCGTTAGTGTGGCTGGCTGCTCTTTTCTGGGCATTTAGGGCTAGGTTTTCTGGGTATCCTTTTTCTTTGAACTCTGATGAAAAGACTTCAAATTGAAATCTTTTTCAGAAGTACAGTTATGCCTGATTCTCTTACATTGGCTAAATGGAATATTATTCTTCCATTTTTTATAGTGCTTTTGAAATCAAGATAACTATTGATGTCCAGTAGGTATATTGTTACCTTCTGACAGGATTTCTAGATCAAGGTATTCAGTCTTTAGTTTGTTATAGTTTCCTGTGAAAGAGATATTCCACGTGTTGGAGTTGAGGGACGTGATAAATTCCTTTATTGTTTCATCTTCGCCGTCCCTTATAAAAATTAGATCATCTACAGTATGTAGTGTTAGAAAAAGATGTTGTTTTCTTAATAGCTCATCTTGTAGATATGTAGATAAATAGATTTCAAAACTTGAGGCAAATCTAGTCCCCGTAGTGGTACTCCATGTTTGCCTGAAGACTTCCTCAATTCCAAGGTCATGGGGTATATTTAAGTATAAGGTGGAGACGTCATGGGTGAGCCATTTGTAGCTCTCCTTCCACTCAATGTCCCTCAGTTTTAATATCAGGGAGGTAGAGTCTTTAACCACTTCAGCCCCCCTAGCTTAAACACCCTTAATGACCAGGCCACTTTTTACAATTCCGCACTACACTACTTTCACCGTTTATTGCTCCGTCATGCAACTTACCACTCAAATGAATTTTACCTCCTTTTCTTCTCACTAATAGAGCTTTCATTTGGTGGTATTTCATTGTTGCTGACATTTTTACTTTTTTTGCCATTAATACAAATTTAACGACATTTTTGCAAAAAAATGACATTTTTCACTTTCTGTTGTAAATTTTTTTTTAAAAAACTACATTTCTATATAAATTTTTCTCTAAATTTATTGTTCTACATGTCTTTGATAAAAAAAAGTCCAATAAGTGTGCGCAAAGGGGCCCTAAAACTAATGAGTACCTTTAAGATTTCACAGGGCATTTTTACGCATTTGGATTCCAGACTTCTTCTCACGCTTTAGGGGCCCCTAAAATGCCAGGACAGTATAAATACCCCACATGTGACCCGATTTTGGAAATAAGACACCCCAAGGTATTCCGTGAGGGGTATGGTGAGTTCATGTAAAATTTTATTTTTTGTCAGAAGTTAGTGGAATATGAGACTTTGTAAAAAACAAAATAAAAAAAATAAAAAATATCAATTTCCGCTAACTTGTGCCAAAAAATAAAAATTCAGTGGACTCGCCATGCCCCTCACGGAATACCTTGGGGTGTCTTCTTTCCAAAATGGGGTCACATGTGGGGTATTTATACTCACCTGGCATTTTAGGGGCCCCTAAAGCGTGAGAATCCAAATGCATAAAAATGGCCTGTGAAATCCTAAAGGTACTCATTGGTTTTAGGGCCCTTTGCGCATCCAGGCTGCAAAAGTGTCACTCATGTGGTATCGCCGTACTCAGGAGAAGTAGGGCAATGTGTTTTAGGGTGTATTTTTACATATACCCATACTTTGTGTGAGAAATATCTCTGTAAATTGACAACTTTTTAAATTTTTTATTCAAAGTTGTCAATTTACAGAGATATTTCTCACCCAGCATGGGTATATGTAAAAATACACCCCAAACACATTGCCCTACTTCTCCTGAGTACGGCGATACCACATGAGTGACACTTTTGCAGCCAAGATGCGCAAAGGGGCCCAAATTCCAATGAGTACCTTTTAGGAGGGCATTTTTACGCATTTTTCTTCTCACGCTTTAGGGCCCCTAAAATGCCAGGGCAGTAGAAATACCCCACATGTGACCCCATTTTGGAAAGAAGACACTCCAAGGTATTCCATGAGGGGCATGGCGAGTTCATAGAAGATTTTTTTGGCACAAGTTAGTGGAAATTGATTTTTATTGTTTTTCTCACAAAGTCTCCCTTTCCGCTAACTTTTGACAAAAAGTTTAATTTTTCATGAACTCATTATGCCCTCAGCGAATACCTTGGGGTGTCTTCTTTCCAAAATGGGGTCACATGTGGGTATTTATACTGCCCTGGCATTTTAGGGCCCTAAGCGTGAGAAGAAAAATGCGTAAAAATGCCCTCTAAAAGGTACTCATTAGAATTTGGGCCCTTTGCATCTTGGCTGTAAAAAGTGTCACTCATGTGGTATCGCCGTACTCAGGAGAAGTAGGGCAATGTGTTTTGGGGTGTATTTTTACATATACCCATGCTGGGTGAGAGAAATATCTCTGTAAATTGACAACTTTGAATAAAAAAATGTAAAAGTTGTTGTTTACAGCGATATTTCTCACACACAGTATGGGTATATGTAAAAATACACCCCAAACACTGCCCTTCTCTGAGTACGGGATACTACATTTGTGACACTTTTTTGCAGCCAAGATGCGCAAAGGGGCCCTAAAACCAATGAGTACCTTTAGGATTTCACAGGCCATTTTTATGCATTTGGATTCTCACGCTTTAGGACCCCTAAAATGCCAGGACAGTATAAATACCCCACATGTGACCCCATTGTGGAAAGAAGACACCCCAAGGTATTACGTGAGGGGCATGGCGAGTTCACAGAAAAAAAAAAATTTGGCACAAGTTAGTGGAAATTGATTATTTTTTTTTTTTTTTACAGTCTCATATTCCACTAACTTGTGACAAAAAATAAAATTTTGCATAAACTCGCCATACCCCTCAGCGAATACCTTGGAGTGTCTTCTTTCTAAAATGGGGTCACATGTGGGGTATTTATACTGTCCTGGCATTTGAGGGTCTCCGCAATAATTACACGTATGGCCAGCATTAGGAGTATCTGTGATTCTCCTTATATTGAGCATACGGGTAATGAGATTTTTTTTTTCCGTTCAGCCTCTGGGCTAAAAAAAAAAAAAAAGAACGGCACAGATTTTTTCATTCGCATCGATCAATGTGGATGAAAAAATCAGTGTCAAAATCAGTGACTGCGGTGCGGTGGGCTGGGCGCTAGCTACCTAACAAGTAGCTAACTAACTGGCGGTGATAGGGGACCCTTATGCCCCATTCACACATCCGAAATTCTGTTTGCGGAACGGAATTGCGGACCCATTCATTTCTATGGGGACAGACTTTGTCCCGCTCGGATCCGGAATTACGGATCCGCGCTTCCGAGTCTGCACTTCCGTTCCATAAAAATATAGAACATGTCCTATTCTTGTCCGCAATTGCGGACAAGAAAAGCATTTTCTATATAGTTCTGGCAATGTGCGGATCTGCAAAATGCGGAAAGCACATTGCCGGTGTCCGTGTTTTGAGGATCTGCGGATCGGATCCAGGATCGGATCCGTGGATCCGTGAATCACGGATCCATAAAACACATATGGACGTCTGAATGGAGCCTTACAAGGGTGTGATCAATGACAGGGGGTGATCAGGGGGTCTAGATGGGGTGATCAAGGGGTTAATAGGTGAGGGTGGGGGGTGGGGGGTTAGTGTAGTGTTTGGTGCAACTTTACAGTGTTACCTGGTCCTCTGGTGGTCGATGCCAGCAAATGGGACCACCAGAGGACCAGGTAGCAGCTATATCAGACGCTGTTCACAAAACAGCGTCTGATATAGCTGTTTGATGCGATATAATTCGCATCTACAGCCTGCCAGCGATGGATCATCGCTGGCAGGCTGTAGCCTAACTGCCGAGACGCGCTTCTCTGTGAACGCGCACGCGCGCGCGTTCACAGGAAGTCTCGGCTCTCGCGAGATGACACGCCGACGCGTCATCTCAGAGCTACAGGACCGCCCGCAGGACGCATCCCTGCGTTAGGCGGTCCTGTACTGGTTAATGTAGGATTTTAAGCTTGTAACGTATTTTTCGTTTCCAAGCCTTACTGTTAAAGACATACTTGGAAAACATTACCTAAAGCTCTACAAAATATACAGGGGAATTCAGCAGTGGTGAAGACCGGATGGGCCAAAACACATCCTTTAATCTTTATTATCTGTTGAAATAAAGAATATACCTTATTGAAACACTGAGCGTTTGCTGGGATTCATCTGAAATAGACTCCCATATCAGACCTCAGATCTGACCCTCATTAGACCTCCATGTCAGACCCCCCTTCAGACCTCAGATCAGACTCCCCAATATCATATCTCAGATCAGCTCCCCCTTTAGACCTCAATGTCAACCTCCACATCAGTCCTCAGATCAGGCCTCCATGTCAGACCCCCCCATCAGACCTCAGATCAGACCCCCATTAGACCTTCATGTCAGATGCCCATATCAGATCAGAACTTAAAATAAAAATTAACTTACCTCTCCTGCTCCACTGCCACTCTCTTGCACTGTCACTTGACTGCATGCAACCAATAATGTAATTGACCCCAAACCCTTGGAATGCCAAATTACTAGTGAATTATGTTAGGGGGTTATTTTATCTATTAATTGTGACCTACAGTTCTGTGTGTTGATCTTACAGCGGTAATGTGACCTGCAGGCGGGGGTGCACCACCAATGAGGCCAGGTGAGGCAATTGCCTCGGGCAGCACCAGGTAGGGGCAGCGGAAGGGCCATGGGGAATGAGTGTTTTCATTGTGGCAAAGGGGTCAGGTTAAGAAATTGGCATTGGAGGGGGGGTGCCAATTTAGTTTTTGACAGCAAAAAGGCTAGGTGCACCCCTGCCTGCAGGCACATATGAAATCAGATGGTTGCTATGGATGCCGAATGATCTGCTTGCCGATGACCCATACAGTGTAATGCTACATGCTTATATACAGAACACAGAGCACTGACAGGTTCATAACCTCACTTAGGCTTTTATAGTGTAACTGTTATTCATGGTTTTTTTTCTTAAATGTGTAGGGGAAGTCAAGTGATTCTGATTATTTTTACCACACACTTCATTTGTTTCTTTGATACAGTAGCACTGCTGAACGCTGACAGTGTATGTGTGATCTGTATTGCTGACTAATCACACAACCGTATTTTTTGTCTGCATCCAATCCAAATTTTTTGCAGATGGGATGTGGACACATTCATTTCAATTGGGCCGCAAAAAAATAGAACAGCGTATCTCTTTGTCCATACCGAAGTCCTGCAAAAATATAGAACATGTCCTATTATTGTACATACGGTGGTGTAAATGCATCCTAATTATCCCTCAGGAGAAGCATGAGATCACTGTCTGATCTCCTGCATTTCCTGGACAAATAATTAGTCGATACAAATTACACATATCGTACACTATCAGCGCTGACCGCAAACAGTGTACTGATGTCAGTCAGACAGGGCACAATATGTCTAGTATATATATCCAGTGATATAGGAGCTAGGCAGTAAGTGCATCAACAGTGAGCGACAGGGGTCTTCACTGTTCAGTACTGTGCTGTAAAGAAGGATGAGGAAAAAATTCTACGGCAATTTTGTAATAATAATCAGAATCACTTGGCTTGTACTACACATTTAAGAAGAAAAAAATGACACCAATAAGTGAAGTTTAAAAACACCAATAACATGCATGAGGAAAGTAGTAGTGTGGGAACACAGTATTTTTTGCCTTGAGGGCCAATTTGAGAGATGGGAACATGTGGATAAATCCCTGAAACCATACTATTCCTGATTAGCCACCATCTACTGAGGTCACAAGCATGTATACTTGAATACAAACATGCAGGCACACGTCACCTCATATAAGAGCCCACACATGCCTCCCCTTCTACTGTGTCACCTGTAGCCTGCTGTCAGATAGCCTCCTCTTCCAGTTATGGTGCCTTCTATCAGGAAGCAGATGGAGACTCCCTGCCCATGCCAAGCTGCATGCAGTGACAGTTAGGGGCGTATTGGGAACTTAAAGTGGCCCCAGAAAAAATACTGAAAGTGGCCCCGTTTTGTAGTTGATTCCAAATTGATGGAAGGCAGGGCCAGCAGTACCTTATTGCGGCACATTATACCACCCCAACAGAGCCATATACCACAGTCCATCACAAAATACTGCCAGCAGCACAAAATACATCCCCAAAAACTTCTACTGGATATTTCCCTGTAAGGTCTATGACCAATTAGCCCCTGGTGACAGGAGACTAGCAGGGCTACCATACACCGGCTAACAGCCAGAAAGTCAGCCACCAGTCATCCCCTGTTGAGGGCTCCTCCTCTGAAAAGTTATGCTGGAAGTGGGGGATGGGAGCAACTGCCGAATCTTCTGTTAGTTCACTGTGTGGCAGCAAGAGCTCAGAAGCAGGCCTCATTACCAGAGGATGAGGGGTGTAACCGCTGATACAGAAGAGGAGACCTCAGCACTTGGGAATGGATGCAGACATCCTCACTGATAGCTAATATCTTCTTTTACAGGGCATCCAGTCCACCCACCTGCATTTATCGGCTCTGGTGCCTCCTTAAGGAGAAAATGTGATGCACCCTGTGCAGTCCTACAGCCCGAAGCTGCTTTCCCCCTGCACCGCATCTTTGCTGTGTGCTACTAGCAGGGAGGGTTCTGTGGGCCCCCTGGCTTAGGTCCCGGTCGCAATTGCAACCACTGCGACCCCTATAGCTACGCCACTGGCTCACGGAAAAGTAATTACCGGTAAGTAATCTTAATTTTTCATCTATTTTGAAATGAAGGTCCAATTTTGGTTAAAGTACACTTCTTGTTAAAAAATGGAACTAGATTCTCATCATCACTGATGATGAGTGAAGTTTTTAAAAATTCTATTCGGTGTCTGTAAAGAACCATGTCAGTAAAGAAAAACAACTGTTGTTTTTCCCTGTCTGCCTGATCCTTTCACACCACCTTTTCACTGCACCAAATGCCAGGGATTGACAGTCTGAGGGAATACACAGTGACACAACATCTCATCAGGAACACTACCAATCGCATCCTCTGCACCGGCTCCTCAGGGACTCATTGCACAAGCATGGCATCATACATTCTATAGTGGCTGTGCTTGGTATTACAGCTGCAAATAGGTTATGTGACCAATAATCCTGACATAACTGGCCTATGATCTGTGGTGGAGTCGGGCCCACTCCGATCAGATATTGATCACCTTTCCTGAAGATAGGCCATCAATATTGTACTCCCGGAAAACCCCTTTAAAGCAGTAGCTCATCTGTATTGTATGTATGACAGTATGTACAGTATGACAGTATGCCTACAATAGAAAGTGAATACAGTTACTGTACATCCAATGAAACACAGGTGAAGTCTCCTATGATTGTAATCGCCTGCTTGGTCTTTTCTTGTCTATCTGAGCTCAGTCGATAATGAGTTCCTCCAGTCACGACTTGTCTTTGCAGGCAAACTCCTCATTCTGATGCTTCTTCTAATGCCTCTCGCTGTGCCCCCACACAATAATAATGACGTACAATACAATATAATTTCCTCTTTGTTCTCCACAGTAATCAGGCCCTCACAAAGTGCACCAACAAAATAATAGTGCCCCCATAAAATAATGGCAAACCCCCCCCCCCAAGCAATACTCACCTAAGCCCAGTCCCACGATAAGAGAGGCGACTCCAAACCCAGTGCAGTAAGATTCACCTGAGCAGCACCACACCCCAGATTTAATATTTAACTTGCATTCAGAGGACATGGACAGAATTGACAGTGGTGGTCGCTCGGACAGCGGAGGCTGGTGCTAGCCAAGGTCTATGCAACAAGCACATAAAGCAGAACCAGGGCATCAAGCCACCAAAAACTCTGTCCATGCAATATTTTTTTTTAAATGACATCTTAAAAAAGAGAATGGAATACATAGAATTCCAGTCAACTTTGATGGTAGCTGGTAACGAGTTGTGTAGAGATGAGCAAATTTTAAAAAAATTCGATTCACCGGTTCGCCAAATTTTTCGGGAAAAATTTGATTCGATCCAAATATATTCGCAGCAAATTACTTTAAAAAACGGCTATTTCCTGGCTTCTGAGAGCCTTTATAGTGGTGTAGAACACTGTACCTTGCAGTAACATGCATAGGGAGTCTGCTTTGGTAGTGAAATAATACTGTGAGTCCGTATGACATGCAGATGACAGGCGTTGCTCTTAGAATCACTACATACTTCACTTATTTGGGTGGTCACGGGTAGTGATGAGCGGCAGGTGCCATATTCGATTTAGACGAAATTCGCGAATATTCGAATGAATATTCCTTTTTATATTCGTCGAAATCGAATATTCGTCATTATTCTAGTTACCGCGATTAATATGCGATTTAAATAATCGCGTATTGCGATTTTAACTTAAGGCTACTTTCCTATTGGTTTCATATCTAGAATTATAGCGAAGATGACGGATATGACGAATGTATTCGTCATATTCCTCAAAACGAAGATAACGAAGTATTCTACATCTTCGTTTTAGCAACCTATTCGTCAACTTCGCTAATTCTAGCAATCAAATAGGAAGGTTGACTATAGAGACAACTGTGTTTAATTCGCTATGCGATTATTTATATATATTTTTTTAATAAATAGAATAATTATAATAATTATATCAAGTAATATAATTATTCTATTAAAAAAAAAATAAATCGCATAGCGAATTTAACACAGCTGTCTCTATAGTCAACCTTACAATTTGATTGCTAGAATTAGCGAGGTTGACGAATAGGTTGCTAAAGCGAAGATGTAGAATACTCGTTATCTTCGTTTTGAGGAATATGACGAATACATTCGTCATATTCGCTATTCGCTAATTCTACCAAGCCAACCATAAAGTTCCTTGCTCATGGAGCGTCCCCATCACCATGGGAACATCTCCATATACTAAAATGTACTGTCGGATTTGAGGAATTACGTTGAAATCGCAATGCGATTAATTCAAGTTATATTAATCGCATTGCGATTTCAACTTAGAGCTGGGTTTATAATGGGTCAGCTTGCTAGAATGAGCGAAGTTAACGATTCAATGAGCGAAGTTAACGAATATGGAATATAGCAGCACTGCTAAGTTGAATTCGCAATGCGATTAATTTAACTTGAAGTAAGCGCATTGCGATTTCAACGTAATTCCTCAAATCCGACAGTACATTTTAGTATATGGAGACGTTCCCATGGATGGGGACGCTCCATGAGCACGGAAGTCGGCAGAAGCGGCAATGGGCACTGACTAGAGCAGCCAGGAAGCCAGGAATCCTCAGGACAGGTAAGAACTACTGTTGGGAAGAGGGAAAGAAAAAAAAATAACAAAAAAAAACAAAAAAAAAAAAACGAATATTCGAAATAGCGAATTTATAGCGCTATATTCGAAATATTCGCGAATTAGCGAAGTGCCGATATTCGCTAAAAAAATTCGCTATTCGAATATTCGCGCTCAACACTAGTCACGGGGCCAAAACTGACCAAATAACTCAAGTATCAACTCAGCCTTACAGGTCGATGTTAGCGTCAAGAAGAAGTGCACTCCTTTTACACTCTTGTCAGTTGATTCCACATAGATGTCTACAGAACCTGCTCTTTGAAACATTTATACAAGTAGAGCCCCCTGACAGAGAGGAGAGGGTGTCAGCAGTAAGTTTGTGTTGACATCACTGATTAATTTTCCCCATTCTCTGATCTGCCAGAACAATAACCCACAAAAAGCGGATCCTGTCTGTGGAGTATACGCCTTCACTCGGTCAGTATTTGCTCAATAATCCATCAGTATTGCTAAAGGCAAAAAAAAACTGAGTGGATCTAAAACAAAGATGACACGTGAATGGAATATTTGCATGTCTTCTGTGTTTTGTACCCACTCCTACTTTTCGCTACCAAATTATAAGGCAATTCTGATGGGACTATACATGCATTACAGCTACACAGGATCTGTTGTGCGTCTCATTTTTCCTTGCTTCTGACAGATTAGAAGAAATGTTAAATAAATGATGATGTCAACCAGGCCGAAAGCCAAAATAGTGGACCAGTCATGAAGTGGGGAGGGAGTGAACAGCATGAGAAGTCCACAGAGTGGCCCAATGACAGTGTCTGAAGGTGGTGGCAGTATGAGGAGGCCACCGAGTGGCACAATGAACGAGTCTGCTGGTGGCAGCATGAGGAGACCACAGAGGCACAATGACAGAGTCTGAAGGTGGCAGCAGCATGAGGAGATCACCAAGCGGCACAAGGTGGCGTCAGCATGAGTAGGCCAAAGAGCGGCACAATGACTGAGTCTGGAGGTGGCAGGTGACAGTGTGGAGATTGCGGCAGCAGCATAACACAGAGTGGCAAGGTGACATAGTTTGAAGATGGCAGCAGCATCTGCATCAAGAGACCACAAAGTGACCCAGTAACAGAGTGAGCTGGTAGGTGGCAATACCAGTACCCGCTGACGAAGGTGGGTGAAATAGGGAGCACTTGGCATCAGATGTGTGACATCAAGCGGGTTGCAGCATCAAAGTAGTAGCTGAGGCAGGTAGTCAGAATAAACTGGTCTCTTGTATCAAAGTGTTGGTGTGGCACCATGGATGATCTAGTCTGATGCATCAGGAATTGGTGGTTGGAAATCCTGGCTGATCCATGCCTGATTCATCTTGATAAAGGTCAGTCTTTGCACATTTTGGGTGGACAGGCAAATTCTCCTTGGGGTAACTATGGCCCCCGCCACACTAAACACCCGATCTGATGCCACACTACTGGCCGGGCAGGACAGCTTTTCCAGGGCAAAATTTGCTAGTTGCGGCCACAAATCCAGTTTGGCTACCCAGTAGTCCAGCGGATCTTTAATGTGGGTGGCAGTGGTATGCCACGACCTGCTGGTTCAGGTCCTGCTTCAAGTCAAGCCATCAGTTCTCTGAAAGGTGCAGAGTCCACCACTTGGAAAGCGAGGGACTGAAGCACGAGCAACTTGGAAAGGAGCACGTTCAGCTTCTGCGCCGTTGAATGCATACACGCATACTGTTGTCTCTTGGCAATCGCTTCGGTGATCGATTGCTGACAGAATGATTGACGAGGAGGAGGAGCAGGAGCATCTGCACCAGCAGAAAATGGGATTGACAGACAGCAACCTTCGGTTGAGGTGGTGGAGCCTTGACTGGCTGAAACTGGGTGTATGTCACTGGGTAATGTAGCAGTAGCTGCAGCAGGTTCGACCACCTCATCGAAGCCACGGTTCTCCCAGGCCACTTAATGGTGATGCTGCATATGTTGATGCAGGGCCGTGGTGCCAACATTGCCACCATGGCCACGCTTCACCTTCTACCGACATTCTACATATGGCCATGTTGACCTCCTCCAGCGGCTTCACATAAAACTGCCACACCGCCGATCACCTGATTTTCCCCCAAACACTACTCACTGGCTGAAAGCTACCGCTGCTGCTTCCTTGAACCCGTGCACCACTCCTTTCCGGGCAGGAAGGCTGCTGCAAAGCGGGTGGTCTACCCCGTGCCCATTTGGCTCCCGACCTCCCACTGCTGCCATTTTGCTGACTCCCGGCCATGCTAGCGACTTGCTGGCTCAGCCGCTGCCTGACGAGCAAGCTGCCAATCTCTTCTCCTGATGATGACGAAGCCCCTTCTTCACTCTTCTTCCAAGTGCGATCAGCTTCATCATTATCGAATATTGTCTGCACATCACTGATGTCCTCCTTAACGGCCTCTGGGTCAGGAGACTGACCACTCGCAACAGAAGCTCCCATGCCACTCTCCTCATCATTACTTGCCCGCCTAGTGGAGGAGGCAGTGGATGGCTCTTCCACATCTTGGCTGGGCAGTAGCTGCTGACTATACTCTAGTAGCTGTTCCTTGCTGAAAAGTGAAACTGAGCCCAACGCATGTAGTACTTCTTGCGGTGAGGGAACAGAAAAGGCCAGAGGCAGGTTGAGGATAAGTGAGGGCACAGGACCTTCTCCCGGGCCATGCCAACTAAGGGTTGTGTCTGAGGAACCCACCGACTGTTGGCTGAGGGTGTCTGATGTCACTTGGGATGACGTGGATGACCCAGTTAACCAATAAAGAACCCGCTGGGTTGTTGGTCAAGACACGACCGGTAGATGACACCGGGAGCTCAGACCTCTCTCTGCGATAACTGCTGCCACGACCCCTTACTTTGCTGCGACCTCTGCTTGCGCCAGAAATATTCAGGCCTCTGCCACTCCTCTGTGCATGGCCTGGCACTTCTCTGCCTGACATACTTGTAGCTGAACTAAACAAATTAAGCGGAAATTAAAATGCCCCTAAAAGCGACAAATATATTTTTCTTTTTGGACTGAAAAAGGCCATTATATGCTTTTACCACAAATATCTGCGGAAATGCACTGAGAATATATTTTTCTTGTTGTTATAAAATACGCTCCTATATGGTCTCATCAGAAATAACTGCAGAAGTGACCTGAGAATATATACAGTATCTCTTGTTGGACTAAAATACGCCTCTACACACTTTCACCAGAAATAACTGCAGAAGTGACCTGAGAATATATATTTCTTGTTGGTATAAAATACGCCCTGTGGTAAGGTGCAAGGTGTCATATGCGATGGCAGGTACGTGTCACCGAGGTTGCTGGCCTCGGTGAGGTGAGAGCCGGGTTTTTGTCTGCAGCAGCTAGTGCTGTTTTGACTCTTTTAAATAGCATGGCTGCAAAGCCGATCCGGGCCGGCTCTTACTGGGAGCAGCTAAAGAGTAGGGTGGGTGGCTGCTCCCCACGGTCCAGTCCGAGTTTTGGGCTGGGTATAAAACACAGCCATCAGCTGTGTCTGAGGTGATTATCCTGGAGCCTGCTAACAGGGCTGAGGAGTTCTCTGTGCTGGAGGACGGAGCTCAGCAAGGTGGTGTTTCCCTGCAACCTGAAGGAGGAATCGCCTGCGGCTGAACCGACTGCTAGGTGTGAACCCGCACTTAAACCACCCAAGGTGACTGGACCCTGTGTTGGCCTGTTTTTGGTTTTGCCACATGATTTCTGTTGTGTGTGAACTGTCTAATCACGTTCCGACATATCAACCGTCAGTAGGTAAGATAGAGAGTGATAATGTAATTAGAGTGCATCACCGAGAGATTATCACTAAAATATAACTTTTAATTCAACTTAGTAAAAAATAGTACAAATGATAGAGTCTCCAATCCGATTAGGGAGGGGAGTAGGCAGTGGAGGGAAATGGCTATCCCTAGTCTGTCCACTACACACTTATGTCCCTGCCTAAGAACGGAATAGCCGCCCCGATAGGGGCGATCCCGTGTCAGGAACCTCCTAGTGTCCCTAGTAAGGCCCTGACACAGAAAAGTACCCACCACCTAAATATAAGTGCAAGAAGTCAAAAAGCGTCTGTCAAACAGTCAAATGTAGTATATTTACTAAAACAGACTCAATAGATATCATATCATAGGAATCAAAGATGGCGGTTCCTTCCTGATATTCCAAAAAAAATCCCAACGCGTTTCACTGCAACCATGCAATGGGTTGTAGATCATCAGGGGACCAACTTTACAACGATGGTGTCTCAAATTATCACAAGTACCATCCAACAAATGAACACGCTCAATTTGGTGGATCACAAATTCAGCGATCAACTTGCATTATTTAAAGACCAACATTCACATTCACATTCACTATCCCTCACACACACAAGATAAGTGTGAAATGTGACCGGCAGGGGAATAGTTAATGTGTATATCAATAGTGCTATAGGGCTATACTCTCATATTGCAGAATATGCCAAATGGAGTTAACTTCAACCCAGAGGGTAAAAGCTGGCAAATAGATCACCAGTGCCCAATATAGCAATGCAATAACACGGCTAAAGATGTCTCGATAACATATATAAAACACTGGAATGATCTAAACCAGTATCAAACAATAGGTGCAGTAATTCAAGATTACTTCCCTTTTCTGAGTCAGCAACCAGATGAGAAGGCTGGCCAGAATAGATGTATAGGCTGCATCCTAATGTCTCCGTGCCGCTTGCAGTGATGTGCTGTGTTGGTAGTGCCGGGCATGAACGCTGACTGCCGCTGGGTTTAAATAGCGCGCGCCTCTCTATACACCAGTTCCGGTCAGGTGATCAAGAATGGTCACATGATCGGCTCGACGCGATATGTTGCGTTCCACAAGCATTCATGGTGCGCTCCAGATGATTGCGTATGTATAGTGAGCCAGGGGCGGCAGGCAGTGACGTCAGCCTGCGTTCCACGGACGCCACACATGCGTTCCACCTGCTTAGATATTCAAAGGGAAGGGGGCACCAAACCTAGAATATTAGTTCTTAAACTAATGGAGACCAGTACAAAAGGACAAAAACTTAATGAGACAATGTAAGTATATAAATATGTCCACATTGAATCTCCACGATCAGAGAGAATATGAATGGGGGAAAAAATCTATACCCTTGTATAGAGCGTCAAGGGACACCCAACTTGGATGTCCCAAAATGCTACACACAGTCCAGCAGATAGCGCAGGACTGTCAAACCCTAATCTAGATAATAGAACAAAAGACCCAGTCACTTAAATAAAACATGTATAGTCGATTTGTTCATTGAGACCCAGGGAGCCCGAGTCTCCAGCTTAAACGTCCAACGAGCTTCCTTCTGTTTTAGGATTTGATCTAAGTTTCCTCCTCTAATTGAGGGTCGCACAACTTCGATAGCAGAGAAGGAGATGTCCAATGTCTCATCCTTATGTTCAAGGCGGATATGTTTGGGGATAGGTTTATCCCGTTTATTGCGGATATCCCCAACATGTTCTAATATCCGAATCTTGAATTCTCTGCATGTTTTGCCAACATACATTTTACCGCACTTACATCTCATCAAATAAATGACTCCCTTCGTATTGCAATTTGCGAAGCCCCTTTGTCTATATGAAGTTAGGCCCCGTGCATCAGAGAAGGAATTGCCTAGCCTAATAAATTTACACGCCTTACAATGTCCACATCTAAAGCTCCCATTAGATCTATTGTGGAGCCAGCATTCTTTCTGGGGGATTCAAAGTGACTTTGCACCACAAAATCTCGGATGTTACGCCCCTTCTATACGTGATTGAGGGATATTCCGGGAGAAAATCCCTCAAGTCCGGGTCGGATTTTAAAAGGGACCAATATCGATTAATTATTTCCCTTATCTGGTCTGAGGCCAGATCGTATGTTCCTATGATCCGTATGACATCATCTTCTCTCTTTTTTGAATTTGCAGTAGGGTAGATCTCTCCTTACCCCTAGCATAATCTAAAGCCTGATTGAGGCAATAGTCAGGATATCCTCGTGCCTTAAATCTATCATATAGTTTGGCCGCTTCAAATTCAAAGTCTTCCTGAGAGGAGCAGTTCCGTCTAACCCTAAGGAACTGACCCTTAGGGATCCCTTTACGTAAGGGTTTTGGGTGGAAACTGCCCCATCGCAGGAGACTATTGCTCGCAGTCTTTTGCGAAACAAGGTAGTTTTCAAGGACTGATTTTCATCTTTACTGATTAGAACGTCCAGAAAGGAGATAGATGATTCATGGATCTCCGATGTAAAGAAGAGACCTATTTGGTTGTGATTCAAGAGAGACATAAAGGTCAAAAATCCCTCCCTGGGGCCGGTCCAAAGCAACAAAATGTCATCAATGAACCGAACCCACAGGGGGATAAATTGGGTCCACTCCAACATCTCATCGGTGAAGACTATAGTGTCCTCCCACCAGCCCAGGAGCAGGTTGGCATATGTCGGCGCACAGGGACTACCCATGGCCGTGCCCCTGAGCTGGTGGAAGAACTTGGAGTCAAAAACAAAATAGTTATGTGTTAATACAAAGTGAAGCAAGCGCAAGACAAGATCATTATGATTTTTGAATTCAATACTCCTAGAATTAAGAAAATATTTGGCAGCTTCAATCCCCTATTATGGGGTATGGACGTGTATAGGGCTTCCACGTCGATCGATGCCAGATACGCATCCGCTTCGACGTGCAAGCCCTCCAGTTTCTGTAACAGGTCAGTTGTGTCCCGTAGATATGAGGGCAAAGTGAGCAAAAAGGGTCGCAATGTTTGATCTATGTATGTACCCAGATGTTGGGTCAAATTCCCAATGCCTGAGACTATTGGACGACCTTTTAATGGGTCCAGGCCTTTATGTGTTTTAGGCAAACAATAAAAGTGGAGATCCTAGGATGTTCAGGGAAAAGATATTCATATTCCCTTTTACTAATTAGTCTATCAACAAGGGCCTCTTTTAAGATCTGTTCAAGTTCCCCACAGTACTGTGGGGTAGGATCATATTTTAACACCTCATAGTTTGATTTATCAGATAGCAGGCTCATGCACATCGATTTGTATTGTTTGTAGTTCAGCACCACAATATTGCCCCCTTTATCGGAAGGTTTAACAATTAGTTCCTTATTTTTACTAAGGTTATTTAATGATTCCATTTCTGAAAAGGTATAGTTTTTGTACCCAGGTGTCATCGTGAGATTCTGTAAATCTCTCGTAACTGAACTCAAAAACAAATCGATGTGCGCCTCGTTACCCCTCGGTGGATTTTTAGTACTTTTATTCCCCAAATTCGTAAAGGGGCCTAAGCCAGGTGCTCTTTCATTATCCTCTAAGAGGCTCAATAGCTCCTTATAACCCTGAAGGTCCGACATCTCCAGACCTGTTTCACTACACTTAAGCCTATCCAGCTGGATAAAAGTTTTTCGCCACTTAATTTTACGTATAAATAGGTTAAGATCCTTGATCCAGTCAAAACAGTCATATTTGTTAGTAGGAACAAAGGTCAGTCCTTTAGATATGATGGATTTTTCAGATTCAGACAGCGTTTTGCCCGATAAATTCACAATCATGGGATCATCCCCCAATATCAGTTTTTTTGCGGGCGATTCCGTAGTCCGTATGGGTTCCGGTCTCCTTGGTCTAAAAAAGGCTGATCGTCCCCCGTATTCACTCTTGCTGATCGAGCAGAGGAAGAAGCAAAGGAGGAAGAGGCATAGTCCCTGTTCACATTTTCTTCCCATGATTGTGAATTTGGTTTAGAGGGTTGTTGTTGGCCCCTGGCCTCACCTCTAGCGGACGAATAGTTTCTATTTCCAAATCGTCCCCCCCTACGTCTTCTACTTCTATACTGAGACCTCTGATTTGGTCGTCCTCGGTAAGTGTTGGAGTCACTATCCGAGTGTTCAGGTTCCGAAGCAGAGGTTTCGGTTGCTGAATCCTTAGATTCTGTGTTGTAGGCTGTTTTATTCTTAAATTCAGTTAGATCATTTAAGAACTGTCTATGCTTCCTTTCAACTAGAGAGCTCTTGAATCTCTCGATATTGTTTAATAGTTCGGATTGTCTATTAGAGAATTCTGTATGATCACTGAATTTTTCTGCAATTTTCACTGCTTCTCCTAGTTGTTTTTCAAGTTCAGGAAGTTTATTATGCTCCTGTAGTAGCAGTAATTTCATAAATCTAATGGAGCTATCTGTGGCTTCCTGTTCCCATTTATTCAGGAATTCTGGGGTAGTGACCCGTTTGGCTGGACGTATAAAAATTCTCAAACCACGTGGGACGATCGAATTTTTAATATAATTTTCCAAACATTGTGCTTCCCACCATGATTTAACACATTCTTTGTGTGCAAGATACAAATCTTTAAATGCTGTCAGAGAAAACCTGATTAGCTTCGGTGAGCCATTTGGTTTTGTCAAACAAGGAACTTAAGGACTGGGCCATAATATAGACAGTACAACTATTTAGAAAAAAACTAATCACGTTCCGACATATCAACCGTCAGTAGGTAAGATAGAGAGTGATAATGTAATTAGAGTGCATCACCGAGAGATTATCACTAAAATATAACTTTTAATTCAACTTAGTAAAAAATAGTACAAATGATAGAGTCTCCAATCCGATTAGGGAGGGGAGTAGGCAGTGGAGGGAAATGGCTATCCCTAGTCTGTCCACTACACACTTACGTCCCTGCCTAAGAACGGAATAGCCGCCCCGATAGGGGCGATCCCGTGTCAGGAACCTCCTAGTGTCCCTAGTAAGGCCCTGACACAGAAAAGTACCCACCACCTAAATATAAGTGCAAGAAGTCAAAAAGCGTCTGTCAAACAGTCAAATGTAGTATATTTACTAAAACAGACTCAATAGATATCATATCATAGGAATCAAAGATGGCGGTTCCTTCCTGATATTCCAAAACAAATCCCAACGCGTTTCACTGCAACCATGCAATGGGTTGCAGATCATCAGGGGACCAACTTTACAACGATGGTGTCTCAAATTATCACAAGTACCATCCAACAAATGAATACGCTCAATTTGGTGGATCACAAATTCAGCGATCAACTTGCATTATTTAAAGACCAACATTAACATTCACATTCACTATCCCTCACACACACAAGATAAGTGTGAAATGTGACCGGCAGGGGAATAGTTAATGTGTATATCAATAGTGCTATAAGGCTATACTCTCATATTGCAGAATATGCCAAATGGAGTTAACTTCAACCCAGAGGGTAAAAGCTGGCAAATAGATCACCAATGCCTAATATAGCAATGCAATAACACGGCTAAAGATGTCTCGATAACATATATAAAACACTGGAATGATCTAAACCAGTATCAAACAATAGGTGCAGTAATTCAAGATTACTTCCCTTTTCTGAGTCAGCAACCAGATGAGAAGGCTGGCCAGAATAGATGTATAGGCTGCATCCTAATGTCTCCGTGCCGCTTGCAGTGATGTGCTGTGTTGGTAGTGCCGGGCATGAACGCTGACTGCCGCTGGGTTTAAATAGCGCGCCTCTCTATACACCAGTTCCGGTCAGGTGATCAAGAATGGTCACATGATCGGCTCGGACGCGATATGTTGCGTTCCACAAGCATTCATGGTGCGCTCCAGATGATTGCGTATGTATAGTGAGCCAGGGGCGGCAGGCAGTGACGTCAGCTTGCGTTCCACGGACGCCACACATGCGTTCCACCTGCTTAGATATTCAAAGGGAAGGGGGCACCAAACCTAGAATATTAGTTCTTAAACTAATGGAGACCAGTACAAAAGGACAAAAACTTAATGAGACAATGTAAGTATATAAATATGTCCACATTGAATCTCCACGATCAGAGAGAATATGAATGGGGGGAAAAAATCTATACCCTTGTATAGAGCGTCAAGGGACACCCAACTTGGATGTCCCAAAATGCTACACACAGTCCAGCAGATAGCGCAGGACTGTCAAACCCCAATCTAGATAATAGAACAAAAGACCCAGTCACTTAAATAAAACATGTATAGTCGATTTGTTCATTGAGACCCAGGGGAGCCCGAGTCTCCAGCTTAAACGTCCAACGAGCTTCCTTCTGTTTTAGGATTTGATCTAAGTTTCCTCCTCTAATTGAGGGTCGCACAACTTCGATAGCAGAGAAGGAGATGTCCAATGTCTCATCCTTATGTTCAAGGCGGATATGTTTGGGGATAGGTTTATCCCGTTTATTGCGGATATCCCCAACATGTTCTAATATCCGAATCTTGAATTCTCTGCATGTTTTGCCAACATACATTTTACCGCACTTACATCTCATCAAATAAATGACTCCCTTCGTATTGCAATTTGCGAAGCCCCTTTGTCTATATGAAGTTAGGCCCCGTGCATCAGAGAAGGAATTGCCTAGCCTAATAAATTTACACGCCTTACAGTGTCCACATCTAAAGCTCCCATTAGATCTATTTTGGAGCCAGCATTCTTTCTGGGGGGGTTCAAAGTGACTTTGCACCACAAAATCTCGGATGTTACGCCCCCTTCTATACGTGATTGAGGGATATTCCGGGAGAAAGTCCCTCAAGTCCGGGTCGGATTTTAAAAGGGACCAATATCGATTAATTATTTCCCTTATCTGGTCTGAGGCCAGATCGTATGTTCCTATGATCCGTATGACATCATCTTCTCTCTTTTTTTGAATTTGCAGTAGGGTAGATCTCTCCTTACCCCTAGCATAGTCTAAAGCCTGATTGAGGCAATAGTCAGGATATCCTCGTGCCTTAAATCTATCATATAGTTTGGCCGCTTCAAATTCAAAATCTTCCTGAGAGGAGCAGTTCCGTCTAACCCTGAGGAACTGACCCTTAGGGATCCCTTTACGTAAGGGTTTTGGGTGGAAACTGCCCCATCGCAGGAGACTATTGCTCGCAGTCTTTTGCGAAACAAGGTAGTTTTCAAGGACTGATTTTCATCTTTACTGATTAGAACGTCCAGAAAGGAGATAGATGATTCATGGATCTCCGATGTAAAGAAGAGACCTATTTGGTTGTGATTCAAGAGAGACATAAAGGTCAAAAATCCCTCCCTGGGGCCGGTCCAAAGCAACAAAATGTCATCAATGAACCGAACCCACAGGGGGATAAATTGGGTCCACTCCAACATCTCATCGGTGAAGACTATAGTGTCCTCCCACCAGCCCAGGAGCAGGTTGGCATATGTCGGCGCACAGGGACTACCCATGGCCGTGCCCCTGAGCTGGTGGAAGAACTTGGAGTCAAAAACAAAATAGTTATGTGTTAAGGAGGAATCGCCTGCGGCTGAACCGACTGCTAGGTGTGAACCCGCACTTAAACCACCCAAGGTGACTGGACCCTGTGTTGGCCTGTTTTTGGTTTTGCCACATGATTTCTGTTGTGTGTGAACTGTCACCAAGAGACTGTTTTCATTTCTGGTGTGCAAGTGTGAATAAAACACTGTTTGATGCACAATCTGGACTCCTTGTTTTGCCTCTAAACTGCACCCGCACCGCTATCTACCAGAGCGACTCCCCACAGCCCCTATACAGTTTCATCAGAAATAACTGCAGAAGTGACCTGAGAATATATATTTCTTGTTGGTATAAAATACGCCCCTATATGGTTTCATCAGAAATAACTGCAGAAGTGACCTGAGAATAGATATTTCTTGTTGGACTGAAATTGGCCACTATACGCTATCACCAGAAATAACTGCAGAAGTGACCTGAGAATATATATTTCTTGTTCGACTGAAACAGGCCACTATACGCTATCACCAGAAATAACTGCAGAACTGACCTGAGAATATATATTTCTTGCTGGACTGAAATAGGCCACTCTACACTGTCACCAGAAATAACTGCAACAGTGCAGTGGTATATATTTTTCTTTTTTTACTGAAATACGTCTCTCTACGCTTTCACCAGAAATAACTGCAGAAGTGACCTGAGAATATAAATTTCTTGTTAGACTGCAATAGGCCACTGTACACTTTCACCAGAAATAACAGCAGAAGTGACTTGAGAATATATATTTCTTGTTAGACTGAAATAGGCCACTATACACTTTCACCAGAAAAAAACTGCAACAGTTCAGTGCATATATGTTTTTCTTTTTTTACTGAAATACGCCTCTCTACGCTTTCACCAGAAATAACTGCAGAAGTGACCTGAGAATATATATTTTTTGTTAGACTGAAATAAACAACTATACGCTTTCACCAGAAATAATTGTAGAAGTGACCTAAGAATATATATTTCTTGTTGGACTGAAATAGGCCAGTATAAGCTTTCACCGAAAATAACTGCAACAGTGCAGTGTGTATATATTTTTCTTTTTTTACTGAAATACGCTTCTTTACGCTTTCACCGGAAATAACTGCAGAAGTGACCTGAGAATATATTTTTCTTGTTGGACTGAAATAGGCCACTATACACTTTCAACAGAAATAACTGCAGAAGTAAAATGCGTATATCTTTTTCTTGTAGTATTGAATAAGATACTAAGATATTAGCCTCTAAAGGCTTTTCATAACACTTGCAGCCCAATAACAAAAAGCTGGAATGACAGAGCTGTCTAGTGACTATTTGGATCCCCATGTGTAATGTTCTTTGCTATATTAATCAACTACACCGTAAACCAAAAGGTAAAATGCTTTATTACATCTCTGTTAGTGCGCTGTTAAAACAATTTGTTTATACTTTATGTTTACTGATCACAACAAAAGAAATGTGATCTTCCATGAATAAAACTACGTAATTTTTCTTTGATATGCTAACTGAATATAACAAAATCAAAGTTAAATTGCTTTACGCAATTTCTGTACTTCCATTGTATAAATACATGTTTATTATGTAATGATACCAATGCAGTGAAACAGAAAATGAATATGTGTTTGCTGATTCATTTTGGAATAACTATACTTGATATTGAGTCAAATTAAACCCATTTCTACTTATGTTTGTACTAACTGATAACATTTAATAAAAATTACATTTAAATGGATCCCCATATAATCTTTCCCTGCACTTGTAAATCACTTTCCTATCAATGTCCCTAGTGCTTCCTGACATCTCTCCCTGCACTAAGATGCTGTGAAATGATTCCTCCCTATCCATTCCCTGCACTTATAAATGTGTTTTTTTTTCGTTTTTTTTTTCCACAATCGTTTTTCCACTTGCTGTCCCTAGCGCCTTCACATGTCTGTCTCTGCACTCTGAATGCTGGAAAATGTCTGACTGTAAGATGGCCGCCGTATTTATAGGGCTGTGACATCACAGGGCTGGCTGCTGATTGGCTGCATGCAGGCATGTCAATCTGGGTGATCCAGAGTTCCCAGAGTTCCTTTCCCCATGTCCTCAGTCCTCACACATGTAGCCACCATTTTAGGAAAATTGCGATTCATTACCAAAAACCGTGAGAAAATTCACGTTAGTTGCAAATCAAATTTTTCCTGAAATTCTAAACGAATTCCACTTCGTCAGCTTCGATTCGCTCATCTCTAGAGTTGTGCATATTAATCAGTGGTAGTTTTGAAACATCAGCAATCCTGGCTATCAAGAACTTTCAATGATTGTTAAGAATTGAAACAATGATCAAGGCTTCCATTATGCAAGTCGAGCGCTGATAATGTAGCGCTCTCTACAGGCCATCAGAGCTCTGTAGCACATAAGCACCTATCTCCTTGTACTACTGAAAAAGAACCTTGACCCCTCTTTTGTTGGCCAGTAGCTTGAGTGACACAAGCTCCTTCCCCTGACTGAATTGATTTATTATGAGTGCATCACCTCCAGTTTTACAAGTTAATGAAGTACAATTTTAGAAGCTCTTTACTTCTTAACTGAAAAAAAAAAGACTGAGAACAATGTAATGCACTGCAGGTGTGAGGACATGGAGAAAGGAACTCTGGGAAGGTGGGATCACCCATAATGCCATGCATGCAGCCAATCAGCAGTCGGCCAGCCCTGTAATGTCACAGCCCTATAAATAGCGTCAGCCATCTCAGAGTCTTCCATTTACCAGTGCACTTAGTGCAGGGAGAGACATCTGCAGGCACTAGGGACAGTGATAGGAAAGACTTGATTGTGGTGAAAAAAAAAAAAGATTTATAAGTGCAGGGAAAGGATAGGGAGGAATCGTTTTAGAGCATTTATGTAGAACAGGGTTCAGAAGGGGAGGTTACAGACTGGGTAATAGGAACAATCCTATTACACCTTGGTGCACTGACTGCGGATCCAAATTGCCATTATACAGCTCTGTCATTCCAGCAAATCGTTCTTGTTATTGGGGTGCAAGTGCTTCACAGGGGAGTGGCCTAAATGTTGCTGGCACAGGCTGAGGTTGCATCAGAGTAAGGGGGCATGGCAGCAGGGGTTTGAGTGAGAGGTCTGAGCTCCCGGTGTCACCACAGCAACCCAGTGGTTCTTGAATGATTAACTCGGCCATCCACTTCATCCCAAGTGACATCAGACACCCCCAGCCAACAGTCGGTGGGTTCGCCAGACACAATCCTTAGTTGGCATGGCCCGGTAGCAAGCACTGTGCCCTCACGTGTCCTCAACCTGCCTCTGTCCTTTTCTGTTTCCTCAGCCAGAGAAGTATTATATGCTGTGGGCTAAGCCCCACTATACATCGGGGACGAGCTACTAGAGGACAGTCAGCAGCTACTGGCCAGCAAAGATGTGGAGGAGACATTTACCGCTTCCTCCGCTAGGCGGGCAAGTAGTAATGAGAAGAGTGGCGTGGGAGCTAGTGTTGCGAGTGGTGAGGCTGGCCTGACCCAGAGACCATTGAGGAGGACATCAGTGACGTGCAGACAGTACGCGATGATGGTGATGTAGCTGATTGCACTTTGGAGCTGGGTCAATTAGGGGCTTCATCATCACTGGTCGAAGAGGGTGGCAGCTTGCCAGTGAGGCAGTTGCGGAGCCAGCAAGTCTCTAGCGTGGCTGGGAGTCAGCAGGGTGGTAGCAGTGGGAGGTCAGTGGCCAAACGTGCCCGGGGTAGACCACCCACTTCACTGGAGCCTACCTACATGGAAAGTAGTGGTGCATGGGTTCACAGAAGCAGCAGCAGTAAGTCAGTGCGTAGTATTGGGGGTAAAATCACCTACTTGGCGCTGAGGCAGTTTTTTGGTGAAGCATAGCCAGGGTGGTCCAGCCTGCTGCAATAACCGCTGCATCACCCAGTGGCACGCACCTGGTTTAAGGCAGTCAAGGCTCCACCACCTCAGCCGAAGGGAGCTGTCTGTCCTTCCCATCATCTGCTGATCTTGATGCTCCTGCTCCTCCTCATCAGTCATTCCGTCAGCAATCGATCACCAAATTGATTGCCAGAGACAACAGTGTGCTTGCATTTATCCAACGGCGCAGAAGCTGAATGTGCTCCTGTCCAAGTTGCTGGTGCTGCAGTTCCTCCCTTTCCAAGTGGTGGACTCTGCACCTTTCAGAGAACTGATGGCTTGTGCCAAGCCGAGGTTGAGAGTCCCAAGCCATCATTTCTGTGCCAAAAAGGCAGTACCTGCCCTGCACACACATGTAGAACAGAAGGTGGTCCAGTCCTTGAGCCTATTGGTGTCTGCCAAAGTGCACGGCAGCGCCGACGTGTGGAGCTATAACTACAGTCATGGAAAATACATGTCCTATGGCCCACTGGATGAATGTGGTTCATGCAGAGCCACACCAGCAACTTGGCCAGGTGACGTCGCTTCCGCCTCCATGTTGTCACGCCGTTGGTCCTACGAAAATGTCCGCCTCTCCCTCCTCATCCTCCACCGTGTCCTCAGCCTCCACTGCAGGGACAATTCAGAGTGGCCCTCCAGCATACCTCATTTTCAGGTCACGGCGGTGTCACTCTATTCTGCACCTCGTTTGCCTGGGCGAACGGAGTCACATAGGGGAGGAACTGCTTCGCATTCTTCATCAAGAAATCGAATCCTGGCTTTCTCCGCGACAACTCAAAATCAAAACCATGGTGACCGACAACGGGAAGAACATGGTGTCGGCGCTATGTCAAGGAGGGCTGAGCCTTGTGCCCTGCATGGCACACGTGTTCAATCTGGTTGTCAAGCGGTTCCTGAAGTCTTCCACCCATCTTCAAGACATCCTGAAAATGGCCAGGAAACTTTGCATGAACTTCAGCCACTTTTACACCGCAAAGTACACCCTCCTTGAGCTGCAGCGGCAGAACGGCATCCCCCAACATAGGCTGATATACAACGTTTCCACTAGGGGTCGACCGATATTGATTTTTTAGAGCCGATACCGATACCTATATTCGTGAACTTTCAGGCCGATAGCCGATATTTTATACCGATATTTTGCGCATTTTAATTTTTGGATTTTTTTTTTCTGTTACAGCGTTCAACGCTTTAAAAAAAATATATATTTTAATAGTTTGGACTTTTTGGGCATGGCGATATGTTTTTTTATTTATTGTTTATATATTGTATATGTAAAATTGGAAAAGGGTTAATTTATACTTAATTTTTTTTTACTATTTTAAATTTTTTAACTTTTTATTTTATTACCATTTCCCCCCTTAGGTGTAGAACCTGTGCTCTTTACATCCCTTGTCCTATTCACCCTAATAGAGATCTATCAGGGTGAATAAGATCTTACACTGTCCCTGCTGCCCTGTGCTATGGGCACACAGCTGCAGGAACCATGGCAGCCAGGGCTTCAGTAGCATCCTGGCTACCATGGTAACCGATCGGAGCCCCAGCGTTACACTGCTGGGGCTCCGATCAGAAGAGAGATGGTGGGGGACCCTGTGGCCACTGCCACCAATGATATTAATACTGAAGGGATGGGGGGGGGAGGAGGGGGGATGGGGGAGGGCGCACTGGTCACCAATGTTTTTTATACTGTGGACAGGGGGGGCTGAGGGCGCACTGGCCACCAATGATAATAACGTTTAAGATATTACAAACGCAGGCATTAGATGCACATTGCCAGACCCTGCCTCTGATAGAGCACTGCGATGCGCGGCAATTAACCCCTCAGGTGCGGCACCTGAGGGGTTAATTGCCGTGGATCGCACCGCTCTATCAGAGGCAGTGTCTGGGCAATGTGCTTCTAATGCCTGTGTTTGTAATATCTTAAACGCTATTATCATTGGTGGCCAGTCCTTAGCCCCTCCTCCTCCTCTTCTCTCATTGGTGGCCAGTGCGTCCTCAGCCCCTCCTCCTCTTCTCTCCATTGGTGGCCAGTGCACCCTCAGCCCCTACTCCTCTTCTCTCATTGGTGGCCAGTATGCCCTCAGACCCTCCTCCTCCTCTTCACTCCATTGGCAGCGCGGCACAGGAGGAGGGAGAGACACTGCCTCCTTCTCCCCTGTGCTGCTGAGGGAACATGGCCGCGCTGAGACCGGCACGCTCATGTTCTGTGATAGCACAGTTATCGGTATATCGGCCTGGTTAGGGGCCGATACCGATAACTGTGCAAATCATGAATATCGGCCGATAATATCGGCCAAACCGATAATCGGTCGACCCCTAGTTTCCACCCTCCATATATTGGACCGACTATGTGATTATCCAAGAGGACAGGAGTACTCCTCTGTGTAACCTCGATGCCAGCAAGTGGCAGCTAATGGTGACACCTGCCGTTTGCTCAGGCCCTTTGAGGAGGCCACGATATTTGTCAGTCGCCAGGACTACAGGATGAACAACGTCATTCCACTGCTTCATGTCCTGGAACAGATTCTGGTAAATCTGGCTGGTCAGGGGACTGGAGACGTGGCGCCTAGATCTCATGGCCACATGAACCCAGTGGGGGCTGAATTGGAGGAGGATGACATTGTAGCACAAGAAATGTTTAGTGAAATGGGTAGTTTTTCTACACAGGTGACAGGAGAGGAGAAGCAGGAGCAGCCAGAGGAGCTACAGGGCAATGAGGAAGACGAGGTAGTATGCAGTGGAGATGGAGAGAAGGAGTTCCTCTGAGTCACTTGCACAAATGGCCCGATGCATCCTCACTTGCTTGCGTAGTGACAGCCGAATTGTCACCACTCGGCCGAGGGATGACTTCTGGCTCTCCAACTTGTTGGACCATCGCCACCGGTCCAAAATGGGGACCTTTTTTACACCCACTGAGAGGAAGGACAAACTGAACTATTACAGAGACATCCTATGTAGTCAGTACCAGCTCCATCAGCAGCAGCCTGAGTCTAGAGTCGCTAATGAGCAGCTTTCTTCACCCATCTAGTGAAGAAACTACTCACCAGCTGAAGCAGCAGCTAGACCAGGAGCAGGACCTAAACCAGCAGGTGGTGGCATACTTGGACAGTACTCTGCCACCCCACATTGAAGATCCGCTGGACTGCTGGGCAGCCAAACTGGATTTGTGGCCGCAACTGGAAGAGTTTTTCCTGGAAACGCTGTCCTTCTCAGCCAGTAGTGTGGCATCAGAGCAGGTGTTTAGAGCGGCGGGGGCCATAGTTACCCCAAGAAGAACTCGCCTTTCCACCCAAAATGTGGAGAGACTGCCTCAGCTACTATTCTGATGCTGCCACCCGCCTGATGCCTTACATCTGATGCCAAGTGCTTCTTCTTTCACCCACCATCTTCAGCGGGTACTGGTATAGCCACCCGCCTCCAAACTATGTCACCTTGCCACTCTGTGGCCTACTGATGCTGCTGACACCTCCACACTATGTCACCTTTCCACTCTGTGGTCTCCTCATGCTGCTGCCACCTCCACACTATGTCACCTTGCCACCTTGTGGTATCCTCATGCTGCTGTCACCTCCACACTGTGTCACCTTGCCACTCTGTGGCCTCCTGATGCTGCTTCCACCTCACCACCATGTTATAGGGCCACCCTGTGGACTTCTCATGCTGTTCCCACCCTCCCCACTTCATGACTGGGCCACTATTTTGCCTTTTGGCCTGGCTGACATTATCATTTATTTGACCCTTCTTCTGATCCTTTAGAAGGAAGGAAAAATCAGACGGACAATGGATCCTGTCTGTGTAACAGCTGTATGGCCTGTATGGTCCCAACAGAATTTGCTTGTGATTTAGTAGTGTTGAAGCTGATTTCAATTAAAGCATTTAAGATAGAATCTGGTGCTCCAAACCTCCACACTATGTCATCTTGCCACCCTGTGGTCTCCTCATGCTGATGCCACCTCCACATTATGTCACCTTGCCACTGTGTGGTCTCCTCATGCTGCTGCCACCTCCACACTGTGTCACCTTGCCACTCTGTGGCCTCCTGATTCTTCTATCAGCATTAAGGAAGTCCGCAGCACTCAATTTAATGGAAAAAGCAGTGCTTGATAAAGTCCAGTCCTTGGTCGAAATGTCGCTGTGATTATGCTGCTTTTTTAAATAAAAACCACCAGAATTTTTTCATTAAATTGGCGAGTGCTGTGGACTTCTTTAATGCTGATAACTGAATGGGACCCTCAGCCAGGATTCCTATCGGCATGCAGCAAAAAATTCTTTATTCACTAAAGATATGTTTCATCCCCAATTTGGGATGGGAGGTGCTGTTCCTATATTATTGCTTGACCTCCTGATGCTGCTGCCACCTCCACACTATGTCACCTTGCCACTCTGTGGCCTCCTGGTGCTGCCACCACCTCCACACTGTCATTGTGCCACTCTGTGGCCTCCTCATACTGCTTCCATCTCATCACTATGTTATAGGGCCACTCTGTGGACTTCTCATGCTATTCCCATCCTCCCCACTTCATGACTGGGACACTATTTTGCCTTTTGGTCTGGCTGACATTATCATTTATTTGACCCTTCTTCTGATCTGTCAGAAGGAAGGAAAAATAAGACGAACAATGGATTCTGTCTGTGTAACAGCTGTAAGACCTGTATGGTCCCATCAGAATTGGCTTGTGATTTTGTAGTGTTGAAGCTGCTTTTAATTAAAGCATTTAAAAAACAATCTGGGGCTTCAAATCAAGATACCCTAAAGGGGTAATATCCACGTGTGGCAAAGACAGACGTTGACACACAAGCTGGTCAAAGACAATCTCTCACTTTATTACAGTAACCTAAACAGTTTATACAGCTTCAGGGAGAATTCTGAAATTTCATCTCCATATTCCATTAACTCTTGTAAAATCAGTTTTGAATACTTTGAATAGTGTATTTTCCAAAATGGGTCACTAGTTTCTACTCTCATGGTGGATTGGGGGGGTTGGGGGGCTTCAAATGAGACATGGTGTCAAAAAATCAGTCCAGCAAAATCTGCCTTCCAGAAACCATTTGGCGTTCCTTTTCTTCTGCGCCCTGCCGTGTGCCCACACAGCAGTTTATGACTACATATGGGGTGTTTCTGTAAACTACAGAATCAGGGCAATAAATATTGAGTTTTGTTTGGCTGTTAAACCTTGCTTTGTTAGCGGGGAAAAAATGATTAAAATGGAAAATCTGCCAAAAAAGTGAAATTCAGAAATGTCATCTCCATTTTCCATTAATTCTTGTGGAACACCTAAAGAGTTAACAACATTTGTAAAATCAGTTTTGAATACCTTGAGGGGTGTAGTTTCTAAAATGGGGTCATTGTTGGGTGTTTTCTATTATGTAAGCCTCACAAAGTGACTTCAGACCTGAACTGGTCCTTAAAAAGTGGGTTTTGGAAATTTTCTGAAAAATTTCAAGATTTGCTTACAATCTTCTAAGTCTTCTAACGTCACCAAAAAAGAAAATGGCATTCACAAAATGATCCAAACATGAAGTAGACATATGGGGAATGTAAAGTAATAACTATCAGGGCCAGTGACCCAGTCAGCTATCCTAGCAGCTAAGCGATGTCTTCTCCAAAAATGGCTACAACCCTCCACCCCATCGGCACAGGAGGTGTTCCAACATATCAAAAAATGTTTTGATATGGAGCGGTTGGAAATCGAACAATCCAAAGGTATAGCAATCAAAGGATTCTTTCATAAATGGGAAACTTTTATTCTCACAATATACTCTGATAGGGAACTCCGCAGCTTTAGGAAACCATTCCTAAATACAGAATGGTACCTGAAGCGGAAGGTTGCGGGCACCCTGTGAAGGCTATTGGTGGATTAAGAGAGATTCCACTGGAATTCATTCAAACCTGTTTCACGGAAAGCCATTGTACCTGTGAGTAAAGAACCCAGCTTGAGAGGGAGGGAGGGAGGGAGGAAGGGGGGGGGGGAACTTACGGTTATAATGTCATCATGATAGTACAACTACGTGTACAATGCTATCACTTCCTTTACTATGTAACCAGTATTTTGCACTACTGTATTAACGTGAATTTTTATATTATTTGTGAAAAACCAAAAGAATATATTTAAAAAAAAAAAAAAGCTGCCAACCTAGTGGGTAAAATAGCTCCCACAGTGAAGACAAACACACCTAATTTGAGTGGTAACTGGCTGTTCCCAAAAGGATTTTTTAGATGTGGCTTCTGCAAAAGGAGCTTCTTCTTGGCGCTAACATCGACCTGTAAGACTGAGTTCATCCTTAAGTTATTTGGTCAGTTTTGGCCCCGTGACTACCCAAATAAGTCAAGTGTGCAGTTATTCTAAGAGCGACGCCTGTCATGGACTTACAGTATTATTTCACTACCAGAGCAGACTTCCTGTGCGTGTTACTGCAAGGCACAGTGTTTTACACCACTATAAAGGCTCTCTGAAGGCAGGAAATAGCCGTTTTTAACAAGATTTACCACAAATAAATTCAGACCGAACCGCTAAATAAAAATTTTAAAAATTTCGCTCATCCCTAATTACAATTTCCACAGTAAACCGAGCATCAAATGTAATCCCGTAATACAGCTTTTGTTTTGCTGCTTTCCAGGTTTGGATAACAGTTATGGCATAGTCTCCTGTGTAACCGCATGAACGTTCAAAAACTGCAGAATGCCCTAAAATACATGACTTTCAATTGTGCTGGGTGAATGGGATGTCAAATATTCACATTCACTACAGTGTAATATCTGCCAAATCCCAGTGAGACTGTGATGCAGTGCCAGTAACACTGTGCCAAAGGGTGTTGCATGATGCTGTAACTTGTTATAAACTCAAGTTAATTGCAGAACAAAACTTTACATCCGTGGAGGCACATGCTTAAAGGGGTTCTCCCTGAATTAACCAAATAAAATTATTGAGAATACTGAAACATTGCTTTATTATAAATGCATTACCAAATACTTTTTATTACTTAAAATAGATTTTTTTGTCTAGAAGGTAATCATCAGTCTGAAATAAAATGTCTGTCGTCCTATTAGTACAAACTAAACCCATCCTATTCACACAGCAAGGTTATTTCACACTGAGCTGCAGGCCTGTGGCCAGCTCTACAGGCCAGCTCTCTTCAGCTTTATTCCACTAATAAATACAACTGGTAATATCTTTAATGGAGTCTCTGTATGAACTGAGCTAATAAAGACACAGATGAAGTGAAGAGAGGATGGACAGCAGCACTATGTGTCTTGACTGTCCTATCTGCACTGGACATCATGGACATCAACGCAGATGGTGAGCGCTATTATCAGCGTAACCATCACACTTCTGTGTCTACTCAAATGCTCATTGCTCACAATCAAGGACGACGCTTTTCATCTGGAAGAGGTAGAAATGGGGGAAGACATTACACAGGGTGATAGCCAGACCACCCTCAGTTCGTCTTCTCAGTAGAGATGGCCCGAACTATTCGCCGGCGAACAGTTCCCGGCGAACATAGCTTGTTCGCGTTCGCCTCTGCCGGGCGAACATATGCGATGTTCGGTCCGCCCCCTATACATCATCATTGAGCAAACTTTGACCCTGTACCTCACAGTCAGCAGACACATTCCAGCCAATCAGCAGCATACCCTCCCTCCCAGACCCTCCCACCTCCTGCACAGCATCCATTTTAGATTCATTTGGAATTTGCAGTCTTAGTGAGAGGAGGGAGAGTGTAATTGCTGCTGATTTAATAGGGAAATTGATAGCTAGGCTAGTGAATTCAGTGTCCACTCCAGTCCTGAAAGACTCATCTGATCTCTGCTGTAAGGACAGCGTCCTGACAGCACCCCAAAAAGCCCTTTTAGGGCTGCAACATTAGTCAGCTTTTTTTTCCTTTATATGCATATTGCAGTTGCATGGCCTGCCTGTGTGTGAGGAGCTGCAGGCCCACAGACTGTAGTGTGCCCACTGCCAGTGCCCACCCCTGTCATCCCGTGTGGTACAGGACTTTGCATCAAAAAAGGCATTTAATTTTTACACTTTAATCTAAGGTTAGTTGCCTGCCAGTGTGTGTCAGGCTGACTTCCACTGACTGTAGTGTGCCCACTGCCAGTGCCCACCCCTGTCATCCCGTGTGGCACAGGACTTTGCATCAAAAAAGGCATTTAATTTTTACACTTTAATCTAAGGTTAGTTGCCTGCCAGTGTGTGTCAGGCTGACTTCCAGTGACTGTAGTGTGCCCACTGCCAGTGCCTACCACTCATACCGGCTGGCAGAGGACTTTGCATCAAAATAGGCATTTAATTTTTTCACTTTAGTGTAATTTCAGCTGCTTGCCTGCTGCTAGTGTGTGTCAGGCCGACTTCCACTGACTGTAGTGTGCCCACTGCCAGTGCCCACCCCTGTCATCCCATGTGGCACAGGACTTTGCATCAAAAAAAGTCATTTAATTTTTACACTTTAATCTAAGTTTAGTTGCCTGCCAGTGTGTGTCAGGCTGACTTCCAGTGACTGTAGTGTTCCCACTGCCAGTGCCCACTACTCATACCGGCTGGCACAGGACTTTGCATAAAAAAAGGCATTTAATTTTTACACATTAGTCTAATTTCAGTTGCTTGCCTGCTGCTAGTGTGTGTCAGGCCGACTTCCACTGACTGAAGTGTGCCCACTGCCAGTGCCAACCACTGATACCGGGTGGCACAGTAGCTTGCCGATAAATAAGGCATTTCATTTTTACACATTAGTCTAATTTCAGTTGGTTGCCTCCTGCCAGTGTGTGTCAGGCCCACCTTCACAGACTGCAGTGTGCCCACTGCCAGTGCCAACCACTGATACCGGGTGGCACAGTAGCTTGCCGATAAATAAGGCATTTCATTTTTACACATTAGTCTAATTTTAGTTGCTTGCCTCCTGCCAGTGTGTGTCAGGCCCACCTCCACAGACTGTAGTGTGCCCACTGCCAGTGCCAACCACTGATACCGGGTGGCACAGTAGCTTGACGATAAATAAGGCATTTAATTTTTACACATTAGTCTAATTTCAGTTGCTTGCCTGCTGCCAGTGTGTGTCAGGCCCACTTCCACAGACTGTAGTGTGCCCACTGCCAGTGCCCACCACTGATACAGGGTGGCACAGTACCACTTATCGGAAAAAAATGACAGGCAGAGGCAGGCCACCCCGCAGGGGCCGTCGTGGTCGTGGTGCTGTGATTTCCACTGTCCCTGGAATAATGCCTAGTGTTCAGAGGCCACGTACCCTGAACCCGAAAAATTCTGAGGACGTAGTTTACTGGCTTAGACAGGACAGCCAATCTTCAACAGCTTCTGCTAAGAACCTTGACGCACCATCCTCCTCCAGCTCAGCTTTGGTCACCTGCTCTCAAGTTACCACGCACCCGCCCGCCGCTGATAGGAATAGTACTAGTTAAGACACCACTCATATAGGGTGTCACAGCACATTGCTCTGTGCACGCGCAGTGCCCCAATTTGGGAGTATGAGGACCGACCAAGCTGCTTTTTCCATCTCCCGGTTCCTGAAATCAATTCAGTTTGGTGTATGAGAGTTTGGTCTGTCACTGTGAAGGCAGTCGAAGGTACCCGGCCTAAATTTTTTTTCACAAAAGGCAATCCCTGATATGGGATGTAACAGGGATTAAATTGATGAGAATAGTACTACAGAAAATACCACTCATATCGGGTGTGACAGTAAATTGCACGGCGCAGACGCTGTCACCGTGGTTTAAAACAGAGTGGAGGGAGCCAGCGTTTTTTTAACCATCTCACCGTTCGAAAAATCTATTCAATAAATGGCCCCCAGATTGGGGACGTTAGAGGGATTAAACTCATGAGAATAGTACTACAGAAAATACCACTCATATCGGGTGTGAGAGTAAATTGCACGGCGCAGAAGCAGTGACTGTGGATTAAAACAAAGGGGAGGGAGCCAGCGTTTTTTTAACCATCTCCCCGTTCGAAAAATCAATTCAATTGACCTTTCGGGGACCCTTGGTGTTGTACGTGGCTGGGTGGAGGAAGAAACCTTCAATGACATCACCGGGACGTGGCTAGCTTGGTATCCAACCTTGTGCAAATGAGGAGTTTGCGGTTGTGCAAATGGACTGTTTGCGGTGCATTAAAAGAGGAGTTTGGTATGTCAATAGTCAAAATATATGTTGTGGGATCCGCGCTGTTATTCAGTAGTAATGTGTTATCCTCCAGCAACTTTCAGATGTATAGGGATTAAATGCACCTCCACTTCTCAAAGGATCGTCAGTACACTCGTCTCCTAAAAGCCAGGTTTGTAGCCGGCCATCAAAACTCCATGTGAGCCACCGATCAATGCCTTCACCAGGTGCAGCACTCCTTACACAAAGAAAAATGGGAACATAGTGCAGTACCTCCGGTGTAAATAAATAGTAAAGGCTTTATTGTACTCACAAATTATAAGAACAAATCATGCTCGTAATAAATGCCCGACCCGGGTTTCGCAGATTCGCTTCTTCAGGGGCTGCAATGCATTGCAGCCCCTGAAGAAGCGAATCTGCGAAACCCGGGTCGGGCATTTATTACGAGCATGATTTGTTCTTATAATTTGTGAGTACAATAAAGCCTTTACTATTTATTTACACCGGAGGTACTGCACTATGTTCCCATTTTTCTTTGTGTAAGGAGTGCTTCACCTGGTGAAGGCATTGATCGGTGGCTCACATGGAGTTTTGATGGCCGGCTACAAACCTGGCTTTTAGGAGACGAGTGTACTGACGATCCTTTGAGAAGTGGAGGTGCATTTAATCCCTATACATCTGAAAGTTGCTGGAGGATAACACATTACTACTGAATAACAGCGCGGATCCCACAACATATATTTTGGCTTTGGATATTTAGGAGGACTGAACCTACTCCATCTAGGGATCAGCTGCTTGCTTTTGGGTCTTTGCCATATATTGTTTTTTTCGTTTGGTATGTCAATGTCTGAGAATTGGGCGTAACCCTTACACTACCTGATCGATACAACATCATACCTGATCGTATAGTAACATAGTAACATAGTATATAAGACTGAAAAAAGACATTTGTCCATCCAGTTCGGCCTGTTTCCTACAAGTTGATCCAGAGGAAGGCAAAAAACCCCTGTGAGGCAGAAGCCAATTTTCCTCACTTAAGGGGAAAAAAAATTCCTTCCCGACTCCAATCAGGCAATCAGAATAACACACACTGGATGTTTTAAAGCATGTTATTCCAAACAATTTAGGAATGTTAGTTGATTTATGCCCTTTATGGATTAAAACCCGACTCTGCGTCCACTACGTAATTTTCCATGGGAGTTTTGCCATGGATCCCCCTCCGGCATGGCACGGTCCAGGTGTTAGTCCCCTTGAAACAACTTTTCCATCACTATTGTGGCCAGAAAGAGTCCCTTTGGTTTTTAAAATTCGCCTGTCTATTGAAGTCTATGGCGGTTCGCCCGGTTCGCCTGTTCGCGAACATTTGCGGAAGTTCGCGTTCACTGTTCGCGAACTGAAAATTTTATGTTCGCGACATCACTACTTCTCAGCATGAATTGGACGATGAGGAGGAGGAGGAGGAGCAGTAGACGTTTGCCTCCGCTAAAGAGGGTGGTACACATGGAAGTTTAATTCCATCTGTTCAGTGTGGGTGGACAGAAGAGGAGGAGGAGGATGAGGAGATTGAGAGTCATCCTCCTGATGACGATAGCGAACTCTTGCCTGTGGGTACTCTGGCACACACGGCTGACTTCATGTTAGGCTGCCTTTCCCACGACCCGCACGTTATTTGCATTTTTGACAACACAGATTACTGGTTGTTTGCCCTTCTCGACCCCCGCTACAAAGAAAACTCATCTCTCATTCCTTTGATGAATGATGTGTGAATGGAGCCTTATATGTTGGTTTATTATAGATTAAGGATATACATTTTTTTAATCATATTCATTGTATGGTACTACAGGCACTTTATTCACCTTGTCATTTTTGTCTAAGGGCAATTTCACATTAGTGGCAGGGGAGTCCGTCAGGCTGTTCAGGTGGGTGAACAGCCTGTCGGATCCATCCATCCTGCTGCTAGTTCACGTGTGCCCCTGGACTGCCACTCTGTTCCCATTGACTATAATGGGGGCGGAGTTCCGGTGGCAGCGCGGCAGCGCACAGCGAGAGGCCGCCGGACTAAAAGTACTTTTAATTTGGTGGCCTCTCATCATGCGCTGCCTTGCTACTGCCGGAATTCCGCCCCTGCCCCCATTATAGTCAATGGGAAAGGAGTGGCAGTCCGGGGGCACACGTGAACTAGCAGCAGGACGGATCCGACAGGCTGTTCACCCGCCTGAACAGCCTGACGGACTCCCCTGACGCTAATGTGAAACTCCGCCGCCGGAACTCCGCCCCCATTATAGTCAATGGGGATGGAGCGGAAGTCCTGGGGCACACGTGAACTAGCAGCAGGACGGATCAGACAGGCTGTTCACCCGCCGGAACAGTCTGACGGACTCCCCTGCCGCTAGTGTGAAAATAGCCTAATTCAAGACACTAATTGCACCTTAATAGTCTTGTTATTATTATTTTTTGTATACTGTAATTTAATCATGTAAATTGTATTTAAATATGACCGCACTGATTGTCAATTAAATAGGTTTTAATTTTATAACATATCAATTTTTATCAGTAATATAGGATAAGTCTCCCTCCTCTTATTGCACCTTATTCAGCTAATCCTCAGCACTTTAATTTCCACAGTCTGGAGAGCATGGCCATCTCGCGGCCCGTTAGCTTCCATCCATCTCCATGGAGTCTCGGCGCTGGCGATGTCAATCCCCATCATAATGTGGTGATTGCCTTCTCCGGCGTCGAACTTGGGAAAGGGCGGAAGCAGATATGACGTGGCAGGCTATGATAGGTCATGCACCGCTAATATGGCTCACCATAGGCTATTTTGTCCTTTAATTAGATCCCTTACCCAAACCACTCCTCCTGAGGAAGCGAGACCGCGAAACGCGCGTCGAGGAGCATTTCACCATCAGCTCCATCACATTTAGGTATGATATTAGTACATTTTATGGCTTATTGCGATGTTTACATTGTTGAGAGTCACTGAATAGGTGAGGATCAGTATAGCACAGTACATTTTAGAGGCGCTTGATGCCCCAAATTTTGGATTTTTGGGATTCTTGTCACTGCTATTTTTAACTGGTCACCATTCTGTGAATTGGTAGCTGTATCAGTATAACTTTGATAGATGGCACAAGTCACTTTATTGCATGTGGTAGTTTGGGTTTGATATAGTGGTGAAAAATGTTTGCGTGTTCCCGCTAATATTTGTATACATTAATCATGATAATATTATTATTTTGAATCAAGTCTAATAAAGAGTATTTTTATGGTTAAAGGAAATCTATCACACTCATTTTTTGTTGGATTTGTAAGGATTATAAATGAAATAAAACAACCATAGTTACAGTTGTGTTCAAAATTATTCAACCCCCACTGAAATTGAGTGTTTTGGCCAGTTTGACATTGATTTTGACAATTTCAGTCATCTTGTTTATAATTAAATCAAAGAGACACTTGTAAGTCAGACAAATATAACATAACATTTATAATGAAATAACCACAAATGTCTTTTCTGTGCTCACATCATTATCAGTTTTATTCAACCCCCAAGTGACATTCAATCTTAGTACTTAGTACAACATCCTTTTCCAGTTATAACAGCTTTTAAACGTGAAGCATAGCTTGACACAAGTGTCTTGCAGCGATCTACGGGTATCTGTCACGACGGAGAGTGGGGAAACCCCCCGCCGCGCACTATCCACGGCCGCTGGGCCAAAAAGGACTAAAGCAGGGACATAGGAACTGCCAAACTAGCACGTCCCTAATGCTGGCCCTGGTCTCCTAACAGTATGGGCCGACCCCGAAGGTAGGAGGGCCCATACGTCCGGAACCTAGAGCCCTGGACATCCCTGCTTCACCCTGGATCTAACAGGGCAGAGACCACCTGCTCACCCAGGGACACGGATGAGCAGGAGTCTCCCGAGGCCCCTCTGCAGCCAGGACCCTGACAGTGTGAACCCCAGTACCGCAGGAGAGCATACAACCAAACACTCTTACCTGCCGCACCGCAGAAGATAATGCGGATCCAAGAACTCCCGACCTCCCATGCGGACAACTGACGCATGCGGATGGATCCCAAAGTGGCAGCACACCATCAGGTTGGTACCACACCCCTCCGGGCGGGCAAGCCCCTTCCGGAGCATCACACCGTGTCAACAAACACCAAACATACCCACACCATACAACAACGACCAGGTGGGGAAGGGATACACAGACACTCACCAGGGAAGGAACCACATAGCAAACAATATAACAAATAAGGGTGGCTCACGCAGACATCAAGTGGGGAACAGACAATAAGCTCCAGCCATGCTCACACCATGACTGGACAAACCAAACTGACCTTCAGGCTCCACACACTGACACTTAAGGAGGCCTGAGGACACACCCACCATACAAAGCAGCCACACCTTAACCCTGTGCACTCCACACAAACACAGAAAACACCAAACAGGGGAAGTGCACACATACAAACACATGTTGCCAAAGGCAACCGCATGCGTTGACAGCGAGCCGCCTAGCACCAAGCTCAGGCTGCTACACTGCCAACAACACAACGGGAAAACGAGTCACGACCATACACATGGTCGTGACAGTATCTTCGCCCATTCTTCATGGGCAAAAGCCTCCAGTTCAGTCACATTCTTAGGCTTGCGCACTGCAACTGCTTTCTTTAAGTCCCACCAGAGGTTCTCAATCAGATTTAAGTCTGGTGACTGCGATGGCCACTTCAAAATGTTCCAGGCTTTAATCTGCAACCATGCTCTAGTGGACTTGGAGGTATGCTTGGGATCATTGTCCTGTTGAAAGGTCCAACGTCTCCCAAGCCTCAGGTTTGTGACGGACTGCATCACATTTTCATCCAATATCTCCTGGTACTGAAGAGAATTCATGGTACCTTGCACACGCTGAAGCTTCCCTGTACCTGTAGAAGCAAAACAGCCCCAAAGCATGATTGACCCCCCGCCATGCTTCACAGTAGGCAAGGTGTTCTTTTCTTCACAGACCTCCTCCAAACATAGCGTTGATCCATGGGCCCAAACAGTTCTAATTTTGTTTCATAAGTCCACAGAACACTATCCCAAAACTTTTGTGGTTTGTCCACATGACTTTTGGCATACTGCAGTCGACTCTTCTTATTCTTTGGAGACAGCAAGGGGGTGCGCCTGGGAGTTCTGGTATGGAGGCCTTCATTACGCAGTGTGCGCCTTATTGTCTGAGCTGAAACTTCAGTACCCGCATCTGACAAATCTTTTTTCAGTTCCTCAGCAGTCACACAGGGACCTTTCTCCACTTTGCGCTTCAGGTAGCGCACAGCAGTCGAAGTCAGCATCTTCTTTCTGCCACGACCAGGTAGCGTTTCAACAGTGCCCTTTGCTTTGAATTTGCGAATGATGCTTCCTATGGTGTCTCTTGGTATGTTTAACATCTTTGCAATCTTCTTATAGCCATTGCCCTTCCTGTGAAGAGAAATCACCTCTTCTCTTGTCTTCCTGGACCATTCTCTTGACTTCACCATGTTTGTAAACACACCAGTAAATGTCTAGAAGGAGCTGAGTATCACAGTCATTTTAAATCTGCCTAATTGGTGCTTATTATGCTTGATTGCTGCTCCTTGACATCCACAGGTATTTTCAATACCTGATCGAAAACACTTGAATGAACCTCTGTTCTTAAGAGTGGTAGTCTTTAAGGGGTTGAATAATTGTGTCAATGAAGAAATCACAAAAAAAAAACATTTAATACTGTATTACAAAAACAATTGATGTCATTTTAGTTGCATTTGGTTCTTCGAAAAGTCCTTGTAAGATTTCATTCTGAACACAATTACAAATGTACACTAAATTCCCTAAAACCCTTTACAGCATTGGGGGTTGAATAATTTTGAACACAACTGTAAGTTGTTCATTTAACCCGTGCGGGAAAAATGTTTTAAGTGAGAAAATTTATCGGCTTTACATTGTAAAATAATCCGGTCCCTCTCACCACCCTTCACAAGGGGTTTTACTTGCTCAATAATCACAGGAAAAAAAGTATAATAATGCACAACAAAATAGATGCAAGCATTACATATAGACTAAGCCCTCATTCTGATATAATAAAATCTGAGACTCTTAGCCAATATATTTTGATCAAAACACATCTATGCCTGCCTACCCACCTTGACTAGGAGCAGCACACTATATGTGCAGAGTCTGCGCTCCTGAACATAGATGCCCAATGGCATAGGTAAGTTTAGTGTAGGTCCTGCCTGACCTGAGACCACCTTGGCGGGGGTAGATGGGCACAGATTTTGATCAAAATATATTGGCTAAGAGTTTCAAATTTTATCATATCAGAATGAGGGCTTAGTCTATATATAATGTTTGCATCTATTTTGTTAGTGCATTATTATAATTTTTTTTTGTGATTTTTTCATAAATGTAGCAAGGGACATCCGCATATTTAAAATTATAATATTGTGCAGGATGTTGTTTTTTATCTCTTTTTTTTTTTTTTGTTTGTTTACCTGCTCAATACCTACAACCCTCAAACACCTGCTCTCCATCGTGATATTCATGTACATGCTTCAACATAGCCGTGTCCCTCTTATTCTCTGTATCTCCCAAGTGCTCACCTATTCTTCTCCATAGTTCCTGTTTTGTTTTGCCTATATATTCAAGGTTACATGGAGGCAAATGACACCACTTCGACCCCCAATCTTATAAGGCTAAAATAAATAGCCACACTGACAACTTTTAATGGAATAGAAATGGCCGCTGTGCTTTATTAAGGGTGACCAAAATTAAAACCAATAAATATTTTTATTTAAATTAATTAATTAATAATTAAACCATAACCATAAAAATAAATACAAATCCAAAATTATCCATATCTAGACCAAGATCCGCTCAGCATCAGCTGAGCGATACAGCCCCTCTAATAAAGCACAGCGACGAATTGACTTCATTTGGGGAGGGAGGGCGGGCGCTGTCCAAATCAACGTTGACTGCCCTGAGATAGCGGCGGACCTGCAAATATAAAGGGAACGAAATTCCCGCCGTGCGGTCAAGGACAAATCAGAGAGCTGGAAATCTCCCCCAGCAACAGGGAATCACCAATCAGAAGCGCAGCTTTAGTTGCTATCCAGATTCTTTGTTTATAACAAAACCAGCTCCAACCGGATTCGCCTTCTCTTTAACTTGACTGAGGTAATTTTACCTGAAAAATAAAGGCGAGAAAAGAGAGCTCTGGTGGGCCTGTACATGGAGGCAAATGACACCACTTCGACCCCCAATCTTATAAGGCTAAAATAAATAACCACACTGACAACTTTTAATGGAATAGAAATGGCCGCTGTGCTTTAACCACTTCAGCCCCCCTAGCTTAAACACCCTTAAAGACCAGGCCACTTTTTACAATTCCGCACTACACTACTTTACCCGTTTATTGCTCCGTCATGCAACTTACCACCCAAATGAATTTTACCTCCTTTTCTTCTCACTAATAGAGCTTTCATTTGGTGGTATTTCATTGCTGCTGACATTTTTACTTTTTTTGCTATTAATCAAAAATAAAATTCTGTTGTAAAATTCTTTAAAAAAAACTACATTTCTAAATAAATTTTTCTCTAAATTTATTGTTCTACATGTCTTTGATTAAGTCTTTGATTAAAAAAAATTCAATAAGTGTATATTTATTGGTTTGGGTAAAAGTTATAGCGTTTACAAACTATGGTGCAAAAAAGTGAATTTCCGCATTTTGAAGCAGCTCTGACTTTCTGAGCGCCTGTCATGTTTCTTCAGGTGCTAGAATGTCAGGATGGTATAAATACCCCCCAAATCACACCATTTTAGAAAGAAGACACCCCAAAGTATTCGCGGAGGGGCATGGTGAGTTCATGTATCATTTCATTTTGTTTCACAAGTTAGCGGAAAATGACACTTTCTGAGAAAAAAAAATAAATAAAAAAGTTTCAATTTCTGCTAACTTCTGGCAAAAAAAAAAGAAATCTCAGACGGACTCACTAAGCCCCTCAGTGAATACCTCGGGGTGTCTACTTTCCGAAAAGGGGTCATTTGTGGGGTGTGTTTACTGTTCTGGCATTTTGGGCGGGGCTAAATTGTGAGCCGCCATGTAAAATCTAAAGGTACTCGTTGGAATTTGGCTCTTTGCACTCAGGTTGCAAAAGTGTCACACATGTGGTATCGCCGTACTCAGGAGAAGTAGGGCAATGTTTGGGGTGTATTTTTACATATACCCATGTTGGGTGAGAGAAATATCTCTGTAAACTGACAACTTTGTATAAAATTTTTTAAAAGTTGTCGTTTACAGAGATATTTTTCACACACAGTATAGGTATATATAAAAATACACCCCAAAACACATTGCCCTACTTCTCCTGAGTATGGCGATACCACATGTGTGCCACTTTTTGCAGCCTGGGTGCAAAGAGGCCCTAAAACCAATGAGTACCTTTAGGATTTCACAGGGCATTTTTACGCATTTGGATTCCAGACTTCTTCTCACGCTTTAGGGGCCCCTAAAATGCCAGGACAGTATAAATACCCCACATGTGACCCCATTTTGGAAAGAAGACACCCCAAGGTATTCTGTGAGGGGTATGGTGAGTTCATGTAAAATTTTATTTTTTGTCACAAGTTAGTGGAATATGAGACTTTGTAAAAACAAAATAAAAAAATAAAAAAACTATTTCCGCTGACTTGTGGCAAAAATAAAAATTCTGTGGACTCACCATGCCCCTCACGGAATACCTTGGGGTGTCTTCTTTCCAAAATGGGGTCACATGTGGGGTATTTATACTCACCTGGCATTTTAGGGGCCCCTAAAGTGTGAGAATCCAAATGCATAAAATGCCCTGTGAAATCCTAAAGGTACTCATTGGTTTTAGGGCCCCTTGTGCATCTTGGCTGCAAAGTGTCACTCATGTGGTATCGCCGTACTCAGGAGAAGTAGGCATAGTTTGGGGTGTATTTTTACATATACCCATGCTGTGTGAGAAATATCGCTGTAAACGACAACTTTTTACATTTTTTAATTCAAAGTTGTCAGTTTACAGAGATATTTCTCTCACCCAGCATGGGTATATGTAAAAATACACCCCAAAACACATTGCCCTACTTCTCCTGAGTACGGCGATACCACATGTGTGACACTTTTTGCAGCCAAGATGCGCAAAGGGCCCAAATTCCAATGAGTACCTTTAGGTTTCACAGGGCATTTTACGCATTTTGCTTTCTCACGCTTTAGGGGCCCCTAAATGCCAGGGCAGTATAAATACCCACATGTGACCCCATTTTGAAAGAAGACACCCAAGGTATTCCATGAGGGGCATGGCGAGTTCATAGAATATTTTTTTTTGGCACAAGTTAGTGGAAATAGATTTTTATTGTTTTTCTCACAAAGTCTCCCTTTCCGCTAACTTTTGACAAAAGTTTAATTTTTCATGAACTCATTATGCCCCTCAGCGAATACCTTGGGGTGTCTTCTTTCCAAAATGGGGTGACATGTGGGGTATTTATACTGCCCTGGCATTTTAGGGGCCCTAAAGCGTGAGAAGAAAAATGCGTAAAATGCCCTCCTAAAAGGTACTCATTGAATTTGGGCTCCTTTGCGATCTTGGCTGCAAAAGTGTCACTCATGTGGTATCGCCGTACTCAGGAGAAGTAGGGCGATGTGTTTAGGGTGTATTTTACATATACCCATGCTGGGTGAGAGAAATATCTCTGTATATTGACAACTTTGAATAAAAAATGTAAAAAGTTGTCGCTTACAGCGATATTTCTCACACCCAGTATGGGTATATGTAAAAATACACCCCAAAACACATTGCCCTACTTCTCCTGAGTACGGCGATACCACATGAGTGACACTTTTTGCAGCCAAGATGCTAAAGGGGCCCTAAAACCAATGAGTACCTTTAGGATTTTACAGGCCATTTTTACGCATTTGGATTCTCACGCTTTAGCACTCCTAAAATGCCAGGGCAGTATAAATACCCACATGTGACCCCATTGTGGAAAGAAGACACCCTAAGGTATTCCGTGAGGGGCATGGCGAGTTCACAGAAAAAAATTTGGCACAAGTTAGCGGAAATTGTTTTTTTTTTTTTTTTTTACAGTCTCATATTCCACTAACTTGTGACAAAAATTTTGCATGAACTCACCATACCCCTCACGGAATACCTTGGGGTGTCTTCTTTCTAAAATGGGGTCACATGTGGGGTTTTTGTACTGCCCTGGCATTTGAGGGTCTCCGCAATCATTACACGTATGGCCAGCATTAGGAGTTTCTGCGATTCTCCGTATATTGAGCATACGGGTAATGAGATTTTTTTTTTCCGTTCAGCCTCTGCGCTGAAAAAAAAAAAAATGAACGGCACAGATTTCTTCATTCGCATCGATCAATGTGGATGAATAAATCTCTGCCAAAATCAGTGACTGCGGTGCGGTGGGCGGGGAGCTAGCTACCTAACAAGTAGCTAACTAACTGGCGGGGATAAGGGACCCTTATGCCCCATTCACAAGTCCGCAATTCTGTTTGCGGAACGGAATTGCGGACCCATTCATTTCTATGGGGACAGACTTTGTCCCGCTCGGATCCGGAATTACGGATCCGCGCTCCGGGTCTGCACTTCCGTTCCGCAAAAATATAGAACATGTCCTATTCTTGTCCGCACTGCGGACAAGAAAAGCATTTTCTATATAGTTCTGGCAATGTGCGGATCTGCAAAATGCGGAAAGCACATTGCCGGTGTCCGTGTTTTGAGGATCTGCGGATCGGATCCGCGGATCGGATCCGCGGATCCGTGAATCCACGGATCTGTGAATCCACGGATCCGCAAAACACATATGGACGCCTGAATGGAGCCTTACAAGGGGTGTGATCAATGACAGGGGGTGATCAGGGGTCTAGATGGGGTGATCAAGGGGTTAATAGGTGAGGGGGTGGGGGGGTTAGTGTAGTGTTTGGTGCAACTTTACTGTAGTTACCTGGTCCTCTGGTGGTCGATCCCAGAAAATGGGACCACCAGAGGACCAGGTAGCAGCTATATCAGACGCTGTTCATAAAACAGCATCTGATATAGCTGTTTGATGCGATTTATATCGCATCTACAGCCTGCCAGCGATTGATCATCGCTGGCAGGCTGTAGTACAACTCTTCAGACGCCAGACGCTGTGGGCGCGCGCGCGTTCACAGGAAGTCTCGCGTCTCGCGAGATGACGCCCCGGCGCGTCCGATCAGAAGAACAGGACCGCCCGCAGGACGCAATCCTGCGTACGGCGGTCCTGAAGCGGTTAATAAGGGTAACCATAATTAAAACCAATAAATATTTTTATTTAAATTAATTAATTAATAATTAAACCATAACCATAACAATAAATACCAATCCAAAACCATCCATATCTAGACCAAGATCCGCTCAGCATCAGCTGAGCGATACAGTCCCACAAGCCACGCCTAGCATAGGCGAGGCCCCCCAAAGCACAGCAGCCACTTCTCAATTATATTCTGAAGACCCAATTAAAAACGTCAATACCAACATCAGAAAGATGGACATTATCCGATCTGTAGAACCCTGGCACGAAACCTTTCAGATCTAAATGTCTATAACTAAAGCCGCCCACAAAGGGGAGAAATTTCTCCAATGCCCTGTTCACCCGTCTGCGTATTTTTTCAAGAAAAATACCATCTTTCCCTGACCAGACCAGCCGAGGAACTATCTCCGAAAAAACCAATGTAGTATAGGGTAGCATACATTGTAGAAGAGATAAGTCCCTCTTCATAACCCATAAAAATTCACAGGTCTTCAGACGCCCTATGTCATTACCTCCAAGGTGAAGCACCAGAAGATTGGGAGCTGGCCATTTAGATAAAAGTTTACGAATTTCCCCCAATAAACACTTCCAACTCAACCCTCTAATTCCCCACCAAAAAATATGCAGGTCAGCCGTATCAAAAGATAAGTTTTCAGAATATATTCTCTTCACGGCTCGCTTCTGAGCCCAGTAAATAAAGGAATGGCCCACAATCCAGACCACAACATGACTACCTGTGAAAACAGAAAAATATTCAGACTAGTAAAATTAAATCAGGCCTAACATATAATTTAACCCGATGAGAGTCCCAGCGCCCAATTCTCCTGACTATTGACTCATCTAAACCGAAACGTGCCGCCTCAGTAGCAGCCCCGATCCTAAATGAGTGGAAAGATATTTTACAGGAACTAAGCCCCAACAAACCAAAACATTTTTTTAATACTGAACTAAATTGGAATCTAGTGAGGGGAGAGAAATCTCTATGTATTAAAAATGGACCACTCAAGGCTGAGTGAACCTCCAGCCAAGACTTCACAGACATAACCGGGCATAAATCAGAACCCTCCCAAGCATTTAATCTAATGAATCTACCCCTGCCATATTGATCCGTCTTAGATCTTTTAAGAAAAATCTCGACCACATTACCTTGCAAAGTAACATCTGAGAAATCTAAACCTGAACAAACATTGCGACTAACCGCGACTAACTCACTGATCCTTAGAGCCGCAAAAAACGCTAAAACAAAAGCTGTACGAAAAAGCAAAGTCTCAAAATGATCAAAACACACTTTAGGCAATGTCTTACATAAATCGAACAGTAAGGGGATAGAGATTGGTCTCCTATTATCTATGTTTGACAGGCCTCTCCTATACCCTTTAAGCATCTGTTTAACTTGGAAATGAGACGATAACGGCCGAGTACCATATAATTTCTGAAAAAATGAAATACCTGCCACTATTCTAGAGACAGAAGAAGGGGCCAGATTCCTTTTAAATAAACTGGCAATGAACAGTAACTCATAACTTAATTCATTAACATTTGCACCAACTGCAACTGAATTGACAAAATTCAGCCAATCATGCCATGCGGCAGCATAAGCCGCCCATGTTCTCGGGGCCAAGGACTGTTTAATAGAATCATATATTAGTCCCATATCAGATCCCATACGTGACGAGGGCACGGACTCCCCTTTACCTCCGCTTCTGGAGCTACTTCCCGAAATTTCAAAAATTTCGAAAACGAGATAATGCGTCAGCTAAAACATTAGATGAACCAACTATATACTTAGCTTTAATCCATATATTATACTGCATGCAAAAAAGGACTAAATGCCTCAACAATTTAACTACAACATCGCATTTTGAAGAAAGAGTGTTAATGGCGAAACAAACCCCTTTATTATCTGAATGTAATAATATCCTTTTATTCCTATAATCAAAACCCCATAACACAATTGCCACAATCACTGAAAACAGCTCTAACAGGACAATATTCTTTGTCATACCGTTGTGCACCCAAGATGCTGGCCACTGCTGACCATTTGCCATTCCAAAATGCCCCATACCCACAGCTTCCAGCTGCATCCGTTAACAAGCCCAAGACATCAGATTCCACAAATTCCTCCTGCCATTAAAATCATGTAAAAATTCAAACCAAATAGACATATCATCCTTCAAACACTTTGACAATCTAATATGAGAACTAGGAGACCTCAATCCCCTAGTAGAAAAATAAAGACGTCTACAGAAAACCCTACCAATAGGGATAACTCTACTAGCAAAATTCAAGGACCCTAACAAAGACTGCATCTCCTTTAAACTACATTTTTTCTTTCTCAACAATGACACTAGTAAAAAACTAATTTTTTCTATTTTTTCAACCGAAAGCATAAAAACCATATGTTTTGAATCGATAACAATCCCTAAAAACTCTAAACGTAAACACGGATACACTGTTTTCTCTGTTGCAATAGGAATGCCAAAACAAGAACAAACGTCTAAAAATCTAACCAACAATTCCAAACAAAGATTAGAATCAGGAAAACTAACAAATAAAAAATCATCTAGGTAGTGTAAAACACCACCTCTTTTTATATCATAATCAATAACCCACTGAATGAATGAGGAAAAAGCTTCAAAGTAATAACAAGACAAAGAAAAACCCATTGGGAGACATTTATCAAAATAATAATAACCATCAAACTGAAAACCTAACGAATTAAAACCTGATGGCGAAACTGGCAATAAACGAAATGCTGACTTAACGTCCGCCTTTGCTAATAACGCTCCCTTACCAAAAGACCGTAAAAGGGATAACGCATTGTCAAATGAAGCATAAGCAAACGAGGCCTTTGATTTATCCACCATGTCATTTAAAGAGCTTTTTTCAGGAAATGACAAGTGATGGATAAGCCTGAAGTCACCTGGCTCCTTCTTTGGCACAACGCCCAAAGGAGAAAGCCGAAAATTCTCAAAGGGAGGATCTGTGAAAGGACCAGCAATTCTATCCAAATCAAGTTATTTTTGTAATTTTTTTTCTAACTACTTCTTTATGCAAAGATACGGATTTTAAATTCTCCACCCAACAGCAACCAACACCAAGGAACTGCGGAACATCAAAACCATTTTGAAACCCACTAAGAAGTAGTTCAGCTTTCTGACGATCTGGATAACGGACGAGCCACAGTCGCATTTCTGCCAACCTCACTGGACTCGATGCTCTTTGAAACCTGCTCCCTGGTATTTGGTTGCTGCTGGCCAGACTGGGAGTTCCTTTTGAAACAAGGTGACATGGGGTGCGTACCTCCACAAAAAAGAACACTCATGTCTAAAACGACAATTATTTAACCATTTACATGTGGATTTGTTGAATGCGAAACACACACCTTTTCTCATATTGGTCTGTGAAAGATTGGATGATTTAATTGGAACTGATTTTTGTGGCAACATCAAATTCACCCACAGACCAATATCCTTCACCCCCCATTTAAGAGACGGATGCACCGCCAATTTTTGACGGAATGTCTCGTCGTACTGGAACCACGCCATTCCACCAAAATTCCGGTACGCTTCTATAATTATGTCCAGATGCTGAAAAAGCCCAGAGCAAAGCTCAGGATGCTTCTCACCCAGTACTGCTGAATAAATACAAAAGGCCTGTAGCCAATTATTAAAAGACCTGGGGAGAAAGCGTTTTCTTTCATCATCCAATCTATCTTCTTTTTTAACCACATGTTCTTTGGCGGACGGCAATAAAGACATTAACTCAACATATTCCATCCGCCAAACACGTTCTTTGATGTTACTCAGGAGCGTAGCTAACGGCTCATGGGCCCCGGTGCAAGAGCTCAGCTTGGGCCCCCCTTCCCTCAGTGCTTTGTGTGTCTTCTTATGTGGCACAAGGGTCTTTGGGCCCCCTCAGGCTCCTGGGCCCGGTAGCGACTGCTACCTCTGCACCCCCTATAGCTACGCCCATGATGTTACTGCATAAATGAAATCCAAGCGGTGACACCTCACAAGCCAATGCTTCCTTAAAACAAGTCTCTTTAACACCAGAACCTTTTTCAACATTAGGTAACACACAGCCACTCACCACACTAGGCGGCTTAACCACTTGATCAGACTTAGAGCTCCAGACATCTGAAGCTGAATTAACCTTTTCCCTTACGTCCTACCAGCAGCACAGATGGGGTTAACCACCCCCCGTGGACTGGCAGAACCGGCGGAATGTTTAATGAGCCCAAGACTAATAACTCAATTTAACAATTAATTATCTCCTTAAAAGGAGGAAGTCAACCCCCAGCCCACTGTGTTTTTTTCTGTCCTCCTGGACAGGTGGACTAGGCGGTTAGTTCCCCCCTTTCTTATGGAAAGTGCGGGGAGCCTTCTTTTCGTTTGGGTAACGGCGTTGCCCTTTTTTCCTAGGTACCTTGTCAGTTTGGCCGGCAGCTTATTTGCTGCCGGCCCAGCAGCTAGCGCCTGGCTGGGAGTATTTTGGCGGCGTCCTTGGTCCAGGATTCCCGGTCCCTGTGCGCCGCCATCTTCCGGAGGTGACGCGGGGACTCTCCTTTTGCATCACCTCCGGGTAATCCGGCCGTGATTTTTTCACGGGCACGATTTTTTTTTCATAGATGCGATTCTTTTTATGCATCTTCCTGTGGAGGATTTACTGGGGGAAGGGTGGATTGGCTATCTCTCCCCTTCCCTTATTTTGGGAGGCTGTGTGCTCCAGTTCAGTCTCTGGCTACATATGCTTTTTCAGTTAGATCCCAGAGTCCTAAAATTGGTGTTGTTCCACTTGTGGTGTTTTTTTCCTCAGCTGCCTCCGGTCTGTTTTTCTACCTTTCCTGTGTAGATAGGTGGTTTACAAATGTTTTATTTGTCCCTTTTTTTCCACAGATGATGTCTTCTCCTCGGGATTCGGAGACAGGAAAGTGGATTCCAAGAGGAAGCATCTATCCTGCTACCATTGCAGCAGTCAACGGTTATTGTAAGCTGATCATACCTGCACTTGTGAGATCGCAGAAGCTAAACAGCTTAAGGCTGGGCTAAGACCAGCTTGGGAGACTGGTTGGGAATCCCTGGGTCTGTTGACTTAACCTACACCAGGTGTTACAGCTGCCATTAGAGGTTTCTGACCTCTAGTGAACCTACGTTGCAGGATATGTATCAATGGCTCTATTAAAGGAGTCATAGGCCTGCTGGATGGAAAGGCTTCCTATTCGTGCCCAGGCCCCTATGGAGACCTCTGTCCCGGTAGAGAGACCTTGGTCTCCTTAGTTTCTTCTCTCCTCGGATGAGGAGGAGCTGACTTTGTGTTTTCTCCTGGAAAGACACAGAAGTTGCTCAAGTCCATCAGGTCGGGGGACCATGATGTTGACTGTGGGGAGCCTCCCGTTCCCGGTACTCGGGCACATCGTGTCTTTAGAGCGGATGAGACCCTCCTCTCTATCATGATATAGAGTGGAAAAAACCTGGAAAAGGTCCGGTTTTAACAAAGAAGTTTAAATCCATGCTCCCGATGGCTTAACCCTTGGTGGATTCGTGGGGATCCATTCCCAAGGTGGACATGGCTATTGCCAAGTTGTCCAAGCGCACTCTGGTTCCTGCAGACAATGGGTCTAGCTGCAGGACCCCTTGCAGAGTGCACACTAAGGCGGGTGTTACGGCAGCTGCGGCTTCGCTTCCACAGCCATAGCGGCTTTTGAAGTCTCTCACGTTCCTCCGATCTCGCCTGGATCAAATTCAAGTTGATGTGAGACCAGAGGTTTTTCCAGGACGACATACTGGCTGCTTTCAAGACCATCAACCTGGCTACGGACTTCTTGTGCGATACCGCACAGCTCCAGTTGAAGCTAGCGAGGAGCTTCCCGCTAGCAAAGCAAGTCCTGGGAACAAGGCCAAACACAGATCCTTGCTATTGAAGCTAAGCAGCAGGTCTGTGGCTCATGGGAGACCAAGTGTGCCTTTGGCACCCTGTAACAATACTATCAAATAACATCAGTGGCCTATATATAGCATGGCCCTGGGATCAGCGGACCATATTTCATTTTGGCTTAAGCCTTGGGTCCCTGACAATTCCTCAAAATACAGAGTGACTGGAGAGCACAGCGAAAGGGCTTGAGGTGCTCTCGTGGAGGAGCCAAAGATGGAAAATCCACCTCCTGACTACGGGCCTCTTCGAGGCTTTTGGTTAATTCCCGTTACTCCTGCCAATAAGCTTCCCCATTCCTAAGCTTCATGTACCCGTCGGAGTCGTCTCTCCCACTTCTGAGAAGAATGGATCCAAGAGATCTCGGATCCCGGGGTCCTGAATATCATTTTCAACGGTTATTTAGTCAACAACACCTTTATTCCTCTGGACAGGTTTGTCAAGATCAACCTTCTACAAGCTGCCAAGGAGGCGATCCTAGAGGCCTACATTCTGGACTACATTTGCAAAGGGGCTCTGGAGGAGGTTCCGGCAGGAAAACGGGGCCTAGGGATCTATTCACCAGTTTTTTCTGGTTCCCAAGGCTTCAGGAGATCTCCGGATGATTATTGATCTGAGATATTTCAATCGATTTATAAGGAAGGTGAAGTTTCGTGTAGAAACCATCAGTTCAGTAGTTCACGTCATCAATCCTGGAGACGTGATGGCAACCCTGGACCTCAAGAATGCATATCTGCACATCCCGATCCATCCTGGTTCCAGGAAGTATATCAGGATCACGGTCCAGGTGTCCGGTGTCATCAGGCATCTTCTGTTTGTTGCCCTTCCCTTTGGCTTTTCTTCTGCCCCTCACATTTTTACCAAGGTGGTGGTTCTGTGGTGGCGCCATTGAGGCTTCAAGGACTGACCATCATTCCTTATCTGGACGACTGGCTTTGAAAGCCTCTGCTCTAGCGGTCCTAACCCAACTTCTTCAGGTAACAATCTCCTTTCTGTTCCACCTAGGTTGGATCATCAGCTGGTAGAAGTCGAGCGTGAGCCCGTCGACTTCAGTAAGATATCTAGGCTTCATAATCGACTCCACTGGGATGTCGCTCCAGTTGACTCCAGAAAGAAGATTCCGGGTTCAGAACACGGCAAGTTCCTTTCCCGCGGTTCAATCGGACTCTCATGAAGATGTTGGGGCTCATGTCAGCGTCTGCGGAAGCAGTCCCTTGGGCTCTATGGCACCTCCGCCCTCTACAGTCGGAGGTCCTCTCCTAATGGAATGGCAGCCCTGCTGGGCTAAACTCCCTGTGCTCCCTGACTTGGCAAACTCTGTATTCCCTCAGATGGTGGTGCCATCTATTAGACGGGAAGTCTATGACCCAGCCAGTCTGGGTCATATTGACTACAGATGCGTCCTAAGTAGGCTGGGACGCTCACCTAGACGACTCTCCAGTTCACGGGACCTGGTTTCCTCAGGAGTGGCTTCTTTCATCCAATCTCCGCGAGATTCAAGCTATCCGGCTAGCCCTCCTTCACTTAGCCCTTCAGATCCGGGGCAAAGCAGTGAAAGTCCAGTCAGACAATGTGACTGCGGTACTTTACATCAACCAGCAGGGAGGCACGAGATCACTTCCCCTCTTGTCAGAGATCGGGGGGATTCTGGATTAGGCAGAGTTGTACCTTCCCACTTATCTGCGATCCACATCCAAGGCTCCCTCAATATGATAGCGGCTGAGCCGCAGTCTTCCGTCGGTGGAGTGGTCTTTACATCCGGAGAATCAAGCAGATAGTCCTCAAGTGGGTATGCCAGAGGTGGATCTCATGGCAACAAGGTTCAATGCCAAGGTGGAGAGGTTCTGCTCCTCTACAGGGAGGACAACCCCTGGCGTTAGACGCTCTGTCAATATCCTGGAGGTTCAGGCTGGCTTACATCTTCCCTCCCTTTTCCATGATACCGAGGGTATTGATGAAAATCCGTCAGGATCAGGCCTCGGTGATAGCCGTCATACTGTTTTGGCCGAAGAGATCTTGGTTTACCTAGCTCACCCAGTTGAGTCGAGGACAATATTGGAGGCTCCCCCCACAGCAGACCCTGGTGTCGTGGGACACTCACTTCTGCTCAGATCTGCACAGATTCAACCTGACAGCCTGGAGGTTGATCAGTCCCTTCCCAGAATAGAAGGGCTTTCAGAGTCGGTCCTGAGAACGCTGTCTCATTCTAGAGCGGACTCTACGAAGAGAGCCTACTCTTGTATTATGAGGATATTCTCATCCTGTTGTACCTCAACTGAGGTGGCGTCTGCAGATCCGCCCCTCTCCGCTATCCTTCAGTTCCTGCAAGACGGCCTTGATAGAGGCCTTGCCCTTCTACTCTGAAGATTCAAGTTTCAGCCATCTCAGCTTGCCTTAACAGGCTTTTTTCTCAGGACCCACTGATCAAACGGTTCCTTAAAGGAGCTGAAAGATAAAAGCCTACAGTACTGAGACCCCTTTTTTTTTAATGGGTTTTTCAGTAGTTCTCAGGGGGTTAGCATCTCCCCCCTTTGAACCGTTAGAGGAGGTGGACATCAAGTTCGTCACTTGGAAGTTTGTGTTTCTCCTTGCAGTGACTTTGGCCAAGAGGGTCTCTGAGCTTCAAGCTCTCTCAGCACATGAGCCCTATTCTTACATAACCGGGACCTTCTTAGATTCCTCCCGTATTGTAGGCCTAAAGTTCCTTCCTTACAGAACATCAACCAGGTGATATTCCTCCAGATTCTGTCGACATCTACCACCTCCTCCTAGGAACCTGCTAGACATCCTCTGGACGTCGAGATGTCTCCGGATCTATGTGGATAGATCAAGGAGTTCAGGAAAGATGAGAATCTGCTAATCCTGTTGCCGGTAAGTTTAAAGGCTATAAGGCATCTAAACCTTCCATCAGTCGGTGGATTGAGGAGGCTATTAAGGAATCCTTTGTTTCCACAATCTGGACCCACCGGGATTCGTGAAGGCCCACTCTACTAGAGTTGTGGCTACTTCTTTTGCCAAGAGGAGTCTTCTGCCTCTCAACATGATTTGCAAAGCTGCCTCCTGGAGCTCTGAATCGACATTCATCTCCCATTATAGACTAGATGCCAGTCTAGCTGAGTTTCGGCCTTTGGGCAGACTTTTCTTAGTTCTGCCAGGCAGGAAGGCCCTCCCTAGGGGTTTCTTCTTGCTATCTCCCCATCTGTGCTTCTGGTAGGATGTAAGGGAATCGTTAATTTCTAACGATAATTTGTTTTCCCTTAGTCCTAACAGCAGCACACAAATTTCCCACCCTAGTAAGTCTAGTTTTTTTCTTGCTATAAACACAGTGGGCTGGGGGTTGACTTCCTCCTTTTAAGGAGTAGTGTCGAGCGCGAATATTCGAATAGCGAATTTTTTTAGCGAATATCGGCACTTCGCTAATTCGCGAATATTTCGAATATAGCGCTATAAATTCGCTATTTCGAATATTCGTTTTTTTTTTTGTTTTTTTTTAGTTATATTTTTTTCTTTCCCTCTTCCCAACAGTAGTTCTTACCTGTCCTGAGGATTCCTGGCTTCCTGGCTGCTCTAGTCAGTGCCCATTGCCGCTTCTGCCGACTTCCGTGCTCATGGAGCGTCCCCATCCATGGGAACGTCTCCATATACTAAAATGTACTGTCGGATTTGAGGAATTACGTTGAAATCGCAATGCGATTAATTCAAGTTATATTAATCGCATTGCGATTTCAACTTAGAGCTGGGTTTATAATGGGTCAGCTTGCTAGAATGAACGAAGTTAACGAATATGGAATATAGCAGCAGTGCTAAGTTGAATTCGCAATGCGATTAATTTAACTTAAAGTAATCGCATTGCGATTTCAACTTAGCACTGCTAGTGCCACTGCTATATTCCATATTCGTTAATTCTAGCCTATGTAAGATAGCAGTGCTAAGTTGAAATCGCAATGCGATTACTTCAAGTTAAATTAATCGCATTGCGAATTCAACTTAGCAGTGCTGCTATATTCCATATTCGTTAACTTCGTTCATTGAATCGTTAACTTCGTTCATTCTAGCAAGCTGACCCATTATAAACCCAGCTCTAAGTTGAAATCGCAATGCGATTAATATAACTTGAATTAATCGCATTGCGATTTCAACGTAATTCCTCAAATCCGACAGTACATTTTAGTATATGGAGATGTTCCCATGGTGATGGGGACGCTCCATGAGCAAGGAACTTTATGGTTGGCTTGGTAGAATTAGCGAATAGCGAATATGACGAATGTATTCGTCATATTCCTCAAAAGCGAAGATAACGAAGTATTCTACATCTTCGTTTTAGCAACCTATTCGTCAACCTCGCTAATTCTAGCAATCAAATAGGAAGGTTGACTATAGAGACAGCTGTGTTAAATTCGCTATGCGATTTTTTTTTTTTTTAATAGAATAATTATATTACTTGATATAATTATTATAATTATTCTATTTATTAAAAAAATATATATAAATAATCGCATAGCGAATTAAACTACAGTTGTCTCTATAGTCAACCTTCCTATTTGATTGCTAGAATTAGCGAAGTTGACGAATAGGTTGCTAAAACGAAGATGTAGAATACTTCGTTATCTTCGTTTTGAGGAATATGACCAATACATTCGTCATATCCGTCATCTTCGCTATAATTCTAGATATGAAACCAATAGGAAAGTAGCCTTAAGTTAAAATCGCAATACGCGATTATTTAAATCGCATATTAATCGCGGTAACTAGAATAATGACGAATATTCGATTTCGACGAATATGAAACGAATATTCATACCATGGGCCTGAATGAGTAATTGTTTCCTGTGGCACCGGACGGTCTACCCTTCACATATTACAATAACTTTTCAAAGGTTTTTATCAGCTTTCAACTCTTTTACCTCGATCCGCAGTCTACCCCTTGACACACTCCGTGCCCACATCACGGTTATACCTAAAGAGGGGAAAGACCTAACGCAATGCCAAAACTACAGACCCATTTCTCTCATAAATATGGATTTGAAATTGTTCTCTAAGATACTTGCTACCCACCTTTCCCCACACATGCAACGCCTTATTCACTTGGACCAGACTGGGTTTATGGGAAGCATGTGACAACCCCACCAGAGCAATTTATATGATATATCATGCGATCATATCCAAAAACCCCATGTTTCTTCTCTCTACTAATGCCGACAAGGCTTTTGACAGGGTTGATTGGGATTTCATGTTTGGAACACTGAGGCACTTGGGACTGGGGGAGAGGATGATGACAAGTATTTGCAACCTATATTCGAACCCTTCTGCTTTGGTTAAAGTGAACTGACAATTCTCGTTCCCACTTTCGATACGGAATGGTACGGGGCAGGGATGTCCCCTCTCCCCCTTGATCTTCATCCTCTGTTTAGAACCCTCATTAGGATGCATAAGAGCCAACCCCGATATAGCTGGGATCTAGATCCAAGACACCTCACACAAAGTGGCTGCTTATGCGGATGACCTTCTCTTCTTCCTGACCCGTCCTCGCATATATTTACCAAACCTCTTAAAAGAACTTAAAGCCTATTCATCATTATCTAATTTTAAGGTAAACGTTCAAAAATCAGAAGCCATGAATATTACCCTTCCAACCTGTCTAATTGCAGAATTAGAAGAGTGAAAAGGGGATGGGGGCTTTGGGTTGTACGGATACACCCAATGTCCCGCAATGGTGACCATGATAGAGCGCCAATCCACTGGGTGTGGGAGCTGGTGGAAAACGGTGGAGAGTTGGGAATACAGTACAATATTATCATAAGAGAGAGAGAGAGAGAGATAAAAACAGTATATGGAAAATATATGAAAGGTAAAGAAAACAATGTATAGAAGGTAAAAAGCTAATTAAAAGAAGGTTAAAAAATTACGGTTAAAAAATCCCCACTAGTGATGGGAGTTATATACTTCTGTGTGCATATAAACAATGAGATTCTACTCCCTTCACGACAAGGGGGGGGGGTTACTCGATAAGCATAAAACACCTGTAAACCAGTACCTCCCCAGCCTCAAGATGGTAAGAGATAAAGGCAGCCACAGACAGGAAGCTTCTATTTAACTTTCTTTTTAATGTATAAAATCCGCCTTAACGTGTTTCAGGACATGATGTCTCTTCATCAGGAGCATGGGGTGTGCAAAGTGGGGACTATATATGGCCTGGGTAATGAGCTAGAGCAAGGAAAAAAGCACCAAAAAAGGAGGGGAGTGTTCAAAAATGGCGCCAAAGGTAGTGGGCGTGTTTAGCTGATTGGATAATGTTATCTGTAGTGACTGAGTGGATGACAGTAATGGGGCATTTCACACTGCAATGTGTGTCAGACAGGAGCAGATTCGGATCCTACTGAGCATTTCGTCGAAATCGAATATGGCACCTGCCGCTCATCACTATTAAGGAGATACTTAATTGTTAAATTGAGTTATTAGTCTTGGGCTCATTAAACATTCCGCCGGTCCTGCCAGTCCACAGGGGGTGGTTAACCCCATCTGTGCTGCTGTTAGGACTAAGGGAAAACAAATTATCGTTAGAAATTAACGATTGCCTGCCAGTAGCTTCCACTAGCAGCTTAACCAAACCAGCAAACAGTGCTGAATCAGAGACAGACAACACATTGAAGCTCTCACCCACAGGCTGACCCTCCTGGACTGGACCAGAGACTGCAGCTGGCTGGTGTGGTGATCTTCCTAGGGAGCCTGGAGGCAGCTCGACCACAGGAGGTGGGAGCCTCTCAACAGGCAGCCCTAAATCTTCTTGCTGGGATCCCTGAGAAACACTGATCTGTGCTGCTACACTCTCACTTGCAGCTTGCTGATGACGTTGTGCTTCTCTGGCAGCTTGTTGATGACGCTGCCCCCTGCTGGTACTGGAAGCTGTGGTACAGAGCGAACCACCGCTCTGTCTTCTAGTCTCGCTGCTCCTGGAGAACCTCAGGCTCCTGCCAGAGGCTCGGTTATCCTCATTGGTACTGCGACGCCCCGCTTGCGGAGGAGAAGTATAAGCGTTCCTGGTTTTACGAGCTCTTTTGCAAGGAAGCGCTGACAACTCCTCCCCTCGGGGCTGGGCAACCACCGGCTCTTCTGTGCGCCGCTCCAGCAATGCACTTCTGTCTTCCGGCTCTTTCTCCACTTCAGCCGGACAAAGCAGTGGCGACGACGATCTGGGCGGCGATGGCGGCGGCAGAAGCGACGGCGGCAAGTCTTCAGCCAGTCTTCACCGCTGGCAGACTCCGCTCTTTCAATCAGCTGACGCAAAAGATCCTCCATCCTGGTCCAACGCTGTCCAAATCAACGTTGACTGCCCTGAGATAGCGGCGGACCTGCAAATATAAAGGGAACGAAATTCCTGCCGTGCGGGCAAGGACAAATCAGAGAACTGGAAATCTCCCCCAGCAACAGGGAATCACCAATCAGAAGCGCAGCTTTAGTTGCTATCCAGATTCTTCGTTTATAACAAAACCAGCTCCAACCGGATTCGCCTTCTCTTTAACTTGACTGAGGTAATTTTGCCTGAAAAATAAAGGCGGGAAAAGAGAGAAAAAGAAAGGGGGGGGGGGAGAAGCAGGCTGCGTAATAAAAAGCAATAAGAACAAATGTGGGGTTCATTGCCCCCATGTGTCCCCCAAGCGAATCGCTCTGGTGGGCCTGTACATTCGCATGTGATCTTATAAATTACCCCTACATGTCATCACTTGGTTCCCACATGGAGAGGACCCTGTGTATGACCAACCTCCTGTGGATTGGCACCTAGGTTCACAAATACCCACAGAAATTTCATCAAACTAAAGAACCAGGAGATATGTGCCTGGCCAAACTGCCACCTGTCGCAACATGACAGTATAATAGTTTGCACATGACATGCAATATACAATGTATTCAGTGATTATAATACAGTTAAAGGCACAGTAGCTCTGTGATAAACTTTGTATACTCTAGGATCACTGTCACAACCTTAAACTTTGACATGGAAGAGTTAGCCATATTGTATGACTTCAAGAGAATTCACTGAAAAAAACACTTATTGTATGATTTTCTGCTCTTTTACCCACAGAAAATGAAATTAATACCTCCAAAAACATTTTCCCATATCTTAGCCCCCATTTATTATAATATTTGCATAATATAATACGTATGAACAAAATCCTTTCAGAAATGCTCCAGGCAATTATTAACACTAGTGATGAGCGAGCATGCTCGGCCGAATATCTGTTCGGCTCAAACATCGCTATGCTCGGCACATGGCAGTACTCGCCCGAGTACCGCATGAGCTCGAGCTCCATGCTTGAGTCTCTGCCCCGAACGTTTAGTAGGTTTTAAGCAGCCAATAAACGTGCAGGTAAGTACTGCCCTCACTGTAATGCCAGTAGCCATGTTGGCTGCTGGCATTACAGTGATTACAGAGCAGCAATATATTTACCTCCTGCAGTCTCAGGGACAGTGCTTCGGAAGGGAGAAATAGTGCAGGGAGAGACATTTGCTGTTTTTACTACCAAAATCTTTTCAAAGACCCCAAAGTCCTTTTAATGAATATTGTGTGTGTTTGACAGCAGCAAGATATTTTTATTTTATACCTATTAGTGACATAAACTGTACATCATCCGCAGACTGTGTCTTTAATAATTTGGGCAACATCTAGTGTCCATAATCTGTGGTGTTCTGTAACCAATACTGTAGAACATCTGCAAACAGTGTCTGTATTACAAATTCCAATAATCTCGGCCACATCTAGTGTCCATAATCTGTGGTGTTCTGTAACCAATAGTGTAAAACATCTGCAAACAGAGTCTGTATTACAAATTCCAATAATCTGGGCCAGATCTAGTGTCAGCAACAACATCCGCTTCACTGTCCCTGCGCAGCGTCCAAATGTCGATAACTCAGGCATTTGAATACAAGCGCAAATACCCACCCACCCACAGGCCATAGCACTAAATGGGCAACTTTCGAAATTACTAGCCCTTGAAATTTTGCCATTTAAGCTTGTGGACACTGAGGCCTTCCGCAGCCTGATGTCGGTACGCAGTCCCCAGCCGCCACTATTTTTCACGGTGTGCCGTGCCATACCATAATCTGTGTTGTTCTGTAACTAATACTGTAGAACATCTGCAAACAGTTTCTGTATTACAAATTCCACCAATCTGGGCTATATCTAGTGTCCATAATCTGTGGTGTTCTGTAACCAATAGTGTAAAACATCTGCAAACAGTGTCTGTATTACAAATTCCAATAATCTGGGCCAGATCTAGTGTCCATAATCTGTGGTGTTCTGTAACCAATAGTGTAGAACATCTACAAACAGTGTCTATATTACAAATTCCAATAATCTGGGCCACATCTAGTGTCCATAATCTGTGGTGTTCTGTAACCAATAGTGTAGAACATCTACAAACAGTGTCTATATTACAAATTCCAGTAATCTGGGCCACATCTAGTGTCCATAATCTGTGGTGTTCTGTAACCAATACTGTAGAACATCTGCAAACAGTGTCTGTATTACAAATTCCAATAATCTGGGCCTAATAAAGTATCCTGTCCTGCATCCGAAAACTGTGTCTTTAGTGGACAGTAAAACAATCTGCGCCACATCTAGTGCAAAATCATTAATATGAAGAAGGCGAGCACTAAGGGATGGGGAAGCACTACCCTCTCTTCCACAAAGTCCAGTCTCTGTAGCCAAAAGTCTGGTCAACCGAATCCTCACTCTGATCCTCCTTTCTCCCACCATGTCGAGTCTGGCCAAACAAGTGATCCCACACTCAGATATTCACATGAGCTCTTTTTATCGCCAGTGATGAGCGGCAGGGGCAATATTCGAATTCGCGATATTTCGCAAATATTTGGGCGAATATTCACCATATATTCGCGAATTTACGAATTCCTGACCTTCAGGCATTATTTTCTTGATTGTCAAAATTTGCATTAAAAAAATTTGCTTAAAATTTGTATAAAAATTCGCATAGACCGGAATTAAAAAAAAAAGAGAAAATAAAACCAAATCCCAAAATCTTAAACTTGGGAACCCCTCTGAAAACAGTCAAATCCCTCAAACAGGATTTCCAATACAAATGGGTAGAGCATTCTCTCCCTTACCTGGGAATTAAACTCACTGCTTCCCCCCTCAAAATATTTGAAGCTAGTTATTCCCCTCTATTCCAGCACATTAAAAACACCCTAAGCAAACTAAAAGTTCAAGGTATCTCCTGGTTAGGAATAATCGCAGTGGCCAAGAAGAGCATCTTATGCCAAATCCTATACTATTTTAGAAATGTGCCAGTTATCGTTCCTATTTCATAACTTAAAAGACTGCAAAAGATCATCTTACATTTCATATGGGGTGGTATATGAGACAGTCAACCCAGAGATCCTTTTTCTTCCTAGGTGTAAAGGAGGCATGAGTTGTCCCTCACTGATTCAAAATTATAGGGCCGCAATCCAAAAGCATGAGGACATCTTTAAAGCATGGATCCAAATAGAAAAGCTTCTTCTGGGTAAACACTCAAGGAAATCCTCGACCATCACCCATCTCAATTCTAGAAGCCACTATCCCTGAATTAAGCCTATCCGAATGGAAAGGGAAAGACCTTTTTACCTTAGGAGATATATATCTTAATGACACATTTATGTCCTTTTCGCAATTATCAAACTCCTATGACCTTCCTGCCAGGGACTTCTACAAATATTTCCAGGTCAGACATGCGTTATCGGATCTCTCAGTATCTTCTTCAGATACACAAGTACAATGCCAAGCCTCCTTCACCAGATGGCTTCTCCAAAACTCTCCTAATGTCAAGGGGATTTCCACAGTATATAGGATTCTCATATCTCCTCTGGGTGACCCTCTAGGGAAAATTAAATCTCAATGGTCAAAGGACCTAGCTATCAACATCTCAGCTGCACAATGGTCTCACTCGCAATCATTTGAAATGTTGCCGTCTATATCTCTATGCATTAACCACTTTGAGACATCTAGGAAAATTCTGTGCAGATGGTATTTGTACCCTTCCAAAGTATACAGAATGTTTCCGGATACTTCACTCCTATGCTGGAGATGTGGGAATCCCGAGGGTACTTTTATTCATTGTTGGTGGGATCAGTGGCGTACTAAGGGGTGGGCATGGGGGGAGGTCCACCTGTGGTGCCGGCTCTCATGGGGGTGCCAGAAGCAATGAGCGTTTCCATCTGTACTGATTGCTAGAGCGCTGGGAGCTGCGGTCCTGTCACTCACCGTTCAACTCCCATTGCTCCTCCCCTCCTTCAGCCCGGCAGCGCACAGAATGGTGAAGCTGGAAGACTTCTTCCCACTCCACCATTCAGCCTGCAGCCCAGAAATCTGCATAAGCTCCACCCACACTGTGCTGCATAGCGATCTGTGCCTGCAGGGAAGAGAGCTATGTGAGCTTCAGAAGTGGGACAAAGTGAGTAGGTACTGTGCTTTTTTGTTGTTGTTTTTTTAATACAGAAGGAACACAGAGGGCTTTATTACTATGGAGGGGGCACAGAGGACTTTTTTATATTGGAAGGGGCACAGATGACTTTATTACTATGGAGGGGGCACAGAGTACTTTATTACTATGGAGGGGCCACAGAGGGCTTTATTACTATGAAGGGGGCTCAGAGGGCATTACTACTATGGAGGGGGCACAGAGGGCATTATTAATGTGAATGGAGCACAATGAGCATTTCTGCTATGAAGGGGGCACAGAGCCAGAGTGCATTACTACCATGAAGGGGGCAAAGAGGGCATTATTACTGTGAAGGGGGCACAGTGGGCATTATTACTGTGAAGGGGGCACATAGGGCTGCAGTGTAGTATTGGGGAGAACAGTGAGCACAGTATTAGGGGTGGCAGGAGGGGATGTTCAGAAGGAGAGGAGGATGAGCAAAAAGTAGGAAACTAAGATGTCTGTTTGTCAAACTTTGCACACAAAAAGTGGCTGAAAGAAATTATTATGGCAGTCTGGTCTGAATGGAGAAGATAAAGAAAGAAAACGTCTACATCGGAGGACATGTCACTTAATATAAAAGGTATTTGTATCTGTATTACCCTGCATGTTTTGTAATTTTGTAAATTCTGTATGTAATGTTTTCCAAGTATGTCTTGGAGGGAAGGGGTTAGGTTAAGAAATTGGCATTTGGGGGGGGTCGGCATTTCAGTTTTTGCATCAAGCGGCAGAAAAGCCAGGTGCACCCCTGATTCTAGTATAGGGTTGGACTCAAAAATTGTAGCAGATTAATTGATACCTTTTATACTATATGCCAAAACTTGTGTCAGGCCTCTTGCACACTACCTTATGGCTTTTTCAGTATTTTGTGGTCCGCAAAAAACAGATCCACAAAAAATACGGATGATGTCTGTGTGCATTCTGTTTTATGCTGAACGGAACAGCCGGCCCCTGATAGAACAGTACTATCCTTGTCCGTTATGCGGACAATAATAGGACATGTTCTATATTTGGACGGAATGGAAAAATGGAAATACGGAAACGGAAGGCATATGGAGTACCTTCCGTTTTTTTGTGTGGATCTATTGAAATTATGGTTCTGTATATGGTCCGTATACAGAACGCAAAAAATGGAACGGAAATGGAAAAAAAGCGTTTGTGTGCAAGAGGCCTGGAATTTTACAGGCTATTGAGGTACAATGATTTGTGGAACTATCATGAGATGTTATATATGTAGGGGTTTAACATTCACTTTATTAATGCTGCAAGTAGAGGTGACAGGATGGTTGAACTGCCATAAAGTGATGCACATTATTAGTCATAAATGTCAAGTAGGGACTGGGAATGATGTTTATAAAATGCTTAGTTAGTGAAAAGGTGGATAATGTGGGCCATGAAAACTTTTTTTAAGGTGAAATCATGCAGAAGAAATTGAGATTCATGAGATGAAATAAAAAAAACTTCTCAACTTCAACTGCAGTATCCCAGACCTGGCAGTATCTGCAATTGTTTTAATGTCATGTTTTGTCACGTTCATGTAATGTTATGCCCAGCATCCCAGCATGAGAGGTATGGTTGGCAGGAACATGGTTAACCACCCTGTTCCTCCCATCTTGGTAGGAGTGCTCCTACTTCCTACCAGGAGAGAGATCTCAAGTCCAGACAGCAAGGAGGAAGAAGGAAGCACATGCTAGAGCTCCTTTTCCACGGTACTGTATGCAATTCTCCTGTGAGACCATCACTCCAGCGAGATTATCAGATCCAGAACATCTTTTCAGAATCCTTAATGATCCTTATCGGAAGAGTGATCAGCAAAACCACAACTTCACAGACCCTGCTGCTGGTGAGGGAATACAGGTCAGACACCCATCACCTAGAAGAACCACCAGACCAGACAAACATTAAACCTGTATTACACAGTGGATACCTATATCCACAAGTGCCTGCAAGTGCCATTACATTGCTACTTAACTGGCTACCATACCTCTTCACCTGGTTCCAGAAACTGCACTTTGTACTTAATACTGCTGGATGTGCCAGAGGTTATATTTTGAATTAAGTAAAGACAGACTGTTATACTTTTATTTCAGGCCAGATTCTTCAAACCACCTTTCCACTGCACCAATCCCCACGGAGCAACGTCCTGAGGGGGTACACCATGACACATCACCTCCTGAGAGCCACTACCGCTGCACAATCGGTTATTTATTATTGAAGATTTGCTGTATATATCTACTCAGGCACTTCTCCATAAAACTATTCTGTCCCATGGTTATCTGGTTCAAGTAAGTAAACTGGGCCTTTCTTTATTGTTAACTCTGAACTACTGTAAGAAAATGTGGGTTTTACAGGAGGAAATCCTCATTTCAATTCCCTAAAGAGTCTTCTATATCAGCTGATGGATAAGCTAAAAGTCACAGTAAAAAAATAGGTTAGTAATGTTATGGGTTAATGAGAAGCACGCAGTATTTAGTAAATCACATCAGGTCAATAAGGCTTACTGCCATTTACCTGGACAAAGTTCAAACCAATAGTAAAAGAACACTTAATTCTTTGTGCTAAATCCTCTAGAAAGAGTTCAATATTGAAAGTTGAAAAACAGAGGGAAAAAGTAAAGTTTTAGAATTTATGCAATCCAGCTGTTACTTATGCAACTCTAGGCACGGCAAGTGACTGTGTTTTTGATTTCTCAACTTTTAACATTGCAAAGGAAAACAAAATAAAATTTAATTCTGTTGTCTAAATCCTATATATATATATATATATATATATTACCGTATATATATATATATATATATATATATATATATATATATTGGAATCGCTTTACTATTTTTGGACATTTGGACAATAGGATCCGTTAAAAAAAAGTGTTTTTGCATGCCGCATTTATCGTTCCAAAGGTCTGTATGGGGGTTTGTTTTTTGCTAGACGACTTGCACTTTTTTATTGGTATCATTTTGGGATACATAACAATTTTTGATTGCTTTTTATTTAGTTTATTTGGTGGCGAATAAGCAAAAAAAAGAAATTCCTGCATATTTATTTTTTCAACAGCGTTCATTGTCCGGTATAAATTACATGATAATTGTATTCATTCAGTCAGTCATTATGGATGCAGTGATAGCAAACGTTTGGAGGGGATTTTATTTTAGCAATTTTTTCCATTGAAAATCTTTTCTTTTTATTACTGGAATTTTTTTTTTTTTTTTTTACTAGGAATAGTTTTATATAATAAAATGTTTTTTACTTTTTTAAATACCATTTACTAGTCCCACAAGGGGTAAATGTTTCTATAGACCTCTTGCATATGCAATGCAATGTAATATTCTGTCAGTGCTATATTGACATCCATCAGCGGGCTGCCCCTATAGAGGTGCCAGGATACATAACAGGCATGGCTGGCGCACAGACATCAGCACCCCATGAGCTCATTTGTGGGATGCCAATAAGAGACAGAGGAAGCCCATTCCCTCTGTAGATGCCTCAGTTGCTATTGACTGCAGCATTTAAGGGGTTAAACATACTGGATCAGCACTTTTGCCGGTTGAGGTCAATACAGCAGTAGCTTGGCTAGAATGCTAGAGCTGAGCCCCTACTCTCTGCTGCACAATAGACCCAGTGCTTAGACTGGGCGGCCTAGTCTTAGGCCCCTTAGTGACCGCTGTAAAAAAGCATATAGGTGGTCACTAAGGGGTTGAAAGAGGCACTTGGATATTGAATCCAAATTCCTTTGGTGTGGGACATTTGGAATCACCAATGCAAATGTTAACTACGCCTCCTTTACCAATCTGTAGTTATATTACCTCTGAAAATGCTCCTTACTGTTTCTTAATATGGATGCCCAAGGGGTAAAAATGATTGATGCATTCTTCAAAGTTAGAAAAAAATAAAACAAAAGAAACCAAACTCATCTTTACCGATCCCAGGATACTCTTATATCAATGGTTTCTGGGTTACCACTGTTCACTTCTTTCTGATCCTGTCTCAGCACATAGAAACTAGAAAGATATGCCTATACAGACGATCATGGGCAATAGTGGTAACCTGCTTCAGTTAGTGACTGGCTAAGCAGGCATCTCCAGGCAGTTCCTGCATGTCAAAACAGGAACAGGAAGTAGAGCCCTACAGAGACATGATTAGCTTTATAACTGAATCAGTGGGGGATTGGTGACAGTAAGTAGGGCTTATGTATTTGTAATACACTCTGAGGTCTTTACCAATTATGTTTACCCCTTTTATAGCCCCTTCACCATTTACCATTTACTTCCATCCATATCCTCTTTCCTTCCTTTAGATCTACTCTTTTTAATGCAGCCCTGCTCCATTTCTAAACTAGGCTTTAGCTGTGGCCTAGTAGTGGACAGTCGTGGATCTCTACAAAGTCTCTCCTCAGTTAAATGACATTTTTGGGGAAAGAAGAGTTCTAAGTCTGGCCAAGAGCTAACTTTTCAGTTTTTGATCTTATGCTAGAATCAGTTATATTATGTATCTATAAAACACAGAAACTTGTGAGGCCTCATAGAAGACACAGTTTATTGTCTACAGAATTATAGCATTCTCTACAGCACTAAGAAACAACTTCTACTATTTTCTCATTGATAAATAGTTCATGCTGCTCCTGTCATACTTCCAATGTACCAGCAATGAAGTGTATAGAAGAGTGTTATTATAAATGATTCTAGTGGAGACAGCAAATTTGCATCTTCTCATGTGTTGGTCCATATAATGAAGCTGTCTCACCATGAATCAGCTTCGATCTGATGTACTCGGTTCACACTTACACTTCAACTTGTTTCCTTCTGTTTTTCTGCTTATTAATTTCAGACACACAGAGAGATTTAAAGAATATTTTGATATTATCACCACAAGCTGCAGGACAACATAGATATTCCAAAAGTGCCCCAATGAGACACAGATAAAAGGCTGCTGGTTGGTTTGAAATGACAAGAGGAGATAAAGAATTAGTGGCAATAAAAACTATATATTCTAGACTCAATTTGAAAAAGAAAGAAGTTTCCACATTACAAATAGTGTTTGTGGACTTAAAGGGCTTTTCTGCTTTGGACAATATCATTTTGTTAGAAAGGACCCCAAAATTAGGCTAATAACCAGATGTTTCACTTTTGGAGCCCCAGTAATTAGCTCTAATCTACAGAGAAACCTGTCAGCAAGTATTACTGTATTTTTCACTTTATAAGACGCACCTGATCATAAGAATAACCTAGGTTTTAGAGGAGAAAAATAAGAGATGTATTTTTTTCATCAGACCTCACATTACAACCCCAATCAGACCCCTAATCTTCATCAAACCCCCAAATCAGACCTCCAGTATTCATCAGATCACAGTTTAGACCCCCCCTACTCTTCATCAGACCACAGTTCAGAGCCCACAATCTTTATCAGACCTCAGATCTGACCCCACCAACCAGACCCCCAATCTTAGAACCGACTCCCCCAATCTTTATCAGACTGCCAATCTTTAGCAGACATCAGATTAAACCCCCAATCAGTTCTCATATCAGACAGTAAAATAAATAAAACTCTCCTGCTCTGGATGACATGCTCTTCCTGTGCTCCCTGCTCCCTGGTCTTCTGCCGGCGCTGCACTGTGACCTGATGTCACACAGCGTCAGGTCATAGTGCACGCCTACATGCATTAAGTCCTGATGCTATACACAGTCAGGACACAGCACAGAGGCCACCTGGAAGAAGACCAGCAACTAATGAGAATACCCAGTGCTAACAGTACTACACTCACCTCTCCCCACACCACTTGCATAATAATGAGCATAATTATTCACTTTATAAGATGCACTGCCATATCCCCCCACTTTAATGGGGAAAAAAAGCACATCTTATAAAGCGAAAAATATGGCAATTTTTCCTACAGTGCCACCACAGGGTAAATAAAGCGTTACAATGGCCATTGAAATCAATAAGATTTTTTGTAGCAAAGAGTGATAGATGGAGAGAGACAACCCAGGTAAATCTTTTAAAGAGGACCTGTCACTACATTTGACAAGAGAGGCTGGACTGGGGCGGAACTTAGGGGAGGCCGACATGACAGGAGTTGGTGAGTAGGGTCTGGGAACGAAAGAGTTAATAATAGTACAGGAGGGGTTACGGGCTAAGGGGAAGGGTTTAATCTTTAAAAGTGTGGCATTGGGGTGAGCGGGCGCCATTTTAGTTTGGGAAAAGTGAGCAAACTTGCACTTACCGTCATGCAGTCCGTGGCGGAGATTGTCGGCGGCTGAGGCCCAGGGACCCGACTGGTTCCAGGCACAGGTGGCAGGCTTGTTACTAGCTAGGCCACAGCCATGTGCTAGACGGCTGCGGCAGGTACAGTCGGCGCTGGGTGAGCAGCCCCTAGGGGACCCTTCACAACGTGGCTGCCTTCTTCCAGGTCCTCCTATCATGGGAGGAATCCAGTTATGCAGCAGGACAAAGAGCGGGGTGGGGGGGGCAGTCCTCATCCTTAGCAGCAGGCAGCGTGGAGGCAGGCCCGGGATCTGCAGACTCTAACTGGTCAGGGATGGCTGGGGGGCCCACTTGGCGAGGGAGCAGCACCAGGGAGAGCGAAGCTGTGCACTGGGAAGCCACAGGAGTGCACAGGCCTCAGGGTAATAGTGGACAACATGACATTGGCCCCGCTCACCAGCATGAAGAACAAGTGTCATGGCCGACGCGGAGCGCATCCAGCATGGCGGACGCTGGGTTGCAGTCCGGCAGGGAAAGGAGCGAAGATCACTTGCTGAACCGGGAAGACCATCAGGAGGCAGAATTATCAGCTGCGAGGTTAACAGCACCTAGGCAGCCAGGTGAGACAATGCTGGGACCACTTACTTCTCTACTTAGCTTTCCTGGGGGTGTCGGGGCTGGGGGGCATCCAGGGAACTGGGTTGTGGTCTGGAGAAGCTGCTAGGTAATTTAGCCAGCTGGGTATCTGGTTTGGGGGCGTCAGGAGTGTCTCAACTTCTGTCATGGGAGCTGGGCCCTGGAGTTAGTGGGGCGGTGGGGAGTTTGGTGGGGCGGATTGGGGGATTGGTGTCGGTGCAGACACAGACTGGGGGTGAGGATGATAGACCTAGGGTGGATGATGCGACTAAAAGGCAGGTGTATGTATGCTTTGAGGGCCTGTTGGGGGTGCACGTGAAGCAAGACATACGCAACCGTATATGGAGGGGGGAATATGTGGAAACTTTGTCATTACTCCCCCTGGGACGTTTTAATTTAGACAGGAGTAAAAAGGATGAGGGCAAGGAGGAAGAAAAGAAAAAGTGCTATCGATTGATTCCGCACACTTTTTCTAACTGGCTTTAGGCATTCGCTATTTTAGCGAGTGTGATTGGTGACAAGACGCCGGAGTGCTGCTCCACGCTTTTCTGTGATTTAGATGCGATCGGGGAGGTGTATCGGGTGTATGGGGGCAAAGGTTGGCTCAGATACGACAAACAATTCGGACAGAGGAAGACGGTACGTGCAAATATCCGGTGGGATCAAATGGACATTGGGCTTTGGCTGAGGGTGATAACACCGGTTCGTTCAGGGCAGTCCTTTCGGGGGAGTCAGAAGGTTCAGGTCAGTCCAGTTTTGCAGCGGCATCGGACAACGGTTTGTGCTTCTTTTTAATGACAGAAGTTGCAAATTCAGGGTAAAATGTAAATTCAAACATGAATGCTTATCTTGTGGCGGTAATCACAGGGCCAATCATTGCATCAAAGGAAACAGGCAAAGGGGAGGTGATATCGCCGCAAAAGGAACTGACTCCAGTGCGGGTGGAAAAGCTGGCGCAGTATCCAAGTAGATACCCCAATTGTGAGTTTACATGGGGTTTCAGCATTCCGTCCGCTCAATTGCACTCGGCGATTGAACATCCGGAAGTAGTGTCTGAGAAATTGGCCAAGGATGTCTCCTTGGGGAGTATGGATGGCCCGTTTTTGAACAACCGTTGGTCAATTTGAGGGTGTCGCTATTAGATGTAGTTGTAGTGCCCAAGAAGGAGTCTAAGTCAATGATAGTATTGATCCTGAACTTTGTTCGGCGGTTTATACCTCAATTGATGCGGATGTAGCTTGGGTGCTTGGGTGCCTACACTTGTTGGGTTGTTTTAGGGATGGAGGGTATTTTGTAGACAGGTGCTTGCCGTTTGGTTGCTCGTTGTCATGCGCATATTTTGAAGCATTTAGTTCTTGACTGGAATGGGTGGTGGCATGCTTGGCCGAATGTTTGTTCAGCTTGAGCATCGCTATGCTCGGCACATGGCGGTACTTGACCAAGTACTGCATGTGTTCAAGCGCCATTCTCAAGTCTCCGCCCCGCATGTTTCACAGGTTTTAAGCAGCCGATAAAGGTGCAGGTAAGTACTGCACTTACGGTAATGCCAGTAGCCATGTTGGCTGCTGGTATTACAGTGATTGGCTGGCCGGAACGCGTCATCGGGTGTTATATAGCACCCGATGACTCATGTTCGGCTCAGATGTAGACAGGGAGAGCAGAGCATAGGAAGGGAAAGACATAGAGTATAGAGCGAATTTCACCGTTTTTATTCTGAGAAAGCTTTTCCAAGACTCAAAAGTCCTTATAAGGACTACTGTGTGTGTGTTTTAGAGCAGCAATCCATTTACCTCCTGCAGTCTCAGGGACAGTGCTTCGGAAGGGACAGATTGTAACGGATCAACGGGTGTGGACCCGCTATGCCACTTACCGGTTTGGCTTTGGGCCAAACTTGGGAGCGGAGTCTAAGTGTCCCCCTGGTTTTCACCCTTTATCCCGCTCCAGGATGCTGGACTCAGCTGCAGGGGAGACACCAGGTCGCTACCGCAAAAGTGGTCCCGGTTAAGTGGCAGCTGGCCGGGCAGACCAGAAAGCCCCGATGCTAGCATGGGGAAACAGGCAATATAGCAGACAGCCGCAGGATAATGCTGAGCTGAACAAGCGGTATAGCAGAGCTAGTGCTGTGAGAACAGCAGAGCTGAGTTAGTCCAGGTGGAGCTGGTGGAACGATCTGCACAGCAGACAGAGGCGTGGTCGACAGTCCGGGTCTTTAACTTGAGAGCAGCGAGGTACAAGAGGATAAAGCAGAGACGAGGTCAGGATACAGGCAGAGGTCATAAGCAGGATATCGAATGCAGGAACAACAGGAGCCTTAGCTGTAGGAAGTACAATATTGCTGAGGCATTGCAGGAAGGGGGAAGCACCCTTATAAAGGTGGTGCCTGGCCAGGATTGGAGAGAGGGCGGAATCAGGGGCGTGCATTAACCCTTAAGGTACCAGAATGCCTGCAGCTCCTACAAGATACAACAGAAGCTGTCGTAGCCTGCGACAGCGCAGGAAAGCGGGTCCGGAGCCTGCAGCAAAGACGAGGAGCCCCGCGTGCAGCTCGACTGAGGTATGTAGTCGCACGCACTGCACGCTGTCGGCTGCCAACTGCCATTGTTACACAGATAGTGCAGGGAGAGACATTTGCTGTTTTTACTACCAAAAGCTTTTCAAAGACCCCAAAGTCCTTTTAAGGACTACTGAGTGTGTTTGACAGCAGCAAGATATTTTTATTTTATACCTATTAGTGACATATACTGTACATAATCCACAGACTCTATACTGACAGGGAATGTTCCACAGGATTGGCGAAATAATAGGCCGGTAGACATAACATCTGTTGTTGGTAAACTGTTTGAAGGTTTTCTAAGAGATGCTATATTGGAGTATCTTAATGAAAATAAGCAAATAACGCCATATAAGCATGGCTTCATGAGGGATCGATCATGCCAAACTAATTTAATCACTTTCTATGAGGAGGTAAGTTCTAGACTTGACCGGGGTGAGTCGTGGATGTCATATATCTGGACTTCTCCAAAGCATTTGATACTGTACCACACAAAAGGTTAGTATATAAAATGAGAATGCTCGGACTGGGAGAAAATTTCTGTATGTGGATAAGTAACTGGCTGTGTAATAGAAAACAGAGGGTGGTTATTAATGGTGCACATTCAGATTGGGTCACTACTGCTGTCCTTCTTGCCCCCTCTCAACCACCTGCCACTCCGCCTCTCACCTTCAGCAGTTCCTGTTCATCTGCCCACAGTCAGGTGTCTGTCAAGGAAATGTTTGAGCGTAAGAAGCCAATGTCACAGAATCACCCCCTTGCCCGGCGTCTGACAGCTGGCTCATCGGAACTCTTCGCATGCCAGCTTTTACCATACAAGCTGGTGTAGTCTGAGGCCTTTAAACAATTTGTAGCTATTGGGACACCGCAGTGGAAGGTACCCAGCCAATTTTTTTTTTTTCACAAAAGGCAATCCCCAACCTGTATTCTATTGTGGAAAAGGAAGTCATGGCATGTCTGGCACACAGTGTTGGGGCAAGGGCCCATCTGACCACTGATACCTGGTCTGCAAAGCACGGTCAGGGCAGGTATATCACGTACACTGCGCATTGGGTAAACCTGCTGACGGCTGCCAAGCATGGAATGTGTGGCTCTGCAGCGGAGTTAGTGACACCGCCACGACTTGCAGGCAGGCCTGCTGCCACCTCCTCTACTCCTCCTACTCCATCCTCTTCGTTAACCTCCTCAGCTGAGTCCTCTTCTGCTGCTGCGTCTTGCTCCACATCAACTGCACCGGGGGCTAGTTCACATCCCGGATACGACGAGTGTCACGCTGTCTTGGGGTTGACTTGCCTGAAAGCAGAGAGTCACACCGGACCAGCACTCCTGTCCGCCCTGAACGCACAGGTGGCTGACCCCGCACCAACTGGAGATTGGCAAAGTGGTGTGTGACAACGGAAGCAATCTGTTGGCGGCATTGAATTTGGGCAAGTTGACACATTTGCCGTGCATGGCACATGTGTTGAATCTGATCGTACAACGCTTTGTGTGTAAGTATCCAGGCTTACAGGACATCCTCAAGCAGGCCAGGAAGGTGTGTGGCCATTTTAGGCGTTCCTACACGGCCATGACGCACTTTTCTGATATTCAGCGGCGAAACAACATGCCAGCGAGGCGCTTGATTTGCGAGAGCCCGACACATTGGAATTCAACACCCCTAATGTTCGACCGCCTGCTCCAACAAGAAAAAACCGTCAATGAGTATTTGTATGATCGGGGTGCTAGGACAGCCTCTGTGGAGCTGGGTACTTTTTTGCCACGTTACTGGACGCTCATGCGCAATGCCTGTAGGCTCATGCGTCCTTTTCAGGAGGTGACAAACCTAGTCAGTTGCACCGAAGGCACCATCAGCGACCTCATCCCATTTGTTTTCCTCCTGGAGCGTGCCCTGCGAAGAGTGCTGGATCAGGCCGTAGATGAGCGTGAAGAGGAAGAGTTGTGGTCACCATCACCACCAGAAACAGCCTTATCATCATCGCTTGCTGGACCTGCGGCAACGCTGGAGGAGGAGTCTGAGGAGTCAGAGGAGGAATGTGGCTTTGAGGAGGAGGAAGGCCAACCACAGTAGGCATCCCAGGGTGCTCGTTTTTGTCACCTATCTGGGACCCGTGGTGTTGTACGTGGCTGAGGGGAAGAACAGACCTTCAATGAGATCAGTGAGGACGAAGAACGGGAGATGAGTAGCTCGGCATCCAACCTTGTGCAAATGGGGTCTTTCATGCTGTCATGCCTGTTGAGGGACCCTCGTATAAAAAGGCTGAAGGAGAACGACCTGTACTGGGTGGCCACGCTACTAGACCCCCGGTATAAGCAGAAAGTGGCTGAAATGTTACCTAATTCCCGGAAGTCGGAAAGGATGCAGCAGTTCCAAAACAAGTTAAAAAGTATGCTTTACACAGCGTATAAGGGTGATGTCACAGCACAACGGAAATCTAACAGGGGAAGAGGTGAAAGTAATCCTCCTTCTACCACGACCACGCCGGCAAGGACAGGATGCTTTACAGACGTGTTGTTGATGGAGGACATGCAGAGCTTTTTAAGTCCTACGCATCGCCACAGCCCTTCGGGGTCCACCCTCAGAGAACGACTCGACCGACAGGTAGCAGACTACCTCGCCTTAACTGCAGATATTGACATTCTGAGGAGCGATGAACCCCTTGACTACTGGGTGTGCAGGCTTGACCTGTGGCTTGAGCTATCCCAATTTGCGATAGAACTTCTGGCCTGCCCCGCTTCAAGTGTCCTGTCAGAAAGGACCTTCAGCGCAGCCAGCGGTATTGTCACTGACAAGAAAAGTCGCCTAGGTCAAAAAAGTCTAGATTACCTCACCTTTATTAAGATGAATGAGGCGTGGATACCGAAGGGACTGACAGTGGGGGATACATTTGACCAAAAAAGGCCTGATGAGATGCCTTGGGCTAAAAATGGTCCCCACGCTGCTGTATTTAATCTCTGCATGCCGGATGACTTGTGTGACTTTTCCGCCACCAACTAGGGTTCAAGCCGCAATGTTTTAGTACACTTTCTGTCTGGAAAACATCAATATACAATGATACCTAATTTTTCAGGCATGTGTACATGCCTAATTTTTCTGGCCTCTGGTGCTGCACCAGTATCTTGTTTTAGTGAAGGGGCTTGCGTATCACAATGAAGCGATCACCTCTATGAGTGTGTTGGCAATGTTCGCACACCCGAGATGATAAGGTCGTTGCTTAATTGTGAACAGACCAAAAGCGATTAGCTGGATAATTTTTCATAAAAAAAACATTAATTTTCTTTGTGATCATCTAAGGCAGGCATGTCCAAACTCTGGCCCTCCAGGTGTTGCAGAACTACAACTCCCATCATGCCCTTCTGTAGGTTGATAACTGTAGGTTGTCCAGGAATGATAGGAGTTGTAGTTTTGCAACATCTGGAGGGCCGGAGTTTGGACATGCCTGATCTAAGGTGATCATTAAAGCCTACTAGGCCAACAATGGGCCCATACTGCAGAATCATTGTCTGGGTCAATTAACTGTCACTGAACTACCTCAGCACAACCATAGGCTTTGAAAAACCGCCATCGCCTGCAATCTCCCAAATGTGCGCACGAGCACAGTCATCACTACATCAAGATTGACGCATAGAGGAATAACATTTATGTCATGAGTGTGTCAACTATTGACAGCTCTTTGCGGTTGTCTAAAATCTATTCGACACACGTCCCCTGATAGTGGACGTAACAGGGATTAAACTGATAGGAATAGTACTACTTAACACACCACTTATATAGGGTGGCAAAGTACATTGCACAGCGCACGCGCAGTGCCCCAAATTGGAAGTAAGAGGACCGACCAAGCTTCTTTTTCCATCTCCCAGTTCCTAAAATCTATTCGACACACGTCCCCTGATAGGGGACGTAACAGGGATTAAACTGATAGAAATAGTACTAGTTAACACACCACTCATATAGGGTTGCACAGTATATTGCACGGCGCATGCGCCGTTCACCAAATTGGAAGTAGGAGGAACGACCAGGCTTCTTTTTGCATCTCCCGTTTCCTAAAATCTATTCGATACACGTCCCCTGGTAGGGGACGTAACAGGGATTAAACTAATAGGAATAGTACTAAGTAACACACCACTCATGTAGGGTTGCACAGTACACTGCACAGCGCACGCGCAGTGCCCCAAATTGGAAGTAAGAGGACAGACCAAGCTTCTTTTTCCATCTCCCGGTTCCTAAAATCTATTCGATACACATCCCCTGATAGGGGACGTAACAGGGATTAAACTGATAGAAATAGTACTAGTTAACACACCACTCATATAGGGTTGCACAGTATATTGCACGGCGCATGCGCCGTTCACCAAATTGGAAGTAGGAGGAACGACCAGGCTTCTTTTTGCATCTCCCGTTTCCTAAAATCTATTCGATACACGTCCCCTGGTAGGGGACGTAACAGGGATTAAACTAATAGGAATAGTACTAAGTAACACACCACTTATGTAGGGTTGCACAGTACACTGCACAGCGCACGCGCAGTGCCCCAAATTGGAAGTAAGAGGACAGACCAAGCTTCTTTTTCCATCTCCCGGTTCCTAAAATCTATTCGATACACATCCCTTGATAGGGGACATAACAGGGATTAAACTGATAGATATAGTACTAATTAACACACCACTCATATAGGGTTGCACAGTATATTGCACGGCGCACGCGCCGTTCCTCAAATTAGAAGTAGGAGGAACGACCAAGCTTCTTTTTGCATCTCCCGTTTCCTAAAATCTATTCGATACACGTCCCCTGATAGGGGACGTAACAGGGATTAAACTAATAAGAATAGTACTAAGTAACACACCACTCATATAGGGTAGCACAGTACATTGCACGGTGCACGCGCAGTGCGCCAAATTGGAAGTAAGAGTACCGACCAAGCTTCATTTTCCATCTCCCGGTTTCTAAAATCTATTCGATACCCGTCCTCTGATAGGGGACGTAACAGGGATTAAACTGATAACAATAGTACTACTGATTACTGAACACACCATATAGGGTGGCACAGTACATTGCGCGAGGAAGAGACCTTCAATGACGTCAGTGAGGACAAGGAATGGGACATGGCTAGCTTGGTATCCAACCTTGTGCAAATGGAGAGTTTGCGGTTGTGCAAATGGACTGTTTGCGGTTGTTTGCGGTGCGTTAAACAGGGAGTTTGGTCTGTCACAGTTAGGTCTGTCACTGTGAAGCGGGTGTAACCCTTACACTACCTGATCGATACAACATCATACCTGATCGTATACACACACTGGATGTTTTAAAGCACGTTATTCCAAACAATTTAGGAATGTTAGGTGATTTATGCCCTTTATGGATTAAAACACGACTCTGCGTCCACTACGTAATTTTCCATGGGAGTTTTGCCATGGATCCCCCTCCGGCATGCCACAGTCCAGGTGTTAGTCCCCTTGAAACAAGTTTTCCATCACTACTGTGGCCAGAAAGAGTCCCTGTGGGTTTTAAAATTTGCCTGCCTATTGAAGTCTATTGCGGTTCGCCCAGTTCGCCCATTCGCGAACATTTGCGGAAGTAAGTAAGAAAATTTTATGTTCGCGGCATCTCTAATCTTGTGTCCCGGTAAAAAAAAAAAACTTGAATATTCGTGATTACGAATATATAGCACTATATTCAAAATTTTTGCGAATTATTGAAGTGTCGATATTCGCAATAAAAGTTTGCAATTAGAATATTCGCGATCAACACTATTCATTATATACTGTAGGTCAAAAATGATATGTTGAGCAGCACTCTGTGTATGGAGACATTTAGAGGAACAAGCAGTTCATAGAAAGCCTGCCACAGATAAGATTGTCTTCCAGTTTACACAGAAAAGCAAGCACAGGACTGATTGAAGCAAGCTACCCAGCTAAAATAGAATTAGTAACTTAACATTACATGTACACAAATTGTAGCAGTGCTTCTTTAAAGGGGTTATCCGAGACTAAAAAACGTCCCCCATATGCCCTGGCCCCTCACCCAGTATCTACTTACCTGGCTCCCTGTTCACTGCGCCACTCCTGGTCCCCGACTGCTGCTGTTGGTTCTCCCCATCCACAGATGTAAACATCCTGTGTTGGAGGAGGGCAGCCAATGGCAGACGGTGACGGAGACGAGCCTCCCTAGCATCGCGGGTGACACTAGGGAGGCTCCTCCCCGTCCCCCCTACACCGGATGTTTTCATCCGCATATGGGGAGAAGCCGCAGCGGCGGTACGTGGACCAGGAGCGTCGTAGGGAGCTAGGAGCCAGATAAGTAGATTCCGTGTGAGGGGCCAAGGGATATGGGGGACATTTTTTGGTCTCGGATAACCCCGTTAATGTTGGTTTATATACTTTTATTTTATGTTACAATAACAATGATAGCACTATTGCTCTACACCAGTGGTTTGTAGACAGCACTGATTAGTGGTATTTTAATGTTTAGAATTCACCTTTTATCTTGTTTTTTTAAAGAGCAAAATGTTGTGCAAATGAATTTATTATTAAAGGAGTTTTCCAAAATGTTGATAATGGTGGCCTATCCCCAGGATAGATAATCAATATGAGAACGCTGGGGCTGCAACTCCCGGCACCCCTGATGTTCATCTGTTTGAAGAGACAATGGTGCGGTCTCTTCCTAAGCCAGTGACGTCACATTCATTGGTCATATGGCTTACGCACAGTTCACTCTCATTCCAGTGAATGGGTCTGAGTTGCAATACCAAGCACAGCTGCTAAACAATAGGTAGTGCTGTGTTCACAATAGCACCACGGCCTTGTCAAGCAGATGTTCTGGAGAGGTGCTAGGAGTCTGACCCCTGCTAATTTGGTAGTGATGATGACCTATCCTAAGGATAGGTTTTAATATAGAAGACCCAGAAAACCCCTATTATTATTTATTATCTGTATAGTGACAAAAGCTCTGTTTTTCTAGATCTGTCATTAATATATGTTGGCCTTAGTTAAGGCAGCAAAAAACTACTGACAGATTCCCTTCAAGTGGTTTTCAGAGACTTTAATACTGATGATCCATCCTCTGGATAGATCATCAGTGGGGGCCCAACACCTGGGAGCCCAGCAAAGCAGCTGTTTGAGAAGCCAGACACTTAGACACTTATAGCAGTGCTCACGGTAGCGGTAGCTTTTCCTGGGACAAGTAACATTCATTGGTCACATGCCCTAGGCACAGCTAAGCCCTATTCAAGTGAATGGAGCTGAGCTGCAATACTAAGCATAGCCACTATACGGCACTGTGCTTGGTGAGAGAAACTAGCACACAAATGTGTGTTTCTCAACAATATATATGTGTTGTTTAAGTGGTACTCTCTCAATATGGAGAGATCATGGTACACCACATACGCAGTATTCTAAGAAAGACGATGTCCCTACTATGCTAAGTACATGTGCACAGTTTTGTAGGCCAGGCAATGCACCTGATACGCTGACTATGTGTGCTTAGTATTGTAGAACAAGGCGCTTTCCCTCTGGGTTTCTGGGAAAGATATTTAAATTAGCTTTCCTAAGCCTATCTGATGCTGGCAGATGTTAAACATGGTAATTTGCATATATTTTACCCCAAAATCCAGAGGAGCATTGTCTAGCCTAAAATAGGCATCATGTATATCAACTGGCCTCCATAATAGAAATAGTACCCATGCAGAGGTTCTTGTGACTAGAAATGTTGTTTTCATCTGCTTTTCTCTAATTAAGGGCTTTTGTCTGGCAAGAATAAGTTGTAGATATGAGGCTGGCTTACCTATTTGTCTAGCTTTGCTACATTTTTAAAAGGTAGGCAAGCTTCTCTGCCAATCCACGGTGAAAAGAATGCAGCACTTATTGCTGCTGTGTTCTCCTTACTGTTTACCTACTTGCTGTGCAGTAGCAAGTACAGTAAGTATATTATAGCTCTCTGCTGTTTCACTTCAATGGGACAACTCCTTCCTATCCATCTGAGGATACATCATCAGTATAGCAAAGACAGACAACACTTTCAGCAACTTTATTTCACTATTTGTGATCAACTTCAGACAATGAAACCTCCAAAGTAACCTTCACCTGAAAGTGAGACAAGAGAATTACATCATCCTACAAAGCTTACGAGTATGGATGAGCGAACCTGTGGAAGTTCGGGTTTGCCGGATTCGGATGAACTTCAGGTCAAAGTTTGGGTTCAGGACCCAAACTTGACCCCGAACCCGGACCCCATTAAAGTCAACCCGAACTTCACTTTATTATTTTCCGTTATAACATGGTTATAAGGGGAAATAAAAGCATTCTTAAGACAGAATGCTAAATAAAATGGCCATTGAGGGGTTGAAAATAATAAAAAAAACTCACTTCATCCACTTGATCGCGCAGCTGGTATTCTCTTCTATCTTCTTTCTGCTGGACCTGCAAAAGGACCTGTGATGACTTCACCGTGCTCACCACATGGTGAGCACGGTGATATCACCGCAGGTCCTCCTATCTTCATTCAGCAGGACCACGTGGTGAGCGCAGTGAAGTCATCACAGGTCCTTTTGCAGGTCCTGCAGAATGAAGAGGATACCGGCTGCGCGATCAAGTGGATGAGGTGAGTTTTTTATATTATATTTAACCCCACAATGGCCATTTTATTTAGGATTCTGTCTTATTATTTACCCGAACACCAAAACCGAACTTCAGTGAAAAAGTCTGGGTTCCGGTACCAGGTACTTTGCAGTTCTGGTTCGTTCAACCCTACTTACGAGCTTTCAGTGAAACATGCAAACTAGTTTTCTTTGTTTGTCCTTAAAGGCTATGTACACCTTTGGGGGCAATTTTTTTATTATTGTATTGTACTTATTTTAAACTAAAAATCATTTTTTTAATTTGTCTTTATTAACAATATGGAATCTTTTTTCTGTACAAAGCTGACATGCTCTACTAGCTGCCTATGGATTTTTTGTATTTTCCGTCATCTGAGGGGCAGACAGACTTCTTATCTCTGCTCTCTGACCTCATAAACACTCATGACAGATTAATCCTTATCTTACTGATAAGAATGTGGCTTAAATAAGTGTTTATGACCTCTTAGTAGTTTAGAAATAAGAGTTATTAGATGAGGCACAAAGTGAAAGTACCAGTCACACAGTTAGAAAAACAGTTAACCCTTTTTGAAATAATGACTCAATATTTTTAATAAAGGCCAATTGAAAATATGATTTTTAGCCCAAAATAAGTTAATTGCAATAAAAAAAAAATTGCCTCTAAAGGTGTACATAGCCTTTAAGCTGAGGGAACGTGACTTTTTACACCCGTGCATCAAAATCGTGCAACGTGCCACCCAAAAAATGTGCACTAGGTTGTGGTCTATAATTCGAATAGCATAAGAAAATATTAGCATTCTTTTCTGTTTTAGAAGAAACACTTTCCCAGAATTCCTAATGCCAGAAGAATTAAGGTGCATGATTTGCGATATACCCTTACTAGAAAACAAGAGCAGTGTTGCCAGGCATACAATACTTATGCATATTTTTTGGTCTTCCTAATGATAAAAAGCACCTAAAACAGAACCCCACAAGACAAGTCAACCATGTAAGGCAAGTGTCTCTTGAGTCATTCTGGTTCTCTTGTTCTTCTACAAAGATAACTAGCTTGCATGTTTCATTGAAAGATGCATAAGTTTTGTGGGATGTTTGTTGGGGAATGCTATTATCTCACTTTTCTCAGGATAATGGATCCGTCCAGTTTTTGTTATGCTGGAGTTCTCTCCTGCATAACAGAAATGGGATAGATCTGTTATGCAGGCCATTGACTTCTATTATGACGGAATGCCTCTAAAGGCATCGCGTTATGGTCCGTGGTAACGGAATCCACAACGCAATTCAGCATATACCACAATCCGAACATGAATTTCAAAATATGAAGTTCGCTCATCCCTACCTACGATTAAGAATTGTTGACTTGCATAAAGCTAGAAAGTATCTCCAAAAGCCTTGCTGTTCATCAGTCCATGGTATGACAAATTGTCTATAAATATAGAAAGTTCAGCACTGCTGCTACTCTCCCTAGGATTGGCTATCCTGTAAAAATAACTGAAAGTGCACAGCGCAGACTGCTCAATGAGGTGAAGAAGAAGTTAGAGTGTCAGCTAAAGACTTACAAAAGTCTCTGGCATATGCTAACATCCCTGTTAGCGAATCTACGAATCACTAAACAAGAATACATTTCATGGGAGGATACCACAAAGGAAGCCACTGCTGTCCAAAAAAAACATTGCTGCACGTTTACAGTTTGCACAAGAGCACTGGATGCTCCACAGCAGTACTGGCAAAATATTCAGTGGACAGATGAAACCAAAGTTGAGTTGTTTGGAAGAAACACACAACACTATGTGTGGAGAAAAAGAGGCACAGCATACCAGCATCAAAATCTCATCCCAACTGTAAAGTATGGTGGTGGGGGCATCATGGTTTGGGGCTGCTTTGCTGCGTCAGGGCCTGGACGGATTGCTATTATCGAAGGAAAAATGAATTCTCAAATTTATCAAGACATTTTGCAGGAGAACTTAAGGCCATCTGTCCACCAGCTGAAGCTCAACAGAAGATGGGTGTTGCAACAGGACAACGACCCAAAGCATAGAAGTAAATCAACAACAGAATGGCTTAAACAGAAGAAAATATGACTTCTGGAGTGGCCCAGTCAGAGTCCTGACCTCAACCCGAATGAGATGCTGTGGCATGACCTCAAGAAAGCGATTCACACCAGACATCCCAAGAATATTGCTGAACTGAAACAGTTCTGTAAAGAGGAACAGTCAAGAATTACTCCTGACCGTTGTGCACGTCTGATCTGCAACTACAGGAAACGTTATTGCTGCTAAAGGAGGTTCAACCAGTTATTAAATCCAAGGGTTCACATACCTTTTCCACCTGCACTGTGAATGTTTACATGGTGTGTTTAATAAAAACATGGTAACATTTAATTCTTTGTGTGTTATTAGTTTAAGCAGACTGTGATTGTCTATTGTTGTGATTTAGATGAAGATCAGATCACATTTTATGACCAATTTGTGCAGAAATCCATATCATTCCAAATGGTTCACATACTTTTTCTTGCAACTGTATGTACTAAAGCAAGAAAAATAGCTATGTCAGCCTCCCATCTGCAAACAGTTCTTTCAGGACAAATGCCCTTAATCCAAAAAAGCAGATGAAAATAGCATATATATTGCAGAGAAACACACATTTCTGTACTAGGTGGTCTCTCTCTCTCTCTCTCTCTAATTCCAAATATCAATAAAGAACATCAGCAAAGATAGGCATCTTTTCTTAGAACTGAAACCGACGTTTTAGCCCCCTCTATGCTACTGCTGATGTGCACATTCTAAGTGTTTGTAGATTATAAATAGACACTGTACGAATTTGTTATTTTTGCACAGTTTAACATCAAGTAAAAAAAATCAGAACAGATGCTGACTTCTCACTTTGATTTTTAGAATATTTAATTTAGAATATTTAAACCAATATACTGCAATTTGAATTTGGTTTGATGCAGTCAGCATTGAAAACTTTAAACAGGAACAAGTAAATTAACAGTTCGCTGTGATGAGATATGCCTTGTTAGAAAAAAATCCGCCTTTTTTCCTTAAAAATGCATAAAAATCAATAAAAACATGAACTATGATCCAGAGTCTTTCTGCAGAGCTCTTAGAATTGAAAGCATACAATTTAATATAATATTTTCAAAGTATTCAACTGTGTACAAAAGGGGAAACATAGGATAAGGGCATAATGGATTTCTTGCTAAATTTAGTTGGGATAACTTTGATAACATAAGTTGATGAGCTTCTGAAACTTTCTATTTTAGAAATTCTTTTTTTATCCATTTTTGTTTTTACATAAAAAGCCAACAAAAGGAAAAGGGGGAAGTGAAGGATAAAATATGTACCCATAGATACAGTAAGCCTTTTCTTATATTGTATATACTATAAGCCCAAGTGGAATTGTATCTTCTCAAGGGAACATATACTGTACAAAGAAATCTCCTGAATAGTGTGCATTCATATGTAAATAACATACAGTACATTTCTTTACTTTGGGGTCATTTGGCAAAGTTTTACTCCACATTGTTGGCACAAAAGGCATATTACACTGCTGGTACCACTTTTAAGAAAGGTGGGTGAAGCTTAGCAGAAGGGGCAACGTCATTCATCACACTTACTATAATTTTTGCCAGAAAATCGGCGTACATTATAAAATACCAACTATGGTACCTTAAAAAGGTATTGTACTAAGTGGGTGAAATGCACTATGAGCACAGGCCATGGACATACTGTAGCTGAATATTGGTTGGAGATGGCCTTCAACAGTGTTTTGCCACTCTTGGGGAATCATCCTTAGGCAGGATGCGATAGGTATTGCAAAAGAGCCACACAAGGGACAGCTGGAAACACATTATAATATATTCACTACTGTAAAAAAAAATCTTTGTATTGTTTTTGACTGTATTATAAATTTATTGAATGTGCAAATGGGTTTTCTCTCAATTGGAGGTCCAGTCCACCCTGAAACGTTGCCCAAAATCTAAAGCGCCAGGCCCAGACGGTCTCCCATCCTCTTATTATTGCTCCTTCTCCTCTCTCCTACTCCCACAGATGGTTGATACCTTCAACGCCTATCTACAGGGCTCTTCGATACCCAAACAAGCTTTAGAGGCCTACATAACTCTTATACACAAAGAGGGAAAGGACCCCTCCCAATGCAGCAGTTATAGGCTTATTTCATTACTAAATACAGACATTAAGGTATATGCCAGTTTACTTGCAAATAGGCTCAAACCCTATATACCTTCCTTAGTCTCACCAGAGCAAGTAGGCTTCGTGACTGGTAGAGAGGGGAAGGACAATACGATGAGGATCCTATCTATTTTGCAGAATGCCACGCACAAGAAATCCCCACTAGTGTTACTGGGAACTGACGCTGAAAAGGCGTTCGACAGGGTGGACTGGACCTATATGAAATTAGTGTTAGCCCGATTTGGCATCCCGCAGATTTTCATCTCTGCTATCTTTGCAATGTACTCCTGTCCCTCTGCACGTCTTCGAATCAATAAATCTTTGACAGACCCTTTCGAAATACATAATGGAACCAGACAGGGTTGTCCCCTGTCCCCCTCTCTATTCGTGCTAGCCCTAGAACCATTGCTCCTATCCATCCGAAAACACCCTGACATCGAAGGCTACAACGACGGACAGACCACCCATTACACGGCGGCTTACGCTGATGACATCCTCCTAATTATCACAAACCCCCTCACTGCCTTCCCAGCGCTGCAATCTATTCTAAATACATATAGTTTCATTTCTAACTTTAAAGTGAATCCTTCTAAGTCTGAAGCCATTGGCGTTAATATCTCTCCCACTACCAAATCCTCCCTTCAAAGCCAATTCCCATACCAATGGCCATCGTCACATATTACCTATCTGGGATTGAAAATCTCCCCCGAGTGGAAAAATTTATACACCTTAAATTATTCCCCCATTCCACAGATATTCCAGTCTATTACAGAGTCTTGGTCACTCCCATTTATTTCCTGGATGGGTCGAAAAAACCTGATCAAAGCCATACTGTTGCCAAAATTGCTTTATCTCTTTCAAACACTCCCCCTCCCGCTACCCTCCACCTTTTTTTTGGCGGTGCGGAAGGCCACAAATAAATTCCTATGGAGAGACAAGAAGCCCAGATTAAATGTTGCACTACTGACACAACATAAATTGAGAGGTGGTATGGCGCTCCCTGATTGGGAACTTTATTATGATGCAGTACAACTCTCACGACTTATACATTGGATAAGACGAGATTCGGATAAACTCTGGGTCTCTTCTGAAGAAGAATTAAGCCCGGGTCTTTTACGTTCACTTCTTTGGTGCCTAGACGAAGACGACCTGAAGCTTCCGCGCCCCCTTATACGCAACGCTTTAACCAAAGCTACTACAACGGTCTGGCACAAATACAGATCGTTTCTGAGCCCGATCATCTCGCCCTTAATGACCTTAGCTGACTTAGCCGAGATCTATCAGAATAGATATACTGACATTGGTCTCAAACAGTTAGAACTACAAAACATCTTCGTTCACTCGTTCACAGACCCTGAAATTATAGAGGACCCGCTGGATAAGAGCCCACTCCATTTTTTGCAAAAATCACACATCCGCGCTATATTGCGACCATACCTAAATCAACCAAAGGTTCTCACGGAACTGACCCCCTTCGAGAAATTGGTGGCACAACATTCCCAACCGAAGCATCTCCTTTCGCAAATATATAAACTACTTCAAACATCGAAGTTCCCACAAGAGAGGAAATACATTAGTGACTGGGAAAAGGACTTAAATACTAAATGGACGGATCAGGAGATTAAGCAGATATATCTTCTCTCCCACGGCGTAACGAGATGCACTCGACTACAAGAAAACTCATTTAAATTAGTATCGCGGTGGTACCTCACCCCAAAACGTCTCAAACAGATGCGCTGTCTGAGTACGGATAGTTGCTGGAGATATTCTAGCCCCGACGCAGACTATATACATATGTGGTGGCACTGCCCAAATCTTCGACCGTTCTGGGACGAGGTTCTCGCTGTGATAAAACAAATATGCTCCACTCAAACAACCCCCTCCCCAACTTCAGTGCTTCTCCACATCAGACTAGATGACATCCCCCCTAATAAAAGACGTCTATTCCATTTCTTATCAGCAGCTGCGAAATCTATTATTCCACAATATTGGAACTGCCCGGTGCAACCCTCAATCAATCATTGGCTCAAGAAAATTGATCTCATTTACCATATGGAGGAACTTTCCGCGTGGGAACGCAGAACCCACCATTCCTTCCAAAACATTTGGGGTGACTGGATTACTTTCCGCTCCTCTTCGATGGCTTTAGCGGCATTTTCGGATATAACTTAACCTAGTGGTCCTCAAATTTCGATTCTATTGTGACTCTCATTACCACTTATAGTACATACAATCTTTAACACTCGTGACTCCATGGCTTCCCTCCTCCTCCCCCCTTCTGCCCTCATCCCCCTTCCTTTCCCCCCTTCCCATCTTTTATTATTGGTGATTGTAACCTGTTATATTCTGTTATGACTGTGTTTCATATGCTCATATTCTCTCGAATTCCTAGGTGTATTTATGCCTTTCTCATTGTTGTTACAACACTTAAAAAAAATTAAATAAAAAGAGAATTGAAAAGAAAAGAATGTGCAAATGGGTGGCAGTGAAAAGGTTAAGCTGCCTGGATTAGCCAGCACTGGCTGAGCTGAGTCATTCGTCAGTGTGGAGGCAATGTTGCTGAGTTCCTCACATAAGCTGCATGTCTCCAGAGGGAATAAATAAGAGGGATGCCTGGTGGCAGATTCAATACAGACCTAAGGAACAGCTTGAACTACTGAGACAATAAAGTTTCCTGCGAAATGCTAGCTAGGAGTGGAGGTGAGTGGCACTAACCATAAAAGTGTGCCATCTCAGAACCTAGCGAGGGAAAGCTGTAGCTAGCACTGCAGAGGAGAGGAGGCTGAATTGGAGGGGCTGAAGGAAGATGCCTAGCCCATTCATCCTGGAAGGAGACTTGGCTTTTGGGAAGCATAAGCATTTAAGTAAGACCAGCCAGACACCATGGTGCCCGAAAAAGGCAAGTCAGTGCTATTCCATAATAGAGGAAAGATAAAAACATAATCTAAAAGAGGCTGTGTACTTGTGTGTGAAAACAAAAACAGAAAAAATGTTCTCCTGGGGCGCTGTACAATACAATTGTAATTTTTTCCTCATAAGTCATTAAAAACTATTAAAACAATAAAAATGGACAAGCAGAGGGGGATGCATTTTGGAGGCGGTCCACCTCCTTCCTCAGGCCAATATTGACACAGTGTCCAATTTATAGGCATGTCCTGGAAGTGAAAAGTAAGTGCAAAAGTCATAGTACATATGAACCATACATATGATACCACAAAAGTAGGCATTGCACTTATGTAGGTGAAACAGCATGTGTGCACAGGCTGTGGACATAGCTGTCTAATGGTGGGAGATTAAGCAGGTAGGGTAGTCTGCTGCATCATATCATCACTCTGGGGAAGTTATCTTATTAAATTAACTATAATTCAGATTAAATGACTAATTATGAACTCCAGCTTATCTGATGGATTTCTCTGAGCAAAGGACAAAGTAGCTTGTAGTACATGAGTGTGTGTGTTAAATGGCGATGAGAGAATTGAAGCTGACGAAGTGGAATTCGATCAGAATTTCAGGACGAATCACATTTTATCTTAAAATGGCTGCTACACGTGTGAGAACATGGGACAAGGAACTCTGGGAAGGCGGGATCACCCATACTGACATGCATGCAGCCAATTAGCAGCCAGCCAGCCCTGTGATGTCACAGCCCTATAAATACAGAGGCCATCTTAGATTCTGCCATTCACCAGCATGCTTAGTTCAGGGAGAGACGTGTCTGCAGGTGCTAGGGACAGTGATAGGAAAGACTTGATTGCGGTGAAAAAAAGCGATTTACAAGAGCAGGGAAAGATTACTCAAGGTGTAGGGAAAGGATTGGGAGGAATCATTCCACCAGCATTTCTGTTGAACATGGTTCAGTCGGGGAAGTCACAGCCTCGGTACTAGGAACAATCCGATTACACCTTGCTGCACTGACTGGGGATCCAAATTGCCATTTTACAGCTCTGTAATTCCAGCAAACCAGTCTTATTAGGGTGCAACTGCTGTTTGATACAGGCATTAACAGGGTTTATTACAAGGAAATATTTCTACATTTTATTTGCGCTTGTGCAGTGCAGTTATATGTTCTAAAGCATTTTTTGGCTTGTATTAGTTGAAAAAAAAGGGCTTATTAGCCGTTGTGTGGTAAAGGGTGAAAATTACAGCCCTTTTTGTCGTTTATTAGTGGCAAAAGTAAAAACATATTTGCCGCTCAGCGGTGCAGTTATCTCTTTTAAAGCCCTTTTTACTGTATATTAGTGGAAAAAGAAAAAAATATCTTTGCTTCTCAGCGGTGCAGTTATCTGTTTTAAAACCCTTTTTGCGTGTATTAGTGGAAAAAGGAAAAAAATATTTGCCGCTCTCTGGTGTAGCCGTGTGATATATTCAAAAGCCCTGTATGCCGTGTATTAGTAGTGAAATAAAATATGTTTGCTGTCCAGCATTGCATTTGTCTGTTGAAAAGCCTTTTGTGTAAAAGTAGAAAAAAATTAGGGCCTAATTGATGTTCTGCGGTGCAGTGATATATTCTAAAGCCCTGTATGCCGTGTATTAGTGGCAAAATAAAAATATATTAACCGTCCAGAGTTGCAGTTATCTGTTGAAAAGTCTTTTGTGTGAAAGCAGAAAAAAATGTGTGCCTAATTGCCATTCTGCGGTTCAGTGATATATTCTGAAGCCCAGTTCGACGTGTATTAATGGCGAAATAAAAATATATTCTCCATTCAGGGTTGCATTTATCTGTTGAAAAGTATTTTGTGTGAAATTTGAAAATAATTAGGGCCTAATTGCCGTTCTGCTGTGCAGTGATATATTCTAAAACCCAGTCTGCCGTTTATTAGTGGCAATAAATTTGATTGATTATTTGATCTAACAGTATGTCAGACAAAGAAGTGCCAGGCCCTGCACAGGGGGAGCAGCAGAGGTCACAGCAGAGTTAGGGGCTGTGGCAGCAGGGGACACCTCGAGAGGCCTTAGCTCCCAGTGTCAGCTAGCGGTTGTGTGGCGACCAACAACCCAGCGGTTCTTGAATGGTTGACTCGATCTTCGACTTTGTCGCAAGTGACATCAGACATCAGACACCCCCAGCCAAGGGTCATTGTGTTCGTCAGACACAACCCTTAGTTGGCATAGCCCCGGGAGCAGGCCCTGTGACCTCACCTGTCCTCAAGCTGCCTCTGTCCTTTCCTCCACTAGGCGGGCAAGTAGTGATAAGGAGAGTGGCGTGGGAGCTGGTGTTGCGAGTGGTCAGGCTCCTGACCCAGAGACGGTTGAGGAGGGTATCAGTGACGAGCAGACAGTACTCGATGATGATGATGATGTAGCTGAACGCACTTGGGAGCCAGTTGATGAAGGAACTTCATTTTTTTCTTTTTTTTTTTTTATATAATAATGTAATATTATAAAATCTGTTGTCTCCACGATAAATCTGAAGTGTAGTGGCCCCGTGTGGCTTCCACACACTTTCAAAATAATCCTTCAGTGCTGCGAATAGATGCCAGATGACCGGGACGCTCCATGACCTTCCCAGGAGCTGCTGTCGGGAGCAGCGGTTCACTTCTGAGACGTCCGTATAGTGCGGAATCCAAAGACCCTCTCCATCTCCGTGCACCACAGGATAACCTCCTTCCCAACCATGATGACTGGGAACTTGTGATATTTTCCCTGATGAAGAGACCAGGGGCTGGTAGTTATGGTTTGAATCTTGATGTACTTTGCAGGTTCCAAGCAATCTTGAAGCTTTGTCTTCTCATTGTCTGTAGCTACTAGAGGCCTGTTAATGCCAGGCAGGTTCCCCCAGAAGTATCTGTGTCCAGGTGGAGAGAAATAGTTTTTTTGGAATGCTTTCTGCATCGCAACCACGTCGTCGAATAACCAGAAGACAATTCTCTCCTGTCTTAGGCAACACTTTATTGAGTAATTGCGGAAAGTCAAAAAACTGTTGTTCACTGCCCCCATAAAGGCCTTTCTGGTGCGAGTTAACCACAGATAAGTCATTACAAGGACTGCCGCAAATTATCAGATGGATTTGTCCTCATTCCTCAGAGGAAGGGCGAAATAATTAGTGACACAAACTTACTGCTGACATCCTCTCCATCTACTTTTATAAGCGTTTAATAGAACAGGTTCTGTTTACATCTATGTGGAATCAGCTGACGATAGTGTAAAAGGAGTGCGCTACTTCTTGACACTAACATTGACCTGTAAGGCCGAGTTCATACTTGAGTTATTTGGTCAGTTTTGGCCCCATGACTGCCCAAATAAGCGAAGTGTGCAGTGATTTTAAGAGCGATGCCTGTCATCTGCATGTCATATGGAGTCACAGTATTATTTCACTACCAAAGCAGACTCCATATGCGTGTTACTGCAAGGCACAGTGTTCTACACCACTATAAACGCTCTCAGCAGCCAGGAAATAGCCTTTTTTTTTTAACGTCCGTTCGCAGAGAATATTTTCTGATCGAACCAAATGTTTCCCGAAAAATTAGTCGAACCGGAGAATCGAATTTTTAAAAATTCACTCATCTCTAGTGTTAAAGTAAGCAGACATAGAAGACAAAAGAAGAAAAATTTATTTAAATTTAAATTTATTATTTATTTATTTTTAGAGAATAGTAAGTAGAATGCAATAATAAAATAAAAAATGCCCCTGCATGTGTAAAAAGCTTTTAAGGGGCACTGACTTTTTTGGTCATGAGGCCGTGAAAACAAACAACGGTCGTGTGCATGAGGCCTTAGATGATAAATAGCAGTGTCCTGCAGACTTGTGACCCAGTGTGCTGGGGAGAAGTTTCTCTTTGAGACAGATCTAAATATACTTCTGCCCTTTACTCAGCTAGCAGTGAAGGTGTGAGGTGGTAGTCACAAAGGTAAAATATCTCAGGGCATAGTCTGGGATACAGAGCAGCTGAGCACTATCTACAGTACTGTAGCTGACATGATCTTTTTATGCAGATCCTCAAGCTGTAGTAAAAACACATGTCTATAAGGCCTCATGCACACGACTATTGTTTGTTTCCGCGTCTGTTCCGTTTTTTTTCACGGATAGGATGCTTCCCCATTCATTTCAATGGGTCCGTCAAAAAATGTGGATGGTTAACCGTTTAGTTCCGCATCCGTTATCCGTGTTTACATTCCGTCCAAAAAATAGAGTATGTCATATTTTGTTCACGTTTGCAGACAAGGATAGACATTATTACAATGGATCTGTCATAAAAACGGATCCACCCCAAAAAACATTCCGTCTTCCGTTATTTTGGGCGGATGCAAAATTTGCGGACCGAACGGACCCGGAAACAAACAACGGTCGTGTGCATGAGGCCTTAGATGATAAATAGCAGTGTCCAGTGTCCTGCAGACTTGTGCCCCAGTGTGCTGGGGAGAAGTTGCTCTTGGAGAAAGTTCTTAATATACTTCTGCCCTTTACTCAGCTAGCAGTGAAGGTGTAAGGTGGTAGTCACGAAGGTACAATATCTCAGGGCATAGTCTGGGATACAGAGCAGCTGAGCACTATCTACAGTACTGTAGCTAACATGATCTGTAGTACCCCAGACCTGGGGCACTACAAATTTTTTATTGTTAGGCATTCTATTTTAATGTTTGTTTTTTGTCTGTTCCAGCAAGGAAGATATGACGAAGGTTGGTAGGAACGAGGTTAATCACCCTGTTCCTCTCCACTTGGGAGGGAGAGGTCATGACTGCTTCCTGCCAAGAGAGGGGATTCCCGTTTAGACACAGAGGGAGAAGGACACCTTGTTCCATCTCACACATAAATTTCCCTAGGGAGAACCATTACCAAATAGTCTCAAATAAATCCTTAAGAGGATAAGAGAGAGTGTGAATAGGTATATACAGCTTCTGCAGACACTGCTATAAAGTGAGGGAAAACAGACCAAAGACACCCTCATCAGCAAACTACCACTAGGCCAGTATCAACTAAGTGCTGAATCACCACCAACCAACTTGCCACAATATCCTTGCTGGTGCCAGAAGAGAACTGCACAAAAGCCTGCTCCTACTGTTTCTATCTTCAAGATCTTAGTAAAAAGGACTTTGTTACGTTCAAGTCTGGCCTCATTCTTCAGTGCTACAACTTTCACTGCAACAGACCCCAGAGAGAGACAGCCTGAGGTAGAACATCATGACACATCTACACTACATCAGGGCCACTACCACTTCAATACTCTAAACCGGCTCCCATGGGGGCTTACTGCAGATCTTCCTAGTTTCCACACCGGAAAACATCTGCTGGACCTGCATCTGTACAGAGTGAATGAGTATTGCAAGGAGAGAGATGGCTTCCTGAAGAAGTGGCAGTACATACTGTGCGGTACTGTGCCACATGGAAAAAAGCTGTGGTGATAATTGCAGATACAGTCATCTTCATTGCTTCTACTCTGAGGAAACCAGAGCCAAAGTGTTGACACCCAGGGAACCATTTAAAGAGAGTGTATCAGTTAAACCTTGCCTCTGACCAAGAGCTGTGTCCTCACAGACAGACTGCTGTAACTGCAATACCCAACATAGGGTATTTGAAAATTGTTTGATTTATAATGATACTGTAATGTTTTACTTATGTCATGTACTCTTACACGAGCAGATGGGGTAAGAGTGGCACTGAGAATGGAGCTAACCACTCCATTCTCACCTTTTTTATAGGAGTGGGCTGGTCCGACTTCCTGTCAGGAGGCAGAGGTAGCTAGGTTAATGTAGTGTCAGGGAACACGTTCCATCAGCTCCCTTTCCTTAGGGCCTTAGGAGCAGAAATCAATCTCCACTGTGAGGAAAACTGCTCCAGAGGAACAAGAACGTCCAAGAGCTGCAGAAACCCATCAGGCTACCGCATTCCAAACAGCAGATTGATCAGCTATAATCAGCTTTATAGACACTGCTGCAAGGTAGCGGATGTGGGGGAGTGAGTTAAGACACCCATCATAATAACCCAACCCTTTCGCGGGGGACAAGGTAAAACTCCCATCATCCCGGTGCTGGATAGGTAAATTTTAAAGCCGGCATTACGTAGTAGACACCTCAGCCACATGTGACAGCTTAATAGCCATAGTAAGGAAGAAACAGAAGACATAGCATTTGTCAGCTAGTTGTCCCCTAAGTGCCATCTATACCTCATCATCTGGTGACAGACTGCACCTTGTATTCATTATTGCTGGATGTACCACAACTTATCCTTTGCACTCTGTAAAGAAAGATGTTTGTTGTTCTTGTACGTATGCTTGATTCCTTCATTTTAAAATGTCACTGCACCTAATGACAGGGAGTGATAGCCTTAGGGAGTACATCGTGACACAACATCTCATAAGGACAACTACCACTCCCATCCTCTGTATTGGATCCTCGGGGGCTCGTTGCACCTATTCCACATAGAAAACATTTAAAAAAAAAGATTTCACTATATTACAAAAAATCTATTTAGCATATTTAGGATAGGTTTTAATAAAGTTAATTCCAAAGTTTAAAGGGGTATTCTGGATATATCAAGTTATCCCCTATTCATATAATTACATAGTGGACAACTATGCAGAATAGGAGATAGCTATTAGATCAGTGGGGGTCCTACTGCTGGGACTCCCACCAATCTCAAGAACGGGGGTCCCAAATCCAGCGGAACCCCCCAGTACAGTGCTCAGTTAACTGGAACTTCCATAGAAATAAATAGAGTAGCCGTGCACACGTGCAGTCTCCTGTCTCTTCCTGCTCGCCGCTTGATGCTATGTCTGTGGCAAGCATTAAGAGAGATAGGAGACGGCACGCACACACCTTCTCCTCCTACAGCTGATCGTCGGGTGTGCCAGGTTTCAGACCCACGCCGATCTGATATTATTGACCTATCCCGAGGATAATTTATCAATATTAAGGGTACGTTCACACGACGACAATTGTCGCGCGACAAAAAGTCGCGCGACAATTTTTATAATGGGAGTCTATGGTGTCGCAGTGCGACATGCGACATGCTGCGACTGCGACACGAAAGTCGGAGAAAATCCATTCAAGATGGGTTTTTCTGCGACTGTCGCGTCGCAGTCGCAGCATGTCGCATGTCGCAATGCGACACCATAGACTCCCATTATAAAAATTGTCGCGCGACAATAGTGCGACAAAATGTCGCGCGACAAATGTTGCAGTGAAGTTGTGCCCTATTTGTCGCGCGACTTTTTGTCGTGCGACAATTGTCGTCGTGTGAACGTACCCAAAAAGCCTGGAGAGCCCCTTTAACTCTAATCCTTGGGTGAAAAATCATACTTTTAGAATTTTTGTATTCTTTATATAAGAAAGATGAGAATATTTATAGTATGATGGCATTAAAGGTACACTTTCATTTATTGATTCAAGGAAAAAATTCTGTCTGTTAAATATACATTACGCTGTAGCACCTGCACACACCTAAATATAAGTGTATGTAAATTGAATTTTGATAAAAATTGATAAACTGAAAAGTGCTCTGGGAAATAACTCACAGATCTGGAGTACCTGGGGACGTATATATTAATGTACGCCTTCCTTTTAAAAAAAATTGTACATAACAGTGGACTGACAGTAGAATCCCTAGGTATCACACCAAACTGCTGCTAACCCAAGATCACGTGCTACTTAATTAAAGGCCAGCCTGTTTTTATTCATACAAGGGGCACTTGTTAGGTCCCTCATGTCACAGTGATTTTCACAGTTATTTGTTTGACAACAGAAAATAGGTCACAGCAAAGTATTTATAGATAGTATGTTTATTAGAGATCGTTGGTTTGCCAAATTTTTTGGGGAAAAATTTGGTTCAATCCAAAATTATTCGCAATGAATCGCATTAAAAAACATCTATTTCCTGCAGAGAGCCTTTATAATGGTGTAGAACACTGTACCTTGCAGTCACACGCATAGGGAGTCTAGTTTGGTAGTGAAATAATACTGTGACTCCGTATGACATGTAGATGACAGGTGTCGCTCTTAGAATCACTGCACACTTCACTTATTTGACCAGTCAAGGGACCAAAACTGACCAAATAACTCAAGTATGAACTCAGCCTTAGAGGTCAATGTTAGTGCCAAGAAAAAGTCCACTCCTTTTACACCGTCGTCAGCTGATTCCACATAGATGTCTACAGAACCTGTTCTATTAAACACTTATACAAGTAGAGGCCCCCGAAAGAGTGGAGAGGGTGTCAGCAGTAAGTTTGTGTTGACGTCACTGATTATGATCCGTAAGATCCTCTGATCCGTAAGAACAATAACCCACAAAAAACAGATCCTGTCTGTGGAGCAAACGAGGTGCAGAACAGCGTGGCACAGCCATACCCTGCACATGTGGTATGCTGGAGGGCCCCTGTGAATTGGCCACCTGGAGACGAATCCTATCAAGATTGATGCAAGTGGAGTATCAGCTGCTCATCGAGCCAGATACTTCTGCGGGAACCTGCCTGGCATGAACAGTCCTCTAGTAGCTACAGACAATGAGAGGACAAAGCTTCAAGATTGCCTGGAGCCCGGAAGAGTCGAAAAGTTCATCAAGATTCAAACCATAACTGTTGTGGACGGAGATGGAGAGGGTCTTCGGATTCCCGTCGCACTATACAGACGTCTCAGAAATGAACCACTACTCCCGACAGAAGCTCCTGGGAAGGTTATGGAGCTTCCCGGTCATCCGGCATCTATTCGCCCCACTGAAGTATTATTTTGAAAGTGTGTAGAAGCCATATGGGGCCCCCACACTGCAGATTTACATGGAGAAACCGAATTTTATACCTTATTATATATAGATAAAAAAAAGGAAGCCCCTTCGCCCCCCTGCTTCCAAGTGCGATCAGCTACATCATCATTAGTGATAAGCGGAAGGGGCAATATTCGAATTTGCTATATTTTGCGAATATTTGGGTGAATATTCATCATATATTTGCGAATTCGAGTATTCGCAAATATTTTCTTGATTGAGAAAAGCGGCAATGTAATATGCGCGTATTGCGCACGCAATACAGGCGTTGGTCACTCTTGCTACATTTTTAAGGCTTCTATAATCTCCTGAGATTGGAGAAAATGGTTGGCACGGCAGAACATTACAACAGCTTTATATGCAGATAGTGCTCCAATATAATCGAGATTGCAAAAATCGGCACTAATAATGCGAATATTTTGGCGCAATACGTACAACTTCAGATTTTAGCAGGTCTGACTACATATTACTGATTGGTGCACTAAGTATTGTTTTGAACTTGTGACATCACAGCACTATATCTGTAGCATGTATGTATGGACAGCAGAACCTGTTGCTATCAGCTACACTACTGTATATCACCATCTAACCTACACTAACTATCTCCCACTAACTATATATATTATACACATATATAAGCTAACTAACTATCTAATGTGCAGCTCCGCTGCAGAAAACGACCCGGATTGACCAGTAGTGTTGAGCGCGAATATTCGAATAGCAAATTTAAATCGCGAATATCGGCACTTCGCTAATTCGCGAATATTTCGAATATAATGCTATATATTCACAAATTCGAATATTTGCTTCTTTTTTTTTTTAAAGTTGTTCCCACTTCCCAAAAGCAGTTATTCTTACATGTCCGAGGACTCCATGCTCCCCTCCCGCTCCAGTCAGTGCCCGTCTGCCGAGTGCCAACTTCCTGTGCGCATGGAGCGTCCCCATCACCATGGGAACGCCTCCATGCTAGAATGTACTGTCGGATTTGAGAATCACGGTTATCTAGACCATGGTAAAAGTTGGATGCGCAATGCGAGTAAACTTACTAAAATTACTCGCATTGTGCGTCCAACTTAATTTTGTGTATAGTCAACGTTCCTAATGGTAGGTGCCGGGGGTACTTGGGTTGCTAGAATTAACGAATATAGAGAATATAGCGCTATATTCGTATTCTTCATATTCGTTAATTTTAGCAAGCAAGCCAACTAAGTTGGATGCGCAATGCGAGTAATTTAAGTAAGTTTACTCGCATTGCGCATCCAACTTAGAGCGTGGAATAAGCTTTAGGCATAGGCAACTACTATTGCCAATCGGAAAGTTGTCTAAGTTGGATGCGCAATGTGAGTAAACTTACTTAAATTACTCGCATTGCGCATCCAACTTATTTCTGTGTATAGGCAACGTTCCTATTGGTTGGCTTGCTAGACTTAACGAATATAGAGAATATCGCGCTATATTCGTATTTGTCAAATTCGTTTATTCTAGCAAGCCAAACATTGTTAGTAAAACGTTGCCTATACACAGAACTAAGTTGGATGCGCAATGCAAGTAATTTGAGTAAGTTTACTCGCATTGCGCATCTAACTTACAGCGGGGTATATTCTCAATAATCGTTCATTCTATCAAGTCAAACAATATGGCCAAAGTTGCATTCGCAATATGCACATGGTGTTTCTATCGCGAGAATCGCATTGAAATATTCGTGTGAGCCTATATGGGCGTGGCTTTGTCTTGCGAGTTTGTTGACAGGAGGAAGGTTGAATTGCAGTGCAATACTCGTGTGTGACACGCATGAAAATGGTCTCAAATAGGGTTGAGCGAACAGTTCGAGCATAGTTCGGGTTCGTACCGAATTTTGGAATTTTGGGGTGTCCGGGACACGGACCCCAACCTGAACATTTTCAAAAAAGTTTGGGTTCGGGTTTGTTGTTCGGCGATTACTTCCGGCTTTCTGAAGGGCTACACAGCAGCCAATCAGCTAGCGTTTTACTTCTTGCCCTAAGAACCCATCACAGCCATGCCTACTAATGGCATGGCTGTGATTGGCCAAGTGCAGCATGTAACCCAGCCTCGATTTAAGCTGGAGTCACGTAGCGCCGCACGTCACACTGCTCTGATTAGTGAAGGGAAAGGACGCAGCTTCTATAAGAGAGATTAGAGGCGAGATTAGGCAGGGAAAAGTCAGCAACAGCAACTTATGAACTGATCGATCTACAGCTGTGAATGATTGAACTTCTGCTAGTTACTTGCTCACTGGTTTTTAGGCTGCACAGAGCGTTTTTCTGTCACTTATTTTCTGGGGTGATCGGCGGCCATTTTGTGACTTGTGGTGCACCAAAACAAGCTGCCACCAAGTCCATCAATCCATCAATACTAGTTTTTTTTTGCTATATCCTACATCAGGGGCTTGGCTGTGCTAATTGTCACCCCTAGAAACTCAGGATAGCAATTTCTATATTTTATTAAGGGGTTAAATACAATTGCCCAAATACCAATCCCCTAAATCTGGTGTTCCAGCTTTGGCTAGCCAAGTATAATACTGTCTGCTGTCTGGCAAAGGATAGATTATTTTCTGTGGTGAAATTCAATTGCCAAAATAGCAATACCATAAATCAGTGGTTTGAGCTGTGGTTGGCCAAGTTTCATAGTGTCCTGCAAAGGATATATTTTGTTCTGGGGTGAAATTCAATTGCCAAAATAGCAATACCCTGAATCTGGTGTCCCAGCTGTTGCAGGCCAAGTTTCATAGTGTCCGCAAAAACATATATTTTGTTATGGGGTGAAATTCAATTGCCAAAATAGCAATATCCTGAATCTGGTGTCCCAGCTGTTGCAGGCCAAGTTTCATAGTGTCCGCAAAAACATATATTTTGTTCTGGGGGGAAATTCAATTGCCAAAATAGCAATACCATAAATCAGTGGTTTCAGCTGTGGCTGGCCAAGTTTCATAGTGTCCGCAAAACCATATATTCTGTTCTGGGGTGAAATTCAATTGCCAAAATAGCAATACCATAAATCAGTGGTTTCAGCTGTGGCTGGCCAAGATTCATAGTGTCTGCAAAAACAAATATTTTGTTGTGGGAGGAAATTCAATTGCCAAAATAGCAATACCCTGAATCTGGTGTCCCCGCTGTTGCAGGCCAAGTTTCATAGTGTCCGCAAAAACATATATTTTGTTGTGGGGTGAAATTGAATTGCCAAAATAGCAATACCCTGAATCTGGTGTCCCAGCTGTTGCAGGCCAAGTTTCATAGTGTCCGCAAAAACATATATTTTGTTCTGGGATGAAATTCAATTGCCAAAATAGCAATACCCTGAATCTGGTGTCCCAGCTGTTGCAGGCCAAGTTTCATAGTGTCCGCAAAAACATATATTTTGTTCTGGGGTGAAATTCAATTGCCAAAATAGCAATACCATAAATCAGTGGTTTCAGCTGTGGCTGGCCAAGTTTCATAGTGTCCGCAAAAACATATATTTTGTTATGGGGTGAAATTCAATTTCCAAAATAGCAATACCCTGAATCTGGTGTCCCAGCTGTTGCAGGCCAAGTTTCATAGTGTCCACAAAAACATATATATTTTGTTCTGGGGTGAAATTCAATTGCCAAAATAGCAATACCATAAATCAGTGGTTTCAGCTGTGGCTGGCCAAGTTTCATAGTGTCCGCAAAAACATATATTTTGTTATGGGGTGAAATTCAATTTCCAAAATAGCAATACCCTGAATCTGGTGTCCCAGCTGTGGCAGGCCAAGTTTCATAGTGTCCGCAAAAACATATATTTTGTTCTGGGGTGAAATTCAATTGCCAAAATAGCAATACCCTGAATCTGGTGTTCGAGCTGTTGCAGGCCAAATGTAAATCTGTCCATAAAAGGATACCTTTCATCCAGGGCCTAAATACTAGCCCTAAAAGAGATATTCCCCTAAATCAGTGGTTACTGCTGTGCCTGGATTAGTGTACGCAACATAAATAAATAGGCAGATAGTGTTAGGTGCCTGTAAAAAAAGGCCTGAATTTGAAATCAATACATTGGGCCAAATATTTTTTTTCTTATTGTGGTGCTTGGTAACAATGAGGAAAACATCTAGTTAGGGACGCGGACGCGGTCATGGTGGTGTTAGTGGACCCTCTGGTGCTGGGAGAGGACATGGCCATTCTGCCACAGCCACACATTCTAGTGAACCAACTACCTCAGGTTCCACTACCCGCCAGAATTTACAGCGATATTTGGTGGGGCCCAATGCCGTTCTAAGGATGGTAAGGCCTGAGCAGGTACAGGCGCTAGTCAATTGGGTTGCCGACAGTGGATCCAGCATGTTCACAACATTATCTCCCACCCAGTCTTCTGAAGAAAGCGCACAGGTAGCACCTGAAAACCAAGCCCATCAGTCTGTCACATAACCCCCATGCATATCAGGGAAACTGTCTGAGCCTCAAGTTATGCAGCAGTCTCTTATGCTGTTTGAAAACTCTGCTGGCAGGGTTTCCCAAGGAAATCCACCTAGCCCTTCCCCAGTGGTGGAAGACATAGAATGCACTGATGCACAACCACCGATGTTTCCTGATGATGAGGACATGGGAATACCACCTCATCGGAGTCCGCACGTCTCTGATGATGACGAAACACAGGTGCCAACTGCTGCGTCTTTCTGCAGTGTGCAGACCGAACAGGAGGTCAGGGAGGAAGACTGTGTGGAAGACGATGCAGGGGACGATGAGGTCCTAGACCCCACGTGGAATGAAGGTCGTGCCACAGACTTTCATAGTTCAGAGGAAGAGGCAGTGGTGAGACCGAGCCAACAGCTTAGCAAAAGAGGGAGCAGGGGGCAAAAGCAGACCAGCCGCCGCCAAGAGAGTTCGCCTGCTACTGGCCACCGCCACCAGGGACCGAGCACCCCAAAGGCAGCTTCAAGGAGCTCCCTGGCATGGCACTTCTTTAAACAATGTGCTGACGACAAGACCCGAGTGGTTTGCACGCTGTGCCATCAGAGCCTGAAGCGAGGCATTAACGTTCTGAACCTTAGCACAACCTGCATGACCAGGCATCTACATGCAAAGCATGAACTGCAGTGGAGTAAACACCTTAAAAGCAAGGAACTCACTCTGGCTCCCCCTGCTCCCTCTTCTGCTGCTGCCTCGGCCTCTTCCTCCGCCTTTGGGAGGAATGTTGGCACCTGCCGCCCACCAAACAGAGGATTTGCCACCGACACGACCACCTGCGTTACCAAGCATCTCCACCATGTCACACAACAGCGTTCAGCTCTCCATCTCACAAACCTTGGAGAGAAAGTGTAAATTCCCACCTAGCCACCCTCGAGCCCTGGGCCTGAATGCAAGCATTTCTAAACTACTGGCCTTTGAAATGCTGTCATTCAGGCTGGTGGACACAGACAGCTTCAAACAGCTGATGTCCATGGCTGTCCCACAGTATGTTGTTACCAGCCGCCACTACTTCTCCAAGACAGCCGTGCCTTCCCTGCACAACTAAGTATCCGATAAAATCAAGTGTGCACTGCGCAACACCATCTGTGGCAAGGTCCACCTAACCACAGATACGTGGACCAGTAAGCACGGCCAGGGATGCTATATCTCCCTAACTGCACACTGGGTAAATGTAGTGGCGGCTGGGCCCCAGGCGGAGAGTTCCTTGGCGCACGTCCTTCCGCCGCCAAGGATCGCAGGGCATCATTCTTTGCCTCCTGTAGCCTCCTCCTCCTACTCGGCTTCCTCCTCCTCTGCTTCCACCAGCTCATCCAGTCAGCCACACACCTTTACCACCAACTTCAGCACAGCCCGGGGTAAACGTCAGCAGGCCATTCTGAAATTCATATGTTTGGGGGACAGGCCCCACAACGCGCAGGAGTTGTGGCGGGGTATTGAACAACAGACCGACCAGTGGTTGCTGCCGGTGGGCCTCAAGCCCGGCCTGGTGGTGTGCGATAATGGGCGAAATGCAGTGTCCCGGAATGATCACTGAGCTGTCATTACTGTCTGCGCACAGCCGCACAGGGCAGGGGAGAGAGAGGTGTGTCCCTTCCCCTTCCTCTGATAGGCTGCTGGCCAGCCCTGCACAGCCTATCAGGGGCCAGCGGACCGGCGCAGGCGGCGCGATTACGTCATGGCGCCGCTTGACTGAAGCCCTGACTGAACCGCTGCTGTACAGTCAGCAGTGCTGGAGGCAGGACGGGACACAGCCTGACCGTACTTCGCTGCAGCCAAGGATTTCGGACCGGAGGTAAGTATAAGTCAAGTTTTTTGTTTTTTTGTTTTTTTGTTGTCCTTTGTCAATAGCTGTGCCTGGCTACTGGGCCTGGTGCCTGGGTTCTGGGTTACATGATGGGGGGGGGGGGGTAATTATGGTATGGCAAATAATGGCATTGGCTACTTGGACTGTGGACAATGGAATGGAGTGGACTCTGGCACTTATTGGGCCTGGGGTAGATGATGGGGGGGGGGGGGCTAATTATGGTATGGCTACTTGGACAATGGAGTGTGGACACTGTGTGCGGCACATTATAGGGGGGGGGCTATGCTACGGCTACTATTGGCAGTCAGTGTCAGTCTGGCACTTAAGGAGGGGCCTATGGCTACTGGCACATGATGGGGGGGAGCTCTGTTACTTATTGTTACCTATTGTTTTTTGCCCCAGGGCCCCATTTCACCTAGAACCGGCCCTGGTGACAGTCACTTCTTTATACTATGCGATCGCTGAATCAGATCGGCATCGGATAGTACTGTCCTGTGTGTGTGTGGCTCCTCCCCTGCCTTGCTGCGCGGCCGAGTAGCGGAACCGCGACTGCATGATGATCTTGTGAAAGTAAGTGTCCCTGAATGGCAGTTAGGAAATGTGGTCACCCTACGCACATCCCTTGCCTAGCGCATGTGCTGAATTTGGTGGTGCAGAAGTTCATTCACAACTGCCCCGACATGTCAGAGCTGCTGCATAAAGTGAGGGCCGTCTGTGCGCGCTTCCAGCGTTCACATCCTGCCGCTGCTCGCCTGTCTGCGCTACAGCGGAACTTCGGCCTTCCCGCTCACCGCCTCATATGCGACGTGCCCACCAGGTGGAACTCCACCTTGCACATGCGGGAGAGACTGTGCGAGCAGCAGCAGGCCATAGTGGAGTTTCAGCTGCAGCACGCACGCATCAGTCGCACTGCGGAACAACACCACTTCACCACCAATGAGTGTGCCCTGTTGCGCTGTTTTGAGTACTCCACCAACATGGCCAGTGGCGATGACACCGTTGTCAGCGTTACAATACCAATTCTATGTCTCCTAGAGAAAACGCTTAGGGCGATGATGGAAGAGGAGGTGGGCCAGGGCCAGGAGGAGGAGGAGGAGGATGACGGGTCGTTTTTAGCACTTTCAGGCCAGTCTGTTAGAAGTGGCTCAGAGGGAATTTTTTTGCAACAGCAGAGGCCAGGTACAAATGTGGCCAGCCAGGGCCCACTACTAGAGGACGAGGAGGATGAGGATAAAGCAGGTTCACAGCGGGGTGGCACCCGACACAGCTCAGGCCCATCACTGGTGTGTGGCTGGGGGGATACGGAGGACGATGACGATACGCCTCCCACAGAGGACAGCTTGTCCTTACCTCTGGGGAGCCTGGCACACATGAGCGACTACATGCTGCAGTGCCTGCGCAACGACAGCAGAGTTGCCCACATTTTAACATGTGCGGACTACTGGGTTGCCACCCTGCTGGATCCCCGGTACAAAGACAATGTGCCCACCTTACTTCCTGCACTGGAGCGTGATAGAAAGATGCGCGAGTACAAGCGCACGCTGGTAGAGGCGCTCCTGAGAGCATTCCCAACTGTCACAGGGGAACAGGTGGAAGCCCAAGGCGAAGGCAGAGGAGGAGCAAGAGGTCGCCAACGCAGCAGTGTCACGGCCAGCTCCTCTGAGGGCAGGGTTAGCATGGCAGAAATGTGGAAAAGTTTTGTCTCCACGCCACAGCTAACTGCACCACCACCTGATATGGAACGTGTTAGCAGGAGGCAGCATTTCACTAACATGGTTGAACAGTACGTCTGCACACCCCTCCACGTACTGACTGATGGTTCGGCCCCATTCAACTTCTGGGTCTCCAAATTGTCCACGTGGCCAGAGTTAGCATTTTATGCCTTGGAGATGCTGGCCTGCCCGGTGGCCAGCGTTTTGTCTGAACGTGTATGCAGCACGGCAGGGGGCGTCATTACTGACAAACGCAGCCGCCTGTCCACAGCCAACGTGGACAAGCTGACATTCATAAAAATGAACCAGGCATGGATCCCACAGGACCTGTGCCTCCCTTGTGCAGAATAGACATTTATAACTGCCTCCCCCTCAACCATGTATTCTTGTACTCCAGGGCACTTCTTTATTGAATCCTCATTTTTTTAACTTCACCATGATCTTGCGGTGCAACCCAAAGTTGAATGAACCTCTCCTCTGTCTGGGTGGTGGGGCCGAAATAACTGAAAGTGGCCTTCTCCGGTGGTGGGTGATATGACGCATGATTCCTTGCTGTGGGACCTCTCTCCTCTGTCTGGGTGCTGGGTCCGAAATAACTGAAAGTGGCCTTCTCCAGTGGTGGGTGATATTACGCATGATTCCTTGCTGTGGGACCCCTCTCCTCTGTCTGGGTGCTGGGCCAAAATAACTGAAAGTGGCCTTCTCCAGTGGTGGGTGATATGACGCATGATTCCTTGCTGTGGGACCTCTCTCCTCTGTCTGGGTGCTGGGGCCTAAATAACTGAAAGTGGCCTTCTCCAGTGGTGGCTGATATGATGCATGATTCCTTGCTGTGGGACCTCTCTCCTCTGTCTGGGTGCTGGGGCCAAAATAACTGAAAGTGGCCTTCTCCAGTGTTGGGTGATATGACGCATGATTCCTTGCAGTGGGACCTCTCTCCAATTGATATTGGTTAAATTTTATTTATTTTATTTTATTTTAATTCATTTCCCTATCCACATTTGTTTGCAGGGGATTTACCCACATGTTGCTGCCTTTGGACTATTTTACAGCCTTTTTAGTGCCTAAAAGTTCGGGTCCCCATTGACTTCAATGGGGTTCGGGTTCGGGATAAAGTTCGGGTCGAGTTCGGATCCCGAACCCGAACATTTTATTGTTCGCGGCACAAGTTGTCTTTTTACGGGACAACTTGTACTTTCTAACTCCGCCATTTAATATTGCATAAGATGTATTGGGAAGTCAAACAAAATGCAAAATGTACAAAAATTGCAAAATAAAAGCAATGCCCCGCCAGTTTTACGGGTTTGTAACCCCTTAAGGACACATGACACAACGGTACATCATGTATGGTTCCGATCACCGCTATGCGGCGGGTGATCAGAACTGGGTGCCTGCTGAAATCAATCAGCAGGCACTCTGGGACAATGCGACGGGGGTCAATTCAGACCTGCGGTTTGCGGCTTTTCCGTTTAATTGGGCGGCGGGTACGGTGGCTATCGGGTCACCGTGCTGCTGTAATGGGGACCCGATAGCAGGGAAGGTCTGCATCCGCATATCTACATAGACAGTGGTCTACTTTTGCTACCAACACGCCCATCTTCCAAACAGTCCTCAGAGCGGTATCAGTCTGATGAAGGCCGTATTGTGGCCGAAACGTCACACGCATGTATATGATTTACCGCACTTCTGATTAAAAGAAACTTATCTTCAATGCACAAACTGGAGTTTATTTCCTTCTTGATACTAAGGCCTCTTTCACACGGGCGAGTTTTCCGCGCGGGTGCAATGCGTGATGTGAACTGAATCCGGACCCATTCACTTCTATGGGGCTGTGCACATGACAGTTGATTTTCACGCATCACTTTTGCGATGCGTGAAAATCGCAGCATGCTCTATCTTCTGCTTTTTTAACGGAACGCAGGCCCCATAGAAGTGAATGGGGCTGCGGGAAAATCGCAAGCATCCGCAAGCAAGTGCGGATGCTTTGTGATGTTCCCGCATGGTTGCTATGCAACCATCGGGATGTGTAACCGATTCTGGATTATTTCACATTATAACATAGTTATAATGTAAAATAATACCCTTGGCCATCTTCCTAATGTTTAAACCGGTGCAGAATGGGTTAAAAATAATAAACTAATAATAACTTACCAGTTCCATTTGATCGCGAAGCCCGGCATCCTCTCCGTTAGCTTGCTAATAGGAAAAGGACCTGTGATGATGTCACATGTTCACATGGACCAATCACATGCTCCATCACCATAGTGATGGAGCAGGTGATTGGGCCATGTGATGCTGTGACATCATCACAGGTCCTTTTCCTACTAGCAAGCTAACGGAGAGGATGCCGGGCTTCGCGATCAAATGGAACTGGTAAGTTATTATTAGTTTATTATTTTTAACCCATTCTGCACCGGTTTAAACATTAGGAAGATGGCCAAGGGTATTATTTTACATTATAACTATGTTATAATGTGAAATAATACCAGCGGGACAATTTCTGACCCAAACATGCACTTCTGTGAAGAAGTGCAGGTTCGGGTCTGGGTACCAAAAGTGCCGATTTTTCTCCCGCGCGTGCAAAACGCATGACAGCGCTTTGCACTCGCAGGGAAAAATCGCGGCGATTCCCGCAACGCACCCGCACTGTTTGACGGAGTGCACCCGCAACGCCCGTGTGAAAGAGGCCTAAGGGGTGGGAACCCGACCTCCAGTAGCGCACCTCCAAAGAGTGCCACAACCGCCAGATGACGTACAGCTATGTCATTGGGCGTGAAGGGGTTAATGATAGGTGCACTAAGTATTGTTATGACATCACACCACTATGTCTGGTAGCATGTATGTATGGACACATTGGACAGCAGAGAAACATCTCTCATATGCACAATGCACATCCATTTTCCTGCCTCACAGTGCATACCACAAAGTGTATACCCCACACCGTATACCCCACACTATATACCCCACAGTGCATACCCCACATTGTATACTCCACACTATATACCCCACACCATATACCCCACAGTGTATATCCCTCCACACACACACACACAGTCTTTGGATTCTAATATCCGTCTGGTTGGTCAGGAGAAGTAATGTTTGACCGCCATTATTTGCTGGTTCATTTAGCGTTACTCAGGGTGCACCATCTGGAGACGGACCAGCTGTACACCCCATACCGTACCGTCACTTCACTAGACAGGTACATATGTCCTCAGATGGCCAATATCCAATATCTCATACTACACACACATACAATTTCAATATAATTCGATTGTATAACTGTAACATTAAATCTAATATTTTACTTTCAAACACTCAAACATTTTTTGTTGTGTTGAGATGATTGAAGGGTTAAATCAAGCAAGCCATATGCTATGTAGTGAGGAGTTTCATAACGAAATGCTATCTGATCTGTACCAAGGATATCAGTCAAGTATGTTTGCAATAGCCTATATAGGGAATCGTTTGTACTCAGCAACCTTATTTATGTAACACACACCTGTTAATGATTGGTAGAATTAACGTATATAAGACAGGCTATACAAATAAAAAATTAGAGATATTTTTTACTGAGACTAGAATTGTGTGTACGTGTCTCATTGAAATATACTCTCCGGACGTCCGAAGGGAAAGCAGGGTGTAGAAGAAAGATCCTTTCAGCTGGGGTCTCGTCCGGGATAGAACATACAGGAATTCGGTGAGTTTGGAAAATCCCTGCCTTTAGGATTGGGAGATTCCAATGCTTTCCGAAAATTCACTGTTGTTTCTATTTTGAATCCACTGCGGATACACTGAAAGGAATAGTATCTATCTTTAAGAAAGATAGAATAGTGGAATTTAATAGCACAATCCTTTTGGTAAGGATTAATCTATCTTTGGCAAGATAGAGGTCGGCTTTAGGCAAGCTGGACTGTAAATAGAGTTTCTATCATTTGGCATGGTAGACGGCCTGCTTTTGGCAAGCAGGACTGTAAATAGAGGCTCCATTTTTAGGTAAGATGGACGGTTGATCTTCAGGCAAGATAAACTGTAAACAGTCTCTAGCTCTATGAGATAAATTCTTTAGGTAAGAATTTAAAATAGGAATTCTTTTGGCAAGAATTCAAAATATTATCTGCACCCTGGTCTCTCTTGTCACCCCATGTCTACCGCTTCTTATCTGTTGCTTTCTTGTGCTCTCTGTTATATTATGCAGCTTGTAAAAATTTCTCTCGTTGAAGGTAAGTGGCGCATAATATTGTGAAATCTGTACTAACTTTATTGTGTATCCTGGAAAGCCGTAAGATGCCCCACCACTCTGGCGAGGGGAAACCCGCTAACCCAGAACCAGGGGAACGCAAGTGACGGTTTTAGGGGATAATACTAACAGGCAGTTGAGAAGGAAGTTGAGCATTGACATACGTCCTTTCCATCCAGTTGACAAGTATTGTCAGAACTTTCACAGTTCAGTACAGCCAGTCCTGGGGAGAGTTCTGCTCCACCTCCGTCTCAATTAAATTATAAATGGGTGCAAAGCAAGGAAAGGTCTCTCCACCCGCTCCGTATGTAGGAGAAACATGTAAGGATTATGTTGCACGGGTCTGTGGGACTAATCATTATTTAGTTACTCCCTGGGTGGATAATATGGCAGGATGGACAGAGGGATGAAGAGTATACATTTGTTTCCTCGGATAGGGACTAATGACACCTTCCATATGGACATGGTGAAAGAATATGTCCGTGATCAACTCTGAGCCGGACATTCTCTGTAAACTGCTTGTCACCTTATCTCAAGTGCTAGCTGAGCTATGTGTTTATGCAGCGCTGGGTGGGAAGAGAGGGGGCACACAGCTGCGGGCTGTCTTCTCTGCCTACAGAGTGACATATGGACTGAAGGAGCATGCTTGAGTCAATTTAGTAAACAATGCCACAGCCCCAGCATAATACCCCTCATTTTCCTGTAGCTTGAGGGCAGCAGACATCACAATGAGGATGCCCGAGGGACAGTATCCCAGCATTCATTCTCATTACAAACCACTATAAGGAATCACCACTGATTGTGTTAACCATAGAGGGACGACTCCTCTCCCTTTTCTTGTGGATTGTGGTGCTACTTGTAGTACTATATGTGAGGATTATTATAGTGGTCCAAGAGAGAATGTTGAGCCCTCTGTGGGAATTAATGGGATACTGACCAGATCTTATAAAACTCCTCCTCTCTCGATCCAACACCCATACAAGCACCAGTCAATGTTCACACACAGTTTTAGGATCCTTCCAAATTGTCCTGTGAATTTATTAGGGAGGGATTTGTTTGTTCTGTTACAGTTGCAGTTAGGGGTTAGCAAGACAGGACACTTACATGTCACATCCTCAGTTATGCCCATTCAAGTACCGGAGGGTAATTGTTTTTTATATCTGGAGTGCCAACCTCAGGATCTGCTACTTGATTTGGTGCCTCCTGAGGTTTGGGCAACTACTGGCCAAGCTGTTGGCCTTATCTCTTGTACACCATATAAGGCACTGCTCAGGCCCGGCGCTGCACCTCTTTATATTAAACAATACCCCCCTTCCCCCACAAAATAAAAGGGGATAGAGTCTATGTTGAGGGATTTCCTAGAGGCAGGGGTTATTGAGAATTATTTCTCCCTATAATACACATATCAACCTAGTGAGAAAGGCTGACAATACCTTTAGGTTTGTCCAGGATCTTAGAGCAGTAAATGCACAGATCATACCCATAGCCCCTGTGGTTCCAGACGTACCATCTCTGCTATCAGCCATTCCTGCCCATACAGAGTTCTTCTCTGTTATTGATTTAAAGAATGCATTTTTTTCTGTCCCAGTGGACAAGGAGACACGACCACTCTTTCCTTCCACATGTAAATTTTGCCAGTATACTTGGTGTAGAATGCCTCAGGGTTATGTAGACTCCCCAGTAGTCTACTCCATTGTCCTCCAAGCTACACTGCGCCCTTGGACTGCCCCTTATGGTTCTGTCCTTCTACAATATGTGGACGATCTCCTCATATGTAGTTCTACTCGGGAGGCCTGCCAGGCAGACTGTGTTAGTCTATTACTGTGGTTATGGGAATGTGGTCACAAAGTTTCTAGGAAAAAATTACAATGGTGTATGGACAGTGTTGAATACTTGGGCTTTGTTCTCAGTAAAGGTGAGAGGAAAATCAGCCATGCCAGAATTACTGCCGTACTGGGTCTGCCCGCCCACAAACCAAGAAAGACATGTTGACCTTTCTTGGCATGATTGGTTACTGCCGCCAATGGATTGCTGATTGTTCCTACTATGATAATATCCTGAGACAAGCCACTCATACTGATATGCCTGACTTCATTACATGGTCTGATGAAATGTTACAAGCTTTTAGTCATTTGAAATGTGCAATGGTTTCAAGTCCTGGTTTGGGCCTACCCGACTATGGCGTGATGTTTCACTTATTTGCCAGGGACAATTGTAAAACCATGGCGGGAGTCCTGGCGCAAGACCATGGAGGCAAATTTCGCCCTGTTGCTTTTTTCTCAAAGGTGGTTCCCGTACAGGTTCAGGGCATGCCTGCGTGTCTCAGGAGTTTGGCAGCCTGTGCTATGGTCGCTGAGATGGTTACGCCTGTCACCCTAGGTCATCCCACCACTCTGCATACCTCACACAATGTTCAGGCCCTGTTGAAGAACATACATACTCAACACATGTCAGCACAAAGACTGAGTGGATATGAAGTCTTGTTGCTCTCTAATCCTCAACTTCATATCAAATACTCAGCCCCCACATTCGATCCAATCACTATACTGAATGCCTTACTTGGCTACAAGGGAGAGCAGGATAATTTGCCTCCTCCCCATGTATGTTCTGAGCTTATACATGAACATACCTCACCTAGGCCTGACTTACAGTCCACTCCACACCCATTGAAGGAGCACCTGATATTTTTGTGGATGGATCCTGTTCCCGCCCTAATGACAACACTTATCATGCAGGATACGCTGTGGTTCAACTCCCTGATGTCATTCTGGAATCAACTCCTATACCTTTTCAGTCAGCCCAAGCAGCTGAACTGATTGCCCTCACTAGAGCTTGTTGTCTTTTTAAGGGAAGAGATGTAAACATATACACCGATTCAAAATATGCCTTTGGGGTTGTCCATGATCATGGGGTAATCTGGCAGAGCAGAGGCTTCATAGCTGCAGATGGGAAGAAAATCTCACATTCCACCCTAGTACATAATCTCCTGGCCGCCATCCAATTACCACGCAAAGTTGCTATTATCCATTGCAGGGCACATACTGGTCTCCAAACGCACTTAGCTAAAGGGAATGCCCTAGCTGATCAGGCAGCAAAAGAGGCTGCAATTAGAAAGCCAGCGACTGTTCAAATGCCCTCCCTAGTTCCAGAAATTACCCTCACTGACAATCTATTGCTCAGCCTCCAGGATTTGGCTATCAGTAGTGACAAGATGGAATGGCAGTCGGTAGGTGCAGTACAAGACCCTGATACGGGTCTTATCTTCAAAGAGGGGAAACCATGTATTCCAGTTGCAAGCGCCCCAACGTAATAGAAAAAGATCTAGAAGTAGTACAGGCAGAATATGTGAGGAAACTTGTAGAAATTTTAGATCAAATTGAACGAGATGTTGCTAGTGCCTCTCCTTTCTCTCCACAGGAACCTACGCATTCTTACCAACCAGGAGATGTGGTGATAGTCCAGCGCCTGGCAAAAGGACGTAAACAGATCGAGTTCCCGTTTGGACCACCCACCCGAGTGGTAGCAGTCACCAGAACAACAATTCTCACAGAAGAGGCTCCAATCTGGATTCACGCTAGCAGGATAAAAAGGGTCCCAGAGGCTTCTTCTCCAGTGACGGACAAAGAGGGTGAAGCAGGTGTGAAATCCCTGAAAAGTGCCTTGCCACGGGCTGAAGATGATGATCCCACAATATTCTGGGAGATTTGTTTGTCTGCTGATAATTATTAGTCTTTGTGTTTTCTTGCCAGTCTGTCTAATTACTACAGTACATGTATTTATCACCCAGAGGAGAGGAGTTTCTTCTGTAGTGCACTAAATAATCGGACAGTACATAAAAGAGTTTAGGAGCAAGATCCCTTTGCTTCTGGCCCCTTTTATTCTGAACAGAACAGTATAATTAGGATGGCAAATGCCCTAAATGTTAGTTCATTGTGCCTTAAAGACTTGAGCCCACAGGATCTTATACAAACATGTGTTATTGCTGTGCCTACACCCGATGAATCCCTCCTTGAAGTTTGGTCAATGGCTAATAATACACAATCTTTTATTCCCTTGTATGACCTCTGTGGGGAGGGCCAGAAATTAGGAGATAACCGGGATAATATTAGAATAATTACTATCAATGTGACTGTAGCAGAGACTTGTTTCACCTTTTCCAAGGATATGACTTTATATTGTGATGGTAGAAACATAAAAAGTGGATTACCTAAGAATAGTGTATATGATTATATTGATGACACCTGTAAAAAGAATAGTAGGCTTGCTAGCTCCCTAGACAATTCCATGAGTTGTAATAAGACCATTGTGTTGTGACTCCTAGTTTTATCTATAATATAATGCTCCCTAAGGGATGGTTTTTGTCTTGTGGTAACAGCACTTACAATTACATTCCTGCTAATGTTATTGGAGGTCCCTGTGCGTTATCCAGGCTGACTCTGGCCCTTCCCAGCCAACCTCCTATCAGGACATCTCACAGATCAGTTACCAAGACTTTATCAGAAGATTGTGACTCTACTTTACCCCTCCTCAGCCGTACAGAATATATTAGTTTGGGTACCTCTATATTAGGAGTGCCCGGACTGGCTATATATAATGCTCGTACTATAAATTCCATTGCATGTGCCTTGGCTAAAACTCTGAATCACACCTCTATCGCTTTATCAGACATACTTTTAGATCTACAAGGAGTAAGAGGAGCAGTGCTAGAAACTAGGCTTGCTGTAGATTATCTGTTACTTAAACATAATATAGGAGGTCAAGAATTTAAAGGAATGTGTTGCTTTAATCTATCTGACCATTCCAGATCAATCCAGTCCCATATTCAAGGGTTACATGAAATCGCTAATAATATTAAGAAGGATGTTGATTCCTCCTCCTCGTGGGACTGGTTATTGAGCTGGCTGCCGGACTTGAGTTGGTTAACAATATTATTTATCAGTATTATAATTATAATTGCTTCCTTGATTATCATATGTTGTTGTATTCAATGCATTCCATCTCTCATCCAGATGTTTTGCGCAATTTGTCCAAAACCCACAGATCCTGGACAACCATATGCTACTTACCTCTCATTGAGAGAAAGAAGATAAGTCATATTCATGACTTAAGAGGGGATTGAAGGGTTAAATCAAGCAAGCCATATGCTATGTAGTGAGGAGTTTCATAACGAAATGCTATCTGATCTGTACCAAGGATATCAGTCAAGTATGTTTGCAATAGCCTATATAGGGAATCGTTTGTACTCAGCAACCTTATTTATGTAACACACACCTGTTAATGATTGGTAGAATTAACGTATATAATACAGGCTATACAAATAAAAAATTAGAGATATTTTTTACTGAGACTAGAATTGTGTGTACGTGTCTCATTGAAATATACTCTCCGGACGTCCGAAGGGAAAGCAGGGTGCAGAAGAAAGATCCTTTCAATGATGACATTAATTTCTAATACTTTGATTTGACAAATTTGGGATTATATGGTTGCATTTTTATCCTGCAACGAATGCTAGAGATGAAGTATGACACCACCAGGTCCCGCTTGGAGAAGCAGCGGATCCTGAGGAGGATCGGTTATGAGCTATACCGTGACCACAAGGCCACACACAAACGGATGGCCATTATAAAAAAGTGGTCCGACCTGAAGAGGAGACACCAGGATCGGATCACTGAGATACAAAACAAAATCTGCCCAGGTACAATGCTTACATGACTCTTGTATTTTGTCATTATAGGTGATCCCATCCCCTCAGTCCGCTGCAGGCCTTCAAAAAAGGCAGTGGTGGTGGAGGAGGAGGAGCAGGAGCAGGCAGGACCCTCTGCCCCTACCCCACAGCATGAGGATGCCGGACCCTCAGACCATCCTGGTTCTCATGAGGAGAATGAGGAGGAGGAGGAGCTGGTGACCACCAGCCGCCAGGAGGGTAAATAATATGTGTTGTGGGTGTTTTAACTCAGTGACTGGTGTCAGTTTATTCCAGAAAACCATAACAAACATGTTAAATCTTTATCCTTTAACCCCTTCATGCTTTCTGACATAACTGTACGACCAAATAACAAGTGACTTGCTGCATTTTGACGTACGGCCACGCCCAAACTGCTTCCCAGGGCTGTGAGACTATAAAGTGTCACAGCCCCGGAGTCTCAGCTCTCCCCAGATGCAGACACAAGTGGTAAGCCGGCAAGGGACCAATCAGAGTGTTCTCTTGCTAGTAAGCGCTCCGATTGTTTTGTCTCTGCAGACTAACCAATCGTAGCGCAGCACTTTAAAAAAAGCCTGTTTCAGGCCAGCGACATCTATGTGGTTGAGAGGGAGAAAGCTCCCTCTCTCTTCCATCTTGCCGTCACTGCTTCTGCAACGGCAAGATGGTTGCCATGGCACCCGGATGCCCTACAAAGGCGTCCTAGTTGCCATTTACCTAAGACTGATCAGACCCTGAGGTCTGATCAGCCTTAGTGTAAGTGTGGCACTGACTATACAGTGTATTACAATAGATGACTATTGCAATGCACTGTGTAGTGATCAGACCCAATGGATCTTTAGGATGCAGATGGGTTTTGATAAATAAAAAATAGATATATAAAAAAAAAACTGAAAGACAATAAAGACTAAAAAATTTTTTTAAAGAAGAATAAATGAGAAATCGTCTTTTCTCATATATATTCATTTATGTAATCTAAAAATTACATAAATAATATAGTGCACATAATTGGTATAGCCGCATCCGTAAAAAGCAGCTCTATAACAATATTGCGTGTTCTTACCCCTTTGGCAAATCCCATACAAATATTTTTTTTTTAAATTGTCAAAAACAGACATATTTTATACAGTATACATATTTTGTAACATTCCATGACATAAATTCCAAACCCAAGCGATCAAAAAGACGTATGCACCCCAAAATAGTACCAATCAAACAGTCAACTGATCCCACAATTTTTTATAAAATACTCTATTGAAATATTCCTAAGTAAAGAACTATATAACTGATAGCGATTTTAATGGCCAGCTCCTTTATACACTAATCAATAAAAGTTATTTAATCTGATTTTTAATAATTTTTTTTTTTGGGCAGTACTAAAAGAAATGAAAAAGAAAATAATTATGCTGCAGCAGGAGCACTCCAGGAGGATAAGGGCTTTGCAGCTGAAGATCAGCCAAGAAATGAAGGCCATGGAGGAGTGGCATCAGAAGACCATAACGGAGCTGATCAACCAGCATGATGTCCTGAAAGCCCTGCCTTAGTTTTATTTATTTTTTATTTTATGTTTGTTTAAACAATTGTTTTATATTTTATTTATAAAGTTTGGTTTGGTTTTAAATCATTTTTGGTTTTCTGTTTTATTTTAACAACTCTGGTTACATTAAGGCAATTTTTTTCCATCCAAAACTCATCAGTTTGATGACATACAGCAGCCGCAGGTACATGGAAATTTGGCAGGATAAGGCCTACACAGAACTCATAGTGGTGCGGTTAATAGCAGCAGTCTTTGTTAATGGTGGGGCCTTAGAATAAATAAAGTTATCAGTAAGAATTACACCATAACATAACATTATAAAAAACTTAAATCACGCGTTATAACTCAGAAAAAACTATTTATTAACAAAATAAAAAAGGCCTCTATGGGAACATTGTGAGTTGGGAAAGTAGCTCCTCCATTTTCTGCATCCCTTTACGGTGCTTTTTGGCCGTCTCCTAGCTGATGATGACCCGGCATTGCCCTTTAAGAGTGACCACCCCTTTAAGAGAGACATGTACTTAAAAAAATAAAGTATGCAAAGTAATACTCTTGCATTGGGGTATATGAAACTTAGGCCTCTTTCACACTTGCGTCGCAAGAAATGCCCACCGGATCCGTCACAACGCAAGACAACAGAAAGCATTTGAAGACTGATCAGTCTTCAATATGCTTTCAGGTTACCATGGCAGCCAGGACGCTTCTAAAGTCCTGGTTGCCATAGTAAGTAGTGGGGAGCCGGGGGAGCAGATAGTTACAGTCCGTGCGGCTCCCGGGGGCTCCACAATGACGTCAGAGTGCCCCGCGCCATGCATCACGTGATCCATGCTCATGGGGTGCTCTGACATCATTGTGGAGGGCCCCTGGACTCGGGAGCCGCACAGATGGTAAGTATACTCCTCCCCTGCCTCCCCACTACACTTTACCATGGCAGCCAGGACTTTAGCGTCCTGGCTGCCATGGTGACCATTCACAAAAGCTAAACGTCGGATCCGGCGATGCGTCGAAACGACGTTTAGCTTAAAGCTGGATCTGGATTAATGCTTTTCAATGGCAATTATTTCCGGATCCGTCCTTCCGGCATAACTTCATGATTTGGGTCTGGAGCAAAATCCGCATCATGCTGCGAATTTTGCTACGGCAAAAAACGTCTCAGTACTGAACTGAAGACATCCTGATCCATCCTGAACAGATTTCTCTCCATTCAGGATACATTGGGATAATCCTGATCAGTATCTTTCCGTCCTAGAGCCTCGAGGACGGAACTCTAGGACGGAAAGATAAAACGCCAGTGTGAAAGAGCCCTTACTTCACTATTGTTTGGCTATGGCTATCTAGAACTAACAAATATGACGTGATCTTCGTCATTTTAGCAAGCCAACCATTTAGGAACCCAGCTCTGTTTAATTCGCAATGCGAGTATATGTTCGCATTGCGAATTCAACTTAGAGCTTGGTTCCTAATGGTTGTATTGCTAGAATATAAATTAACGAAGACTGAATTCTCAATCTTCGTTATATTCTAGCAATACAACCATTAGGAACTCAGCTCTAAGTTGTAATCGCAATGCGAATAATACTTACAATTATTAATCGCTTTGCGAATCCATTTGATGCCTCTATTTGATTGTATATGACGGTTGACTATGACTACCACCAACGTTCTGCTGCCTCCGAGGCAAGATATCTGAACCCCCCAGGGGTCATTTGGTCCTTTTTGATAGAAAACGTGCATTTTGCCACATTTGGTTGCATATTTACATTTGGTATAGGAAAATATGGTAGCCTAGAATAGTGTTTCCCAACCAGTGTGCCTCCAGCTTTTGCAAAACTACAACTCCCAGCATGCCCGGACAGCCTTTGGCTGTGCAGGCATGCTGGGAGTTGTAGTTTTGCAACAGCTGGAGGCACACTGGTTGGGAAACACAGGTCTAGATCATTACTCAGTCCAAATCTATATTCAGCTACATGGCTTAGAAAATATGCTGTCAAACAATGATCCTAGGTTTTGGTATAGACACATGAGCTAGACTACCATATTTGCCTATACCAAATGTAAATATGCAACCAAATGTGGCAAAATACACAAAAAAATAAAATAAAAAATGAAAAAATTATAAAAACGCATATGCGTTTTTGATGCGTTTTCTATCAAAAACGCCCAAATGGCCCCTGGGGGTTCAGATATCTTGCTTTGGAGGCAGCAGAACGTTGGTGGTAGTCATAGTCAACCGTCATATACAATCAAATAGAGGCATCAAATGGATTCGGAAAGCGACTAATAATTGTAAGTATTATTCGCATTGCGATTACAACTTAGAGCTGAGTTCCTAATAGTTGTATTGCTAGAATACGAAGATAACGAATATAGCGCTATATTCTTAATCTTCGTTATATTCTAGCAATACAACAACCATTAGGAACTCAGCTCTAAGTTGTAATTGCAATGCGATTAATGCAGGTTATATTAATCGCATTGGGGATTCAACTTAGATATGAGTTCCTAATGGTTGTATTGCTAGAATATAACGAAGATTGAGAATATAGCGCTATATTCGTGATATTCGTTATCTTCGTCAATTCTAGAAATACAAGTTACAAGGAACTCAGCCGCTCTAAGTTTAATTCGCGATGCGAATATAAACTCGCGTAACATTCGCAATATATAGAATAATGACGAATTCGATTTTGACGAATATATGACGAATATTCAAGCGAATATTCGCGAAATATCGCGAAATCGAATATGGCACCTCCCGCTCATCACTATTGACCAGTCCCTGGACGGCAAGTTTTGAAGTTACCCTTTCATTTGTTTGCAAACTATATGGCTTTATACTAACATTTCTGTTTACTGAACTCTGGCTAAATAGCCCATACACCGTGGCTTAAAACAAACAGTTTATTAACATCACTAACATTCTGAATCATAAAGACCTAATTTTGGGATATAGCTTTAAATCCCTCTTGTTGCTGTGGCAGACTATCTTCACACGTATTAACTCTGACTCTGGAGACATTCGCAGGTCTGGGGAGGGAGACCATATAAGTTGGGATTTAGGAGTGCTTCTTCTACGTAACTGTAGCCCCCACCATTCAAAGACCGGAATATGGCTCCTAAAGCTCAAAACAGGAAATCGATGGGTAGCTCATACCCAAAAGGCCTAGAAATTAAAAACCCTAAAACTAATATTGAGAGGTATTTAAAAGTCTCTCCCACAAAAACAAGAGGCACACTTTATCCGCTCGTCTAGAGGAAAAGAAAGGGCCCAGATCCGCTTTAGCACCGACCGATAACAGTGGAAAAGAGGATATGAATACCCGCATTCACATGCGTATGGAAACGATTAAACAAAAACTGGGGGGCATCTTGGAGACTTTGAAAATAACTAACCAGGCCTTGGGGACTTTAACAATTACTGTGTCCTCATTGCAATCTGATATCTCCCTTATTAGAGATGATATGGACAAAGTTCGCTCCAGGGTCCACGAAACTGAAATATCTCTAACTGGGACTAAAAACAAAGTCACCTTGCTGGGAAAGAAAATTGAGATGATTAAGTCCGATCACAAGGCCCTTATTAAGGACAAATTAACTGACTTAGAGGATAGATCACGTAGAGAAAACATCAGTTTAATAGGTTTCCCTGAAGGGTCAGAAAAAGATGACCCAGGGGGATTTATTCAGAAATGGCTGTTGGAAACTATGGGCCCAGAATTCTTCTCATCATCATTCATGGTGGAACGGGCGCACAGAATCCCCAATAAAAAACCACAGGTAGGCGGCCGTCCACGTAGTATTCTAGCTAAAATCCTATGTACCTGCGATCGGGATAAAATTTTGAGGCGAAAGAGAGAACTCCATGACCTGGACTATAATGGAAATAAAATTGAGATCTACCCAGATTACTCCATTACCACTCAACTTAAAAGAAGAGAATTTCGGGACATAAAAAAACGTCTCATCAATGCTATCGTCAAATACTCGATGATGTATCCTGCTAAATTAAGAATAGTATATAATGACTTAATCACCTTTCTTTTCAGCGCTGTTGAGGCCTCTGCCTGGCTGGACGCCAGGGGACTATGAGAACCCCAGTTTTTGCTTTTCCCTTTCTTTTTTCTCTTTTTTTTTTCTGCATAGATTAAAAATGTGTGAAGCGGAGAGGGGGGGGGTTTGGGGGGGAAAAGGGAAGGAGGCCTGGGTGATGTGTAAGAGGAGCATGAGACTATATTGCCTTGTGCACCATGGGGAGGGATGGGTTACTGGATCAGATGAGGAATCGGGGAGGGGGGCGCATAGCCCAGGATCACCCCTCTTCTGTAGATAAATGCCACGTATATTGACATGGAACATCTGCGGATTGGCAGACAAGCTTAAGAGGAGGGTGGTTTGTGATATTATTTTCAGACATTTACCCGCGATTGTGGGCCTACTTGAGATGCATTTTTCCATTAAAAAACTACATTATATGAGAAAATCATGGACGCGATACGAGTACCACTCCCATTTCACTGCCCAATTCAGTGGTGTAAGTGTCTACAGTATATCCATAGAAAAGTTGAGTACGAGCCATATGATCAATAGATAGACAAAGAAGGAAGATTTATATTCCAATATGGCCAATGGATGGGACTGGTATGAGTTCTCGCGTTTGTATATATCCCACCACCTTTCTCTTCGGAAGTTATGAGGAAGTTGGCTGAATATGTATGTAAGAGGGATGGGTGCCCTGTGTTAGTGATGGGAGACTTTAACGCAGTAATGGATGATGGGGACAGAGCTTCCACTTCCAATATTAGGGGGGGCCTTAGGCCTCTTTCACACTTGCATTGTTAGGATCCGGCGTGCACTTCCGTCGTAACAACGCAAGTGACCTGAAAGCATTTGAAGACTGATCAGTCTTCAAAATGCTTTCAGTGTTACTATGGCAGCCAGGACGCTATTAAAGTCCTGGTTGCCATAGTAGTAGTGGGGAGCGGGGGAGCAGTATACTTACCATCCGTGTGGCTCCCGGGGCGCTCCTGAATGACGTCAGAGTGCCCCATGCGCATGGATCACGTGATCCATGCGCATGGGGCACCCTGACGTCACTCTGGAGCGCCCCGGGAGCCGCACGGATGGTAAGTATACCGCTCCCCACTACACTTTACCATGGCAGCCGGGACTTTAGCATCCTGGCTGCCATGGTAACCATTCAGAAAAAGCTAGACGTCGGATCCGGCGATGCGCCGAAACAACGTTTAGCTTAAGGCCGGATCCGGATTAATGCACTTTAATGGGCATTAATTCCAGATCCGGCATTATGGCATGTCTTCCGGATTTTTGGACGGAAACAAATCCGCAGCATGCTGCGGTTTTGTCAACGTCCAAAAAAGTTAATGTATTGAACGGAAGACATCCTGATGCATCCTGAACGGAATGCTCTCCATTCAGAATGCATTAGGGAAATCCTGATCAGTATCTTTCCGTCCTAGAGCCCCGAAGATGGAACTCTAGGACGGAAAGGAAAAACGCATATGTGAAAGGGGCCTTAGGGGTCAGGTTACGACACTCAGCAGGATCTGCCAGGAGATGGGATTAACGGATGTTTGGTGTTCTCTATATGGTGAAAAAACAGCCTTCTTCTGTTTCAGCAGATCCTGCAGGGCTATGTCCAGAATAGATCTTGCTTTGGCGAATTCGGAGTTCTTAGAAAAGATTAAAAAAATGAAGTATCAGCCACACGGTATCTCTGACCATACCCCAGTGTTATTGTCCACAGTAGACCCAGAGCTGTATGGCGGTAGTAAACCTTTTAAACTGAATCCACACTGGATTCATGTGGTTGGGGAACAAGAAAAGATCGGAAATGATATTTTAGAGTTTTGGGCACAGAATTATGGATCCTCACATGTGCACTATGTGTGGGACTCCCTCAAAGCCATGATACAAGGCATATACTGTATGAGAATAAGTAGAAAAAGGGCGGAATTAGCTAGTATTGAGAAGGGACTGGCTGAAAGGGTTAGGGGCTTGGAAGTGGACCTGGGTGGACAGAATAGGGAAAACACTCAACAGTTATTGACGGAGGCTAAAAAAAATATATCAGGCATTCTTATATGAAAAAGCGCAACACAGGTCCTTCTTTGCAGGGCAGCAAGACTTCTTTGAAAAAGGTAAATCAGGTAGAATGCTTGCATCTGTATTTGCCAGTCAAAAGATTCAACCCCCTATAAAATGTATCAGACTACCATCCGGCCTCCTAACCGATAATCATACAAACATCAAGTTAGCCTTTATAAAACACTTTACCAAGCTATACCAGTCGGATTTCGGGGAAGGTGATAAAGCCCTAGCTGCCTACTTAGACAGTATTGTGCTGCCTCGCCTCTCCGATCAAGATTGTTCCCTGCTAAACTCTCCAATTACTCTTGGTGAGTTGGAGATCACGGTCAACAGCATAAAAGGCAACTCAGCCACTGGCAGACAGATTATGCCTACATGCACACGGCAGTGGTTTTTTGCAGCCTCCGTTCCATTTTTTTGCGGATCCGATGGTTTCCCATTCATTTCTATGGATCCGTTAAAAATGCGGATGCCTCTTCCGTTGCCTGTCCGCGTCCGCTGTCCGCATTTCACGTCCGCAGAAAAAAATATGGCATGTCCTATTCTTGTCCGCAAAAAACGGTTTGCGGACCCATAGAAGTCCATGGGTCCGCAAAAAATGCGGATGACCAACAGAAGCCATCCGTTTGTCATCCGCATCCATTTTTTTTGCGGATGGTTGCTTGGAAACCAGGGCACTTGTACAGGTACTTTAAGAACTTGTTCAAGCCTTCCGTTTTTTTTTGCGGATCCGCAAAAAAAAAACCGAAGACACACGGGAGCACAACCTACAAAATTTGCGGACACACGGAACGGATGTGGAGGTGAAAAAAAAAGGAAGACGGATCCGCGATTTGTGGACAGCAAAAAACAACTGTTGTGTGCATGTAGCCTACCTTTTAAAATCTATAGAGTACACGGAAAACTGATACTGCATCTCCTACTTCAAATGCTCAATGGCTCTTCGGAGGATGGTTCACTACCTCCCTCCTTGAGGGAGGCCTTTATATCCCTTGAAGCAATATTTTGGTGGCTCACCTAAATATAAAATAGGGCCTAACGGTGCTCACCCCTTTGGTCCTCCCAAATGAACCAATAAACAAGGAAGGGGAAGTATTGATCCCCGAAACGCGTTTAGTCTACAGCAGCATAAAGGATCTGGGCTTAATACGTTGGCATCACTAACAACACCAAGAACTCAGAATAAAACTCTCTGGTAGCTGGGACGCCAAGCTACATACACCGCTGAGAGACCACGTGGGACGCCGCGCGCGTCTCAGGGAGTGTGAGCTGTCTGCTGTCCAGGATACAGATTACACAGACGCGCAGAGACCTCCGATACCTAAAGGAAGGGTAACGTATACTACTGAGCCCACAATACTTGTGATAGGATGTTATGCTGGTGAAGTGCATGATCACTTAATATTGTGAATGGGTACATATGCCCGATCTATGGATTAAATAACTGGATACTATAAACTGGAACTGGGCATTACTCTGTAACACCTGGAACATTATCCTACTTGAGGAGTTTTTTTGCGGCACGAACCAAGTTATATAAACTGATATTGCGGCATAAACTAAGCCATATGTAATGACAAGGCACAATTTTTTATTTTATTTCTCTGAATTTTTTGGAAATATATTGACTGTTGAATTGTTTTTTATATATAATGCTATATAGTGAAATAAAGTGGGCCTGACACAGGGAGAAGCCGCAGGACATAATAGGAACGTATGGACTTGACGTACGGTCGCACGTTGCTGTATTTGATATATGTGACTTCTTCATATTTTTAACCACTTATATACTGAATCATCCACATTTACTGATATATTATACTTGTTACCAGCCCACAAATACAGCCTGTTACTAGGGGATACCACAATAGGGACGTCTGGACTTGGTATACGGTCGCACGTCGCTTCATTGGTATATGGCTCTCCTTTCCATTACATAGGCTGATTTCAACTATATGTTAATTTACTACAACATTGGATTTGATTGACCTGTGTGCTGTCAGAGAACTGAGTGCCCCCCACCTACTCGATATTCCACTATTGCTCCTTTATATCCCTTATTCTAAAAAAGGATAAAGATAAAGCGGAAATTGGGTCGTATCGCCCAATTTCACTACTTAACACCGACTATAAGATACTGGCCAAACTTCTCGCTAATAGGCTGAGGAGGGTCATTTACAAATTAGTCCATCAGGATCAGACAGGGTTTATCCCAAAACGAAATATACAATCTAATATTCGCAGAGCCCTCCTTAATATCTATGTTGGGGACAGGGAGGACCACTCCATCCTGTCCTTGGATGCCGAGAAGGCCTTTGACAAGGTGGAGTGGTCCTTCCTGTGGGGAACCATGGAGAGAATGAATTTGGGTGGACATTTTATTAAATGGGCTCAACTGCTTTATTGTAATTCCATTGCTAGAGTTAAAATAAATGGGGTTGACTCCGAACAGTTTCCCCTACAACGGGGTACAAGGCAGGGTTGCCCCCTTTCACCCTTAATCTTTACCCTAGCTCTAGAACCCCTCGCATGTATAATTTGACAGTCTAATAAGATCATCGGTTTTGGAGGGAGGGAGGGGGAAGATAAAATCAGTCTCTATGTGGACGACATTTTTTTTTTTTTTAAACAGGGATGGAAATTGATGAACATTCTGGAAGAATATGGTTCTCTATCTGGATATAGAGTAAATTCGGACAAATCTGAACTTCTTCCCTTGGTTCGACCCTCCCCTGGCGGCCCTTTTGGTGACTTCACCGACACTATATGATATTTGGGCATTAGAATCGGGGCGGACTTGGCTAGATACAATCACTTAAATATCACTCCCATGATTAACAAGGTGAAGGATAAGATCTGTACTTGGCAGAAATTGCCCCTGTCGCAAGCTGAAAGGATCGCATTGGTCAGGATGGTGATCCTCCCTATTGCTTTATACCCTTTGACAGCTTGCCCGATATGGATTGATGACTCCTTCTTTGTCGAGAGAGACTTCTGAATGAGTTAATCTGGGGGAGGGGCAGAGTAAGAATCAAACAGAAATATCTTTGGCTCTCTGAGCAAGATGGTGGGCTCTCTCTCCCCTTCCTCCAGGGATATTATATTGCAGCTCAGATGCGGTGGTGTATGGGGGGGGGGACTGCTATCTCGCCCTTATTTTAACCGATTTCAGGGGCCGTATGGGGATATTTTCTCTATTCTAGAGACTGGATATCTGGGGGGAAAAAAGACAGTGCTTAATTAGTGACATGTTAAACAAAGTTTGGAACAAAATTAAAAATATATTAGGTATAACGCACTCTACTCACTTCATCCCTCTTTGGCACAATACTAATTTAAAAGAATTTATGTTAATTCTTGATTATGAATATTGGAATTCACGCGGTATTAATCGCTTAACTCACATTTTATCGCATGGTAATATTATTCCTTTAGACAACTTAATTAAGGGCACTAAACTCACATTTATAAATAGGTTTAGATATGCACAAATTAGACACGCATATATGAACACCCAGGATAAACATCTTCTGAATATTAAGGAAAACTCCTTTCTGGATTTTTGTTATAAATTTAAGGGAACTAAACTCACACTTTCTCAAATATATCACATATCAATATATCACGAGCGAGGGAAGCTGGCTAGACGAATTGGGCGATGGAAAAACAAGAAGGTATCAATCTCTCAGAAATATAGATTAATTCATTTTAAAATTGTGCATCACCTTTATTACTCCCCCGCCTTCCTCACAAAAATATATAAAGAAAAAAAGAGTGAGTGCTGGAAATGCCAGGCAGAAAATACGGATTTGAGCCATATATTATGGCAGTGCCCAAATATAAGTATTTTTTGGATCCGGATCCATGAGGAACTATCCAACCGACATAAGGTTAAATTAGACCGCTGTCTTGAGCAGGCTATATTGAGTGTCTTCCCCCTTGGTGATTTGGCGCCTTATCAGATACGAGTCTGCTTGGAGGGCTTTATGGCCGCAAAGGCCCTGATAATTAAATACTGGGGCACATAAAATAGCCCCAGCTTCTCCGAGTGGATGGCTTTGATGGAGCCTATTAACACCTATGGGAAGATAGCAAGAAAATCAAAGAGTAGTGGTTATGATTATGTGGAATGTTGTAAACTGAAATAAATGTATTGATAGAGGAGTAGTCCGACCCTTGCAACAGTGAATAGGGGTGGGTGGGAATTATGGAATATTGTATTAGTACGCTGTGACTTAGAGTTAAAATGCTATAGCTATGTGTTGAATTAATTATATTCTCTCTTTTTCACTTGTATGCTTTTTACTATGACATTTTATATATCTGGTAAAGAAAACAATAAAGTTTTGAAAAGAAAAAAACTAACTATCTAATGTAATTACACAGGAAAGCACACAGCACAGCAATAACATTGCTGTCTCTCTCGGAACGGCAAAAAAACTGCATAAAATGGCTGTTGGGGAGGTTCTTATATAGTAAGGGGTAGGCACTTTTCCTATTGGTTGCTAGCGATGTTGCTAAGCTCAAAGACATTGCAGCCTTCTCATTGGCTCACAAGCAAGAAGCAGGGAGAGATCATGGTATTAGATGAAAAATTTTTTAGAATATTCACGAATAAGAATATGTGTCACTATATTCTAAATATTTTCTAATTCTCGAAGTGGCAATATTCACGATTAGATTTCACTATTCGAATATTCGTGCCCAACACTAATCATCATTGAGTACTGTCTGCACGTCACTGATGTCCTCCTCAACCGTCTCTGGGTCAGGAGTCTGACCGCTTGCAAAACACCAGCTCCCACACCAGTATTACTGTACTGCAGTGGCGGCAGGGAGCGCACAGCATCATAGCAACCAATGACGCTGTGCACTCCGGCTGTAAAGAAAAAATCCAGTACTGGTTACCGCGAACTGGTCACATCCGGGTTTAACGGACGTGTGCATCTAGCCTAAAAAAGGTCTTTAGAAAAGATAACTTCTAAACGGCAAAGATATTTTTTTTTTCCACTAATACAAGTCACCCACGGCTTTAGAACATATAACTGCACTACTCATCGGCAAATATATTTTTTCTTTTTCCACTAATACATGCAAAAAAGGGCTTTAAAACAGATAACTGCACCGCTGTGCGGCAAAGATATTTTTTCTTTTTCCACTAATACAGGCCACAAATGGCTATAGAACAGATAACTGCACCGCTGATCGGTAAAGATATGTTTTTCCCACTAATATACGTAAAAAAGGGCTTTAGAACAGATAACTGCACCGCTGTGCGGAAAAGATATTTTTTCTTTTTCCACTAATACAGGTCACAAATGGCTATAGAACAGATAACTGCACCACTGATCGGCAAAGATATTTTTTCTTTTTCCACTAATACACGCAAAAAAGGGCTTTGGAACTAATAACTGCACCACTGATCGGCAAATATATATTTTCTTTTTCCACTAATACAGGCCACAAAAAGGCTTTAGAACAGATAACTGCACTCTTGATCAGCTACTGAAAATAGTACCAAATATAAAACGTAGCGTTTATTCATAAAACCACAAAAAAAATGGGCTCACAAAGAATAAGTAACACAAATAGGGATAGTGCACACTAGGTCGGAAACTGACAGGACCAGGTCTCTGACCCCTAAGCAAATCGTACTTAAACTGTCAAGACCTAGGTGCCCTCACATAAGATTCCCTACTCAATCCCTACCAGGAAGAGCAGATAGACTGCCCGGTCATTCGTCCAAAGGGATGAAAATATGAATGAATAAGACCAGAGAACGTGCCTGTGCAGCTTAAACAATTACAGTGTATACATAGGAGTATGGAATGTCCTACTGTCTCGACGCGTTTCTTTGGTGTACAGCCAAATCATCAGGGGACCGAGACTCCAATAACAAACATAATATATAGATATATAGGTCACACAAATTGTTTCAAAACTTATCACAGAGACTTATGACTCATAACAATTGCAACAAGGTACAGATTTGCATCAGTTTCTAAAAAGAAGTCAAGAGTCAGTAGAACCCAACGGTAGCAAAGCCCGAATAAGTCACAGTCCAAAAACTGGAAATGTACATTAAAAGTATCACGCATTTCCGACTTATCTGTATGTAGGATCTGTGAGTAGAAAACTCGGCTGTGGTCTCCGTGGATTAAATAAATCGCATCCCTCAGTTAAAGCGTCGGACGCCGAGTTCCCGCGCCGCGTATGGCAGCTGCAGGGAGGAGCGCAGGTGACGGGGCTTATGACATTACGGCCCAGCCCACTGACATAGATGAAAACGCCCCCTCTGGATCACCTGATCCAGTCACATGATTGTAACCGGCCGGTAAGCAAAACAAAGCCGGTTCCGGATTATACCAGATCAGATTTAGTGACCGCATCGCAAGGTACATAGAGGCGGTCACAGATCGGGCAAAACATGTTTGAGGGCATGGTTGGCCGGTTCGGGAGAGGAGGGACTGTGGACCACAATGCCTCCTACTTAAAATTCCCCACCGTCTCGTTTATAAAAACAGGGAACGGGGCAAGTCATGTCCCTCCCTGTATAGAAATGGGCTTCAACAGTACTAGGGGCAAGTTAACAGAGACAAATAAGATAGAGACAGATGAGGTAGAAAGACACATAGATAAATACAGAAGAAATAGAGCAACAGTTAATATATAACTGTATACATATACTGTAAGTCATTCTGGTAATGCTGGTATCTCTCAAAGTCAGTGGTCATGAAGTTGATAATATGACCACAGAAAAAGATGGAGAGGGTCAACAGCAAACACCAGCACCTCATATCAGATGAAACAATTGTATAGGATTTGTTTGTTTAAACCATTGGGGGTCACTGTCCCCAACTCAAAAATCCAACTGGCCTCTCTCTGCAGAACCAATCTCTCAAAATTACCTCCCCTTTTCGGAGGGCATATCAGATCAATGCCCATAAAGTGTAGACCAGAAAGGTCACCACCATGTATGTCATTAATGTGTTGGGCCAATGATGTCATTCTTTTATGTCTAATTTCTCCAAGATGTTCTCCTACTCTCTTGAGTAATTCACGCGTAGTCATTCCAACGTATTCCATTTGACAACTACAGGTGGCTTTGTAGATCACTCCCTTGGACTGACAGTTAATGAATTGCTTGATTTGGTAGGTTTTGTCCGTATTGGAGCTTTTAAACTGTCGCGCCTGGGGCATGTATCTACAGAATATACATCGCCCACATCTCCCTTTTAGGCCTTGAAGCTTAATTTGCTAAGTTTTATATTTGGTACTATTTTCAATAGTTTATACCCTCAAGGTACCTCGTATCCCCAACTTGCAAGGGGGTTTGTTACTGTGTTTATTTGCTTGCACTCCTGATCAGCAAAGATATTTTTTCTTTTTCCACTAGTACACGCAAAAAAGGGCTTTAGAGCAGATAACTGCAACACTGAACGGCAAATATATTTTTTCTTTTTCCACTAATACACGCCACAAAAGGCTTTAGAACAGATAACTGCACCACTGATCGGCAAATATATTTTCCTTCTGCCACTAATACACAACAAAAAGGGCTGTAATTTTAGCACTTCACCACACAATGGCTAATAAGCCCATTTTCTCCAACTAATACAAGCCAAAAAATGCTTTAGAACGTATAACTGCACTGTACAAGGGTAAATAAGTACTGTAGAAATATTTCCTTGTAATAAACCCTGTTAATGCCTGTATGAAACAGCACTTGCACCCTAATAAGAACGGTTTGCTGTAATTACAGAACTGTATAATGGCAATTTGGATCCTTAGTCAGTGCAGCAAGGTGTTATAGGATTGTTCCTATTACCCAGGCTGTCACCTCCCCTACTGAACCCTGTTCAACATAAATACATAAATGCTGTTGAATGATTCCTCCCTATCCTTTCCCAACACCTTGAATAATCTATCCCTGCACTTGTAAATCTTTTTTTTTTTTTTAGCACAATCTCTAACACTGTCCCTAGAGCCTGCTGACGTCTCTCCCTGCACTAAGTACACTGGTAAATGGCAGAATCTAAGATAGCTGAGGCTATTTATAGGGCTGTGACATCACAGGGCTGGATGGCTGCTGATTGGGTGCATGCATGGCATTGTGGGTTATCCCGCCTTCCTAGAGTTCCTTGCTCCATGTCCTCACATGTGCAGCAGCCATTTTAGAAAAAAATGTGTTTTGTTACCCCGAAGAGCGAGGAAATTCGGCTTTGGTGCGAATTGAATATTTCCTGAAATTCGGATCGAATTCCACTTCATCAGCTTCGATTCGCTCATCTCTAATGTTTATCTATCAGGTAGAGCGAAGAATCAGGACATTCAAGACTCATTGTCATAGAATGGAACATGTAAAGTCTGTCTTTATTATGTTATTCCATTATATACTGTACTTATCATGCACATGTCAAACTCTACAATGGCCATCCTGCTGCTATTAAATTGACACAATCATGAGACCTTTTATGAAAGAGATTTGATTCTGATCTGCATACATCTGCATTGACATACTCTGAAAATTAGGTACAAAACTGTAAATGGTTTTGTTAGAGTGATAAGAGACAAGTGATGACTGATAACCTCAATGTTATACAATTATAATGTAACAGCCTGAAAGGGCTTTGCATAAAAGACCTTTTTGTACACATCTTTATTATTAGCTTTATGTAATTGTACTGTAAGATTAGCTAATTTCTTCAAATTAGTTTCAATATGATTCATCAAAGAAATTTTACTTGGGTACAGATTGATTCTATCTGAATTAGGGAGAAAGGGAGTGCAGGAAGATTTGCCATAGGGTACTTTCACACTAGCGTTATTCTTTTCCGGTATTGAGTTCCGCCCTAGGGGCTCAATACCAGAAAAAAACTGATCAGTTTAATCATAATGCATTCTGAATAGAGAGCAATCCGTTCAGGATGCATCAGTTCAGTCCCTCTTACGTTTTTGGCCAGAGAAAATTCCGCAGCATGCGCAGACCTTTAAAAATGTGAAAAAGATAAAATACCAAATCCGTATTGCAATGCATTTGTGAGACAGATCCGCATCCGTTTGCATACAGATTGCCGAAACCGACAGGCAGAATCCAACAACGCAAGTGTGAAACTACCCTTAGTTAGGTGAGAGGCGCTTGGTCAGGATCCAGGATTATTTCTTCTAATGGAGAGCACCTAGTAAATGTGAGGAATCTAATAGGTCAGGCAATGCTCAATGCTCCTCAGGGCTTTTTGGGGAAAGAAATGCAAATAAATTTTCCTTCCAAAAGGAAAACAAAGTTAAGAGTGCCTAACAAGAGGCGGAAAATACACAGGTGCTAATTTTGTACCTGATTTTCACACTCGTATTATGCGGATTTCTGTGCAGACTTCACTTCCCATTGAATTGAATGAAGACATTCAGCTTTAGAAAATCTGCAACAAATTAATATTTCAAACTAGAAGACAACAGAGGGTTTGACAATTTTTAGACTCCTAGGTTAACATAGAGAAAGTCTAAGGCCTCTTGCACGCGGGCGTCATGTTTGACCCCCGGATAAGATGCGGGTGCGTTGCGGGAATCGCCGCGATTTTTCCGCGCGTGTGCTAACGTTTGTAGTGCGTTGAGCACGCGCGTTAAAAAATCTGCATGCTTGGTACCCAGACCCGAAGTCAGACTTCATCACTGAAGTCTGGTTTCGGGATGAGTATTCTGTATGTGTAATTATTTTCCTTTATAACATAGTTATAAGGGAAAATAATCGCATTCTAATTACAGAATGCAATGTTCCCCGGGCTTTAAAGGGTTAAAAATAATAAAGAGTTAACTTACCTTCTCCCATTGTACGCGCAGAGCCCCAGAACGTCTTCTCTCTTGATAGTTTGGATGCTTGAGGACCTGTGGTGACGTCACAGGGTCACATGGTCCAATCATAGAAGCATTTGAGTGGACCCATGTGATCCTGTGACATCACGGCAGGTCCTTCATCCAACATCTGGATGTCCATTGTGGTACTTGTAGTCCGTTGCTGGCATCATCCATTGTATGCATTTTTTGCTGGTGATTGCCATCAGCAACGGACTACAAGTGCAGGATGTGCTCCCCTATAGAAATGCACAACTGCATATGGGTATGAGCGCATCCTGCTTTCTTATCACCACATTTTTTGATGGTTTATATATATATATGTACGGAGGTGTATAAACTCCAATTTAAATGTGCCTGTTTTTCATCTTCAGGTCACATTTGGGTGCACCTGCTAGGCTTTGGGCTATATCAGTCAGTCTTGGGTAGGGCTCATAGACACCTCCCAACTCCCATTGCAAGCATGGCTACATGCTGGAGGTAACAGAGGAGATGTTTGTGAGTCGTCCTAATGCTCCTGTAATTGCCCACTGGCCCCTGATATCGCCCATATGGCGCAGGTAGGTGAGTGTTAGGGCCCTCGGGCTACTTGAGAGACCTTGACGCTGGTGCCCGAGGCTTAAGACATGTCCTCCTAGTAGGATATGTCGAACTAACTCTCAATTTTTAACATCAGTGTGAGGGTTTAGTGTGACGGCAGTGTGCACCTATCTCTGGTTCTGTGTTTGTTCTGAATTCTTGCCACATCCACATAAATTTCATCTTATGTAGGATGTCCATTGTGGTACTTGTAGTCCGTTGCTGGCATCATCCATTGTATGCATTTTTTGCTGGTGATTGCCATTAGCAACGGACTACAAGTGCAGGATGTGCTCCCCTATAGAAATGCACAACTGCATATGGGTATGAGCGCATCCTGCTTTCTTATCACCACATTTTTTGATGGTTTACAAGTGCGGATGCGGTGCGATTTTCCCAAATGGTTGCTAGGAGATGATCGGGATGGGGACCCGATCATTATTATTTTCCCTTATAACATAGTTATAAAGGAAAATAATAGCATTCTCAATAGAGAATGCAAAGCAAAAAGGGCAATAGAGGGTTAAAAATAATAAAAAAACAAACTCACCTATTCCATTTGATCGCGTAGCTGCCAGTGTTCTGTTCTGTCTTCAGCAGGAGGGGGATGAAGGACCTTCAGTGACGTCACTGGGTCACATGGTCCAATCACCTGCTTCCGGCTCTGGGTCTGGGTACCAAACATGCCGATTTTTCGCACGAACGTGCAAAACGCATTAAAACGCTTTGCACTCGTGTGGAAAAATCGCGCATTTTCACGCAACGCACCCGCCTCTGATCCGGGCATCAAACGTGACGCCCGTGTGAAAGAGGCCTAACACAAGCATTCATTAGATTGCAACTTGTATTTTGTAATGGGTATCTATCTATTACAGTATACAGTATTCACTATAATCCAATGCAGTGCTGCCACCTGCAGGACAGCATTGGAATATACTAGTAATCAGCCTGGAAGCCATGGCTTCCGACTTTAAGGCTTTTGGATGCCATAGTCACATATGACCACAGCATCCAAGGGGTTAAATGTCTGTAATCGGCATGATCACTGATGGCAGACATTAGCCATGGGCCTCTGCTGCTTAAAACAACAGAAACCCAGTGGGTATGCCATCCACTGCACTCGTGAGTGTACGCCATCTTTAAAGACCGGACTCACTCTTTACATGTACATCATTTGTATATACTTTTTTCAGAGCCCCAGAGGATTATTGCCTGGCTTATAAGCTTCCTCACACTTTGGGCTCATGCACACAAACGTATTTTTTTCCGTGTCGTTCCATTTTTTTTGCAGCCCGTATATGGAAACATTCACTTCAATGGGTCCGCAAAAAAAAAACGAAATGACTTTGTGTGCATTACATTTCCATATGTCCACATAGTTGTTCGCAAAACAGATAGAACATGTCCTATTCTTATCCATTTAGGCTAAAAATAAAAAATGTTAATAAAAATATTCAGCCGTTCTGTCGCAAAGGGTTAACTGTCTAGCTGTGTGAATCGTACTTTCACATTGTGCGGGTACCTTTAAATTACTCGCCGGAACTAGATGGCATACACCACTGTATCCTAAGAGAATTAAGTAATATCATAGCCAGACCCTTATATCTGATATTACAGGACTCTATAATGACAGGGAGTGTTTCACAGGATTGGCACATATCAAATGTTGGCGCATATCAAAGAGATTCTATCTTGGAGTACCTCAATGAAAATAAGCAAATAACGCCATATCATGGCTTCATGAGGGATCGGTCAGGTCAAACTAGTTTAATCAGGTTCTATGAGGAGGTAAGTTTTAGACTTGACCACAACAAATCAATGGATGTCGTATATCTGGACTTCTCTGAAGTATTTTACACTATACCACATAAAAGTTTAGTATATAAAATGAGAATGCTTGGACTGTGGGAAAATATCTGTATGTGGGTAAGTAACTGGCTCAGTGATAGAAAACAGAGGGTGGTTAGGGTTATAGTGTTGATCGCAAATATTCTAGTTGCAAATTTTTATCGTGAATATCGTCACTTCGAGAATTCGCGAAAATCTAGAATATAGTGCTATATATTCGTAATCGTGAATATTCTAGTTTTTTTCATCAGTACTACTGCTTCTTGCTTGTGGGCCAATGAGAAGGCTGCAATATCTTTGTCAGAGCTTAGCAACATCCCTAGCAACCAATAGGAAAGTTGCCTACCCCTTTACTATATAAGAAACTCCCCAGCAGCCATTTTCTGCTGTTTTTTGCAGTTCTGAGAGAGATAGCAGTGTCATTGCTGTGCTCTGTGCTTTGCAGACTCACCTGGATCCTTATTTCTTTATATTAGATAGTTAGCTCATATTTATTATACAGATAGTTAGTGGGAGATAGTCAGTGTGGGTTAGATAGTGATATAGTGTAGCTGATAGGTTCCAGTGCAGGGTGTTAGGTAGTGTGATAGGAATTACTGTGCTGTGATAGGGATTAGTGTCTCTGTTAGACATAGTGCTGTGATGTCACAATACTTAGTGCACCAATCAGTAATATCTTCTCAGACCTGATAAAATGTGAAGTTGCACGTATTGTGCAAAACAAATGCACATCGTTAGTGCCGATTTGCGCAATCGCAAAAATAATGACTGGAAATCTAATTGCGAATATTATGCGATAAATTCACTAAATATCGTGAATACGAATACTGCCTATGCTGCTAATCACTAGTTATTAATGGTACACACTCAGATTGGGTCACTGTCACTAGTGGGGTACCACAGGGGTCAGTATTGGGCAATATTCTCTTCAATTAATTTCTTAATGATCTTGTAGAAGGCTTGCACAGTAAAATATCAATTGATGCAGATGACACTTAACCGTGTAAAGTAATTAACACGGAAGAGGACAGTGTACGGCTGCAGGTGATTCTGGATAGATTGGAGGCTTGCACAGAGAAGTGGCAGATGAGGTTTAACACTGACAAATGTAAGATTATGCACATGGGAGGAAATAATGCAAGTCACCAGTACATACTAAATAGTAAAACACTGGGTAACACTGACATGGAAAAGGACCTAGGAATTTTGGTGAACCGCAAACTAAGCTGTAGAAACCAGTGTCAGGCAGCTGCTGCCAAGGCCAATAAGATAATGGGTTGCATCAAAAGGGGCATAGATGCCTGTGATGAGAACATAGTCCTACCACTTTACAAATCACTAGTCAGACCACACATGGAGTACAGTGTACAGTTCTGGGCTCCTGTGAACAAGGCAGACATAACAGAGCTGGAGAGGGTTTAGAGGAGGGCAACTAAACTAATAACTGGAATGGGTGGACTATAGTACCCTGAAAGATTATCAAAATTAGGGTTATTCACTTTAGAAAAAAGACGACTAATGGCAGATCTAATAACTATGTATAAATATATCAGGGGTCAGTACAGAGATCTCTTCCATCATCTATTTATCCCCAGGACTGTGACGAGGGGACATCATCTGCGTCTGGAGAAAAGAAGGTTTATACACAAACATAGAAGAGGATTCTTTACGGTAAGAGCAGTGAGACTATGGAACTCTCTGCCTGAGGAGGTGGTGATGGTGAGTACAATAAAGGAATTCAAGAGGGGCCTGGATGTATTTCTGGAGTGTAATAATATTACAGGCTATAGCTACTAGAGATGGGTCGTTGATCCAGGGAGTTATTCTGATTGCCTGATTGGAGTCGGGAAGGAATTTTTTCCCCTAAAGTGAGGAAAATTGGCTTCTACCTCACAGGTTTTCTTTGCCTTCCTCTGGATCAACTTGCAGGATAACAGGCTGAACTGGATGGACAGATGTCTTTTTTCAGCCTTAAACTATGTTACTATGTTACTGTTTGAGAATTTCAGCCCTGTACAGGGAAAATGGCTCCACATATTTAATAAAGACCAAATCAAAAAAAGATTTTTGGCTCAAAATGAGTACAATGCAATAAAATTAAAAAATGCCGCCAAAGTTGCACAGAGGCCTTTAAGTCATGTCTGTGCTTAAAATGTTTGTCAGCTCTTAAAAAAATAGCTTGTGTTACGCGAATTTATATTCGCATCGCAAATTAAACTTAGAGCTGAGTTCCTAATAGTTGTAACTTGTATTGCTATAATTGACGAAGATAATGAATATCACGAATATAGCGCTATATTCTCAATCTTCGTTATATTCTGGCAATACAACCATTATGAACCCAGCTTTAAGTTGAATCCGCAATGCGAGTAATACAGGTTATATTAATCGCATGGCGAATTGAACTTAGAGCTGAGTTCCTAATGGTTGACAACCATTAGGAACTCATCTCTAAGTTCAATTCGCCATGCGATAATTATAATCTGAATTACTCGCAATGCGAATTCAACTTAGAGCTGGATTCCTAATGGCTATATTGCTAGAATAAAACGAATATCACGAATACAGCACTTTATTCTCAATCTTCGATATATTCTAGCAACGACCATTAGGAACTCAGCTCAAAGTTTCATTCGCGAAGCAAACATATACTCGCATTGTGAATTTAGCTTAGAGCTAAGTTCCTAATGGTTGTCATGCTAGAATATAACGAAGACGACGAATATCACAAATACACGAATATAGCACTATATTCTCAATCTTCGTTATATTCTAGCAACAACCATTAGCAACTCAGCTCTAAGTTTCATTCGCAATGCGATTAATATAACCTGTATTGCTCGCATTGGGAATTCAACTTAAAGCTGGGTTCCTAATGGTTGTATTGCTAGAATATAACGAATATCGCAATGCGAATAATTCAGGTTATATTAATCGCATTGCGATTACAACTTAGTCAAATTTGTGAGATCGTGATTCTCACATCCGACAGTACATTTTAGCATGGAGGCGTTCCCATGCACACAGGGAGTCGGCAGAAGCGGCAACGGGCATTGACTGGAGCGGGCAGGGAGCCAGGAATCCTCCGGACAGGTAAGAACAGCTTTTGGGAAGTGGGAAGACAACCAGAGAGCAGCAAGGATTAACATATAAAAAAAAAAAAAACAAACAAATATTCGAAATTGCGAATATATAGCGCTATATTCATGATATTCGTGAATTATCGATATTCGCAATAAAAATTCGCTATTCGAATATTCACGCTCAACATTATTCTCCAGAAACAATCAGAATATAAAATGTTAGCTATAACTAGTCACCAGAATAAGCCACTGTCAGAACCATCAAGACAGTATAAGGGTATGCTCCCACTAGGTGGCTCCACTGCATATGTAATACTCCAGATGGGGTATCTGAAAATAGTTTACTTTGTAATATTATTATTATGACATGTATGCACTGTAAACCAGCAGATGGGGTAATAGTTGGCTATTGGAAATGGGACTAACCATAACATTTCCCATGTCTTGGTAGAAGTGGGTTGGTTCAACTTCCTGCCAGGGGAGGGTGTATGAAGAGAGAGGCAGAGCTAGCTAGGCTAGTGAGGAGAGTGAGGAGGGAACACAATCATCAGCTCCTGCTCCATAGGACCATAAATCTGCTTGTCTGTGAGGAACACTGCTCCAGGGAGACAGAGAGGTCCAAGTGCTTCAGAAACCCATATACAGCGTTACAGTGAACAGAATGACCACCAACCACATTTTACAGAACCTGCTGCAAGGTGAGGGAGAACACATTGTCACCCATAACCACAGCCCAATTCAGGCAAACCTAAAAGCCTGCATTGCACAATGGACATCTACATCCACAGGTGCCAGTTTATAGTCAAAATGAAGGTTAATCAGGGGAAAGAGCTTTTGTCAACCGCTTCAACCCCTAGCTTAAACACCCTTAATGACCAGGCCACTTTTTACAATTCCGCACTACACTACTTTCACCGTGTATTGCTCCGTCATACAACTTACCACCCAAATGAATTTTACCTCCTTTTCTTCTCACTAATAGAGCTTTTATTTGGTGGTATTTCATTGTTGCTGACATTTTTACTTTTTTTGCCATTAATACAAATTTAACGACATTTTTGCAAAAAAATGACATTTTTCACTTTCTGTTGTAAAATTTTTCAAAAAAAACTACATTTCTATATAAATTTTTCTCTAAATATATTGTTCTACATGTCTTTGATAAAAAAAAGTCCAGTAAGTGTATATTTATTGGTTTGGGTAAAAGTTATGCAAAAAAGTGAATTTCGGCATTTTGAAGCAGCTCTGACTTTCTGAGCACCTGTCATGTTTCTTCAGGTGCTAGAATGTCAGGATAGTATAAATACCCCCCAAATTACACCATTTTAGAAAGAAGACACCCCAAAGTATTCGTGGAGGGGCATGGTGAGTTCATGTATAATTTCATTTTTTGTCACAAGTTAGTGGAATATGAGCACTTTCGTAAGAAACAAAATAAAAAATAAAAATAACAATTTCTGCTAACTTCTGGCAAAAAATAAAAATCTCATGTGAACTCGCTATGCCCCTCACGTGAATACCTCGGGGTGTCTTCTTTCCAAAATGGGGTCATATGTGGGTATTTTACTGACCTGGCATTTTAGGGGCCTAAGCGTGAGAATCAAATCGTAAAATGCCTGTAAACCTAAAGGTACTCAATGGTTTTAGGGCCCCTTGCGACCCAGGCTGCAAAAGTGTCACTCATGGTATCGCGTACTCAGAGAAGTAGGGCAATGTGTTTGGGGTGTATTTTTACATATACCCATACTTTGTGTGAGAAATATCGCTGTAAACGACAACTTTTTACATTTTATTATTCAAAGTTGTAAATTTAGAGAGATATTTCTCTCACCCAGCATGGGTATATGTAAAAATACACCCCAAAACACATTGCCCTACTTCTCCTGAGTACGGCGATACCACATGTGTGACACATTTTTGCAGCCATGAGGGGCATGGCAAGTTCATAGAAGATTTTTTTTTTGGCACAAGTTAGTGGAAATTGATTTTTTATTGTTTTTTCTCACAAAGTCTCCCTTTCCGCTAACTTTTGACAAAAAGTTTAATTTTTCATGGACTCATTATGCCCCTCAGCGAATACCTTGGGTTTCTTATTTCCAAAATGGGGTCACATGTGGGGTATTTATACTGCCCTGGCATTTTAGGGGCCCTAAAGCATGAGAAGAAAAATGCGTAAAAATGCCCTCCTAAAATGTACTTATTAGAATTTGGGCCCCTTTGCGCATCTTGGCTGCAAAAAAGTGTCACTCATGTGGTATCGCCGTACTCAGGAGAAGTAGGGCAATGTGTTTTGGGGTGTATTTTTACATATACCCATGCTGGGTGAGAGAAATATCTCTGTAAATTGGCAACTTTGAATAAAAAAATTTAAAAAGTTGTCGTTTACAGCGATATTTCTCACACAAAGTATGGGTATATGTAAAAATACACCCCAAAACACATTTCCCTACTTCTCCTGAGTACGGCGATACCACATGTGTGACACTTTTTTGCAGCCAAGATGCGCAAAGGGGCCGTAAAACCAATGAGTACCTTTAGGATTTCACAGGGCATTTTTACGCATTTGGATTCTCATGCTTTAGGACACCTAAAATGCCAGGACAGTATAAAAACCCCACAAGTGACCCCATTGTGGAAAGAAGACACCCAAAGGTATTCCATGAGGGGCATGGCGAGTTCACAGAAAAAAAAAATTTGGCACAAGTTAGCGGAAATTGTTTTTTTTTTTTTTACAGTGTCATATTCCACTAACTTGTGACAAAAAATAAAATTTTGCATGAACTCGCCATACCCCTCACGGAATACCTTGGGGTGTCTTCTTTCTAAAATGGGGTCACATGTGGGGTATTTATACTGCCCTGGCATTTGAAGGTCTCCGCAATCATTACACGTATGGCCAGCATTAGGAGTTTCTGCGATTCTCCTTATATTGAGCATACGGGTAATGAGATTTTTTCCGTTCAGCCTCTGCGCTGAAAAAAAAAAAATGAACGGCACAGATTTTTTCATTCGCATCGATCAATGTGGATGAAAAAATCTCTGCCAAAATCAGTGACTGCGGTGCGGTGGGCTGGGCGCTAGCTACCTAACAAGTAGCTAACTAACTGGCGGTGATAAGGGACCCTTATGCCCCATTCACACGTCCGAAATTCTGTTTGCGGAACGGAATTGTGGACCCATTCATTTCTATGGGGACAGACTTTGTCCCGCTCGGATCCGGAATTACGGATCCGCGCTTCCGGGTCTGCACTTCCGTTCCGCAAAAATATAGAACATGTCCTATTCTTGTCCGCAATTGCGGACAAGAAAAAGCATTTTCTATATAGTTCTGGCAATGTGCGGATCTGCCAAATGCAGAAAGCACATTGCCGGTGTCCGTGTTTTGAGGATCTGCGGATCCGATCCGCGGATCCGTGAATCCACGGATCCGCGAAACACATATGGACGTCTGAATGGAGCCTTACAAGGGGTGTGATCAATGACAGGGGGGTGATCAGGGGGTCTAGATGGGGTGATCAAGGGGTTAACAAGGGGTTAATAGGTGAGGGGGTGGGTTAGTGTAGTGTTTGGTGCAACTTTACATAGTTACCTGGTCCTCTGGTGGTCGATCCCAGCAAATGGGACCACCAGAGGACCAGGTAGCAGCTATATCAGACGCTGTTCACAAAACAGCGTCTGATATAGCTCTTTGATGCGATTTAATTCGCATCTACAGCCTGCCAGCGATGGATCATCGCTGGCAGGCTGTAGCAGAACTCCTGAGACGCCCTTCACTGTGAGCGCGCGCGTTCACAGGAAGTCTCGGCTCTCGCGAGATGACGCGCCGACGCGTCGTCTCAGAGCTACAGGACCGCCCGCAGGACGCATCCCTGCGTTAGGCGGTCCTGTAGCGGTTAATGAGCATATTTCTGAGTGCCATCAACTGCCATTTAACCATCCACTATATCTCATAAACTGGTGACAGAAACTGAACCTTGTACCTACTATTGCCAGATGTACTGCAAGTTATCCTTTGCGTTCAGAAAAGAAAGCCATTTGTTGTTTTCTTACATGTGCCTGATTTACTCAATTCACAATTTCACTGCACCAAACCCAAAGGAGCAACGGCCTGAAGAAGGACACTGTGACACAACATCTCATCAGGGCGACTACCACTCATCCTCTGCACTGGCTCCTGAGAGGGTCACTGCATATGTAACACCCTGGAGTGATGTTACCACTCCTATACCCTGCTACTCTCTTTAATGGTCTAACATACATGTCATCTATGTATTTCTGTCCAGATCTTTTAACATTATGCAGTGATATAACCTTTCTATGTAACTGTTTTTACATGTAATATGCCTGGTTCACCAGCAGGTGGTAGTGCAGATGGCAGAGCTATAGTTAGAGAGAAAGAATAGAACTCACCCTGTCGGAAGGGTGGGACAGAAGTCCAATCGCAGCGCTCAGCTCATATCTTGCAACCTCCCAGGATATGAGCTGAGCGCTGCAATTGCCCAGCGCTCCAGCCTGGGAGAAGGAGACGCCCAGGGCAAAAGAAGATGTCTCTGCCCAAGGCAAAACTAGCAGCAGCGCGTGCACCGGTACCAGGGGCTACAGCGGGCGAATGGAGCGGCACCCAGGGATACAAGTAAGTGCATGGACATCCCTGGGTGCCGCTCTGCATGTACATACCTTTGACTAACAAACTTTGGACCGGTTAAAGGTCCTCTTTAAGCTAGCTCGTCAGTACAGGAGAGAGAGAGAGAGAGAGAGAGAGAGAGAGAGATAAAGCAGAGTTGCGTTTGCCTGCCAGTTTATGCCAAAGCCTGCTGGAACCAAGACAAAACCTGCCAATTGTTTGGATGAACGTTCATTCAAGTAAAGCTACCATTGAATTTCATCACAAGGTCTGGACTATTTTTCCTTCATCCCTCAATTATTACACCTTTATTTTGCTTCGGAGCCAAAGCCTGGGGTTGGTCCAGCAGTATCCAGGTCGAACACAGTGACACTTATAGAGACATTTAGGCTGCACTACACCACTCGGCATTACTAATAGATCTGGGACCTGATAGGACCCTGGGGATGGCTCATTGCACATATACTGTATACTCCACAGCAGAAAATCCACAGAGGATCTGACAGAAATCTAAAGCATCAAATCAATCCACATTACATGTCAAGCTATATATATGTGGATGCTGTTGCACATATTCTCTGCAGTGTGTGGATCAGGGCTCATGGACACAAACGTATTTTCTTTCCGTGTACGTTCCGGATTTTTTTGCAGACCGTATGCTGAACCATTCATTTCAATGTGTCCGCAAAAAAAACAGTTACTCCGTGTGCATTCCATTTCCGTATGTCCGTATTTTTGTTCTGCAAAAAAATAGAACATGTCCTATTATTATCCGCATTACGGACAAGGATAGTACTGTTCTATTAGGGGCCAGCTAAATACATAGAGTCGTGTGCATGAGCCCTTAGATTAGCAAAAATCTCATCTACTACAGTCAGAGGCGTAACTAGAACTGACTGGACCCCACTGAAAATTTTTCACAACCTCCAACTCACGTGCACTCCTGAGTCTAGTCAAGATCAAGCTCTCAGGCGAGGCCCAGGAGCCGCTCCTCCGTTTCCTACAGTGTCACTGTATATGATGTCATGTCATGTATAATACTGTTAAGGGGCTCTGACAATAAAACCTTTTAGTCTTCCTCCTGAGGGGGCCCCATGTGAGTTTGGGCCCCAAAGCAGCCGCCTCCCCTGCTTCCCCTATAGCTACACCCTGACTACAGTGTTGCAGTACAATGCTGCAAACTTGCAATACACACTTGAAAAAGTACATTTGTAAGCTCAGTTTTTATACATTTCATAAAAAATAAACTGGTTTTAATGCTGCTGGATAACTCCTTTATTGGGAGAGCCCAGGGCTGTATTGCTATTCCTGCTCAGTGAAGGTCTACACCTGCGAGACTCCCTGAGCTGTGTCAGTGGGGGGATAATCATGTTTCTTCATTTTTTTAAAGTCTTAGGCCCCTTTCACAGGTGAACGCGTTGCACCCGCACTGAATCTGGACCCATTCACTGTGTATATGAGCGGTGATTTTCACACATCACTTGTGTTCTATATTCTGCGTTTTTCACGCAACGCAGGCCCCATAGAAATGAATGGTGCTGCATGAAAATCACAAGCATGTGCGGATGCGGATAGATTTTCACGCATGGTCGCTAAGGAGATGAGGGATGAGTTACCCGGGACCCCATTTACATTATTATTTTCCATTATAACATGGTTATAATGGAAAATAATAGCATTCTTTAATGCTAAGTAAAAGATCCATTGTGGGGTTAAAAAATAAATAAATAATTAACTCACCTCATCCACTTGATCGCGGAGCCGGGCTCGTCTTCTTTCTTCTTCTTCTTGCAGGACCTAGCTGGAAAAGGACCTTAGGTGACATCATCACACTGACCATGTGGTGAGCGCGGTGACGTCAGCGCAGGTCCTGCTGAATGAAGATAGAAGAACTTTCTATGGCGCTCATTAAAGGGCCTTAAGCTAGGCCGCTGCAGTTTTCGGGCAGCCTAGTCTAAGCCTGCATGGTTCTCCCATGCATCAGAGTGCAGGAGCTCATTTCTCCTATCATAGCTAGGCTCCTGCTTTAATAGTTTGGATCGGCAGAACCTCTGATTCTGGCTGATTGTTCACATGGAACCCAGGCCTATCCTCAGTGTATGCCTATCAGGCTGTGCCTGACAGAGACTGTAAGTTTCTCACTGATGTTGTAATACACTGTACTCCATAAGTAGTAAGGGCAATTGAAAGTATACTGATTTATGCAGTTCTGGTTTGATATGTTCCATTATCCATAGATAACAAGAAATTATGTCAGAAATGTGAGTCTTCACATTGATAAAAGATTCTAGAGATGAACAAATAAAAAATAAAAAAAAGTTTCAGGACTAATTTTAACTAATTGGTCAGACAATTCAATTCGGGTACGAATAAATTCCACCCGAATCAAAAGTGCTCAAATTAACATCCAATAATATCCGCAGAGCACAGGTAATAGCTCAAATATGTGTACACGGGGCAGGGAGTGGGCTATGGCCTCGCTTGATACAGCTAAGGCCTTTGATTCCCTGGAATGGACATATCTCCTACAGGTTCTAAGTGAATTTGGATTCGGACCAGTATTCCTTAAATAGATTGGGATTATATATAAAAACCCAACTGCTCAAGTTGTGATTAATGGGCACGCCTCCTCTTCATTTGCCTTAGAACGGGGTACCAGACAGGGCTGTCCTCTCTCTCCTCTCCTATTTGCCATAGCGATTGAACATCTCACTCTCAGGATACGTACCGACTCCGTGTTCCAGGGTGTGGAGTTAGGGGGGAGAGAGAACAGAGTGGGATTATATGTGGATGATCTCATCTTATTTATAAGTGACGTAGACACTACTCTTCCTAGAGCTATAGACCTTGTAGAAAGATTTGGTTACTTCTCTGGACTCCATATCAACTGGAGCAAGTCAGCCCTTATGCGATTATGGCAAGCTGCGTGCCCTTTATGTCCATAACAACCTTAAAGTAGTGGACTGCTTCAAATATTTGGGCATCATTATTACCAAAGATCCAAAGGCCTCCTTCGTTAAAAATATTGCCCCTATAGAAACTATTTTTGTGGACAAGTTTAAGATATGGAAATCCTTTCCCCTATCCATAATAGGGAGAATTAACCTTATAAAATGGTGTTATTACCTAAAGGGTTATATTTACTGGAACATGCATGCACCACGATCCCTCATCACTTTTTTGATCGGCTCCACTCACTAATGACAGGTTTTGTGTGGGGAGATGCCAGGCGTAAACTGTCTCTAGACACCCTGCAAAGATCGAAATTGCAATGAGGGGCCACACTTCCAAATTTTCATTTGTACTTTCTGGCAGGGCAACTGCGCTACTTGTCCTCATGGGTTACGGAGACTCCACATCAAAATGCTGAATATTTCCTACAATATTATCTGGGACTCTCCACGTTATGGCCGGTCCTAGAAAATATTGGTTTATATCCAGGACGTGCATTACAACTCCACAGGCTAGCTCACCAGGTGTGGAGAGATGCTAAGCTACACCAATATAAAGATTGGGCAGATGATATTCCTTTATGGGACAACCCCTTTTTCCCACATCTCCAGGGCATTGAGGGGACTAGCAGCTGGAAGGAGTGTGGCGTCATTGCACTGCGTGACTTATACCATTGCGGTGTTTTCCATTCTTTCTCTCAGCTGCAGGAGCGGAAAGGCTTATTAAGATCACAATTTTTTAGGTACCTACAAATCAGGCATGCCCTGAAGGAACAATTCAAGGATGCAGATAGGGCTATATCATCCTACCCCTTGATAGGTATTATTAAGTCTCTGGGACTGCGAGGGATTATCTCTGCTCTTTGCACGCATCTTCTGGGGAATCATATGCCAATATTGGCAGAGAATAGATGGAGGGGTAACATACCTCAGTTGACGGCAGAAGATTGGACGGAGGCACTGGAGGCCTGCACCCTGATCTCGCCATCTATTAAAAATAGGCTTATCCAAATGTTTATCTTGCATAGGAGTTATTATAAATCCGTCTAGATTGTACAAAATGGAAGAATATCAGACTCTAGATGTCTTAGGTGCTCTCATTCAAACACTGACTTCTGGCATATGTTATGGGAATGCGCACACATATGCATCCTTGGTGTCTTGGATCAGGACGGTTGCACCCACTATAACAAAATATTACTCAGGGAGACTCTATTCATGGCCAGGAAGGCTATAGCTCTCAAGTGGATGGCAGATGATTTACCCACAGTAAGCCTTTGGAAGCGGCTAGTAAATCAGCTGATTCCACTGGAAAATGTGATGTTCATACACAGGAAATGCCCTCAAAAGTTGTCAAAAGTATGGGGTTTATGGTACGACTCATCCTTGACCGTATCCTTCAATGCAACCACATCTACAAACTAAACATCTGCAAAATGAATCACCACAGTAGACGTTTTACTCTCTTTCCTATTGCTTTTATTGTAAAAGGTTAAATTGCTGAACTTGTATAATAAAATATTCATTTGTGACTTGCTCAATACTATATTGGGATTGGAAATCACCATAACTTTGTCATTTGTATACTGATTGTATGACCATGTAAAACTGCTTATGACATGTCCTGCCGTGTTCTTTTTCAATAAAATGAGTTAAAAAAAAACAGTGCTCAAATTTCTCTTAAAAGTTGTGTATGACACAGGTCTCCTAGGACTAATTTTTCTCTCTTGTCTTTTTCACTTCTTTTTTATTTTTGAACTGTGTATCTCCGCCACCTCCCCTTCAAGCTCTTTAATGCCAAAACAGCATCAGTAATGTCACAGTGACATATATTGCTATGTGGAAATGCATTATTGATTGAAAATTAGCAACAGATTATTGGAAAGAAAAAGGCGCAATTATACAATGTCTGCAGGAAAATATATACGCTGTTGGAGATGCTGGAAATTATGCTTATTAACTGTAGAAGAGTCGAACAACAGGGCTTATTTGGAAAAATGAAAAAGTTCTGGCTCCTTCACATAAAAGAATACTGTCTCTTTAAAAGCTAATGTTCAAGGCAACACAAACTATATTTATGTGGACAGCTCCAACCCTGTAACAGACACCCCCAACAGGTAGGATATATCCTATTCCTAGAACCTTCTATAATCTTTCTATCAAATAAATCAATCTATTTTACTATTTATATCTTCCTAATCCTTAACAATGTCCCTATAAAACCCTAAAATGTCTGGTTTGTGTGTCTGAGCTGAGAATGGCATCTCTGCTCCTGACCTTGCATAGAGCCTTAAAGACCAGCTAATATTCCCCCTCCTGACAGGCTGCAAGGCTGATTGCAAGACATTATTGGCAAGCCCAAAGGCCAGCACCCCACCTGGGGTCATGTGATCCTCCATATTTATATTCCCTGCCCTGTTTCACTCACAAGTGTACCGAATTTGATATGTAAAATGGTGGGCACCTTTTTGTTTGGCTCATCCAAATCGGATTGCCAAAATGTCGGCTTCGTTTGGAAGTAGAATTTTTGGACAATTCATAATGAATCTGATTGGTTTAGAATTAATTTGCTCATCTCAACTTGCCTAAGACTGATTCTATTCACATGAGTGGATACTGTGGTTATAGAAAGCGAACTGGTTTATATGCCTCTATAGAACCTCTATATTCTTTACAATGTCTCTCCTTCATCAGTTCACCCTGTCAGTGATGAGTTTTTTCTGATGAACCCATTTCTATGAACATGTTCTTTACTGACTTTTTTTCACTTATACTCACTTTTGTGCTGATCTCAGAAACACAAAACATGATCTGGTTTCACAGTTTCAAACCAATTCCTAACATAGTTGCCAACTATAAGAAAGCAATATCTGGGAGAAACTAGAGGGCGACATGAGTTAAACATACATAAAATGCATTTTTTATATATATATATATATATATATATATATATATATATGCAAAAATGAGGCAGCATCACCTGCAAGTGGCTGGGTGCAAAGCTCCAAAGAGGACAAACCGCTCCAAAAATTATGTAATAATAAAAATAGAGCAGCACTCCAATAGTGGATAAAAAGCAAAAGTGTTTCTTTATTCACCCAAAAGGCATGGCAACGTTTCAGCTCCTGTACCGGAGCCTTTCTCAAGCAAACTGTGCAGTGCATACAAACATTATATAGTCAGTGAATAGTGACATCATCATCAAGCGTCATTACAGTTCATTAACCCTTTACATATATATCATTAAGTCGATCATATAACTCCACATAGTGTTGTCCCATGATTAATATAAACGTTCATAAGTGCAATATATAATAGTTCATGTGTTACATAACTTAAATTGATTCATCAGTGATTCCATAAAAAGTCCATATATCAAAAAGTGCTGGTGCATAATTAGTTAATGTTTCCAGTCGTCACAGGGAGATGACGATATTCCAGACACATACCCCTATCCGGAAGCTTCATGGCGACTTCAGGAGAATCATTCAACGCCGTACATGTCGGCGTCCGGAAGTGTTGTACTGCGCATGTCAGACAGAGCGTGCGACATGACATCACCCGCTGCTAAAAGATACGCGCATACGTCATTTCAATCTTCACGCCCTGATATTCCCGTGTCTGCGCAGTGCCATACATGCAACTCGGGCCGCCATCTTGGGTGAGGGAAACCGTGCCCGGTACCCAAACACACACTGACGGCAGTCCGAACCATCCATAACTCACCCATAGGATACTCTGCCCACTATAATCCCATGCTAGAGGTCGGCGTGATATTTCACACGCCCACCCCCAATATATATATTTACATATATTTATATATATTTTAGATATTATATATTTTTTTTATCATTTATCATTTATTATTATTATTTTCAAGCAATCACGTCTCTATTCCTATTCATCATTTTTATCCATTAGTAGCTAGTCTGATTTAGTAACAACTATTTCATTCCACTCAGTTTTTTCATTATACCTTAATAAAATTATGGCCCCCCCTATAGTAATAACATTAACATCTAATCAACAAGTGAATGGAAGCGCTTTACTAAGCTTCCCCTTTGTTTCCTCACGTGTCCTGTGTTCTCTATACAGTATATCACAACCTGTGCACTATGAACCGTGCGCTTAGTCCCACTCCGATACTGAGAGCACCGCTCGTAGTGTGTAGGCTCCTCCCCCCTCACCATACGTCATCCACCCCCTCCCACCACCATAGCCGTAGTCCAATGAAAACACAAGAAGGATTATCTATACCCTGCAGTGAGCGCGCGCTTCACAGTGTGAGCGTCAGCCACGTGCAGGAACCTGTGTCCCGACGCTCCTCTAAAAACCCGAAACGCGTTGTCTATGTCAATAAATCCTCTTATCTTGGAAGATTTGGTTGTGAACGTGCGCCTTTAGTCAACTACACGCTCAACGGTAACAGTCTAGCGGTACACGGTTTGCTAAAATGCATTTTTGGGAGGCTTCTGCTGTGCCTGGAAAATCTGGATATCTTCAATTTTTCCGGGAACCTCCTAGTCATTGTGAGACAGTTACCAAATTCAAAACAAAAGATCTCAAGCACTCTGTAAAAACTTCACTTTATTGGAAAATCCTTAAAAACATCTTGTATAATGATTAAAAACCAGACCATACAAAGTAGGCCTTGTCCTTAACCACCTCCTGACCTCCTAAAGCAGGGATGCGACCTGCGGGCGGCCGGGATGTTCCTCCTAGACGCATCGGCGTGTCATCTCGCGAGGAATGAGATTTCCTGTGAACGCGTTCACAGGATCGCAACAGCAGGAACTTTAACTACAGCCTGCCAGCGCTGATCATGCGCGGGCAGGCTGTAGATGTTAAAAAAATGGCATCTGAATCGCATATCAGATGCTGTTTTGTAAACAGCATCTGATATGCCTGCTGCCTGCTCCTCTGGTGGTCCCTTTTGCTTGGGACCACCAGAGGACACTGGAAGTGCACCAATCACCACACATTAACACCCCCCTCCCGTCACTAATTAACCCCTGATCACCCCATCTCACCCCGCTCATCACCCCCTGTCACCCTGAAGAAACATGACAGGTGCTCAGAAAGTCAGAGCTGCTTCAAAATGCGGAAATTCACTTTTTTGCACCATAGTTTGTAAACGCTATAACTTTTACCCAAACCAATAAATATACACTTATTGCATTATTTTTTTTATCAAAGACATGTAGAACAATAAAGTTAGAGAAAAATTTATACAGAAATGTACTTTTTAAAAAAAAAAATTACAACAGTAATTTTTTATTTATATCAAAAAAAGTGGGTGGTAAGTTGTATGACCGAGCAATAAACGGTGAAAGTAGTGCAGTGCAGAATTGTAAAAAGTGGTCTGGTCATTAAGGGTGTTTAAGCTAGGGGGGCTGAAGTGGTTAATCATGGCCCGAAACGACTAGGTATGGTTTCTAATCATTTTACAAGATGTTTTTAAGGATTTTCCAATAAAGAAGTGAAGTTTTTACAGAGTGCTAGAGAGGTTTCGTTTTAAATATTTTCATTGTGGATACACCGGTGTCCAGGTCAGGACATCTCCTAGTTCCTGTTATTTGGACATGCAACAGACACAAGGCGGTGAGCATAATCATTTTTCTTTGGTGTATCTTATTGTGAGACAGTTGTCAAGTATGGAATATAGAAAAATTAACCAGAAAGGACTGTGGGGACACCTGGTGGACCATACATGTAATGGCGCTGTGCCAGATCACTGGTGTGATAGATCATGAATGATTCCACACATGACCTGGATGTGAGTTAGGACTCATTCACACGACTGTATCAGTTTTTGCGAAAAACATGGATTCTGGCTGTGTGCCTTCTGCATTTTATGGAACATTCTTCTCCATTATAAAGATGCCTATTCTTGTCCACACATACGGACAAGAATAGGACATGTTCTGTGTTTTTTTTGGGGCCACGGAACAGACATACAAATGAGGACAGCATTGTGCCCTATTATCAATATGCACTTTTGCTTTTGTTCCTAGTGTGTTTTCTGCTATTAACAGTTGATAACATTTGGCACTGTAAATTATATTTAAACACTGGGCATCAAATACTTGTGGCAATAACAGGCAAGTGGTTTATGTATGGCGCCATTACATGTATGATCCACCAGGTGTCCCCACAGTCCTCTTTGATTCTTTTTGTTATTTTATCAGCCTTTGTAATTTTATAGTATAGTATAGTAATGTGGTTTACATGTCCATTTTCAGATTACATTATTTCCATGTGAACAAACCAATCAGGTTTGCATAGGTGTTTAGTTGAAGTATGAAATATAATGAAATTACATTTCTCATAAAATGACACTCAGTAATTTTTTTGTATTGGTAAAACACTCTTTAAAACACTTAGAATATACATAAAATGGTCTGGTGGCCATTTTATTTAGAAGGTTGTCAGAGTGTAGGCATAATGGATTGAATGGTACTAGTTTTTCTATGCTTGGGGATACTAAAGAGCTGTGTCTTTTAGTGCCATTTAACTCTGCAGTAGCAGATACATTCAACTGAAAGGAGTGGTGCTGTTTATGACTGGGCCCCACAGGGAATCTTTTATGCCCCCCCCCCCCTCAATTAGTTAAAATAAACACTTTGCAAAAAACAATTTGACTTTGTATATGAGGCAGGGGCCAGGGCACATACCTGCCGAATTTGAATGAAAGAAGCAGTGGCATGCCTAAGGTGTTTGGCAGCCTTCCCATACTTTAAAACATTGTGCCACTTACAGTTGTTATGCCTCCATTTTTCCCCCTCACAGTAGTTATGCCCACATTATGCCCCTCACAGTTGTTATGCCCTCATTGCAACACTTCACAGTAGTAATGCCCTCTCTGTGCCCCCTCAGTAACTACTCCCCTTGCCCCGTTCCTGATGATCAGATCACCTCAAGCACTCCCCTGTAGGTACCAGCTCCCCTGTGCTCTAACAATGAACGCTTCTATCTGTATTGATAGTGCTCATTGCAACCGACACCCCCCCCCTCCGACAGCTGACACCTAGAGCGTAATGTCCCTTCTCCCTTCCTTCTACGTCATTTCAGAGGTGCAATGTAATTACAAGTACTCGCTTCACTTGCACTACGCTGCCGCTGCAACGGAAACAACATGCAGTGTAATGACCAGGAAGCAGTGGACACATGGGGCGCTGCCTCCTCTTTAAATAGCTGATCGTCAGAGGTGATGGCTAAGGATAGGTCATCAATACATACAGCTTGCACAGCCCCTTTAAAGGGGTTGTCTGTTTTTTTACTATTGATCACCTGAGGATAAGATCAGCAGGGGTCTGACACAAGTCAATTCTGCCGATCAGCTGTTTGAAGAGTGGTGAGCAAGTATAATTACAAGTGGGAATACAACAATAATAATAGGACAGACAGGTGCACTCTGTTGTCTTACTAACCCTCATTCTGATGTTAAAATTGAGAATTAGCCAACATGTCCTACTGTGGATGACATGTCTTAGCCCGAGCACCGCGTCAAGGTTTCTCAAGTAGCTCGGGTCCTAAAATTCACCTACCTGTGCCGTATGGGCAATACCAGGAGCCAGTGGGCTAAATTACAGGAATGTATTAGGCCAACTCGCAGCAAACTCCCCAGTCACCTCCAGCATGTCGCCATGCCTGTAATGGGAGGAGGGATAAGGCTGTGAGCCCCACCCAAGACTGGCTGATATGGCTCAGGCATCACAGGTGCACCAAAATGTAGCCTGTGGATGGAAAACAGGCTACATTTACCTAGGAGTTTATACACCTCCAAACAACTCAATATACAAAACGACTGGAAAAAATGGCGTGGTGTTAAACAAGCAGGAAATGCTGAAACGCAAATGCAGTTGTGCATATATAAACAGGGGAGCAGATCCTGCACTTGTGGCCCGTTGCTAATGGCAATCCCCAGCAAAAATGCATAAGGTGGAGGACCACAATAGACATCCTACACATGGTGGCAGTTGTGTGGATGTGATAAACAATATAACAATAATAATTGAACAGACAGGTGCACTCTGCGGTCTTACTAACCCTCTTTCTGATGTTAAAATTGAGAATTAGCCAACATATCCTACTGTGGAGGACATGTCTGAGCACCGCGCCAAGGTTTCTCAAGCAGCTTGGGTGGGGCTCATGTACTATTGTATGGGGACTGCAGGTAGTATACATACATAGGGGATGCTAGGAGTAGTAGTCCTAGGTACTACTACTCCTAGCATTCCCTATGTACTTATACTACCTGCACTCCCTATGCAATAGTACATAGGGACTGCAGGTAGTGTAAGTACATAGGGGATGCTAGGAGTTGCAGTACCTAGGACTACTACTCCAAGCATCCCCTATGTACTTATACTACCAGCAGTCCCTATGTACTATTGTATGGGGACTGCAGGTAGTGTAAGTACATAGGGGATGCTAGGAGTAGTAGTCCTAGGCACTACTACTCCTCACATCCCCTATGCACTTATACTACCTGCACTGTACATTTCAGATCCAAAAGATACTTCTAAGGATAATATTTGGTTAAAATATACAAAAATACCGGTATTGCACTTTGAAATCCTGAGAAATTAAATAAAATAACATGCATTAAATCCTGATATTCAAAAATAATACTCAATGCTGGGTCATATTACTGCAATATCGCAGATAATCCGGACTTCAGTCTCATATGATAATGCAAATATGATCCATATAAATAATAGTGTCCTATTATTGATATATATTGCCACTCAGTTGTGTAAAGCTCAAAATTGTATGGCTGTTGTTCAAACAGTGCTGCTGATGTCCATAAGAACAATCGTATAGTTGCCGCTGTAATGGGTCACCAAAGTTCACCTATAAGGTCTAACATTTTTTATGCAAATCCACTTAACATAGAACTGAGTTAGAATTTGTGAATGCGCTAGGTTATTCGAATGTTATCAGGTTCGACAATACACCTCACGTAACTGAGTGGCAATATATATCAATAATAGGACACAATTATTTATATAGATCATATTTCCATTATCATATGAGAAAAAGGAGGAGGTGGGTTTTGTTTCCTACTACTTCGAATAACGAAAAGTCGTATGCGAAAATTTGTATATAATATTTGCATATCCCGGTATTTAAAAAAAACTAATTTCACGAGATTCTATATATTCAGGAATTGTCTAAGTGCTGATATTTGGCACTTAGACAATTCCTGAATATGTAGAATCTCCTGAAATTAGTTCTTTTAAATACTGGGGTTTGCGAATATTTTATACGAATTTTTGCATACGAATTTTCGTTATTCGAATATTCGCACTCAACACTACAGTAGCATTTTCCCTCATGACATGAGCGCACCTTCCTCTGTCCCTCACTGCTGCTGCACACATACTGTACAACAGGCGTTCAGCGAGCTCCTGCTATGTACCTAGGATCGCGCTCTCTGGCAGCATTACGATCCTGAGTCCCCATCAAAATCTCTCCCCGCCTGAACCCACCATAACACCATCTCCCAAGATCCAGAGTCCCAATGTTAACTCCTTTTTAGCTGAACTCTCTATTAAATAAAAACACAGTTTATTAATATTAATATAGACATATAGTGGGACCGCGCTCCTACTGCTGTCTTTATGCGGGACTTCTGTAATGGAATAAGTCTTCTATATCCACTGCGATACTTTGATATTTCCTGTATAACGCACGGGAACTAACTAACTGACTGTAGTTCCATGCGCCATCTGGTGTTCATTGCACCCTGAATTTTCTCAATGGCTATTTACGCGATTCAAGTTTGCTAATTGAATCGAAATCGCTTCACGCTGCCGCGATTCTGAAGGGAGCGCAAGCGATGCCACAACTGTAGTAAACTATTTTTGATGTCACAAAATCATCTATTTCAAAGACTAACCTTTATTTTTATTTTTCAGGGGCAACAATCATGGTTCGGTGGCGGTCCATCAGGGACCACTACAAGAAAGATTACAACGACAAACTTCGGGCCCCGAGTGGTTCGCTATCATTCCGCCTTGGGGTTCCTACAAAGAACCCTAGAGCTGTGAAGGTAAGAGATAGTGTTTTTAGAAATTCTGAATTATGTTATCCAATCTATGTGTATGGCCCAGGCAGATTGTCATTTAGCACTCTGTCTTGAACGAAGCATGCTTCAGATTGTACACCTGAAGTTGCTTTCCCCAAAAAATATCATACTGTACATAGAAACTTTATGTACACTAATATAAAGTATGGGCTCTATCTATGTACAGTATTCGTATGAATTTTTTTTATCAATGCAACTTCCTATGTAGCATCAGAAGTCGCTTTGCTCACCTCTATTCCAAAATCCAATTGCTAATTGTGTTTTTTTTTCTTTGCTTTACAGAACATCAAGCAGTACTCAGGCGGCCGAAGTTCCTCAAGAGGCAGTCCCTGATGAGCCGTCCACCGCGGGTCCCTCTTGTCCTGCTCAAGCAACTGGTCAGGACTTCGATGTTCGCCTACCTTCTGGCGACGCAGCGATGGACCGATTAGCCCCATTATTTGAGGCCATCTTGCGTCACCAGAGGGCAGGTAGGAGCTGTCAGGCGAACTACGAAGATCTTACAAGGCTCGTTTACGAGTCCTTGATGGGATTCACAAATAGAGTTGTCAGATTGGAGGATAATTTGCATCGTCTTCAGGAGGGGGTGGTGTTGACGTCGCAAATGAGTCCGGTGCAACTTTATTTGAATTAGTTAGTCCCCGTGATGGAACAGCTTACGTCTGACCAATTGTTTGAGGCCAGAAGACTAGTGGACTGCGCATTGTGTCAAGTGCAACACAGCCCCTCATCCTTTCCCCCGCCCCAGCCCTTTCCCCCATCCAACACCTACCCCCCATCCCACACCTATCCCCCTTCCCAGCCGCCCCAGCCACCTTCCCAGCCACCCCATCCCCCTTCCCAGCCCCATTCGTATCCCAGTCCCACCACCATTCCCACCACCATTCCCACATCCAACCCTTAAGCTATTTTCTCACCACTTTTCTCCTTCTCGTCCTCATTACTATCCTCCAACCTCTTTTACCACTCCCTCTACCCTAGCTCGGCAAACGCCATCTCCTGCCCCATCTTCCACTTTAAATACTCCCACCGTTGCACTTGCCCCAACGCGCACTTATTTGTCCACACTGGCAGAACAGCAATAGGACAGAGGGGTCCCAACCTGCGCAATGCCTTCCATCGCCTACTCTTCTATTCCCCCAGGCCTGTTTTTAGGCAATTATGAAAATGTTTTTTATATTTTTTTAATTTATTTATATTTTCTGATAAATATAGTGCCATAAACTGTCAACTCCAACCCCAGTGTGCTGTAAAGTGTTAAATACAAGCCCCAGCAAGCTGTAAAGCGATAAGTCCAATCCCCAGCATACAGTAAAGTATCAACTACAAGTCTCGGCATACCACAGTGTTAACTACAAGTCCGTGTGTGCCGTAAAGTGTTAACTACAAGTCCCAGCCTGCCATAAAGCGATAAGTCCAATCCCCAGCATGCCATAAAGTGTTAACTACAATTCTAACCGTGCCATAAGACATTAACTATATTTTCCAGCAGACCAGTGTTAACTGATTATCACTTTTTACTGTCTTTGTAGTTGTAAAAAAATAATAATGAAATTGGGGGGTGGGTCCTTGGGGGTGGAGGGGGGGCTGGGAGGCAGAGTCAGGATGGATTCTAAAGGGGTGGAGTAGGAGCGGGCCATTGGTAGGAACGGGTCAGGGAGGGGGGGCAGCCCTGGTGATGGTGAACCTTTTAGAGACCATGCGCCCAAACTGCAACCCAAAACCCACTTATTTATTGCAAAGTGCCAACATGACAATTTAACCTGAATCCAATAAAGTATATCTTTCATGTACTTTATCATTTAGCTATAACAGACTGCCTACATTCAATGCGCTGCCTGTACCGTTCATAGTGCGACCTGCGCTGATGAATGGCAGGAAAAGTCTAAGGCATATTGGTACACCATAGACTTTTTCCAGGGTGCTGGTGCCCACAAAGAGGGCTCTGAATGCCGCCTCTGCCACTCGTGCCATAGGTTTGCCACCACTGACCTAGAGTATCTATTCTGGACTGACACCTACTGTACTTATGGCCTCATGCACGGTCGGTTATTATGACGCTGTGCGCTTCATGCCGCCGCTGGACTACAGTAATACACTCGTACGAGTGTATTACTGTAGTCCAGCGGCGGCATGAAGCACACGGCATCATAGCAACCAATGTGCTCCTGCTGTCAGCTGTATTCCAGGCCGGGATACCACGGTCCGCGCACGGCCGTGTGCATGAGGCCTATATCTTCTGCACTTGTTCAAGTATTGTGTTTGCAAGTATTGCACTCCAGTGACCACTAGATGGCACTATTGAATATCATAGATTTACCATGTTGTAGATATTGTATTGATAAACTGCCTTCTGGTCCACACATAGCAGCCTGTGTGAACTGGAGAGTCTAGGGTGAAGTTAACATACCACCATCTGTCCCCTTCATCTTCCTAACATATAATTGATCCGTTAACAAGCAGTAAGGCAAATATAATAACTGGATCAAATAATGCAATTCATAGGAGCCGTATATTTAATATATATATATAATTTATATATATATATATATATGCTATATATCAGCAGGATCAAATCAGGTAGGCAAACTACCTGGTAGGGCTGATCCTGCACATTCAAACAATTCCTAATTTATGTGGATATGTTGTGCCACTATGTGACCACTAGGCAGTGGTGTAGCGTGGGTTGCCAGCACCCGGGGCAAGACAAAAATTGCGCCCCACCCTGTGGGCATACCCCTTTTAACAGATAATGTAGTAGATTACTTGCAGTCCTATGTTACACTACAGATAACACAGTTCTAACTCTCTGAGTACAGATAATGTAGTAGATGTCACTTGCAGTCCTATGTAACGCTACAAAAAACACAGTGATAACTCCATGAGTACAGATAATGTAGTAGATGTCACCTGCAGTCCTATGTAACACCACAGATAACACAATGATAACTCTCTGAGTACAGATAATGTAGTAGATGTCACTTTCCGTCCTATGTGACACCATAGATAACACAGTGATAACTCTCTGAGTATAGATAATGTAGTAGATGTCACCTGCAGTCCTATGTTACACCACAGATAACACAGTTCTAACTCTCTGAGTACAGATAATGTAGTAGATGTCACTTGAAGTCCTATGTAACACTACAAAAAACAGTGATAACTCCATGAGTACAGATAATGTAGTAGATGTCACCTGCAGCCCTATGTAACACCACAGATAACACAGTTCAAACTCTCTGAGTACAGATAATGTAGTATATGTCACTTGCAGTCCTATGTGACACCATAGATAACAGTGATAACTCTCTGAGTACAGATAATGTAGTAGATGTCACTCCACCTCCTGATGAGCCGGCGTCCTCGTGGAGGACCGCGTCCGCATCACCAGGGTAAGCTCGCTCGATACTAAACAACGGCTGTCTTTAATCTGATAATTATTTTTCAACCAATCAAGGCGAGCACTGCACTATAATTGGGGGGCCTTTTGGGGATTTTATTGTACCTCCTGATGAAGCGAAGTGCGAAACGCGCGTCGAGGGTGTTCTGTTCCACTGGTACTGACTTCCCCCCGTACACCATGGCTAACGGTATGCTATTTGTGCCCTAGATGTTTGATTACGTTATGTATATTCTGGCTAAGTTGTTTAATTTTCTGGGGTTTATTATAACCTCCAACCTTACCGTTGCTTTACTATTGAGTGCTTAACCATTTTTTTTGTGCTGTGGGGGATACTCAGTGTCAGTGGTGGTTCTTGGGCATTCATTCTGTGCTCCTCCACCGCACAATCAATGTGTATGTATTTGTCATCAATTGTTTATTTATTTATCTGTTAATAAATCTTTGTACTTTTGTATACTTGGGCTGTGTCTTCTCTTGCTCTTGTTGAGCAATTATTGGATGTTGTACTTTGGTTTTCGGCCGCAGCCATTTATGAGTCATTTTGGGGCCTTCTTTGTAGGTGTATATGCTATTAATTTTGTCTGTTTTTTCAGATAGTGCCTCTGGATATATGGACTTCCGCAAGCGTGATAAGACCTGAGCTACTCAACTCGGGTCAATTTTTGGGGAGACTACAGGGGTTAGCCCAGAACCTGGTAATATAAAGAATTTGAAACTCAAGATTAAAAATTTATTGAAAAAAAGAATTAAAGTGTGGTGGAATAAAGCCACGCTTGAGCAGTACCTGAAGAGGGAAATTATCCCTCGTGGCCTCCGATTACAAATCTTTCCTGCATTTGATTGTGAGGACCCTCTGTTCATTAGTAAGTGGGAAGAAGCCCTTACCAATTGCTCACGTACTTTATTGGAATTGTTGATTGGGTCAGACCGTCGCCTGTTGGAATCCCTAGAAAAGGAAATTGATATCCTACGCGAACAAATTCAGCAGGCCTTACCAGCTGATGTCTGTGGGATCTTTGATAATGAACTTGAACAGGAATTATTAAAGTGGGAAAAGGAGACACAAGATCTCAAGGCAAAGAAATTCCATAGAGATCTCACTGACTTCCAGAACAAAAGAGTATACCGGTGGAGTCAGCGACAGGGCCGTCATCGAAGTCTCTCACGGTCCTCCTCCATCTCCTCACTTAGCAGTCAAGGATGTGGCGACCATTTTTTAGGGGATCGCAGGGGTTCTGGAGAAAGAGGTGGAATGGAAGGATGGTCCACACGCCTCAGAACCCCGGTGGTAAAAAGAAAGACCGGTCTGAATGCCCCTCAGGAGAAACGAGTAAAGAGACATTAAAGGTAATTAATTTATCCAATATAACTCTTACAGATTCACAGCTATCAGTTCTGCGGAGAGGTCTGACTTTTTCACCGGCGGGGAAGTTTGATTACTTCACGTCGGTGAAAGACTTGGAACTCTTTGCTAGAAAACTGAGCTTCAAAAAGTTTTTCTCCAGAGGCAATGAGGTAGAGAACTTTTCATCTGCCGAATTGCAGGCAATTGGTGACCTCCAAGCCCTCCTGGATGAACAGGAGGACAATGACATGTCTAGATTTCCCGTGCATCTGCACCCTAGATCACAGCGTTGGCCCCCCTCTACGTCCTGCTCGGCAATTGACATTTTTGTCAAGCTAGTTAAGCGGGACTTTGGGCAAATTCGTAATAACCTGGGCCCATATGACAAGCAAGAGAGACAAGCCCTTAATGAATTAAAATCCTTTAAAACTGTAGTAATTAAGTCAGCTGATAAAGGGGGCAACGTTGTGATTTGGCCGGTGCAGATGTACGAGAAAGAAGCTTCTCGCCAATTGAACGATAGGTCCTGCTATGAGAGACTTGATTGTAATCCTGTAATGCAACACAAAAAGATACTGGATACAATCCTTAAAAAAGCAATGGAGAGGGGTATAATAAGCAGGAAAATGTGGGAGGGCCTAGTCACCGCCTTCCCGGTCCTTCCCACGTTTTACCTGCTCCCCAAAATTCACAAAGACCCCCATACTCCCCCGGGACGACCTATTGTGTCGGGAATGGGGGGACTTTGTGAAACCATCTGTCGTTTTGCGGACTTCTATCTGCAGAAGTGTGTTGAGACCTTACCATCTTTTGTTCAAGATACCACAGACATCTTGCGACGTTTGAATGGCCTGCATCTCGATAGGGATATGCTCCTTGTGACGTGTGACGTCGAGTCCTTATATACGTCTATCAATCATGACCATGGGCTACGGGCGTCGGAACATTTTTTGAATATGCTAAATATTGATAAAGATCTTGTGGACTTGATCCTTGTTCTGTTGAAATTTGCACTTACTCATAATGCCTTCACATTCAAGGACTGCTTCTACCTACAGCTCCGGGGTACAGCTATGGGGGCGTCTTGTGCGCCCTCATATGCTAATCTGTTCCTGGGGCTGTGGGAGAGGGAGACGGTCCTGAATGTGATGGGTCACGACACCGTAGTCTCATGGTCAAGATATATAGATGATATTCTATTTATTTGGCAGGGCTCGGCGTCACACCTAGAGGAGTTTCTGGGTGAACTAAACAACAACGAGCTAAATATTAGACTTACTTGGAAACATAGCCCAGTTTCGGTGGAATTCCTTGATGTTTCGATTCAGATTGAAGAGGATGGCTCCTTGGGCATGGATATGTACCGAAAGCCCACGGCGGCCAACTCCTTGTTACATTTCTCCTCTTCCCATCACCCACAGGTCAAAAAGCTATACCTGTTGGCCACTTTTATAGGGCTAAAAGGATCTGCTCTAATGATGCTAGGTTTGAACGACAGGCGGCGGATTTGACCCGCAAGTTCCAGGAGAGAGGATATAGTCGTCAGACCATACAGAGGGGCTATATGAGAGCCAAAAACATCTCTAGAGATAATCTGCTTTTGAAGAAGGGCCGAAATGGCAAAGAACAGGGCCCGGAACATCCGAGATATATCACCCCTTTCAATGCTCAATGGCGTGAACAATTGGAGATTTTAAACAGACATTGGCATGTCTTACTTACGGATAGAGATTTGAAACGGGTGATTTCAACACGACCGTCTGTGGCCTGGAAAAGATCGAAAAACCTAAAGGACATGATTACTAGAAGCCATTATCATTGCCCCAGGAGTCAAAAGTCCCTTTGGTGATAAGGGCCCTCAGTGGGGCTCATTCCAATGTGGAAATTGCACCGCTTGCAGGTTGATGATGAGAACCAACACCTTTACTGACTCGGGTGGCAATAAGGAATACAAAATAGTGCATCATATATCTTGCACTACGGAGGCGGTAGTATATCATGCCTGCTGCCCTTGTGGCCTTATTTATATTGGAATGACAACCAGAGCTTTAAAAGTGAGAATTTTAGAACATGCTCGGGACATCAGGGCAGCAGGAGAAATTTCAGATCATGAGGGACTTAAAAAGCTGAAACCCTTAGTGAGACACTTCCGTGATTTTCACGGAAGCAACCCCAATAAAATAGTCTTTAGGGGTATAGATCGTGTCCGACTGGGAGTTAGAGGCGGTGATGTAAAGCGCCGGCTCTTACAATTGGAGACTAAATGGATGGTACTGCTCAATACTGTGTTACCACATGGTCTTAACGAAGCCTTGAGTTTCAAATCCTTTCTATAATTTTATTTTATTATATGTTATTATATGTTCATGTTTTAAATTATGTCCATTTATTTCTATAGCCTCCCCTGCTAGCCCTCTGAGGATAGCTACCTCCCCTTTGCTTTTTGGATCGATATATGGACTGTTGCCCTATGGATCATTGTGGACGTCGATGGCCCTATCTGAATGAACTTTATTATGATTGACACGGTTTTGATTCACTAATTATGTATTGTATATTTTGATTATGTTTTTTGATTTTTCTATGCACCAGTACACTAATCATGTTTGACTTATCACGTGTCTTATTTAATCATGTAATTTTCTGATTATGATTTCAGATTTTTAGTTTTGTATTCACTAATTTAGATTATCATTATTTTTTGCATCTATTACTTTGCACTTAAAATGAAATATGGTGTTCATTATATATACATTATCACCTCTGATCATGAGATTTTCTAGTTGAGGTTACCTTCTTATGCTTTTTTCTTTTCTTTTGCTTTCTCGGCCTCTACTTTGATTCCATATTGTATGCCCGGCTTCCGTCCTGTGCTATGCCCTTTGTATAATCTGTCACCATGACTACCGCTGTAGCGAGCTCCCGTGGTGCGCTGCGGGCGGGTCCACGTGATGACGCCGCACGGTCTCCTTGGTAGCTGGACTGACGCGCCGAAGCGCGTCACTCCACCTCCTGATGAGCCGGCGTCCTCGTGGAGGACCGCGTCCGCATCACCAGGGTAAGCTCGCTCGATACTAAACAACGGCTGTCTTTAATCTGATAATTATTTTTCAACCAATCAAGGCGAGCACTGCACTATAATTGGGGGCCTTTTGGGGATTTTATTGTACCTCCTGACGAAGCGAGTGCGAAACGCGTCGAGGGTGTTCTGTTCCACTGGTACTGACTTCCCCGTACACCATGGCTAACGGTATGCTATTTGTGCCCTAGATGTTTGATTACGTTATGTATATTCTGGCTAAGTTGTTTAATTTTCTGGGGTTTATTATAACCTCCAACCTTACCGTTGCTTTACTATTGAGTGCTTAACCATTTTTTTGTGGTGTGGGGATACTCAGTGTCAGTGGTGGTTCTTGGGCATTCATTCTGTGCTCCTCCACCGCACAATCAATGTGTATGTATTTGTCATCAATTGTTTATTTATTTATCTGTTAATAAATCTTTGTACTTTTGTATACTTGGGCTGTGTCTTCTCTTGCTCTTGTTGAGCAATTATTGGATGTTGTACTTTGGTTTTCGGCCGCAGCCATTTATGAGTCATTTTGGGGCCTTCTTTGTAGGTGTATATGCTATTAATTTTGTCTGTTTTTTCAGATAGTGCCTCTGGATATATGGACTTCGCAAGCGTGATAAGACCTGAGCTACTCAACTCGGGTCAATTTTTGGGGAGACTACAGGGGTTAGCCCAGAACCTGGTAATATAAAGAATTTGAAACTCAAGATTAAAAATTTATTGAAAAAAAGAATTAAAGTGTGGTGGAATAAAGCCACGCTTGAGCAGTACCTGAAGAGGGAAATTATCCCTCGTGGCCTCCGATTACAAATCTTTCCTGCATTTGATTGTGAGGACCCTCTGTTCATTAGTAAGTGGGAAGAAGCCCTTACCAATTGCTCACGTACTTTATTGGAATTGTTGATTGGGTCAGACCGTCGCCTGTTGGAATCCCTAGAAAAGGAAATTGATATCCTACGCGAACAAATTCAGCAGGCCTTACCAGCTGATGTCTGTGGGATCTTTGATAATGAACTTGAACAGGAATTATTAAAGTGGGAAAAGGAGACACAAGATCTCAAGGCAAAGAAATTCCATAGAGATCTCACTGACTTCCAGAACAAAAGAGTATACCGGTGGAGTCAGCGACAGGGCCGTCATCGAAGTCTCTCACGGTCCTCCTCCATCTCCTCACTTAGCAGTCAAGGATGTGGCGACCATTTTTAGGGGATCGCAGGGGTTCTGGAGAAAGAGGTGGAATGGAAGGATGGTCCACACGCCTCAGAACCCGGTGGTAAAAGAAAGACCGGTCTGAATGCCCCTCAGGAGAAACGAGTAAAGAGACATTAAAGGTAATTAATTTATCCAATATAACTCTTACAGATTCACAGCTATCAGTTCTGCGGAGAGGTCTGACTTTTTCACCGGCGGGAAGTTTGATTACTTCACGTCGGTGAAAGACTTGGAACTCTTTGCTAGAAAACTGAGCTTCAAAAGTTTTTCTCCAGAGGCAATGAGGTAGAGAACTTTTCATCTGCCGAATTGCAGGCAATTGGTGACCTCCAAGCCCTCCTGGATGAACAGGAGGACAATGACATGTCTAGATTTCCCGTGCATCTGCACCCTAGATCACAGCGTTGGCCCCCTCTACGTCCTGCTCGGCAATTGACATTTTTGTCAAGCTAGTTAAGCGGGACTTTGGGCAAATTCGTAATAACCTGGGCCCATGATAACTGAACAAGCAAGAGAGACAAGCCCTTAATGAATTAAAATCCTTTAAAACTGTAGTAATTAAGTCAGCTGATAAAGGGGGCAACGTTGTGATTTGGCCGGTGCAGATGTACGAGAAAGAAGCCTTTCGCCAATTGAACGATAGGTCCTGCTATGAGAGACTTGATTGTAATCCTGTAATGCAACACAAAAGATACTGGATACAATCCTTAAAAAAGCAATGGAGAGGGGTATAATAAGCAGGAAAATGTGGGAGGGCCTAGTCACCGCCTTCCCGGTCCTTCCCACGTTTTACCTGCTCCCCAAAATTCACAAAGACCCCATACTCCCCGGGACGACCTATTGTGTCGGGAATGGGGGACTTTGTGAAACCATCTGTCGTTTTGCGGACTTCTATCTGCAGAAGTGTGTTGAGACCTTACCATCTTTTGTTCAAGATACCACAGACATCTTGCGACGTTTGAATGGCCTGCATCTCGATAGGGATATGCTCCTTGTGACGTGTGACGTCGAGTCCTTATATACGTCTATCAATCATGACCATGGGCTACGGGCGTCGGAACATTTTTTAAATATGCTAAATATTGATGAAGATCTTGTGGACTTGATCCTTGTTCTGTTGAAATTTGCACTTACTCATAATGCCTTCACATTCAAGGACTGCTTCTACCTACAGCTCCGAGGTACAGCTATGGGGGCGTCTTGTGCGCCCTCATATGCTAATCTGTTCCTGGGGCTGTGGGAGAGGGAGACGGTCCTGAATGTGATGGGTCACGACACCGTAGTCTCATGGTCAAGATATATAGATGATATTCTATTTATTTGGCAGGGCTCGGCGTCACACCTAGAGGAGTTTCTGGGTGAACTAAACAACAATGAGCTAAATATTAGACTTACTTGGAAACATAGCCCAGTTTCGGTGGAATTCCTTGATGTTTCGATTCAGATTGAAGAGGATGGCTCCTTGGGCATGGATATGTACCGAAAGCCCACGGCGGCCAACTCCTTGTTACATTTCTCCTCTTCCCATCACCCACAGGTCAAAAAAGCTATACCTGTTGGCCACTTTTATAGGGCTAAAAGGATCTGCTCTAATGATGCTAGGTTTGAACGACAGGCGGCGGATTTGACCCGCAAGTTCCAGGAGAGAGGATATAGTCGTCAGACCATACAGAGGGGCTATATGAGAGCCAAAAACATCTCTAGAGATAATCTGCTTTTGAAGAAGGGCCGAAATGGCAAAGAACAGGGCCCGGAACATCCGAGATATATCACCCCTTTCAATGCTCAATGGCGTGAACAATTGGAGATTTTAAACAGACATTGGCATGTCTTACTTACGGATAGAGATTTGAAACGGGTGATTTCAACACGGCCGTCTGTGGCCTGGAAAAGATCGAAAAACCTAAAGGACATGATTACTAGAAGCCATTTCATTGCCCCAGGAGTCAAAAGTCCCTTTGGTGATAAGGGCCCCCAGTGGGGCTCATTCCAATGTGGAAATTGCACCGCTTGTAGGTTGATGATGAGAACCAACACCTTTACTGACTCGGGTGGCAATAAGGAATACAAAATAGTGCATCATATATCTTGCACTACGGAGGCGGTAGTATATCATGCCTGCTGCCCTTGTGGCCTTATTTATATTGGAATGACAACCAGAGCTTTAAAAGTGAGAATTTTAGAACATGCTCGGGACATCAGGGCAGCAGGAGAAATTTCAGATCATGAGGGACTTAAAAAACTGAAACCCTTAGTGAGACACTTCCGTGATTTTCACGGAAGTAACCCCAATAAAATAGTCTTTAGGGGTATAGATCGTGTCCGACTCGGAGTTAGAGGCGGTGATGTAAAGCGCCGGCTCTTACAATTGGAGACTAAATGGATGGTACTGCTCAATACTGTGTTACCACATGGTCTTAACGAAGCCTTGAGTTTCAAATCCTTTCTATAACTTTATTTTATTATATGTTATTATATGTTCATGTTTTAATTATGTCCATTTATTTCTATAGCCTCCCCTGCTAGCCCTCTGAGGATAGCTACCTCCCCTTTGCTTTTTGGATCGATATATGGACTGTTGCCCTATGGATCATTGTGGACGTCGATGGCCCTATCTGAATGAACTTTATTATGATTGACACGGTTTTGATTCACTAACTATGTATTGTATATTTTGATTATGTTTTTTTGATTTTATGCACCAGTACACTAATCATGTTTGACTTATCACGTATCTTATTTAATCATGTAATTTTCTGATTATGATTTCAGATTTTTAGTTTTGTATTCACTAATTTAGATTATCATTATTTTTTGCATCTATTACTTTGCACTTAAAATGAAATATGGTGTTCATTATATATACATTATCACCTCTGATCATGAGATTTTCTAGTTGAGGTTACCTTCTTATGCTTTTTTCTTTTCTTTTTTTGCTTTCTCGGCCTCTACTTTGATTCCATATTGTATGCCCGGCTTCCGTCCTATGCTATGCCCCTTTGTATAACTGTCACCATGACTACCGCTGTAGCGAGCTCCCGTGGTGCGCTGTGGGCGGGTCCACGTGATGACGCCGCACGGTCTCCTTGGTAGCTGGACTGACGCGCCGGAAGCGCGTCACTCCACCTCCTGATGAGCCGGCGTCCTCGTGGAGGACCGCGTCCACATCACCAGGGTAAGCTCGCTCGATACTAAACAACGGCTGTCTTTAATCTGATAATTATTTTTCAACCAATCAAGGCGAGCACTGCACTATAATTGGGGGGCCTTTTGGGGATTTTATTGTACCTCCTGACGATGCGAAGTGCGAAACGCGCGTCGAGGGTGTTCTGTTCCACTGGTACTGACTTCCCCCCGTACACCATGGCTAACGGTATGCTATTTGTGCCCTAGATGTTTGATTACGTTATGTATATTCTGGCTAAGTTGTTTAATTTTCTGGGGTTTATTATAACCTCCAACCTTACCGTTGCTTTACTATTGAGTGCTTAACCATTTTTTTTGTGGTGTGGGGGATACTCAGTGTCAGTGGTGGTTCTTGGGCATTCATTCTGTGCTCCTCCACCGCACAATCAATGTGTATGTATTTGTCATCAATTGTTTATTTATTTATCTGTTAATAAATCTTTGTACTTTTGTATACTTGGGCTGTGTCTTCTCTTGCTCTTGTTGAGCAATTATTGGATGTTGTACTTTGGTTTTCGGCCGCAGCCATTTATGAGTCATTTTGGGGCCTTCTTTGTAGGTGTAAATGTAGTAGATGTCACCTGCAGTCCTATGTAACACCACAGAAAACACAGTGATAACTCCATGAGTACAGATAATGTAGTAGATGTCACCTACAGTCCTATGTAACACCACAGATAACAGTGATAACTCTCTGAGTACAGATAATGTAGTAGATGTCACTTGCAGTCCTATGTAACACTACAAAAAACACAGTGATAACTCTATAAGTACAGATAATGTAGTAGATGTCACCTGCAGTCCTATGTAACACCACAGATAACACAATGATAACTCTCTGAGTACAGATAATGTAGCAGATGTCACCTGCAGTCCTATGTAACACCACAGATAACACAATGATAACTCTCTGAGTACAGATAATGTAGCAGATGTCACCTGCAGATAATGTAGTAGATGGATGGGAGGCCCCAGAATTCAGAAGACGCACAGTGTGACCTGAAGTCTGGGGCCAGGATGCAGCAGAGTGGGCAAAATTCTATATCCACCATCCCCCCAAACTCTACCGTGAAACAAATATGTGGATGGACATTACTATATACAGTGGAATACAGCAGCACATACCTCATACATCCAGTGACATCTCCTGTGATGTAGAATTTCCTCAGCGTCTTCTTTGGGAGATAAGACCGCCATGACCTCTTCTTTCAGTCCCTTTTCGTCTCTGCAGAGTTTCATAGAAAAAAATGTAGGTTCCTCACTTTTACTATCGTCGTCCTCTTCCTCCTGGTGTCTCAACACTGTCATCTTGCTGCCCCCCAATACTGAGCTAGAGCCATACAGATAGACCCCCCCATTCCCCATAATATTATTCCCCCTGTATACTATAATGGCCACCCTCTTTATTATTAGTACAATGCCCCCTCTTTATTATTAATGTAATAGCCTCCCCTTTATTAGTAATATAATGGCCCCCTCTATTAGTAATGTAATGGCCTCCTTTTTATTAGTAATATTATGGCCCCCCTCTATTAGTAATATAATGGCCCCCCTCTATTAGTAATATAATGGCCCTCTCTATTAGTAATGTAATAGCCCCCTCTATTAGTAATGTAAGGGCCCCCCTCTATTAGTAATATAATGGCTCTCTCTATTAGTAATATAATGGCCCCCTCTATTAGTAATGTAAAGGCCCCCCTCTATTAGTAATATAATGTCTCTCTCTATTAGTAATGTAATGGTTCCCTCTATTAGTAATGTAATGGCCCCCTCTATTAGTAATGTAATGGCCCCCTCTATTAGTAATGTAATGGCCCCCTCTATTAGTAATGTAAGGGCCCCCTCTATTAGTAACGTAATGGCCCCCCTCTATTAGTAATATAATGGCCCCCTCTATTAGTCATATAATGGCCCCCTCTATTAGTAATATAATGGCCCCCCTCTATTAGTAATGTAATGGACCCCTCTATTAGTAATATAATGGCTCCCTCTATTAGTAATGTAATGGCCCCCTCTATTAGTAATATAATAGCCCCCATCTATTAGTCATATAATGGCCCCCTCTATTAGTCATATAATGGCCCTCTCCATTAGTCATATAATTGCCCCCTCTATTAGTAATATAGTGGCCCCCTCTATTAGTAATATAGTGGCCCAATCTATTAGTCATATAATGGGCCCCTCTATTAGTAATGTAATGGCCCCCTCTATTAGTAATGTAATGGGCCCCTCTATTAGTAATGTAATGGCCCCCTCTATTAGTAATGTATGGCTCCCTCTTTATTACTTATGTAATAGCCCCTCTTTGTTATTAATATAGTGGCCATTCTTAGTATAATGTCCTCAGCTAGGTAGTCCTACCCTCTGCTGTCCCCCTCCCCCATAGAGCCCCCAGTACCTCTGCAATTATGGTTGGCCTTTCATTATTCATATACTGCGGCGTCTGTCCACCCCACCACACCACACCTAACACTCAGGGTCAGGGAGCCGAGTGACACACACTAACCCTATGTCACAGCATAGAAGTCGATGGTAGGGCAGCCCTGTGGTGTCTGGCTCTGAACATCTGAAGCGGAAGTGCGGCAATGATCTTCTCCTTTTTTCCCCCAGCGGCTAGCTCCCCCCTGCAGCCTGGCGCCCTGGGCAACGGCCCCCCACGCTACGTCCCTGCCACTAGGTGCTAGGAATAGGGTTCCCACACGATAGATAGTATGTGACAAAAATATCAGCACTCCAGAAAATTGTAATTTGATTTGTGATTTATTTTCATGCTGCAATGCATGTGATCTTTCGGGCCATAGGGACCTTCATCAAACTATTGCCGTTAAGAAGGACGCTACTGTTTGTGGCGCGTCCACATTAATTAATAGAGAAGCAATTCTATTAGGCCCTGGTTAACAAAGTGGGGTGATATACCGTATTTTTTGCCCCATAAGAAGCATTCCCCCCCCCCCCAAAAAAAAAAAAGTGGGGAGAAAATGACCCTGCGTCTTATGGGGTGAATACTAATGAGCGCTTCCATTATGGAAGCGCTCATTAGTACCGGAGGACCGGGAAGCGGTGAAGGCTATGTACTCACCGCTTCCTGGTCCTTGGCTGTCGGCTATGCAGTGGCTGCGCATAGCGTTAGGGCGCTATGTGAGGCAGGATGAAGAGGATCGCGCTGGAGGAGAGGAGCGGAGGCGTCTGGAAGCAGGACAGGTAAGTGTTTTTTTTGTTTTGTGTTCTGTGACTGATGAGAAGCATGGGGGCTGAAATATGGCAATGGGGGCTAATATGGGGGCTGAAATATGGCAATGGGGGCTGATATGGGGGCTGAAATATGGCCATCGGGGCTGATATAAGGGCTAAAATATGGCAATAGAGCCTGATAATAACAGCTGAAATATGGCAATGGGGGTTGAAATATGGAAATGGGGGCTGAAATATGGCCATAGGAGCTGAAATATGGCAATAGGGGCTATTATGGGGGGTGAAATATGGCAATGGTGGCTGCTATGGGGGCTGATGAGAGGCATATTGGAGCTGATGAGAGGCATGGGGGCTGATATGGGGGCTGATGAGAGGTATAGGGCTCTTATCTGAGATCTTATTGGGGGTCATTCACATTGGGGTCTGAGCTGAGGTCTGATTGGGAGTCTAATCTGATGTCTTATTGGGGTCTTATTAACATTGGAGGTCGGATTGGGGCTGTCATCTGAGGTCTGATTAACATTGGAGGTCTGACTGGTGGTCTGACCGGAGGTCTAATGAATTTTTTTTTTCTTATTTTCCTCCTCTAAAACCTATGTGTGTCTTATGGGCCGGTGCATCTTATAGGGCTAAAAATATGGTACCTGTCTCATTCTACTGTTTGTGGCGTGTCTACATTTATTAAAACAAAAGCAATTCTATTAGGCCCTTATTCACAATTTGGGGTGATACACCTGTCGCATTCTACTGTTTGTGGCGTGTCTACATTGATATTCAACATTTTAGTATTACAGAGCGGTGTTATTTAACACTGTGTGGGCAGTGCAAATAAATAGATTCTTCACACAGCAGAGTTGCCCACAAGTTGATAGTCGTCGTTTGTTGGAAAAATTAATCTTTTATCTGAAAAATTACTATTTTACTGAAAACATAAGTCTTTTAGCGAATAAATTAGTCCCCTATCCCTATGATGAACGACGTTGAGTGGGTAACCCACGGATGATACTAGAAAAGCTTCAGCTGAAACTTATGGGTAATATTCTCATTTGATGTTGTAAAGCAGGATGAAAAATCGTGCTTCCTGATTCTGTGTTTAACCCTGGGTTCAGACCTGAGCGTTCTGGAAACGCGCGTTTTACGCGCGTTTTTGTCGCGCATATTTCAGCGCGTTTTTGCAAATAGGAAACGTGCGTTCTTGTGATTGACTACTGTGGTGTCAATCACAAAACGCGCGACAAACGCCCCAAAAAAAAGCTCAAGTACTTGTTTATGCGTCGGGCGTTTTACAGCGCGTTCAAATGCGCTGTAAAACGCTCAAGTGAGAACCAGGGCCATAGGAAAGCATTGGTTTTCATGTGTTGAGCGTTTTACAGCGCGTTTGAACGCGCTGTAAAACGCTCAGGTGTGAACTTAGGGTTAAGGGAGTCAAAGCTGGAAGTAACATCAGAAAGCTCACAGCCTTGCACTGCCATCTTTCCCCTGTAGAGCCTTTCAGGGGGTGATAAATAAGCTTGTTCATGTTATCCAGCCTGCTTACCAATACAAGAAGCTATGTATCACATTTAAGAAGTCATTTTCCTGCTGAGGGAGTGAGAAGGTTGGGAAATTACTTATGTAATCACCCCCCGTGCGTCATCATAGTTGGCAACAATCTCAAATTTGCCAGAACTAGTGCTATTAATTTTTGTCCAGTGCTTTGTCCTACAAACACAGGAACGATTTTGTGTGTCGTTAAACCGGCTGTTATTTACTGAATGAATCCAACATGAATCTGCCAGTATCACTAAGGGCTCTTTCACATTTGCGCTTTTGCTTTCCGTCCTAGAGTTCCGTCCTCAGGGCTCTAGGACGGAAAGATACTGATCAGGATTTATCCTAATGCATTCTGAATGGAAAGAAATCCGTTCAGGATCCATCAGGATGTCTTCCGTTCAGTATGTGAACGTTTATTGGACGTTGACAAAACCGTAGCATGCTGCGGATTGGTCTCCGTCCAAAAATCCGTAAGACATGCCATAACGCCGCATCCGGAATTAATGCCCATTGAAGTGCATTAATCCGGATCCGGCATTAAGTTAAACGTCGTTTCAGCGCATTGCCGGATCCGACGTTTAGCTTTTGTGAATGGTTACCATGGCAGCCAGGACGCTAAAGTCCCGGCTGCCATGGTAAAGTGTAGTGGGGAGGCAGGGGAGAAGTATAATTACCGTCCGTGCGGCTCCCGAGTCCCGGGCCGCTCCACAATGACGTCAGAGCGCCCCATGAGCATTGATCACATGACCGCATGGATCACGTGATCCATGCGCGCGGGGCGCTCTGACTTCATTGTGGAGCGCCCCGGGAGCCACACGGGCTGTAAGTATCTGCTCCCCACTACTTACTATGGCAACCAGGACTTTAGTAGCGTCCTGGCTGCCATAGTAACATGGAAAGCATTTTGAAGACTGATCAGTCTTCAGATGCTTTCAGTTGTCTTGCGTTGTGACGGATCCGGCGGGCATTTCCGGCGACGGAAGTGCACGCCGGATCCACACAACGCAAGTGTGAAAAAGGCCTAAGGCTACTTTCACACTTGCGTTATTCTTTTCCGGCATAGAGTTCCGTCAAAAGGGCTCTATGCCGGAAAAGAACTGATCAGGCATATCCCCATACAATCTGAATGGATAGAAATCCGTTCAGTTTGCATCAGTATGCCTTCCGTTCAGTCACTGTCAGGCTTTTTGGCCGAACAGGCACAATTTGCCCACATCCGGATCCGTCTACAAATGCTGTCAGTTGTGACACTAAACAGCGGATCCGGCAGGCAGCTCCGACCACAGAACTGCTTGCCGGATACAAGTGCCGCAAGTGTGAAAGTAGCCTAACTGCTCCTCGTTCCCAGGTTCTCTACTGGTCTAGGGTCAAAATGAGTGGATTAACCCATTCCTACACCATGCCATACGTTTATGGAATTGTAAATAGATCAGTTTGCCTGCACCATCACTTGCATCTGTCAGCTGTATTATACAGGATTCAACCCGCTCTCAATGATCCAACAATGATACAACTCCAATCCCAACAATTTAACTCCTTAGATGCCACAGTCAATACTGACCCTCAGCATCTAAGTGGTTGAGAGAATGGGAGGTGGCCCTCTCTCTCACCCTATCTTCTCCCCTTGTAGAGAAGAACAAAAATAAACACCACATCCTCAAAGGAGTATCCCAGGATTTTACAAGTGATTGCTTATCCTCAGGATATTCTAATTGTAATCGTATCCACACACAAGGTTTTCTATTCAGTTGCTTAGTGCAGAGCTTCACTACACTCCAAATCACACTGCCCAGATAAAACGCAGCGCAGCAACAGTTTTGTGGACCTCATTGTGAGCAAAAATTCATGGTGCTGCCTTTTCTTTATTCAATCTTCAGATTCAGATTCATAGTTTTCTTATAGTACATCGAGGACACCAAGCTTCCGGCCCCATCCTCACAATGTTTTGGGAACACCGCCCTTTTCTCATGCATTATGATGGGAGGAAACTATGCATTTAAATATGTTACACCACATTGTGTCATATTCATATAATAAATACGTTATGTATATCAAGTATAAACAATTAAACCTAACAAAGAATAGACAATTGAAAACATAGAAGCAACAGAGCTTATCATAAAAATACCTTGAAGTTGCACACCTCATTTAACCCCTTTCATGTAAGAAAATGTCTTACTATGTACATTTTATAAATTTTTATTTTATTTTCATCATGGTAATCCGCTACATTTACACATTCTAAAATGACCCATTTCTTATTTTTCTATTGGTGTTTCATTTCAATACAATGTGTTATAAACATAGTTTCACCATGCTTATTCACACCTTCCTCTGCTGTTTTGCACTGCATTCTGCATTTAATACTCAATCTATGTTCATTTTATCTCTTACTTTTATTTCTCTTTATGTTTGACCTATATAAACCACAAACTGAAGTGATATCTATACCACAGATCACATTCTTGCACAACTAGCAAAATGTTCATTTACATGAACATAAGGGCTCCATGCTCATGCTGTGGACTGCAAATAGTGGCACGCAATGCATGGGCACCGTCTGTGTGAATACCGTATTGCGGTGCGAACCTATTGACTTTAATGGATCTCCGATCCGTAAAATACAGCAAAAGATAGGACATGTCCTATCTTTTGCAATGCGAGAGAGCATGGACCAGGAAGCCCAGAGAAGTGCTTCCGAGTGTTTCCGTGAGCTTCCAATCCATGCCTCTACTCCACAAAACATAGGGCATGTTCTACCTTTGCCGTATCTTGCCATATTATGCCGTATCTTGACACAGAATGCACACGGACAGTTTTGTGGACCTGATGTTTTTGTGATCCACAATACAGGCAAGGAACACTTACGTTAGTGTGAATAAGCCCAAAGTGGATTCTTTATCCCTGTCTGGGCTGATAAACCCCATCACCCTTTAAAATAGAGAAACAATTCATACAAGACAGACAAATATTTGCCTATCTCCGTTCTTTTTACAAATATCACTCCTGATCAAAGCCTTTCCTAATGATTAGTGTTGAGTGAATTGAAGTCCACTTTGTCAGGGAAAATTCGATTCGCCACAAAGCCGAATTTCCTCATGATTCGTGGTAACAAATCGATTTCCCTGAAATGGCGATAAGAAAAAAAAATCATACTTACCTCATCCATTTGAGGGCGAAGAGCCGGCCGCCGCCATCCTGACTGAAGATCCTGCACGAAATCCCGTGCACAGTGACGTATGACGTCACCACGCCGGCCAACGTGATGACAAATTTCGTGCTGGATCTTCAATCGAGATGGCGGTGGCCGGCTCTTCAAGATCAAATGGATGTGGTACTGTAAGGCGCCTTTCACACGAGCGAGTTTTCCGCACGGGTGCAATGCATGACGTGAACGCATTGCACCTGCACTGAATCCTGACTCATTCATTTCAAAGTGTCTGCGGTTTTTTTCAATCATCAGTTCTACATTGCGTGAAAAACACAGCATGTTGTATATTCTGCGTTTTTCACGCAACCCTGGCCCCATAGAAGTGAATATGGTTTCAGTGAAAAATGCATTGCATCCGCAAGCAAGTGCGGATGTAATGCGTTTTTCACTGATGGTTGCTAAAAGATGTTGTTTGTAAACCTTTAGTTTTTTATCACGTGCGTGAAAAACGCATCAAAATACATTGCACCCGCGCGGAAATAATTTAACAACTGAGCGCAATCGCAGACAAAACTGACTGAACTTGCTTGCAAAATAGTGTGAGTTTCACTGAATGCACCCTGAACACATCTGGAGCCAATCCGTCACGCTCGTGTGAAAGAAGTCTAAGTATGATTTTATTTTATTTTTTAAATTCTATGAAACGCTTTTTGGGTCAAAGCTTTCACTTCATCCCTTGATTAATCCCCTGAGGGGTGTAGGTTCCAAAATGGGGCCACTTTTTGGCTTTTCTTTCTAGGGGTACCTCAGAGTCTTTTCAAATGTGACAGTGGAACCTGCTAACCATTCTAGCAAAATCTTCCCTCCAAAAACAATATTGCACTCCTTTCCTTCTGAGCCCTGCCATGTGCCCATGAACAGATTTACGACCACATATGGTGTTTATGTAAACGATTTTAGAATCACTTGGATAAGTAAAAGTGTTCCTCAATTATTACCAGATAAAGGGATACATGGCAAATCTGAAAAATGGGGCTCTGGGATTTGGTCAAAACTGGCATTTTTTTGAAGTGGTTAAAAGGAATGTATCACATATACTAGCTTTCATTAATTTAATCCAGATATAAAGATAGATGAACCACACGAGATTAATTTCAGGTCCAGTTCGACAAATTTTTGAAAATGGTTCAGAATTGAATCGATTAGGATATATAACCCCCTCTAGCCTTCAAGGACTCAAAATTTTTAGGAAAGCTTGAAAGCTTTATTTTTTATGCATTTTCATCCCCATCCTAAGCTCTGGAATGCAATGACGGCAATAATAAATGATGTCTGAGTTACACTGTGGGTACACGCATGTTTTACATACAACGTGATTAAAAACACACTGCATCGGTGCATGTGTTAACTTTTTTCATTTTTCAAAGCTTTCCAAAATTGTCCCTTATTAGAGAAGGAGAACGGCGTTGAGTGGGTAACCTACGGATGATACTAGAAAAGCTTCAGCTGAAACTTATGGGTAATATTCTCATTTGATGTTGTAAAGCAGGATGAAAATCGTGCTTCCTGATTCTGTGTTTAACCCTGGGTTCAGACCTGAGCGTTCTGAAACGCGCGTTTCTGCGCGTTTTTGTCACGCATATTTCAGCGCGTTTTGCAAATAGGAAACGTAGCGTTCTTGTGATTGACTACTGGTGTCAATCACAAAGCATGCGACAAACGCCCAAAAAAGCTCAAGTACTTGTTTATGCGTCGGGCGTTTTACAGCGCGTTCAAATGCGCTGTAAAACGCTCAAGTGAGAACCAGGGCCATAGGAAAGCATTGGTTTTCATGTGTTGAGCGTTTACAGCGCGTTTGAAGCGCTGTAAAACGCTCAGGTGTGAACTTAGGGTTAAGGGAGTCAAAGCTGGAGTAACATCAGAAAGCTCACAGCCTTGCACTGCCATCTTTCCCTGTAGGAGCCTTTCAGGGGTGATAAATAAGCTTGTTCATGTTATCCAGCCTGCTTACCAATACAAGAAGCTATGTATCGGCATGATAGCCCCTTCACATCGGGCGAAGTTTTCCGCGCAGGTGCAAGACGTCGTGAGGAGGGCGCATTGCACCCGCACTGAATCGGACCCATTCATTTCTATGGGGCTGTGCACATGGCGGTGATTTTCACGCATCACTTCTGCGTTGCGTGAAAATCGCAGCATGTTCTATATTCTGCGTTTTTCACGCAGCGCAGGCCCCATAGAAGTGAATGGGGATGCGGGAAAATCGCAAGCATCCGCAACCAAGTGCGGATGCGTTGCGATTTTCCGCATTGTTGCTTAACAACGGGACCCAATCTCTATTATTTCCCCTTATAACATGGTTATAAGGGAAATAATAGCATTCTTAATAAAGAATGCATTGTTAAATGATGAGGAAGGGGTTAAAAATAATAAAAGTTAACTTACCTTAGCCACTTGATCGCGTAGTCGCGATCTGTCCTCTCTTTCCCTGCAGCATCTATGATCTAAAGGACCTGTGATGACGTCACATCACATGGCCCAATCACTATGGTGATGGAGCAGGTGATTGGGCCATGTGATGCTGTGACATCATTACAGGTCCTTTACATCTTTCAAGCTAACGGAGAGGAGGCCGGGCTTCGCGATCAAATGGACCAGGTAAGTTATGATTAGTTTATTATTTTTAACCCATTCTGCACCGGGTTCAACATTAGGGAGATGGCCAAGGGTATTATTTTACATTATAACTATGTTATAATGTGAAATAATACCAGCGGGACAATTTCTGACCCAAACATGCACTTCTGTGAAGAAGTGCAGGTTCGGTCTGGGTACCAAAGTGCCGATTTTTCTCCCGCGTGCAAAACGCATGACAGCGCTTTGCACTCGCAGGGAAAAATCGCGGCGATTCCCGCAACGCACCCGCACTGTTTGACGGAGTGCACCCGCAACGCCCGCCTGAAAGAGGCCTTACAGCAGTCATTTTCAAGCTGAGGGAGTGAGAAGGTTGGGAAATTACTTATGTAATCACCCCCCGTGGCGTCATCATAGCTGGCAAACAATCTCACCTTCTGCCAGAACTAGTAAGAAGACTTTTGGTCCGAAGTGGCTTTGTCCTACTGGGCAACAGGAACTGATTTTGTGCGTCGTTAAACCGAGCCGTTATTTACTGAATGAATCCAACATGAATCTGCCGGTATCAACTCAAGGGCTCTTTTTCACATTTGCGCTTGCTTTCTCTGCTCCCAGAGTTCCGCTCCCCAGGCTCTAGGACGGAAAGATACTGATCAGGATCTATCCCACGCATTCTGAATTGCGTTAGCGTGAAAATCGCAGCATGTTCTATATTCTGCGTTTTTCACGCAACGCAGGCCCCATAGAAGTGAATGGGGATGCGAAAATCGCAAGCATCCGCAACCAAGTGCGGATGCGTTGCGATTTTCCCGCATTGTTGCTAGCTAGCGGGACCCAATCTCTATTATTTCCCCTTATAACATGGTTATAAGGGGAAATAATAGCATTCTTAATAAAGAATGCTGTGTAAAATGAAGAGGAAGGGTTAAAAATAATAAAAGTTAACTTACCTTAGCCACTTGATCGCGTAGTCGCGATCTGTCCTCTCTTTCCCTGCAGCATCGATGATCTAAAGGACCTGTGATGACGTCACATCACATGGCCCAATCACCTGCTCCATCACCATAGTGATGGCGCAGGTGATTGGGCCATGTGATGCTGTGACATCATTACAGGTCCTTTTCATCTTTCAAGCTAACGGAGAGGAGGCCGGGCTTCGCGATCAAATGGAACAGGTAAGTTATGATTAGTTTATTATTTTTAACCCATTCTGCACCTGTTTAAACATTAGGGAGATGGCCAAGGGTATTATTTTACATTATAACTATGTTATAATGTGAAATAATACCAGCAGGACTAATTTCTGACCCAAACATGCACTTCTGTGAAGAAGTGCAGGTTCGGGTCTGGGTACCAAAAGTGCCGATTTTTCTCCCGCGCGTGCAAAACGCATGACAGCGCTTTGCACTCGCAGGGAAAAATCGCGGCGATTCCCGCAACGCACCCGCACTGTTTGACGGAGTGCACCCGCAACGCCCGTCTGAAAGAGGCCTTAAGAAGTCATTTTCCTGCTGAGGGAGTGAGAAGGTTGGGAAATTACTTATGTAATCACCCCCCGTGCGTCATCATAGTTGGCAACAATCTCAAATTTGCCAGAACTAGTGCTATTAATTTTTGTCCAGTGCTTTGTCCTACAAACACAGGAACGATTTTGTGTGTCGTTAAACCGGCTGTTATTTACTGAATGAATCCAACATGAATCTGCCAGTATCACTAAGGGCTCTTTCACATTTGCGCTTTTGCTTTCCGTCCTAGAGTTCCGTCCTCAGGGCTCTAGGACGGAAAGATACTGATCAGGATTTATCCTAATGCATTCTGAATGGAAAGAAATCCGTTCAGGATCCATCAGGATGTCTTCCGTTCAGTATGTGAACGTTTATTGGACGTTGACAAAACCGTAGCATGCTGCGGATTGGTCTCCGTCCAAAAATCCGTAAGACATGCCATAACGCGCATCCGGAATTAATGCCCATTGAAGTGCATTAATCCGGATCCGGCATAAGCTAAACGTCGTTTCAGCGCATTGCCGGATCCGACGTTTAGCTTTGTGAATGAGTTACCATGGCAGCCAGGACGCTAAAGTCCCGGCTGCCATGGTAAAGATGTAGTGGGGAGGCAGGGGAGAAGTATAATTACCGTCCGTGCGGCTCCCGAGTCCCGGGCCGCTCCACAATGACGTCAGAGCGCCCCATGAGCATTGATCACATGACCGCATGGATCACGTGATCCATGCGCGCGGGCGCTCTGACTTCATTGTGGAGCGCCCGGAGCCACACGGGCTGTAAGTATCTGCTCCCCACTACTTACTATGGCAACCAGGACTTTAGTAGCGTCCTGGCTGCCATAGTAACATGAAAGCATTTTGAAGACTGATCAGTCTTCAGATGCTTTCAGTTGTCTTGCGTTGTGACGGATCCGGCGGGCATTTCCGGCGACGGAAGTGCACGCCGGATCCACACAGCGCAAGTGTGAAAAGGCCTAAGGCTACTTTCACACTTGCGTTATTCTTTCCGGCATAGAGTTCCGTCAAAAGGGCTCTATGCCGGAAGAACTGATCAGGCATATCCCCATGCAATCTGAATGGATAGAAATCCGTTCAGTTTGCATCAGTATGCCTTCCGTTCAGTCACTGTCAGGCTTTTTGGCCGAACAGGCACAATTTGCCCACATCCGGATCCGTCTACAAATGCTGTCAGTTGTGACACTAAACAGCGGATCCGGCAGGCAGCTCCGACCACAGAACTGCTTGCCGGATACAAGTGCCGCAAGTGTGAAAGTAGCCTAACTGCTCCTCGTTCCCAGGTTCTCTACTGGTCTAGGGTCAAAATGAGTGGATTAACCCATTCCTACACCATGCCATACGTTTATGGAATTGTAAATAGATCAGTTTGCCTGCACCATCACTTGCATCTGTCAGCTGTATTATACAGGATTCAACCCGCTCTCAATGATCCAACAATGATACAACTCCAATCCCAACAATTTAACTCCTTAGATGCCACAGTCAATACTGACCCTCAGCATCTAAGTGGTTGAGAGAATGGGAGGTGGCCCTCTCTCTCACCCTATCTTCTCCCCTTGTAGAGAAGAACAAAAATAAACACCACATCCTCAAAGGAGTATCCCAGGATTTTACAAGTGATTGCTTATCCTCAGGATATTCTAATTGTAATCGTATCCACACACAAGGTTTTCTATTCAGTTGCTTAGTGCAGAGCTTCACTACACTCCAAATCACACTGCCCAGATAAAACGCAGCGCAGCAACAGTTTTGTGGACCTCATTGTGAGCAAAAATTCATGGTGCTGCCTTTTCTTTATTCAATCTTCAGATTCAGATTCATAGTTTTCTTATAGTACATCGAGGACACCAAGCTTCCGGCCCCATCCTCACAATGTTTTGGGAACACCGCCCTTTTCTCATGCATTATGATGGGAGGAAACTATGCATTTAAATATGTTACACCACATTGTGTCATATTCATATAATAAATACGTTATGTATATCAAGTATAAACAATTAAACCTAACAAAGAATAGACAATTGAAAACATAGAAGCAACAGAGCTTATCATAAAAATACCTTGAAGTTGCACACCTCATTTAACCCCTTTCATGTAAGAAAATGTCTTACTATGTACATTTTATAAATTTTTATTTTATTTTCATCATGGTAATCCGCTACATTTACACATTCTAAAATGACCCATTTCTTATTTTTCTATTGGTGTTTCATTTCAATACAATGTGTTATAAACATAGTTTCACCATGCTTATTCACACCTTCCTCTGCTGTTTTGCACTGCATTCTGCATTTAATACTCAATCTATGTTCATTTTATCTCTTACTTTTATTTCTCTTTATGTTTGACCTATATAAACCACAAACTGAAGTGATATCTATACCACAGATCACATTCTTGCACAACTAGCAAAATGTTCATTTACATGAACATAAGGGCTCCATGCTCATGCTGTGGACTGCAAATAGTGGCACGCAATGCATGGGCACCGTCTGTGTGAATACCGTATTGCGGTGCGAACCTATTGACTTTAATGGATCTCCGATCCGCAAAATACAGCAAAAGATAGGACATGTCCTATCTTTTGCAATGCAGAGGCATGGACCAGGAAGCCCAGAGAAGTGCTTCCGAGTGTTTCCGTGAGCTTCCAATCCATGCCTCTACTCCACAAAACATAGGGCATGTTCTACCTTTTGCCGTATCTTGCCATATTATGCCGTATCTTGACACAGAATGCACACGGACAGTTTTGTGGACCTGATGTTTTTGTGATCCACAATACAGGCAAGGAACACTTACGTTAGTGTGAATAAGCCCAAAGTGGATTCTTTATCCCTGTCTGGGCTGATAAACCCCATCACCCTTTAAAATAGAGAAACAATTCATACAAGACAGACAAATATTTGCCTATCTCCGTTCTTTTTACAAATATCACTCCTGATCAAAGCCTTTCCTAATGATTAGTGTTGAGTGAATTGAAGTCCACTTTGTCAGGGAAAATTCGATTCGCCACAAAGCCGAATTTCCTCATGATTCGTGGTAACAAATCGATTTCCCTGAAATGGCGATAAGAAAAAAATCATACTTACCTCATCCATTTGAGGCGAAGAGCCGGCCGCCGCCATCCTGACTGAAGATCCTGCACGAAATCCCGTGCACAGTGACGTATGAGCGTCACCACGCCGACCAACGTGATGACAAATTTCGTGCTGGATCTTCAATCGAGATGGCGGTGGCCGGCTCTTCAAGATCAAATGGATGTGGTACTATAAGGCGCCTTTCACACGAGCGAGTTTTCCGCACGGGTGCAATGCATGACGTGAACGCATTGCACCTGCACTGAATCCTGACTCATTCATTTCAAAGTGTCTGCGGTTTTTCAATCATCAGTTCTACATTGCGTGAAAAACACAGCATGTTGTATATTCTGCGTTTTCACGCAACCCTGGCCCCATAGAAGTGAATATGGTTTCAGTGAAAAATGCATTGCATCCGCAAGCAAGTGCGGATGTAATGCGTTTTCACTGATGGTTGCTAAAAGATGTTGTTTGTAAACCTTTAGTTTTTTATCACGTGCGTGAAAACGCATCAAAATACATTGCACCCGCGGAAATAATTTAACAACTGAGCGCAATCGCAGACAAAACTGACTGAACTTGCTTGCAAAATAGTGTGAGTTTCACTGAATGCACCCTGAACACATCTGGAGCCAATCCGTCACGCTCGTGTGAAAGAAGTCTAAGTATGATTTTATTTTATTTTTAAATTCTATGAAACGCTTTTTGGGTCAAAGCTTTCACTTCATCCCTTGATTAATCCCCTGAGGGTGTAGGTTCCAAAATGGGGCCACTTTTTGGCTTTTCTTTCTAGGGGTACCTCAGAGTCTTTTCAAATGTGACAGTGGAACCTGCTAACCATTCTAGCAAAATCTTCCCTCCAAAAACAATATTGCACTCCTTTCCTTCTGAGCCCTGCCATGTGCCCATGAACAGATTCACGACCACATATGGTGTTTATGTAAACGATTTTAGAATCACTTGGATAAGTAAAAGTGTTCCTCAATTATTACCAGATAAAGGGATACATGGCAAATCTGAAAAATGGGGCTCTGGGATTTGGTCAAAACTGGCATTTTTTGAAGTGGTTAAAAGGAATGTATCACATATACTAGCTTTCATTAATTTAATCCAGATATAAAGATAGATGAACCACACGAGATTAATTTCAGGTCCAGTTCGACAAATTTTTGAAAATGGTTCAGAATTGAATCGATTAGGATATATAACCCCCTCTAGCCTTCAAGGACTCAAAATTTTTAGGAAAGCTTGAAAGCTTTATTTTTTATGCATTTTCATCCCCATCCTAAGCTCTGGAATGCAATGACGGCAATAATAAATGATGTCTGAGTTACACTGTGGGTACACGCATGTTTTACATACAACGTGATTAAAAACACACTGCATCGGTGCATGTGTTAACTTTTTTCATTTTTCAAAGCTTTCAAAAATTGTCCCTTATTAGAGAAGGATAATGTTTAAACAAAAAGTGGCTTGTTGGGAGACCAAACGTCCAAAAATAATGCCTTGACAGAGATGGAATGCCTGCCCTTAAGACACACAAGTGTTGATTTTCAGAAGAAAAAATGGCTTGTTGTGAACGAGGCAAAAAAAAAGAAATTATCTCTTTTAATTGGGAACAGCAGCAGAGTAGTGTGGATGTGGGAAGGGTACAGTAAAGACATAGTGGCATGTGACCTCAATAGTAGTGGCAGCAAAAGCAGCATAGAATGAAATAGTGATGTCGCGAACATAAAATTTTCCGTTCGCGAACAGCGAACGCTAACTTCCGCAAATGTTCGCGAACGACGAACCGGGCGAACCGCCATAGACTTCAATTGGCAGGAGAATTTTAAAACCCACAGGGACTCTTTCTGGCCACAATAGTGATGGGAAAGTTGTTTCAAGGGGTCTAACACCTGGACTGTGGCATGCCGGAGGGGGATCAATGGCAAAACTCCCATGGAAAATTACGTAGTGGACGCAGAGTCGGGTTTTAATCCATAAAGGGCATAAATCAACTAACATTCCTAAATTGTTTGGAATAACATGCTTTAAAACATCCAGTGTGTGTATACGATCAGGTATGATGTTGTATTGATCAGGTAGTGTAAGGGTTTCGCCCACTTTACAGACATTGACAGACCCAACTCCCCTTTTAATGCACCGCAAACAACCGCAAACAGTTCATTTGCACAACCGCAAACTCCCCATTTGCACAAGGTTGGATACCAAGCTAGCCATGTCCCGGTGATGTCATTGAAGGTTTCTTCCTCCACCCAGCCACGTACAACACCAAGGGTCCCCGAAAGGTGAATTGAATAGATTTTTCAAACGGGGAGATGGTTAAAAAAACGCTGGCTCCCTCCCCTTTGTTTTTATCCACGGTCACTGCGTCTGCACCGTGCAATTTACTGTCACACCCGATATGAGTGGTATTTTCTGTAGTACTTTTCTCATCAGTTTAATCCCTCTAACGTCCCCAATCTGGGGGCCATTTATTGAATTGATTTTTCGAACGGGGAGATGGTTAAAAAAACGCTGGCTCCCTCCATTCTGTTTTAAACCACGGTGACTGCGTCTGCGCCGTGCAATTTACTGTCACACCCGATATGAGTGGTATTTTCTGTAGTACTATTCTCATCAGTTTAATCCCTGTTACATCCCATATCAGGGATTGCCTTTTGTGAAAAAAATTTAGGCCGGGTACCTTCCACTGTGGTGTCCCAATAGCGACAAATTTTTTGAAGGCCTCAGACTCCACCAGCTGGTATGGTAAAAGCTGGCGGGCTAAGAGTTCCGTCAAGCCAGCTGTCAGTCGCCGGGCAAGGGGGTGATTCTGTGACATTGGCTTTTTACGCTCAAACATGTCCTTGACAGACACCTGACTGTGGGCAGATGAGCAGGAACTGCTGAAGGTGAGAGGAGGAGTGGCGGTTGGTTGAGAGGGGGCAGGGAGGACAGCAGTGGTTGACGTGGCTGAAGAAGCTGGACCAGGAGGAGCATGGTGGCTTTGAGTTTGTGTGCTGCTTGTACTCATGTGTTGATCCCATAGGCATTTGTGATGTGAGATCATGTGCCTTCGCAAAGCAGTTGTACCAAGGTGGGTGTTGGACTTCCCACGACTCAGTTTCATTTGGCACAGGTTGCAAATGGCATTGCTGTTATCAGAGGCAGACACACAAAAAAAATGCCACACTGCTGAGCTTTGCAATGACGGCATTCTGGTGGTGGCAACAGCATGCGTTGACTGGCGTGCTGTCTGGCTGACCCCGGGTGCCGATACATTCTGTCTGACTGTGCCACTAGCTCCTTGCGACGACCTCCCCCTGCTTCCAACTCGTCTCCTCATTCTCTCTGTTTCCCCATCTGAACTTTCCCCCTCTTCTTCTCTTCGAGCAGGCACCCACGTGGCATCCGTGGACACATCGTCATCATCAACCGCTTCACTCGTATCTGACACCTCAGCAAATGAAGCAGCAGCGGGTACAACATCATCATCATCATCATCACACTGTACGTCCATGTGTGTAATCCTGCCTGACTGAGACATATCCCTGTAATCTACATCATCTGGCAATAATGGTTGGGCATCACTAATTGCATCCAACTGATGTGTAAATAACTCCTCTGACGGATCAAGTGAAGCGGCTGTGGTGGCTGTGGTGGTAGTGGTGGTGGTGGCGGCGGGTGGGTGCGTGGTAACATGAGAGCAGGTGACCAAAGCTGAGCTGGAGGAGGATGGTGCGTCAAGGTTCTTAGCGGAAGCTGTTGAAGATTGGGTGTCCTGTCTAAACTAGTCAACTATGTCCTCAGAATTTTTCGGGTTCAGGGTACATGGCCTCTGAACACTAGGCATTATTCCAGGGACAGTGGAAATCACAGCACCACGACCACGACGGCCCCTGCGGGGTGGCCTGCCTCTGCCTGTCATTTTTTTTTTTAGATAAGTGGTACTACGCGTGCTAGGTACTGTGCCACCTGGTATCAGTGGTGGGCACTGGCAGTGGGCACACTACAGTCTGTGGAAGTGGGCCTGACACACACTGGCAGCAGGCAAGCAACTGAATTTAGACTACTGTCTAAAAAGGAAATGCCTTATTTATCGGCAAGCTACTGTGCCACCCGGTATAAGTGGTGGTGGGCACTGGCAGTGGGCACACTACAGTCTGTGGAAGTGGGCCTGACACACACTGGCAGCAGGCAAGCAACTGAATTTAGACTACTGTCTAAAAATGAAATGCCTTATTTATCGGCAAGCTACTGTGCCACCCGGTATCAGTGGTTGGCACTGGCAGTGGGCACACTACAGTCAGTGGAAGTGGGCCTGACACACACTGGCAGCAGGCAAGCAACTAAAATTACACTAAAGTGTGAAAATTAAATGCCTTTTTTTGATGCAAAGTCCTGTTCCACACGGGATGACAGGGGTGGGCACTGGCAGTGGGCACACTACAGTCAGTGGAAGTGGGCCTGACACACACTGGCAGCAGGCAAGCAACTGAATTTAGACTACTGTCTAAAAATTAAATGCTTTATTTATCGGCAAGCTACTGTGCCACCCGGTATCAGTGGTTGGCACTGGCAGTGGGCACACTACAGTCTGTGGAAGTGGGCCTGACACACACTGGCAGCAGGCAAGCAACTGAAATTACACTAAAGTGTAAAAATTAAATGCCTTTTTTGATGCAAAGTCCTGTGCCACACGGGATGACAGGGGTGGGCACTGGCAGTGGGCACACTACAGTCAGTGGAAGTCGGCCTGACACACACTAGCAGCAGGCAAGCAGCTGAAATTACACTAAAGTGTAAAAATTAAATGCCTTTTTTATGCAAAGTCCTGTGCCACATGGGATGACAGGGGTGGGCATTGGCAGTGGGCACACTACAGTCTGTGGGCCTGCAGCTCCTCACACACAGGCAGGCCAGGCAACTGCAATATGTATATGGAGGAAAAAAAAAAGCAGACTAATGTTGCAGCCCTAAAAAGGGCTTTTTGGGGTGCTGTCAGGACGCTGTCCTTACAGCAGAGATCAGATGAGTCTTTCAGGACTGGAGTGGACACTGAATTCACTAGCCTAGCTATCGATTCCCCTATTAAATCAGCAGCAACTACACTGTCCCTCCTCTCACTAAGACTGCAGCTGCAGAATGAATCTAAAATGGATGCTGTTCAGGAGATGGGAGGGTCTGGGAGGGAGGGTATGCTGCTGATTGGCTGGAATGTGTCTGCTGACTGTGAGGTACAGGGTCAAAGTTTGCTCAATGATGATGTATAGGGGGCGGACCGAACATCGCATGTGTTCGCCCATGGAGGCGAACGCGAACAAGCTATGTTCGCCGGGAACTGTTCGCCAGCGGATAGTTCGGGCCATCTCTAGAATGAAACATACAAGGCTTTCTATTGCTGGTAGTAGTAGTAGAAATAGTAGCAGTAGTTATAGCGGTGGCTGATGCTTTGCGTTAATGGAGTTGGCAGTAGGGGATTAACAGAAAGGAGCAGCAGCAGCTTAGGTAGCGGCGGCTGTAGCAGCAACCAATTTTACATGTTGGCAGTAAGGCATCAGCAGCCTTACAGAAGATGATGATCGGCAGGCCACTGCAGCTGCATGATGGCAGCGGTGGCATGATGGAGGCGGCAGCCGTACAGAAGATGATTGTAGGCAATTTGCAGCAGTGGCATGATGGCTGCTACTGCAACAGCTGTACACAACGTGATGGTAGGCTGGTGGCAACAGTAGCATAATGGTGGAGGTGGCATGATGGAGACGGCAGCAGCAGCCGTACAGAACGTGATAGTAGACAGGTCACAGCAGAAACATGATGACAGTAAGCGAGCAGGCAGACAGCAACAGTGGGAAGATTGGGAATGGCCAGCAAAGCTAGATCTATTCATCTGGATCAGCTGGAGGAGTGTGAAAACCATCCTGAATCCAGGCTTGGTTCACTTTTATAAAAGAGATGTTTTAGACACTGGCGGAGGACATCTTGGTCAATTTGGATGTCACCATGCCTCCCGCGGTGCGGTAAACCCTCTCCGTGATGACACTGGAGTCTAGGCAAGAAAGAGAGAGTGCTGTGACCCCTGGGTTTATGGCACGGTGTCAGACTGAAGTCACCTCCATGTCATTCTGCTGCGACTGAGAGGAGGAGTGAGCCATCCAATCCACAATCCTATTTCTTCTCAACTGTGGCTACTTCTGGCCAGATAGTTCTGGCTATGGGTGTTTCGTTTGGAACCCTTCTATATCCCTGACATTTTTCGGCCTCTCAGATAATGTTGTGCACTACTTGTGCATTGGTGTAGCAACCCTTAACTGCTGCTGCTATGTCTATGGCAAAGCAGCAGCGAACCGGAAGAGAGCACCTGATCAGCAGGGATGTAGGACCCCCGCTGATCTGATATTGATGACCTATCCTGAGGATAGGTCCTCAACATTAATCTCTTACGGACACCGGGCGTACCTGTACATCCTGGTTTCTGTCCCTAAAGATGGCGCCCGCTCCTGCTTCATGCAGGTGCCTTAGCCGCGGGTGTCCGCATAGTTCTTGTAGCAGAAACCTACTGCTAATGTCCTTACCACGGCATCTGCGCGCGATCCAAACTGAAAGTAAAACTTTTGGTTGTGCTCCAGCTCCCCCGTGTGGCGATCAGAGGAGCTGGAGCACGCCTGTAGTAGCCTGGGTTTCTATGAATGAAACCCAGGCTGCGCTGTAGTATTTCTTATGGAGCCTTGCCTGTAATAGGCTTTATAGGAAATATGCGATTTTTTCATACATTCCAATGCTATTGCATTGGAATGTATGATAATCACAATTAGATGATTGTATGTTATATCTTCCCTATGGGAACTATATAAAAGTGTAAAAAAATTAAAAATGTAAAAAAAAAAAACAACCAAAAAAGAGGGTAAGTGTCATCTATGTGATGTGTGTATAGGGGTCATCTCTGTGTGTGATTTGTGTATAGGGATCATCTCTATGTGTGTGATGTGTGTATAGGGGTCATCTCTGTTTGTTATGTGTGTATAGGGGTCATCTCTGTTTGTGATGTGTGCATAGGGGTCATCTCTATGTGTATGTTGTGTGTATAGGGATCATCTATACACTGTGTGATATACGGTATGTGTGTATATATGTGGTGTTCTCCGTAAAGTGAACTGTGTGTTAGTATATAGGTTGTCAGTTGTATAGTGTGGTGTGTGTATTTAGGGTGTCATCTATATAGTGCGGTGTGTGTATATAGGGTGTCCTCTATATAGTGCGGTGTGTATATATAGCGTGTCCTCTGTATAGTGTGGTATGTGCATATAGGGTATCCTCTACATAGTGCGGTGTGTGTGTATAGGGTGTCCTCTGTATAGTGTTGGGTGCGTATATAGGATGTCCTCTATATAGTGCGGTGTGTGTGTATAGGGTGTCCTCTATATGTTTCAGTGTGTATGTGTGTGTAGGGTGTCCTCTGTATAGTGTGGTGTGTGTATATAGGGTGTCCTCTGTATAGTGCGGTGTGTGTGTATACAGTGTCCTCTGTATAGTCCAGTGTGTGTGTAGGGTGTCCTTTGTATAGTGCAGTGTGTGTATATAGGTTGTCCTCTGTATAGTGCGGTGTGTGTTTATAGGGTGTCCTCTGTATAGTGCGGTCTGTGTATGTAGGGTGTCCTCTGTATAGTGCTATGTGTGTGTATAGGGTGTCCTCTGTATAGTGCTATGTGTGTGTATAGGGTGTCCTCTGTATAGTGTGGTGTGTGTAAAGGGTGTCCTCTGTATAGTGCTGTGTGTGTGTATAGGGTTCCTCTGTATAGTGCGGTGTGTGTGTATAGGGTGTCCTCTGTATAGTCCAGTGTGTGTGTATAGGGTGTCCTCTGTATAGTGCGGTGTGTGTGTATAGGGCAGGCATCCTCAAACTGCGGCCCTCCAGTTGTTGTAAAACTACAACTCCCACAATGGCCTGCTGTAGGCTGATACCTGTAGGCTCTTCGGGCATGCTGGGAGTTGCAGTTTTGCAACAGCTGGAGGGCCGCAGTTGGAGGATGTCTAGTATAGGGTGTCCTCTATATAGTCCAGTGTGTCTGTTTATAGGGTGTTCTCTGTATAGTGGAGTGTGTGTCAGTATATACAGTTGTGTTCAAAATGATTCAACCCCCAATGCTGTAAAGGGTTTTAGGGAATTTAGTGTATATTTGTAATTGTGTTCAGAATGAAATCTTACAAGGACTTTTTAAAGAACCAAATGCAACTAAAATGACATCAATTGTTTTTGTAATACAGTATTAAATGTTTTTTTGTGATTGCTTCATTGACACAATTATTCAACCCCTTAAAGACGACCACTCTTAAGAACAGAGGTTCATTCAAGTGTTTTCGATCAGGTATTGAAAACACCTGTGGATGTCAAGGAGCAGCAATCAAGCATAATAAGCACCAATTAGGCAGATGTAAAATGACTGTGATACTCAGCTCCTTCTAGACATTTACTGGTGTGTTTACAGACATGGTGAAGTCAAGAGAATGGTCCAGGAAGACAAGAGAAGAGGTGATTTCTCTTCACAGGAAGGGCAATGGCTAGAAGAAGATTGCAAAGATGTTAAAGGGCTTCTGTCACCCCCCTTAACCCATTTTTCACTAGCTGACATTAGCTATTTGCTAATGTCAGCTGAGTCGAAATATATATTTATTACCTTGTCCGAAGTTGTAAATTACGTTAAAAAGCCACTTTTATAATATGCAAATGATCTTCGCTACCAGCAAGTTGGGCGTTTACTTGCTGGTAGCCGCCGCATCTGGATTAGTTATGCACGCCCCCTTCCTCGTTTGATAGACAGGGCCAGCGCTTTCTCCTCCTCGCACTGGCCCTGTCTGAAGATGAAATCCCGCGCCTGCGCCGTACCGCTCAGTAGTCGGCGCAGGCGCTCTGAGTGAAGGACGCGAGCTTTGCCGCTCCGTCCTCAGTGCGCCTGCGCCGATTACGTCACCGCTACACCCGCTTCCCTTCCGGGTGTAGCGGTGACGTAATCGGCGCTAATACTAGTACGGGCACAATGTTGGCAGTATTCCTAATTGGAGGCACTGTTAACACTATGCACTCTGGGAAATAATTGTTTCTATTGTGACTTTGGGGAACACTAATACTGTGGGGTGTTGAGGATAGGGTGTTGAGAAGATGTGATGAGGATGATGGAAAAGTAGGAAACTAAAATGTCTGTTTGTCAAACTCTGTAGAGACAAGATACAGCTGAAAGAAATCCTCATGGTGGTCTGGTCTGAATAGAAAAGATGAGGAAAGAGAACATCTACAGTACATCAGAGGAGAATCACTGGATGTAAGAGGTTTGTGGGTCTGTATTATCCTGTATGTTCTGTAGCGCTGTATGTAATTTTTTCCAACTATGTCTTTAAAGGGGTTATCCAACCCCTATAATGCCCCCCGCCCAAATGCCCAGCCCCTTATATAGATTATACTTACTCTGTTCCATGGCACCTGAAGCAATAGCAGGCTGCGACTGCGACGAGCTTGCCTATCGTCACCCGTGATGCTTGGGAGGCTCTTCCCTGTCGCGGCCTGCTATTGGCTGCTACCCTCTGACACCTGATGTTTTGATTCACGTGACGGGGAGATGAAGTGGCTGCCGTACGGGGAACAGGAGCGACGCGAATGTCGGGAGAGTGGTAAGTATAATCCATTTGAGGGCCAGGGCATTGGGGTCATGTTTTAGATGTTGGACAACCCCTTTAACAGTAGGGTTTGAAGGAAGGGGTTAGGTTGAGAATTTGGAATGCTGTTTCCATTTTTGCCTCTGTCAGCAAAAAGGCTAGGTGAACCCTGTCCCATGCCACAAAGCACTGAGGGAAGGAGAGGGCCCCAGCTGAACACTTGCACCAGGGCCCATAAGCATTTAGCTACGCCCCTGTCAGAACCCCATCAGCCCTTCATGTCAGAGCCCCAACAAACCTCAGAACAGCCCTTTTCTTTCAGACCCCCATCAGACCTCAGATCAGCCCTTTTCTTTCAGACCCCCATCAGACCTCAGATCAGCCCTTTTCTTTCAGACCCCCATCAGACCTCAGATCAGCCCTTTTCTTTTAGAACTCTATCAGACCCCAGATCAGCCCTTTTCTTTTTGACCCCATCAGCCTTTTTCTTTCAGACCCCCAGCAGACCTCAGATTAGCCCTTTTCTTTCAGACCCCCATCAAACCTCAGATCTGCCCTTTTCTTTTAGACCCCATCAGACCCCAGATCAGCCCTTTTCTTTTAGACCCCATCAGACCTCAGATCAGCCCTTTTCTTTTAGACCCCTATCAGACCTCAGATCAGCCCTTTTCTTTCAAACCCCCACCAGACTAAAATAAAAAACTTCTCTTATCTCTCCTGCGCTGCGGCTCCACTCCGGGTCCGGTGTCGCGCTCCCCTGTCTTCTCCGCGCTCCACTGTCCTGACGCTGTCAGGACATTGAAGCGCGGGCCTTAGCAAGAAGACCAGGGAGGGTGAGTATCAGAAGCACTTGCAAGGTGGAAACAGAGGATTTAACAAGATAGGAAACAGCTGTAAAAGGGACAGAGAAATATCTGGTAGCTCAAAGGCAGAAGATACAGATTGGAGTGTGGGGCCTATGGTGGAGTGGGTGCATGCTTCTGTGGGTTCCCAACTAAGGTGTCGCAGCAAGTAGAGTGGGCAGGAAGGATTGCTCTACTGTTTGTTAGCGTGATGCCAGCACCAGTCCACTACCCTCAACAGGTGTGTGGCACTATGATAGGAAACAAAATCTGGCAAGCCCAAACCTCCACGGAGTTTGGGTCTAAATAAGACTGAACGGGCTATTCTTAAAGGTTTCCCTGCCCAAATGAATCGTGTAAGGATGGATAATAAAGTATGAAAAAATAACCTGCGATAACCTACCACCTTCAACTCTGCGATATTTCGCTGCCCACCTCTAAAAATGACAGGCTTATTATCACCCCATATCTGAACTACTATCGCAAGTGTACTCCGGGCTGATCATGACAGCCGCGACGTCACTTCTGGTACATGCGTTCCAACCTGGAACGCATCACGCCCAACATTTACTTCCGGACATGCTCAGTAGGATCCAAATCTGCTCCAGTCTGACACACATTGCAGTGTGAAATGCCCCATTACTGTCATCCACTCAGTCACTACAGATAACATTATCCAATCAGCTAAACACGCCCACTACCTTTGGCGCCGTTTTTGAACACTCCCCTCCTTTTTTGGCGCTTTTTTCCTTGCTCTAGCTCATTACCCAGGCCATATATAGTCCCCACTTTGCACACCCCATGCTCCTGATGAAGAGACATCATGTCCTGAAACACATTGAGGCTGATTTTATACATTAAAAAGAAAGTTAAATAGAAGCTTCCTGTCTGTGGCTGCCTTTATCTCTTACCATCTTGAGGCTGGGGAGGTACTGGTTTACAGGTGTTTTATGCTTATCGAGTAACCCCCCCCCCTTGTCGTGAAGGGAGTAGAATCTCATTGTTTATATGCACACAGAAGTATATAACTCCCATCACTAGTGGGGATTTTTTAACCGTAATTTTTTAACCTTCTTTTAATTAGCTTTTTACCTTCTATACATTGTTTTCTTTACCTTTCATATATTTTCCATATACTGTTTTTATATCTCTCTCTCTCTCTCTTATGATAATATTGTACTGTATTCCCAACTCTCCACCATTTTCCACTAGCTCCCACACCCAGTGGATTGGCGCTCTATCATGGTCACTATTGCGGGACATTGGGTGTATCCGTACAACCCAAAGCCCCCATCCCCTTTTCACTCTTCTAATTCTGCAATTAGACAGGTTGGAAGGATAATATTCATGGCTTCTGATTTTTGAACGTTTATCTTAAAATTAGATAATGATGAATAGGCTTTAAGTTCTTTTAAGAGGTTTGGTAAATATATGCGAGGACGGGTCAGGAAGAAGAGAAGGTCATCCGCATAAGCAGCCACTTTGTGTGAGGTGTCTTGGATCTAGATCCCAGCTTTATCGGGGTTGGCTCTTATGCATCCTAATGAGGGTTCTAAACAGAGGATGAAGATCAAGGGGGAGAGGGGACATCCCTGCCCCGTACCATTCCGTATCGAAAGTGGGAACGAGAATTGTCAGTTTACTTTAACCAAAGCAGAAGGGTTCGAATATAGGTTGCAAATACTTGTCATCATCCTCTCCCCCAGTCCCAAGTGCCTCAGTGTTCCAAACATGAAATCCCAATCAACCCTGTCAAAAGCCTTGTCGGCATTAGTAGAGAGAAGAAACATGGGGTTTTTGGATATGATCGCATGATATATCATATAAATTGCTCTGGTGGGGTTGTCACATGCTTCCCATAAACCGAGTCTGGTCCAAGTGAATAAGGCGTTGCATGTGTGGGGAAAGGTGGGTAGCAAGTATCTTAGAGAACAATTTCAAATCCATATTTATGAGAGAAATGGGTCTGTAGTTTTGGCATTGCGTTAGGTCTTTCCCCTCTTTAGGTATAACCGTGATGTGGGCACGGAGTGTGTCAAGGGGTAGACTGCGGATCGAGGCAAAAGAGTTGAAAGCTGATAAAAACCTTTGAAAAGTTATTGTAATATGTGAAGGGTAGACCGTCCGGTCCAGGGGCCTTTCCCATTTGTGAGTCTTTGATGGTAAGGGCTAGTTCAGTGAAAGATAGAGGGAATTCAAGTGCTGCGATTGCCTCTGCCGGTAGGCGTTCTAGGCCTGAGGATAGTAGATATGAACGGAGAGATTGGTGCTGTGCATCCGAGTTATGGGCCGTAGAGGATTGTAAGTTATATAGTGTTTGGAAGTATGAACGGAAAGCTTCAGTTATTTGCCGAGGTAAGGTTACACGTTCAACAGTAGAGTTGAGCGGACACCTGGATGTTCGGGGTCGAGAAGTTTGGCCGAACTTCACGAAAATGTTCAGGTTCGGGATCCGAACTTGAGCCGAACTTGACCCCGAACCCGAACCCCATTGAAGTCAATGGAGACCCGAACTTTTGGGCACTAAAGTGGCTGTAAAATAGCCCTGAAAAGGGCTAGAGGGCTGCAAAAGGCAACAAAATGTAGGTGAATCCCCTGCAAACACATATGGATAGGGAAATAACTTAAAATAAAATAAAATAAATAAAAATTAACCAATATTAATTGGCAACTTGGAGGAGGAGGTGGAATAGGAGTTTGGGGTGGCGTCAGGTGGGAATGCTATGGTAGTTGAAGTTCTCCTCACAGCCATAAAGGATTCATGTCTGCCTGCAGCACCACAGACCTCATTCACAGCTTCAGGCCCATGGCAACCATACATGGGAGTTGGAGAAGTTCTCATCACAGCCAAAATGGATTCATGTCTGCCAGCAGTGCCACAGGCCACATTCACAGATTCAGGCCCAAGACAACCATACATGGGAGTTGGAGAAGTTGTCATCATAGCCAAAAAGTATTCATGCCTGCCTGCAGTGTCACAGGCCTCATGCACAGACTTAGGCCCCTGGCACCCACAAATAGGAGAGTTCAAATCATGCCAAGTATTGATTTCACCCAGCAGTGCCACAGGAAACAATTACTCATTCAGGCCCATGGTTCCCGCAAAGTAGTGAGCGGTCCCATAACAGCAAAACAGGCATTGTGTTACCAAGCAACGGAACAGGCCACTTTCAGCAATTTAGGCCCTAGCACCCAGACAGAGGAGAGAGGTCCCACAACAGCAAAACAGGCATCATGTCACCCACCAATGCAGCAGACGATTATCATTAATGTAGGACCCTGGCACCCAGACAGAGGAGAGAGGTCATGTTACCCAGCAATGGAACAGGCCACTCTTAGCAATTTAGACCCTAGCACCCAGACATAGGAGAGAGGTCCCATAACAGCAAAACAGGCATCATGTCACCCACCAATGCAGCAGGCGATTATCATTAATGTAGGCCCCTGGCACCCAGACAGAGGAGAAAGGTCCCATAACAGCAAAACAGGCATCATGTCACCCACCAATGCAGAACTGCCCTGGAGTACAAGAATGTATAGTTGAGGGCGAGGCAGTTATAAATTTCTATTCTGCACAAGGTACGAACAAGTCCTGTGGGATCCATGCCTGGTTCATTTTAATGAACGTGAGCTTGTCCACGTTGGCTGTGGACAGGTGGCTGCATTTCTCTGTAATGATGCCCCCTGCCATGCTAAATACACGTTCAGACAATACACTGGGCAAGCTCTGGCCATGTGGACAATTTGGAGACCCAGAAGTTGAATGGGGCAGAACCATCAGTCAGTACGTGGAGGCGTGTGCACACGTACTGTTCCACCATGTTGTTGAAATGCTGCCTCCTGCTGACACGTTCCTTTTCAGCTGGTGGTGCAGTTTGCTGTGGCGCGGTGACAAAACTTTTCCACATCTCGGCCATGCTAACCCTGCTGTCTGAGCAGCTGGCCGTGACACAGCTGCGTTGACGACCTCTTCCTCCTCCTCCTCCACCTCTGCCTTCGCCTTGTGCCTCCACTTGTCCCCCCTTGTCAGTTGGGAATGCCCTCAGGAGCGTGTCTACCAGCGTGCGATTGTAGTCGCGCATCTTCCTATCATGCTGTAGTGCGGGAATTAAGGTGGGCACGTTGTCCTTGTACCGGGGATACAACAGGGTGGCAAACCAGTAGTCAGCGCAAGTTAAAATGTGGGCAACTCTGCTGTCATTGCGCAGGCACTGCAGCATGTAGTCGCTCATGTGTGCCAGGCTGCCCAGAGGTAACGATAAGCTGTCCTCTGTAGGTGGCGTATCGTCTGTGTCCTCCGTATCCCCCCAGCCACGCTCCAGTGATGGCCCTGAGCTGCGTAGGGAGCCACCCTGCAGTGAAACTGGTTCCTCCTCCTCCTCTCCCTCCTCCTCCTCGTCCTCCAGAAGTGTGCCCTGGCTGTCCACATGTTTACCTGGCCTCTGCTGGTGCAGGAACCCACCCTCTGAGCAAGTTCTGCATGACCTGCCTGAAACCCTGTGAAATGCCCCCTCTTCCTCCTCCTCCTGTGCCGCATCCTCTTCCATCATCGCCGTAATATTTTTTTCAAGGAGACATAGCATTACAATAACCCTTCTAACAATGGCGTCATCAGCACTGGCCATATTGGTTGAGTACTCCAAAGACCGCAACAAGGTACACAGGTCTCGCATGCAGGCCCAGTTACTGGTGGTGAAGTGGTGCTGATCCGCAGACTGACCCGTGCATACTGCATCTGAAACTCCACTATCGCCGCTGCTACTTTCACAGTCTCTCCAGCATATGTAAGGTGGAGTTCCACCTGGTGGGCATTTCGCATATGAGACGGTGAGCAGGAAGGCCGAAGTTACACTGCAGCGCAGATAGGCGAGCAGCAGCAGGGTGAGAATGCCGAAACCGCGCACATACGGACCGCACTTTCAGCAGCAGCTCTGACATGTCTGGGTAGTTTTTAAGAAACTTATGCACCACCAGATTTAGCACATGGGCCAGGCAAGGGATGTGCGTCAAACCAGCTAGTCCCAGAGTGCAACGAGATTTCGCCCATTATCGGACACCACCAGGCCGGGCTTGAGGCTCACCGGCAGCAACCACTCATCAGTCTGCTGTTCTATGCCCCTCCTTAGCTTGTGTGCCGTGTGGGGTTTGTCACCCAAACACATTAATTTTAAAATCGCCTGCTGACGTTTACCCCGGGCGGTGCTGAAGTTGGGGGTGATGTGCGGGTGGTAGAAGAGGAGTAGGAGGATGATGTGGATGATGCGGAGAAAGAGAAGGAAGTGGAAGGACATGCGCCAAACCGCTATCCGCTTCGGGCCCAGCCGCCACTACGTTTACCCAGTGTGCAGTTAGGGAGATATAGCGACCCTGGCCGTTCTTATTGGTCCATGTATCTGTGGTTATGTGGACCTTGCCACAGATGGCGTTGCGCAGTGCACACTTGATTTTATTCTCCACTTGGTTGTGCAGGGAAGGGACGGCTCGCCTGGAAAAGTAGTGGCAGCTGGGAACAATGTACTGGGGGACAGCCCCACCATCAGCTGTTTGAAACAGTCCGTCTCCACTAGACGGAATGACAGCATTTCAAACGCCAGTAATTTTGAAATGCTAGCATACAGGGCCAGGGCTCAAGGGTGGGTAGGTGGGTATTTCCGCCTTCTCTCCAATGTTTGGGAGATGGAGAGCTGAACGCTGCTGGAGATGCTTGGGGATGGTGTTGTATGTGGTGGTGTTGGTGGAACATCCTCTGTTTGCTGGTCGCCAGGTGCCACGGTGATGCCAGAGGTGGAGGGAGAGGCCGAGGCAGCAGCAGAAGAGGGAGAAGGAGGAGCATGAGAGAGTTCCTTGTTTTTAAGGTGTTTACTCCACTGCAGTTCATGCATTGGATGTAGATGCCTGGTCATGCAGGTTGTGCTCAGGTTAAGAACGTTTATGCCTCGCTTCAGGCTCTGATGGCACAACATGCAAACCACTCGTGTCTTGTCTTCAGGACATTGTGTGAAGAACTGCCACGCCAATTAACTCCTTGGAGCAGGCCTTGGTGTGCTCGGTGCCTGGGTGCGGTGGACAGTAGCAGGTGTACTGTCTCTGGAACGGCCGCTGCACTTTTGCACCCTGCTCCCTCTTTTGCCGTGCTGTTGCCTCTGTGCGACCATCGCCTCTTCCTCAGAACTGCACGCCTCACTAGCACGACCTTTAGTCCAGTCTGGATCTAGGACTTCATCATCCTCCACATCATCTTCCACCCATTCATGACCCCTGCCCTCCTCGTCGGTCTGCACATTGCAGAAAGACACAGCAGTTGACACCTGTGTTTTGTCATCATGAAAGACGTTTTGTGGCGGTATTCCCATGTTCTCATCCTGCAACAAAAGTGGTTGAGCATCAGTGCATTCAAGGTCTTCCTCTTCTGGGGCAGGGCTAGATGGTTGGGCCGGGGAAACCCTGCCAACAGAGTCATCAAATAGCATGAGACTTTCCTGCATGATTTGGGGCTCTGACTGCTTGGTTGATTTGCAAGGGGGTGAGGTGGAAGACTGATGGGCTGCAGGTGCCAACTCTGAGCTTTCTGCAGAGGACTGGGTGTTAGATACTGTGAAGGAACTGGAGGCACTGTCAGCCACCCAATCTAGTATAGCCTGTACATGTTCTGGCTTCACCATTCGTAGAGCGGCATTTGAGCCTATCAAATAACGCTGCAGATTCTGTCGCCTACTCGCACCAGAAGAAGGTGTTTGACTTGGAACAGTAGCTGAATGGCCACGTCCTCTTCCAGCAACAGGAGCTCCACCAACACCACCACGACCATGCCCATGTCCCTTATTTGATGTTCTCCTCATTTTTTGCGTTCACCCACCAAGCTGAAAGATTGGTCTCTCTCCGGTGTCAATTTACCTGCCACTAGTCGACAATTACGTTCGCTAAGGCAGTGCCCGTGTCATAAAAATGCTCTGTGGAACCAGAATAATGTTTTTTGGGTCCAAAATACACTGATTCGCAATTTCTATGTGGAAATGTAAAAAATTTTTGGGTACGCTGTATGCACAAATGTTTTGTGGAACAAGAACAAGTATTTTTGTAATAAGATACAGAAAATTTGTATTTAACTGCTGTAAATTGAAATTAATTATTTATACGCCGGATGCACAACTGTTTTTTCGGCCTAAAAAATGGTTAAAAAAACGCTGGCTCCCTCCACTCTGTTTTAATCCACGGTCACTGCGTCTGCGCCGTGCAATTTACTGTCACACCTGATATGAGTGGTATTTTCTGTAGTACTATTCTCATCAGTTTAATCCCTCTAACGTCCCCAATCTGGGTGCCATTTATTGAATAGATTTTTCGAACGGGGAGATGGTTAAAAAAACGCTGGCTCCCTCCACTCTGTTTTAATCCACGGTCACTGCGTCTGCGCCGTGCAATTTACTGTCACACCCGATATGAGTGGTATTTTCTGTAGTACTATTCTCATCAGTTTAATCCCTCCAACGTCCCCAATCTGGGTGCCATTTATTGAATAAATTTTTCGAACGGGGAGATGGTTAAAAAAACGCTGGCTCCCTCCACTTTGTTTTAATCCACGGTCACTGCGTCTGCGCCGTGCAATTTACTGTCACACCCGATATGAGTGGTATTTTCTGTAGTACTTTTCTCATCAGTTTAATCCCTCTAACGTCCCCAATCTGGGTGCCATTTATTGAATAGATTTTTCGAACGGGGAGATGGTTAAAAAAACGCTGGCTCCCTCCACTCTGTTTTAATCCACGGTCACTGCGTCTGCGCCGTGCAATTTACTGTCACACCCGATATGAGTGGTATTTTCTGTAGTACTATTCTCATCAGTTTAATCCTCTAACGTCCCCAATCTGGGGGCCATTTATTGAATAGATTTTTCGAACGGGAGATGGTTAAAAACGCTGGCTCCCTCCACTCTGTTTTAATCCACGGTCACTGCGTCTGCGCCGTGCAATTTACTGTCACACCCGATATGAGTGGTATTTTCTGTAGTACTATTCTCATCAGTTTAATTCCTGTTACGTCCCATATCAGGGATTGCCTTTTGTGAAAAAAATTTAGGCCGGGTACCTTCGACTGCCTTCACAGTGACAGACCAAACTCTCATACACTAAACTGAATTGATTTCAGGAACCGGGAGATGGAAAAAGCAGCTTGGTCGGTCCTCTTACTCCCAAATTGGGGCACTGCGCGTGCACAGAGCAATGTGCTGTGACACCGTATATGAGTGGTGTCTTAACTAGTACTATTCCTATCAGTTTAATCCCTGTTACGGACCCTATCCGGTCGAATTGATTAACCATTGTCGAATTAGCGAACCATTACGACATCATGAAATAATTTAGTTCTGAGCTCTGTACTTGCTTTGTATTGGAATTGATGGGGATTTTTTAATTGCCTGCATCATTTCTAATAAACTATTAAGAGACTTTATTATGATTTTTTATTTTATGTATTAAAAACCCATACAACATATAAAAAAAAGGTAAATTAATGTTTTTCTATGAAATATTATCCAGCCGTCCGATCGCTTTTGGTCTGACCATAATGAAGCAACGGCCTTATCATCTGGGGTGTGGCAACATTGCCAACACACTTATAGAGGTGATGATGATTGCTTCATTGTGATACGCAAGCCCCTTCACCACAACAAGGTAACGATCACGAAGGGGAATTGACACTTGTATGTGCCTTTTTTTTGGTTTGTTTTTGCAGCCACAGTGCTGCACCATAGGACAGAAAAATTAGGCATGTACACATGCCTGAAAAATAATGGCACTGTTGCAGCCGCTATTGTAGCAGCGGCCGGAAAATTTATGTTTTCCAGGCAGAAAAGTGACTAAAACATTGCGGCTTGAACCCTAGTTGGTGGTGGAGAATTCACGAAAGTCATCCGGTATGCAGACATTAAATACAGCAGCGTGGGGACCATTTTGAGGCCAAGGCATGTAATCAGGCCTTTGTTAGTCAAACGTATCCCCCACTGTCAGTCCCTTCGGGATCCATGCCTCATTCATCTTTATGAAGGTGAGGTAATCAACACTTTTTTGACCGAGGCGACTTCTCATGTCAGTGACAATGCCTCCTGCTGCACTGAAGGTCCTTTCTGACAGGACACTTGAAGCAGGGCAGGCCAGAAGTTCTATCGCGAACTGGGATAGCTCAGGCCACAGGTCAAGCCTGCACACCCAGTAGTGAAGGGGTTCATTGCTCCTCAGAGTGTCGATATCTGCTGTTAAGGCGAGGTAGTCTGCTACCTGTCGGTCGAGTCGTTCTCTAAGGCTGGATCCCGAAGGGCTGTGGCGATGAGTAGGACTGAAAAAGCTCTGCATGTCCTCCATCAACAACACATCTGTAAATCGTCCAGTCCTTGCCGCCGTGGTAGGAGGAGGATTACACTCACCTCTTCCCCTGTTAGATTCCCGTTGTGCTGTGACATCACCCTTATAAGCTGTGTAAAGCATATTTTTTAGTTTGGTTTTGAACTGCTGCATCCTTTCCGACTTTCGGTAATTTGGCAACATTTCTGCCACTTTCTGCTTATACCGGGGGTCTAGTAGCGTGGCCACCCAGTACAGATCGTTCTACTTTATCCTTTTTATACGTGGGTCCCTCAACAGACATGACAGCATGAAAGACCCCATTTGAACAAGGTTGGATGCAGAGCTACTCATTTCCCTGCCTCGTCCTCACTGATGTCATTGACGGTCTGTTCTTCCCCCAGCCACGTACAACACCATGGGTCCCAGATAGGTGACAACAACGAGCACCCTGGGGTGCCTGCTGTGGTTGGTCTTCCTCCTCCTCAAAGCCGCCACATTCCTCCTCTGACTCCTCTTCCTCATACTCCTCTTCCAGCGTTGCTGCAGGTCCGGCAAGCGATGATGACAAGGCTGTTTCTGGTGGTGATGGTGACCACAACTCTTCCTCTTCCTCTTCACGCTCATCTACAGCCTGATCCAGAACTCTTCGCAGGGCACGCTCCAGGAAGAAAACAAATGGGATGAGGTCGCTGATGGTGCCTTCGGTGCGACTGACTAGGTTTGTCACCTCCTCAAAAGGACGCATGAGCCTACAGGCATTGCGCATGAGTGTCCAGTAACGTGGCAAAAGATTCCCAGCTCCGCAGAGGCTGTCCTAGCACCCCGGTCATACAAATACTCGTTGACGGCTTTTTCTTGTTGGAGCAGGCGGTCGAACATTAGGAGTGTTGAATTCCAACGTGTCGGGCTGTCGCATATCAAGCGCCTCACTGGCATGTTGTTTCACCGCTGAATATCGGAAAAGTGCGCCATGGCCGTGTAGGAACGCCTGAAATGGCCACACACCTTCCTGGCCTGCTTGAGGACGTCCTGTAAGCCTGGGTACTTAGACACAAAACGTTGTACGATGAGATTCAACACATGTGCCATGCACGGCACATGTGACAACTTGCCCAAATTTAATGCCGCCAACAGATTGCTTCCATTGTCACACACCACTTTGCCGATCTCCAGTTGGTGCGGGGTCAGCCACTGATCCACCTGTGCGCTCAGGGCGGACAGGAGTGCTGGTCCTGTGTGGCTCTCTGCTTTCAGGCAAGTCAACCCCAAGATAGCGTGACACTGTCGTATCCGGGGATGTGGAATAGCCCCTGGGGAGCTGGGGGAATCAGTTGATGTGCAGCCAGACGCCGCAGCAGAAGAGGACTCAGCCGAGGAGGATATCGAAGAGGATGGAGTAGGAGTAGAGGAGGTGGCAGTAGGTCTGCCTGCAAGTCGTGGTGGTGTCACCAACTCCGCTGCGGAGCCACGCATTCCATGCTTGTCAGCCGTCAGCAGGTTGACCCAATGCGCAGTATACGTGATATACCTGCCCTGACCGTGCTTTGCAGACCAGGTATCAGTGGTCAGATGGACCCTTGCCCCAACACTGTATGCCAGAGATGCCATGACTTCCTTTTCAATGACATGGTAGAGGTTTGGGATTGCCTTTTTGAAAAAAAATTTCGTCCGGGTACCTTCCACTGTGGTGTCCCAATAGCGACAAATTTTTGAAGGCCTCAGACTCTACCAGCTGGTATGGTAAAAGCTGGCGGGCTAAGAGTTCCGTCAAGCCAGCTGTCAGTCGCCGGGCAAGGGGGTGACTTTGTGACATTGGCTTCTTATGCTCAAACATGTCCTTGACAGACACCTGACTGTGGGCAGATGAGCAGGAACTGCTGAAGGTGAGAGATGGAGTGGCGGGTGGTTGAGAGGGGGCAGGGAGGACAGCAGTGGTTGACGTGGCTGAAGATGCTGGACCAGGAGGAGCATGGTGGCTTTGAGTTTGTGTGCTGCTTGTACTCATGTGTTGATCCCATAGGCGCTTGTGATGTGAGATCATGTGCCTTCGCAAAGCAGTTGTACCAAGGTGGGTGTTGGACTTCCCACGACTCAGTTTCTTTTGGCACAGGTTGCAAATGGCATTGCTTTTATCAGAGGCAGACACACAAAAAAATGCCACACTGCTGAGCTTTGCAATGACGGCATTCTAGTGGTGGCAACAGCATGCGTTGACTGGCGTGCTGTCTGGCTGACCCCAGGTGCCGATACATGCTGTCTGACTGTGCCACTAACTCCTTGCGACGACCTCCCCCTGCTTCCAACTCGTCTCCTCATTCTCTCTGTCTCCCCTTCAGAACTTTCCCCTCTTCTTCTCTTCGAGCAGGCACCCACGTGGCATCCGTGGACACATCGTCATCATCAACCGCTTCACTTGTATCTGACACCTCAGCAAAGGAAGCAGCAGCGGGTACAACATCATCATCATCATCATCACACTGTACGTCCATGTGTGTAATCCTGCCTGACTGAGACATATCCCCGTAATCTACATCATCTGGCAATAATGGTTGCGCATCACCAATTGCATCCAACTGATGTGTAAATAACTCCTCTGACGGATCAAGTGAAGCGGCTGTGGTGGCTGTGGTGGTAGTGGTGGTGGTGGCGACGGGCGGGTGCGTGGTAACTTGAGAGCAGGTGACCGAAGCTGAGCTGGAGGAGGATGGTGCGCCAAGGTTCTTAGCGGAAGCTGTTGAAGATTGGGTGTCCTGTCTAAGCCAGTCAACTACGCCCTCTGAATTTTTCGGGTTCAGGGTACGTGGCCTCTGAAAACTGGGCATTATTCCAGGGACAGTGGAAATCACAGCACCACGACCACGACGGCCCCTGCGGGGTGGCCTGCCTCTGCCTGTCATTTTTTTTAGATAAGTGGTACTACGCGTGCTAGGTACTGTGCCACCCGGTATGAGTGGTTGGCACTGGCAGTGGGCACACTACAGTCAGTGGAAGCGGGCCTGACACACACTGGCAGCAGGCAAGCAACTGAATTTAGACTACTGTCTAAAAATTAAATGCCTTATTTATCGGCAAGCTACTGTGCCACCCGGTATCAGTGGTTGGCACTGGCAGTGGGCACACTACAGTCAGTGGAAGCGGGCCTGACACACACTGGCAGCAGGCAAGCAACTGAATTTAGACTACTGTCTAAAAATTAAATGCCTTATTTATCGGCAAGCTACTGTGCCACCCGGTATCAGTGGTTGGCACTGGCAGTGGGCACACTACAGTCAGTGGAAGAGGGCCTGACACACACTGGCAGCAGGCAAGCAACTGAATTTAGACTACTGTCTAAAAATTAAATGCCTTATTTATCGGCAAGCTACTGTGCCACCCGGTATCAGTGGTTGGCACTGGCAGTGGGCACACTACAGTCAGTGGAAGCGGGCCTGACACACACTGGCAGCAGGCAAGCAACTGAATTTAGACTACTGTCTAAAAATTAAATGCCTTATTTATCGGCAAGCTACTGTGCCACCCGGTATCAGTGGTTGGCACTGGCAGTGGGCACACTACAGTCAGTGGAAGAGGGCCTGACACACACTGGCAGCAGGCAAGCAACTGAATTTAGACTACTGTCTAAAAATTAAATGCCTTATTTATCGGCAAGCTACTGTGCCACCCGGTATCAGTGGTTGGCACTGGCAGTGAGCACACTACAGTCAGTGGAAGAGGGCCTGACACACACTGGCAGCAGGCAAGCAACTGAATTTAGACTACTGTCTAAAAATTAAATGCCTTATTTATCGGCAAGCTACTGTGCCACCCGGTATCAGTGGTTGGCACTGGCAGTGGGCACACTACAGTCAGTGGAAGCGGGCCTGACACACACTGGCAGCAGGCAAGCAACTGAATTTAGACTACTGTCTAAAAATTAAATGCCTTATTTATCGGCAAGCTACTGTGCCACCCGGTATCAGTGGTTGGCACTGGCAGTGGGCACACTACAGTCAGTGGAAGAGGGCCTGACACACACTGGCAGCAGGCAAGCAACTGAATTTAGACTACTGTCTAAAAATTAAATGCCTTATTTATCGGCAAGCTACTGTGCCACCCGGTATCAGTGGTTGGCACTGGCAGTGGGCACACTACAGTCAGTGGAAGAGGGCCTGACACACACTGGCAGCAGGCAAGCAACTGAATTTAGACTACTGTCTAAAAATTAAATGCCTTATTTATCGGCAAGTTACTGTGCCACCCGGTATCAGTGGTTGGCACTGGCAGTGGGCACACTACAGTCAGTGGAAGTGGGCCTGACACACACTGGCAGCAGGCAAGCAACTGAATTTAGACTACTGTCTAAAAATTAAATGCCTTATTTATCGGCAAGCTACTGTGCCACCCGGTATCAGTGGTTGGCACTGGCAGTGGGCACACTACAGTCAGTGGAAGCGGGCCTGACACACACTGGCAGCAGGCAAGCAACTGAATTTAGACTACTGTCTAAAAATTAAATGCCTTATTTATCGGCAAGCTACTGTGCCACCCGGTATCAGTGGTTGGCACTGGCAGTGGGCACACTACAGTCAGTGGAAGCGGGCCTGACACACACTGGCAGCAGGCAAGCAACTGAATTTAGACTACTGTCTAAAAATGAAATGCCTTATTTATCGGCAAGCTACTGTGCCACCCGGTATGAGTGGTTGGCACTGGCAGTGGGCACACTACAGTCAGTGGAAGAGGGCCTGACACACACTGGCAGCAGGCAAGCAACTGAATTTAGACTACTGTCTAAAAATTAAATGCCTTATTTATCGGCAAGCTACTGTGCCAACCGGAATCAGTGGTTGGCACTGGCAGTGGGCACAGTACAGTCAGTGGAAGCGGGCCTGACACACACTGGCAGCAGGCAAGCAACTGAATTTAAACTACTGTCTAAAAATTAAATGCCTTATTTATCGGCAAGCTACTGTGCCACCCGGTATCAGTGGTTGGCACTGGCAGTGGGCACACTACATTCAGTGGAAGAGGGCCTGACACACACTGGCAGCAGGCAAGCAACTGAATTTAGACTACTGTCTAAAAATTAAATGCCTTATTTATCGGCAAGCTACTGTGCCACCCGGTATCAGTGGTTGACACTGGCAGTGAGCACACTACAGTCAGTGGAAGAGGGCCTGACACACACTGGCAGCAGGCAAGAGCAACTGAATTTAGACTACTGTCTAAAAATTAAATGCCTTATTTATCGGCAAGCTACTGTGCCACCCGGTATCAGTGGTTGGCACTGGCAGTGGGCACACTACAGTCAGTGGAAGCGGGCCTGACACACACTGGCAGCAGGCAAGCAACTGAATTTCGACTACTGTCTAAAAATGAAATGCCTTATTTATCGGCAAGCTACTGTGCCACCCGGTATCAGTGGTTGGCACTGGCAGTGGGCACACTACAGTCAGTGGAAGAGGGCCTGACACACACTGGCAGCAGGCAAGCAACTGAATTTAGACTACTGTCTAAAAATTAAATGCCTTATTTATCGGCAAGCTACTGTGCCACCCGGTATCAGTGGTTGGCACTAGCAGTGGGCACACTACAGTCAGTGGAAGAGGGCCTGACACACACTGGCAGCAGGCAAGCAACTGAATTTAGACTACTGTCTAAAAATTAAATGCCTTATTTATCGGCAAGTTACTGTGCCACCCAGTATCAGTGGTTGGCACTGGCAGTGGGCACACTACAGTCAGTGGAAGAGGGCCTGACACACACTGGCAGCAGGCAAGCAACTGAATTTAGACTACTGTCTAAAAATAAATGCCTTATTTATCGGCAAGCTACTGTGCCACCCGGTATCAGTGGTTGGCACTGGCAGTGGGCACACTACAGTCAGTGGAAGCGGGCCTGACACACACTGGCAGCAGGCAAGCAACTGAATTTCGACTACTGTCTAAAAATTAAATGCCTTATTTATCGGCAAGCTACTGTGCCACCCGGTATCAGTGGTTGGCACTGGCAGTGGGCACACTACAGTCAGTGGAAGAGGGCCTGACACACACTGGCAGCAGGCAAGCAACTGAATTTAGACTACTGTCTAAAAATTAAATGCCTTATTTATCGGAAAGCTACTGTGCCACCCGGTATCAGTGGTTGGCACTGGCAGTGGGCACACTACAGTCAGTGGAAGAGGGCCTGACACACACTGGCAGCAGGCAAGCAACTGAATTTAGACTACTGTCTAAAAATTAAATGCCTTATTTATCGGCAAGTTACTGTGCCACCCAGTATCAGTGGTTGGCACTGGCAGTGGGCACACTACAGTCAGTGGAAGAGGGCCTGACACACACTGGCAGCAGGCAAGCAACTGAATTTAGACTACTGTCTAAAAATAAATGCCTTATTTATCGGCAAGCTACTTTGCCACCCGGTATCAGTGGTTGGCACTGGCAGTGGGCACACTACAGTCAGTTGAAGTCGGCCTGACACACACTAGCAGCAGGCAAGCAGCTGAAATTACACTAAAGTCTAAAAATTAAATGCCTTATTTATCGGCAAGTTACTGTGCCACCCAGTATCAGTGGTTGGCACTGGCAGTGGGCACACTACAGTCAGTGGAAGAGGGCCTGACACACACTGGCAGCAGGCAAGCAACTGAATTTAGACTACTGTCTAAAAATTAAATGCCTTATTTATCGGCAAGCTACTTTGCCACCCGGTATCAGTGGTTGGCACTGGCAGTGGGCACACTACAGTCAGTGGAAGTGGGCCTGACACACACTAGCAGCAGGCAAGCAACTGAAATTACACTAAAGTGTAAAAATTAAATGCCTTTTTTATGCAAAGTACTGTGCCACACGGGATGACAGGGATGGGCACTGGCAGTGGGCACACTACAGTCAGTTGAAGTCGGCCTGACACACACTAGCAGCAGGCAAGCAGCTGAAATTACACTAAAGTGTAAAAATTAAATGCCTTTTTATGCAAAGTCCTGTGCCAGCCGGTATGAGTGGTGGAGCACTGGCAGTGGGCACACTACAGTCAGTGGAAGTCAGCCTGACACACACTGGCAGGCAACTAACCTTAGATTAAAGTGTAAGAATTAAGTGCCTTTTTTATGTAAAGTCCTGTGCCACACGGGATGACAGGGGTGGGCACTGGCAGTGGGCACACTACAGTCAGTTGAAGTCGGCCTGACACACACTAGCAGCAGGCAAGCAGCTGAAATTACACTAAAGTGTAAAAATTAAATGCCTTTTTATGCAAAGTCCTGTGCCAGCCGGTATGAGTGGTGGCACTGGCAGTGGGCACACTACAGTCAGTGGAAGTCAGCCTGACACACACTGGCAGGCAACTAACCTTAGATTAAAGTGTAAAAATTAAATGCCTTTTTTGATGCAAAGTCCTGTGCCACACGGGATGACAGGGGTGGGCACTGGCAGTGGGCACACTACAGTCTGTGGGCCTGCAGCTCCTCACACACAGGCAGGCCAGGCAACTGCAATATGTATATAAAGGAAAAAAAAAAGCAGACTAATGTTGCAGCCCTAAAAAGGGCTTTTTGGGGTGCTGTCAGGACGCTGTCCTTACAGCAGAGATCAGATGAGTCTTTCAGGACTGGAGTGGACACTGAATTCACTAGCCTAGCTATCGATTTCCCAATGAACCAGTCCCGGACCGCCGTACGCAGGATTGCGTCCTGCGGGCGGCCGGGATCTTCTGAGTGGACGCATCGGCGCGTCCTCTCGCGAGACCCGTGAGTTCCTGTGAATGCGCGCGCACGCGCACGTGCGTTCACAGGGGCGCGCGTCTCGAGAGCTGAACTACAGCCTGCCAGCGATGATCCATCGCTGGCAGGCTGTAGATGCGATATAAATCGCATCAAACATGTATACCAGACGCTGTTTTGTGAACAGCGTCTGGTATACCTGCTACCTGGTTCTCTGGTGGTCCCATTTGCTGGGATCGACCACCAGAGGACCAGGTAACACAGTAAAGTTGCACCAAACACTACACTAACCCCCCCACCCCCTCACCTATTAACCCCTTGATCACCCCATCTAGACCCCCTGATCACCCCCCTGTCATTGATCACACCCCTTGTAAGGCTTCATTCAGACGTCCATATGTGTTTTGCGGATCCGCGGATTCACGGATCCGTGGATCCAATCCGCGGATCCGATCCGCTGATCCGATCCGCAGATCCTCAAAACACGGACACCGGCAATGTGCTTTCCGCATTTTGCAGATCCGCACATTGCCAGAACTATATAGAAAATGCTTGTTCTTGTCCGCAATTGCGGACAAGAATAGGACATGTTCTATATTTTTGCGGAACGGAAGTGCAGACCCAGAAGCGCGGATCCGTAATTCCGGATCCGAGCGGGACAAAGTCTGTCCCCATAGAAATGAATGGGTCCGCAATTCCGTTCCGCAAACAGAATTGCGGACGTGTGAATGGGGCATAAGGGTCCCTTATCACCGCCAGTTAGTTAGCTACTTAGCCCACCGCCAGGCAGTCACTGATTTTGGCAGAGATTTTTTCATCCACATTGACCGATGCGAATGAAAAAATCTGTGCCGTTCATTTTTTTTTTTTTCAGCGCAGAGGCTGAACGGAAAAAAAAAATCTCATTACCCGTATGCTCAATATACGGAGAATCGCAGAAACTCCTAATGCTGGCCATACGTGTAATGATTGCGGAGACCCTCAAATGCCAGGGCAGTACAAAAACCCCACATGTGACCCCATTTTAGAAAGAAGACACCCCAGGGTATTCCGTGAGGGGTATGGTGAGTTCATGCAAAATTTTATTTTTTGTCACAAGTCAGTGGAATATGAGACTGTAAAAAAAAAAAATATATCAATTTCCGCTAACTTGTGCCAAATTTTTTTTTTCTGTGAACTCGCCATGCCCCTCACAGAATACCTTGGGGTGTCTTCTTTCCACAATGGGGTCACTTGTGGGGTATTTATACTGCCTTGGCATTTTAGGGGTCCTAAAGCGTGAGAATCCAAATGCGTAAAAATGGCCTGTGAAATCCTAAAGGTACTCATTGGTTTTAGGGCCCCTTTGCGCATCTTGGCTGCAAAAAAGTGTCACTCATGTGGTATCGCCGTACTCAGGAGAAGTAGGGCAATGTGTTTTGGGGTGTATTTTTACATATACCCATACTGGGTGAGAGAAATATCTCTGTAAATTGACAACTTTGAATAAAAAAATGTAAAAGTTGTCTTTTACAGCGATATTTCTCACACACAGCATGGGTATATGTAAAAATACACCCCAAAACACATTGCCCTACTTCTCCTGAGTACGGCGATACCACATGAGTGACACTTTTTGCAGCCTGGATGCGCAAGGGGCCCTAAAACCAATGAGTACCTTTAGGATTTCACAGGCCATTTTTACATTTGAATTCTCACACTTTAGGGCCCCTAAAATGCCAGGTGAGTATAAATACCCCACATGTGACCCCATTTTGGAAAGAAGACACCCCAAGGTATTCCGTGAGGGGCATGGTGAGTCCACAGAATTTTTATTTTTGGCACAAGTCAGCGGAAATTGTTTTTTATTTTTTTTGTTTTTACAAAGTCTCATATTCCACTAACTTGTGACAAAAATAAAATTTTACATGAACTCACCATACCTCTCACAGAATACCTTGGGTGTCTTCTTTCCAAAATGGGGTCACATGTGGGGTATTTATACTGTCCTGGCATTTTAGGGGCCCCTAAAGCGTGAGAAGAAGTCTGGAATCCAAATGCGTAAAAATGCCCTGTGAAATCCTAAAGGTACTCATTGGTTTAGGGCCCTTTGCGCACCTAGGCTGCAAAAAGTGGCACACATGTGGTATCGCCAGTACTCAGGAGAAGTAGGGCAATGTGTTTGGGGTGTATTTTTATATATACCCATACTTTGTGTGAAAAATATCTCTGTAAACGATAACTTTTAAAAAATTTTATACAAAGTTGACAATTTACAGAGATATTTCTCTCACCCAACATGGGTATATGTAAAAATACACCCCAAAACACATTGCCCTACTTCTCCTGAGTATGGCGATACCACATGAGTGACACTTTTTGCAGCCTGGGTCACAAAGGGCCCAAATTCCAACGAGTACCTTTAGGTTTTACATGGCGGCTCACAATTTAGCCCTGCCCAAAATGCCAGAACAGTAAACACACCCCACAAATGACCCCATTTCGGAAAGTAGACACCCCAAGGTATTCACTGAGGGGCATAGTGAGTCCGTCTGAGATTTTTTTTTTTTTTGCCAGAAGTTATCAGAAATTGAAACTTTTTTTTTTCTCAGAAAGTGTCATTTTCTGCTAACTTGTGAAAAAAAATGAAATGATACATGAACTCACCATGCCCCTCCGCGAATACTTTGGGGTGTCTTATTTCCGAAATGGTGTGATTTGGGGGGTATTTATACTATCCTGGCTTTCTAGCACCTGAAGAAACATGACAGGCGCTCAGAAAGTCAGAGCTGCTTCAAAATGCCGAAATTCACTTTTTTGCACCATAGTTTGTAAACGCTATAACTTTTACCCAAACCAATAAATATACACTTATTGGACTTTTTTTTTATCAAAGACATGTAGAACAATAAATTTAGAGAAAAATTTATATAGAAATGTAGTTTTTTTTTGGAAAATTTTACAACAGAATTTTTTTGCAAAAATTTCGGTAATTTTTGATTAATAGCAAAAAAAGTAAAAATGTCAGCAGCAATGAAATACCACCAAATGAAAGCTCTATTAGTGAGAAGAAAAGGAGGTAAAATTCATTTGGGTGGTAAGTTGTATGACGGAGCAATAAACGGTGAAAATAGTGTAGTGCGGAATTGTAAAAAGTGGCCTGGTCATTAAGGGTGTTTAAGCTAGGGGGGCTGAAGCGGTTAAATCAGCAGCAACTACACTCTCCCTCCTCTCACTAAGACTGCAGCTTCAGAATGAATCTAAAATGGATGCTGTGCAGGAGATGGGAGGGTCTGGGAGGGAGGGTATGCTGCTGATTGGCTGGAATGTGTCTGCTGACTGTGAGGTACAGGGTCAAAGTTTGCTCAATGATGATGTATATTTAAAATTAGAATATCGTGCAAAAGTCCATTTATTTCAGTATGCAAATTAAAAGGAATTGCATTAATGCAGCTTAAAATTAGAATTTTGATAAAAGGTTCAATATTCTAGGCTCAAAGTGTTACACTCTAGTCAGGTAATTAATCCATACCCCCTAAGCAAAGGGTACCTCAAAATTGTAACTTTGGGGTTTCATAAGCTGTAAGCCATAATCATCCAAATTATAACAAATAAAGGCTTGAAATATCTCGCTTTGCATGTAATGAGTCTATCTCATATATTAGTTTCACCTTTTAAGCTGCATTACTGAAATAAATGAACTTTGCACAATATTCAATTTTTTCGGGTTTCACCTGTATTTAATGGTCCTTATTTTAAGTTGACGTGACCCTGGCTTGACCTTGATTGGTAACTGTTGTTCTACTTGTCTGACCTCTGGTTGTCTCGTGGCTCCCTTCTCATTATTTGGCCTGTCTCAGCCTGGCCACAATCCTTGTGCTCATGTCCTTACTATGCTTCTGATTCGTAAGAGTTGCTACCACCAATCAGTGACTATTCTGGGGACCACAACCTTGGAGTCAGACTAGAGAAGTGCATACTACTTTGGAGAAGTTAAAAATGAACAGGGAGATTCCTTAGACTCTGCACACCAGTCTAGTCATCACGAAACTGACTGTGGCTAAGAGAATCCACATTTCCAGTGAGAGACATTGTATATGGGTTCCATACTAGTTAAAATTCCTGGAGAAAAAAAAAAATGTATAGTCAATCCTTAAAATAGGTAATCAATGTGTGGATCCCCTCCCAGACCAGTTGAACGGGACTGAGTTACACATACATAAATTAGCAGCTGTGTCTGGATAAATTTACCCACTGGAGTACTGTGTCCCCTTTGCACTGTTGATTAGTAGAGTTTCCCAACAAATGACATACTGATGACCAATCTACCCTAACAAAAGTGTAAGGAAATACTACAGTCACCATCTATAACCACAGCTAGCAAACTCAGAAACTGTTATCAGTCATCCTTAACCACTCTAGTTGGTAGGAAGTTAAGGTTGTTTCACCAGATCCTGTTGTGAGGCCATATGCACTTGGGTGCTACAGACCCTGGTTACATATGCAGAGTAAAAAAATGGTGTAAATTCAGGGGGTGCAAAGAGTAGTAGATAAACAGGGTCAAAACCCAGAGAGAAAAATAGAACTGAAACAGCAGATGAGGGGTTAATCCAGAAGTTAGCCACATTCACAATACCAGGAAAATCAGTAGAAGCTAATTCAGCAGACGAGGGGTTAATCCAGAATGCAAGCCACAGTCAGATATCAGGAGTCCAAATGCAGTAGAAGTGAGTAGCACAAAACAAAGCAGCCAGAGAGCAAAATCACAATCTTAAATGCCCACCTAGCTCTGGAATTGGACACAGGGCCAGGAACCTAATTGTCTCAGTCTCCAGCCTTGCTGACAGGTTGACCAGCCAGGGCTTGACTAGTCAGCATGGCAACCCTCCCATCACAGCAACAAACAGTATCTTGGCTGTGTGAACTCCTGACAGAAAGCCAATTCATTTTTTTATTTATTTTTTTCCACAGAAAACTTCTTTCACTACAGTATGTTTCCATGTTGTCTTTGTGCCATCTGGCTCAGACTTAAACAGTACATTATTCTTTTTTTTATGTGTAAATAGCATTGGACTCAGCTTTGGTCTCCGCTTTCTTTCTACCAGCCACATGTAGAGCCCTGGAGCAGGGGTACTTTGAAGTCTGAAGATTTGTGGACATTTGTCTGTCTGCCTTACATAAAGTAATCAACTCCTTACTTTATTTCACTTTAAAGGGTTAACTTACATTGACTTATACTGTTTAATACTGTGTAACTGCATTTTATACATATATTGTCATATATATCCTGCTCATTTGCACTGTATTTGCACAGCACTGGGAAAAGGGTTAATGAACACTAAGAGACTTTTGGGACTTTCTAGCTAATAATAAGAAGCTAGTAATTTTCCACAGTTACCTTAAATCAGTTATCCAACCTATAATGCCCCCCTAAAATGCCCGGGCACAGCATACAGGTAATACTTACCCCACTGCCCGGCACCAGCGCCGCACAAACACTGCTACATCTCCCCATCGTGCGGATCAAAACATCCAGCGACGGGGGAAGCAGCCAATAGCAGGCCATGAGGGGGACGAGCCTCCCTAGCATAATGGGTCACTCTATCAGCAGTAATTAGCCCTTTGCAATAGTCCTTCTGGGGTACTGCCAGAAAGCCGGCTGCTCTTATACAGCACCTCTTCATTCTGGCAATGTTATGGCATTAAATGTAATGATTTATTATGTTTATGTACTTAATAGGCAGCCAAACATTTAAACAATTGACAGACTGTTTAGGTTACCAGGGTGATGGACCTGGTCTGCCCCCTGGTTACTTGGTCAGTGTTTTCTGTTTTCCGTTCAAACGCGCTGTAAAAACGCTCAAGTGAGAACCAGGGCCATAGGAAAGCATTGGTTTTCATGTGTTGAGCGTTTTACAGCGCGTTTGAACGCGCTGTAAAACGCTCAGGTGTGAACTTAGGGTAAGAAAAGAGATAAGACTGTCCAGAACCTTATCCAGACTGTGCATTGTATTCAGACAGCAAGGTTTTACACTTGTTTAAGGCAGAAAGACTTTGCAAATTGGCCACCCGTATCTAAGTTCTGCACGCCTCAGTCCAGGAACTGCATAATAAGTTAATATGAACCTAACTGCATGGCTGTGGTTCTGCTGTGAAAATGTAGTGTCCTTTAGAGAGAGAGTAAAGGAGTACTTCAACCACCATCATTTGTTGCTGCCATGTACTCTGTCATTAAGAGAGGAGTACACTGTTATATACCTTGGAATGTGCCTTTGCAGCTATATGTAATACTACACCTATCATCAGAATTTGCTTATTGCAACTAACAGTTCCATTTATTGACTCTACCTTTTATATATCAACTTCTGCATCCACACCCCTGCCTTGCAGCCAGCCAAACCATCTATCATCAAGGGCACCCCAATTACCAACAGGCAGGTGTCCCAATACCAGGGCGTGCCCTAAAGGAAGAAAGGGTGCACACTGCATTCACTGCACAGCCCAGGGAGAGACAGGACTGCCTACTGCTCTCAAAGCTACTGTACAACTACCACTCCCATGCTCTCTGCCCGGGACCTCCCCTGCAGCTCTCTACACCTGCAGCGTTCATTTGAATCGATGGCATGCTACATTTCAACTGCAGCGACCACAGCAAGGATAACATACATGCCTAAATAACGTTTTTCATAGCAATAAGTTCTGATTTCGGGGGTGAGAGAAACCCCTTCTAATGTGCTGGATTAAATATCTGAGTAAACGTTTCAGAGCAAAGTGACAGCAACAGTATTTTCAGGATTAGCACCCAGCAGGGCTGACTTACGTGCAGGACTTACAGCACTCACATATTAATTTAGGAGTTAAGTAGAGGTCAGAGTTACTTTACAGAATTACTGGATGCATTTATTTGCCTTGCAGTCAATCACAAAGCCACCACCCTCTGTGATAATACATCTTCGTTTGCCCTTAATATGCTCAGTTCAAAGTTCACTTTGGTTCGTAGATGATATGTACAAGAAACAAGAAACTGAGCTCCAAGTTTCCTCTTTCTACATTGCTGCCTGTTTTATGAGTAATCCTCACCTAATAAAATATAGTTACAATGTTAACTGTTTATATACCAAGTCAAGGTCTAAAGGTGTCATAGGGAAATATGATTATGTTCACTTCTTGTTTAGAGGTACCAGGACTAACATATATGAGATTTACATTATGGGTAAGGCCTTATATACTGTACTTTCAATCGTAGAATGCAGGACAAACTGTACGGTTGATGATTATAAGGTTATATTCACACATATTGTTGTTAGATTATTTTAGATATGGACACCAATTAATATAAACAAAATGATTTCTCATTGGTAAAAAATCGCCAGCAGCCCCCTATGAACCTGTGCACGCATTTCGCATGAGTAGCACCAGCAGCCATATACAGTATAGTATATGATAAGCAAATTATATTCTGGTACAATATGGCCAGTGTTCAGTATTTATGTCACTGCAGAAAAACTGTAGTAAAAGTCAGGGAGTGACAGTATCTATGGCACAATGAATCCTTCTGAAGAATGCTGGGAAAACCCACATGTAATATGCAGTAATGTGATTTTAGATGTACAGAGCTGTAATATGGCACCCCTAGAAAGTCAGAATTCAAAGGCTTCCAAAAGGTTTTTCTTTTTCTAGATTTCATATGCTCCGTCACATGCAGAAAGACTGCCAGAAGATAATAAGATATTTTTAAAGGGGTTTTCCAGAACTTGGATATCGATGACCTATCCTCAGGATAGCTCATCAATATCAGATTGGTGGGGGTCCGACACCTGGCACCCCCACGATCAGTTGTTTAAGGCAGTGAATGGAGATGGAAACAGAAGGCTCTGTCCACTGTAATATCAGGCGCCTGTGGATAAAGCCTTCTGCTTTTAACGTCATCCACTGTATACTTTCCTGCATCAGCAGCCGCCCAAAACAACTAATTGGGTGCCCCACTGATCTAATATTGATGACCCATCTTAAGGTCATTTATATGTAAGTCCCCAAAGAGGAAGAGGTCTGCGCCTTTTGATACATTTGGTGCATGTTACTTATTGTACTTCTCTCTAAGGCCTCATGCACACGACCGTTGTTTGTTTCCGCGTCTGTTCCGTTTTTTTCATGGATAGGATGCTTCCCCATTCATTTCTATAGGTCTGTCAAAAAATGGGGATGGTCAACCGTTTTTGTTCTGCATCCGTGGTCCGTGTTTACATTCCGTCAAAAAAATAGAGCATGTCCTATTTTTTTCACGTTTGCGGACAAGGATAGGCATTATTACAGTGGATCTGCAATAATAACGGATCCGCCCAAAAACAGGCCCGTCGTCTGTTTTTTTGGACGGACGCAAAATTTGCGGACGGAACGGACGCGGAAACAAACAACTGTTGTGTGCATGAGGCCTAACACTAATGTATAAAATGCCAGTCTTCATAAACTCCTCCTCACCCCCTTGTGTTTTTAGCTACTTTCTCTTGTGGTTGAAAATAAAGTTCAGCTGTCTGCTGCACCAGTACCTTAAGGTGAGTGGGACTTTTAGTCTGTCTCTGCTATGAGTAAATGGAAAAGTACCTAGTCTCAACTGATATACAGTTCACACATTTTCTATCACCAGAAGTTAAAGTGATATTCCGATTGTTACAAGTTATCCCCTATCCACAGGATAGGGGATAACTATTAGATCGGTGGGGGTCCTACCACTGGGACCTCCACCAATCACGAGAACAGGGTCCTTGTACCCCCTGCAGCCAGTGTCGGACTGAGGTACCTAGGGCCCACCAGGAAAATTTATTTTGGGGGCCCACAGTATGGATACATTCAAATATAATAAATAATCTAACCAGTTTTTTATATGAACATAGGCTGGTTGAGGTGCAGTACATTGAATATATGTATGTAGTGCAGTAAATCTAATGTGTTTAGTGCCACTTGTGCAGGGGGTGGGAGACTAGGGGCCCACTTTGCTCAGGGGCCCACCGGGGGATTCCCCTGAACCCCTGTGGGCCAGTCCGAGCCTGCCTGCAGCCACCCTGAAATGAACGGAGCGGCTTGTCGCACATGTGTGTGGTCGCTACATTCATTTCTTTGGGAATCCCAGACATAGGTGAGAGCTGTACTCGGCTATCTCCGGAACTCCCATGGAAATGAATGGAGCGACCATGTGCATGTGTGACAGGCTGTTCTTTTAGGGGGGATACCCCTTTAAGGATGTTGATCAGATATATGTTAAATGTCAAAATATTTAATCAGATCAAACTGTATTTGCCTTTCAGCACTGTTAAATAAAAAAGACTTCCGGATGAAAGTGAAAACAAATGAGTTACATTCTTTCCAATCATTAAACACAAGATAGTATATAACTACTCACACCCTTCAGTCAGTATTTCATAGAAGCACCTTCTGAGACAAATCTACCCTTCAGTCTGTATGGATACGTCTCTGTTGGCTGTACAATAGTCTGGACTGACCACAGGAAAATAAGGTAAAAAAAAAAAGCTTAATTTGGGACATAGTGATCCTGAAAGTGTTGGGTTCCTTGAAACCTGATTAGGAAGATATAACTGTATCACTTTTATAGAAATGATGGCAGCTCTACCTGAATACTCCGGCTGCTCATAGAGACCTGCATTAAATTCATGTAAAGCCGTAAACCAAAAATTGCTGGCTTGTCAGCGCTGTACTGGTGTACAGATTTAACTGGCTGTGGCAGACAACACTGCACAGGAAAGAGCACTCATCGCTGCTCCTGCCTGTGCTCCCCTCAAGATTGGCTTAAAGGGGTTGTCCGGGCTTTAAATATTGATGAGCTATCCTCTGGATAAGTCATCAATATCAGATGAGCGGGGGTCCGACACCCAGCACCCCCGCTGATCAGCTGTATGAGGACACGACGTGCGCATATGCCGTTTACTGTCTCTCTTCCTGTTCACTGCTGCTGTCTATGGCAAAGCAGCGGTGAACAGGAAGAGAGAAGGAAGACGGCAAGTGCACACTGCGTGCGCTGTCTCCTCATACAGCCGATCGGCGAGGATAGGTCATCAGTATTAAAAGCCATGACAACCACTTTAATTCAGGCATAGAACATCAGTACAGGAGCTTTGAGCTGAGAGAAGCGGGCACGGGCAGGAGCCTGATCCTCTCAGCTAAATCATGGCAAAGCACATAGAGGGTACAGGGCACGAGGGAGCACAGGCAGGAGCAGCTATAAGCAGCTAGCAGGAGCAGCGTTCACCACATCAGCCAGGAATCCTTACACCAGGATCAAAAACTGCCTGTTATAGTCTCCTTGTGGGACCATTAATTATTATTAAAAAGTAAAAAAAAAAAAAAAATTTAAATAAATAAGAATAAATAGGTATTTTTCCAATTGAAAATATGCTTTACGATGAAAAAAAAAAAAGCAAAAATAAAATCTCCCCCACATGTTGGTATTGCCGCGTTCATAAAAACCAGCACTACAGAAATATAATGTCAATTATCACCTACAGTGAACGCCATAAAAAAGAGAGCAAACCTACTAATTTCTTCTTAGTTGCCACCGAAAAAACGTAATAACAAGTGATCAAAAAGCATATTGCTGTAATCAGACTGACCCAGAGAATAAATATATCATGTTATTTATACTAAAAAATGAACGCTGTAAAATTTATAATGTAAAAACTCAGTGGCAGCATTGCTGTTTTTTTCCCATCTAAGGGCTCAAGCACACGACCGTATGTACTTTGCAGTGCGCACAAAAACGGATCCGCAAAAAATTCAGGATGACATCCGTGTTTTGCGGAACGGAACAGCTGTCCCCTAATAGAACAGTACTATCCTGGTCCGTAGTACGAACAATAGGGGCTCATGCACACGACCATGGGGCATCCGCATTGGACCGCATGGGGTCCGAGATCCGCATCCGACGGTCCGCACCACAAAAAAAAGTGCATGCACTACTTTTTTGCGGTGTTGAATTACGGCCAGAAACACCATGGAAGTACTCCGTAGTGCTTCCGTGGGCTTCCAATCGGTGACCCGTGTATTGCGGACCCGCTGTATGCGGGTCGCAATGCGGCCATGGGCAGCACACGGAACAGAAATACGGACATATGGAAATGGAATGCACACTGAATAACTTCAGTGGTTTTTTTTTTGCGCACCCATTGAAATTAATGGTTCCACATACGGTCCCTAAACAAAATGGAACGGACACGGAAAGAAAATACGTTTGTGTACATGAGTCCTAACTCCCAGAAACAGTTAAAAGTTAATCAGAAAGTTATGTGTACCCCAAAATGACACCATTAAAAACTACAACTTGCCCTGTAAGAAAACAAGCCCTCATACAGCTACATAGTCGGAAAAATAAAAAAAAGTTCTAGCTCTTGGAAGATGACAATGAAAAAATAAAGTAAAGCTCTTGGTCAGTAAGGCCCAAAACAGGCTGGTCACTAAGGGGTTAATTAATAAGGTATATTGCAAAAATGATTTCAGGGATATTTAGAACAGTTTTAAAGAAAATTGTCTGAAAGTCTAATAACTGTAATGAATGAAGATAACTTTAAATTGCCTGCAACGACAACTCTTTAGAGTCTTGATAAATGTCATAAAAGCCAGAGCAATTTAAAGAGCATCTGTCAGCAGATTTGTACCTATGAAACCCTGACCTGTTACATGTGCGTTTGGCAGCTGAAGGCATCTGTGCTGGTCTCATGTACATATGTGGCCGCATTGCTGAGATAAATGATGTTTTAATATATGCAAATTAGCCTCTAGGAGCAACAGGGGTGTTGCCGTTACACCTAGAGACTATGCTCTCTCTGCAACTGCTGCACCATTTGCACTTTTATTGACAGGACCAGGCAGTATATTCTTCATCATGCCTGGCTCTGTCAATCAAAGTACAAAGGCGGAGAGAGATCAGACCCTCTACGATCAATGGCAACGCCCCCATTGCTCCTAGAGGCTCATTTGCATATTTCAAAACATGATTATTATCAGCAATGTGGGAACAAATGAACAAAGGGCCAACACAGATGCCTTCAGCTGCCACGTGCACATGGAACAGCTCAGCCAGGTTCATAGGTAGAAATCTGCTGACAGATGCCCTTTAATATTGTAACTCAATATAATGTCCAAAGAGGGGGAAGAGTTTTTTTTTTTAATGATATTTTTATCGGAACTGTAACATTAATGAGTGATGCTATCATCTGTAACTACAAAACCCTTCTCTACAGTCTTTATAAATGCAATGCATTCTGAGCCTACCATACAAGGTTATAATCTTACTAGGGCCTCTGACTAATTATTTGGCAACGAGCACAGAGGAAGAACAGTGAAGGTACAGGGGCAGCGTTACTCATCCTATAGATGATTTAAATTAGTCAGGCTGTCTAGACCTCCACCAGATTTATCACAGCGGCTCAGGCTGGATGATAAATGTGGTTCAGGTATAGATGCTTTTGTATAGCTTTATACCAACCTTTATGCAAGAATTGTAGTGCAATTTTGGAGCAAAATGTGAGACTGTACCTCCTTTCCTGCCAAGCAATGCCCTTTACTGATAAGTCACACCCCATGAGCTAGGTCCAGTGTATTTATTAAACGTTAGATGCAACAAATTTTGCCAGAAATGAACCAAATTGTATCAAATTTGAGTGCAGTTTATGTTCTATGTGCACTCACATTAGTAACTGTAGCAATAGTTTTTAAAAATAAGTAACACTATTATAATATGGTACTGTAAGTCCAACAATATTCTGTAAAAACTTAGGGGGGTAATCTATTATCAGATATATGCCAATTTTTGGCGCATATCTGTCGCAGATTGTGGCACAAAGGTCTTTTCCTTGCTCACGCCAGGTCTAAAACGGGGAACATGGTGTGGGCGGGCTGGTAGACCCCTCTCATTTATTATTTTCTATGCCTGGTTTAAGTGTAGAAAATGGTCTAAATCTATGGAGTAGATTTAGACAGGTGGTGGATATGCCAAAGTTATGTAGAGGCCGGCACCACAGGGCATTAAGAGCGGCGTCTAAAACGCTGGTCTTAATAAATGACCCCCTCAAAGTGTACTTCTATTGTACTAGAGTTATTAGATTTTGAAAAGGCAGCTCTTCATGTTATAAGTAAAGTTCATGTGAACACCTTTAATGCTTAAAGCCTAGGGACACTTTCGGGGAATATTTTTTTTTATGATTGCATATTGGAAAATCAGTCTGTTTTGCAAGCTGTCACAGTCTATTTTCTTTGAATCTCATCATCTGACAGCTCATGTAGCTCTGATCTCCTGACCTCATAAACATTTATTATATCTCAATTCTTATCAAACTAATAATTTTATGGCTTATATGTTTATGAGGTCAGGAGATCGGAGATAAGAACTACATGAGCTGTCAGATGATGAGATTCAAAGAAAACAGACTGTGACAGCTTTCAAACAGATTGATCTTTAACCTTTTCTACTCAGAAATGGCTGAACATTTTTAATAAAGACCAATTGAAAAAAATGAATTTTAGCCTAATGGGTAAATTGCTAAAAAAAAATGCTCCCGAAGATGTCCCTAGCCTTTAAATTAAAGATCTTTGGACATGAGGAACTCTCTAAGCTAAAATTCGATGCAGGGTTTTTAACCACAATTGTTTCAGCCATTATAGCTATCAAAAGTTTTCAATACTTTTTGTGTTTAATTGTGTCAATTTAAAGTTTGCTTCAACCATACTACTGTATATGTTTTTACTACCATATTTACTGCCACATTTATATTGTGTCATATATAAATTTGGCAGTGTCATTTTGGTGGTGTATTGTATCATATTAGTGACAGAAAAGCTAAAGGGAGGAAGGGATCAGATACATTTCATTTTAACAAAAAAAAAACTGTTTATCCATAATCATTTAATTTGATCAAGCTACCTGCTAACCTTTATACAGGAGCCTTTGTATTTAGTTCCTTCATAGGAGAATAATGCTGAGGGTGTGAAATGTAGACAAACACTACATCGATCTAATAGCAAACTGTTACAGTGAAGTGAAAGTCATTGTGTAAATGCCAAAATATAGAGGAATTGAAAAAGTGAACAGTTTTTTTTTTTTTACTTTTTTGTAGAAGTGTATTAGGCTCTTACTTTATGTTGAATACTACCGTATATACAAAAAAAGTGAAGTAGTAGTTTTCCGTTAACCTCTTACATCATATTGAGATCTGGGAAACATACTGTAGGTGTCATGTACTATTCTCACTTTCCCAGGACATGATGTTGGTACAAGGGGTTAATCTCTTTCCGGTTTTGAGTTCACCTTTCACTCATGTTACAAATTAAACTAAATTACACCCCAATCCAATACAGTTTACACACTCCAATTACACAACGTGTTGCCACCACATACTGATCTCTGGGCCAATAGGTACCCAACAACAAACTGCTCTAAACACTCTAAGATAGGCTGTGGACTAATATCAGAAGCTTTAATATAAAAAGTACATAGGTTGCAGTAATACAAAATGAGATGACATAAAACAAGCAAAACAGTTACAAAATAAATGAGAGAATGACATAAATGACAGAGAGACCTGAACACTACTATTACTAAACAAGCTGGCCACTCGGGACTAGGAAGTAATAACCAGAGAAGACATGATCAGAAAGGAAGTATCAGAACAGGAGTGGCAGGAGATTGATGAGGTATGGAATCTTTTATTTTTCTTAACCCACTCAGACCTTTCTCAGCAATTTTTACTATGCAGAAAGCAGTAGTGGTCCGCCTCTTCTCTAGTGGGTGCCAACATTTGACAGACCTTATCAGTAGGTCCTGGCATTTGCATGACCTTGCCCTGTGCTGATTTTGAGCATGGGTGTAGAGAGAGATAGATAGATTAGATAGATAGATAGATAGATAGATAGATAGATAGATAGATAGATAGATAGAGTGTATGATATGAGCACTTTGGCTTAAGTGCACTCAGTTACTCGAGAACTATGGTGTTGGAGACAAAGACAAAAGGAGGCTACCAGACTGCTTTGGCAATGTAAGATGTTGGAGGGACTTCTGACGGACAAACCCTGGGCTACTGCTAATTGTTGAAGTGTTTCTGCAGAGACTGTTTTTTTTTTTGTATGGTGTGGCTACTGGCTACCCTTCTTGCCAACAGTAATGGGGATGTACACATGTGAGTGACTCAGTGCTCCTGTGAATGGTTAGATGAAGCTAAACGAAACATCATAGCAAAATAGATGCCATTGATGGGTAAAGAATGGTCTCCATGTACCTTCATGACTGGTGCAGAATGTATTTCCCCGCAGATACAAGCACGAGAGTCTGTGAGATGACTAACTATGACTGGGCAGTTAATATAAAAGGTTACAATCTGTTTAGAAAGGATCGTCAAAACCGGAGAGGGGGAGGGGTCTGCCCTTCTGTGAGGTCCTGTCTAAACCCACAATTCGATAATACATCTGTGAGGGACATGAACATGTGGAGTCACTGTGGGTAGAAATACATGGAGGCAAAATCAATAATAAATTACTAATAGGAGTTTATTATAAACCACCTAATATACCAGAGTCCACAGAAAATCTATTACTAAATGAGATAGACGAGGCGGCAAATCATAATGAAGTCGTTATTATGGGAGAATTCAACTATCCAGATATAGACTGGGAAACTGAAAGCTGTACATCCCATAAAGTAAACAGGTTCTTGGCAATAGCCAAAGACAATTACCTTTCCCAACTGGTTCAGGACCCGACTAGAGGGACAGCCATACTGGACTTAGTATTAACCAATAGACCTGACAGAACAACAGATGTGTAGGTTGGGGGACACCTAGGAAATAGTGACCATAAAGTAATAACCTTCCAATTATCCTTCAAACGAGAGTTTCTAAAGGGAGAAACAAAAATACCTAACTTCAAAAAAGCAAAATTTAGCCAACTAACTGGGACACAGTCCTCAAAAATAAAAATACAACCACAAAATGGGAGATTTTTTAAAAGCATTGTAATTTGTAACATCTAATTGTGAGAGGTACATACCTTATAGGAATAAAAGGCTAAGAAACCAGTATGGATAAATAGAACTGTAAAGAAAGCAATAAATGACAACAAAAAAAGTATATAAATCACTAAAACAGGCGGTGAGCCAGGTAGCACTGATAAACTATAAGGAAAAAAATAGAATATGTAAAAAACTAATAAAAATTGCCAAACTAGAGACCGAGAGATTAATTGCCAAAGAGAGTAAAACTAACCCTAAAATGTTCTTCAATTATATAAATAGTAAAAAATATAAATATGAAGAAGTCGGCCCTCTACATAGCAATGAGGGGGGTGTTGCAGAGAGCGACGAGGATAAAGCAAAACTATTAAATATTTTTTTCTCCCCTATATTCACTGAGGAAGATAAACTGTAAATTCCCCATGTAAATTCCCCATTAAAAGTGCCCTGTCTGACCCAGGAAGAAGTACAACAGCGACTTAAAAAGATTAAAATAGAGAAATCCTCCATATCCTAAGGGAATTAAGTGATGTCATAGCCAGACCTTTATTTCTGATATTTACGGACTCTATACTGACAGGGAATGTTCCACAGGATTGGCGCATAGCAAATGTGGTGCCAATATTCAAAAAGAGTCCAAAAACAGAACCAGGAAATTATAGGCCGGTAAGTTTAACATCTGTTGTTGGTAAACTGTTTGAAGGTTTTCTAGGAGATGCTATCTTAGAGTATCTCAATGAAAATAAACAAATAACGCCATATCAGCATGGCTTCATGAGGGATCGGTCATGCCAAACTAATTTAATACGTTTTTATGAGGAGGTAAGTTCTAGACTTGACAGCGGCGAATCAATGGATGTGGTATATCTGGACTTCTCCAAAGCATTTGACACTGTACCTCATAAAAGGTTAGTATATAAAATGAGAATGCTCGGACTGGGAGAAAATGTCTGTATGTGGGTAAGTAACTGGCTGAGTAATAGAAAACAGAGGGTGGTTATTAACGGAACACACTCAGATTGGCTCACTGTCACTAGTGGGGTACCTCTGGGGTCAGTATTGGGCCCTATTTTCTTAAATATATTTATTAATGATCTTGTAGAAGGCTTGCACAGTAAAATATCAATTTTTGCAGATGACACTAAACTGTGTAAAGTAATTAACCTTGAAGAGGACAGTTTACTGCTAGAGATGGATCTGGATAGATTGGAGGCTTGGGCAGAGAAGTGGCAGATGAGGTTTACCACTGACAAATGTAAAGTTATGCACATGGGAAGGAATGATGCAAGTCACCCGTACATACTAAATGGTAAAACACTCGGTAACACTGACATTGAAAAGGATCTAGGAATTTTAATAAACAGCAAACTAAGCTGTAAAAACCAGTGTCAGGCAGCTACTGCCAAGGCCAATAAGATAATGGGTTGCATCAAAAGGGGCATAGATGCCCGTGATGAGAACATAGTCCTACCTCTTTACAAATCACTAGTCAGACCACACATGGAGTACAGTGTACAGTTCTGGGCTCCTGTGAACAAGGCAGACATAGCAGAGCTGGCGAAGGTTCAGAGGAGGGCAACTAAAGTAATAACTGGAATGGGGAAACTACAGTATCAAAATTAGGGTTATTCACCTTAGAAAAAAGATGACTGAGGGGAGATCTATTAACTATGTATAAATATATCAGAGGTCAGTACAGAGATCTCTCCCATCATCTATTTATCTCCAGGACTGTGACTGTGACGAGGGGACATCCTCTATGTCTGAAGGAAAGAAGGTTTGTACACAAACATAGAAAAGGATTCTTCACGGTAAGAGCAGTGAGACTATGGAACTCTCTGCTTGAGGAGGTGGTGATGGTGAGTACAATAAAGGAATTCAAGAGGGGACTGGATGTATTTCTGGAGCGTAATAATATTACAGGTTATAGCTACTAGAGAGGGGTCATTGATCCAGGGAGTTATTCTGATTGCCTGATTGGAGTCGGGAAGGAACTATTTCCCCTGAACTGGATGGACAAATGTCTTATTTCAGTCTTATATACTATGTTACTGTATGATCCTCTCCACAAACTTGATGAGAAGGCTGCATGTGGATCTGTGGCTAAAAGACATTGCAGTCAGTGCTGATTGTGTCATGAATATGTGCATGTATCAAGGAAAATACAGTATATATCTAATTAATCACCACTGCCACCATTACCACCTGTTGGTTTTGACTGTATAATCTTTGCTTCATACTTGTGCAATGTTCAAAACCTGTCCTGAGCCTTTTTTTGGAGAAGAGGTGACTTTTCCTGCTGTACTAGGACTGTGTTTGTGACTGGTTTTTGTGGTTCATCCTGCACCTGCCTTTCCACTTAGCTCTTTTTACAACAGTATATAGTACACTGAAGAGAATGGGTATGGCCATAGAACCAGTGGTGTCACTACCATGTGGTAGGCTTTGGAGTGCAACAACTAAGGAAGCCATCTTCGCTCAATGCCCTTTTCCAGTGGTGGCGAACCTATGGCACGGGTGCCAGAGGCAGCACTCAGAGACCTCTCTGTGGGCACCCACACCCTTAAAAAAAAGTCCACGGTGTACCAATATGCCTTAGATTTTCCTGCCATTCATCAGCAAAGGGTGCACTATGAACAACGCAGGCAGTGCACCGAATGTAGGCAGACTATTATAGCTAACTGATAAAGTACATGGAAGATATACTATATTGGACTGTAGTATTCATGTTAAATTGCCTTGTTGGCACTTTGCGATAAATACGTCAGTTTTAGGGTTACTGTTTGGGCCCTGGGGCTGTAAAAGGTTCACCATCACTGCCCTATATTATTGAATATTTTCTGGTATATTATAGCGTGTAATGTTTTTTAAAAGGCCTGGTTGTATGAAGGAAAGAATTTTAAATGCCAAAGAATATACAGAATAGAAGAAAGGGAACGTCAGACTAAAGCAAGCTTTTCATGCATATTATTTAATCCTATTGACTTCTACAAGCCAGTACTGTCATTTTACCATTATATATGAGGGTAGAAAACATCATAGTGTGGTGCAGTTTGTGCCACATTCCCAACTTTGTAGCTCTATTCCTTATCCCACAAACACAAGCCTCATAAGACACCATTAAAGCAAGCAGAGGATGAGACTCCTAATTCAAATTCAATTGTGCTGATGGAAATGCATGATTTGTTTTAGATTTCAAATACCACATTAGGTTATTTTGAGCCTGTGTAGGGGGCGTTAATTTATTAACCAAAGCGAAGAGCAGCTTACCGAAAGTGTCTCTCACTATGTGATACTTTATATCCCCTGTGTACGTGCTGTTGGGAATTAAACATTTGATGGGTTTTTCCCATATTAAAACTGACTCTGTGTCCTGTGATCAGATGGCCCACCATTCAACATGAGGATTAACTAGTTATTTTGCTACTGTCTTTATTGGTCAAACCTCATGTCATCGTATGCATTTATTCCATGTCCTCCACAATGTGCATTCCTATTAGGTTATGTATCTGTTCATATGTAATGTGCTTGGTTCACCAGCAGATGGCAGCAAGCACGGCAGAGCTGTACTTAGAGAGAATGGAACTTTCCATTCCATTTTCACCCCCCTCTGGAGAGAAGTGGGTGACTCCTACTTTCTGCAGGAAGGGTGGGGCAGAAGTTCCAGTTAGTCTAGCTTACCCCCTGCTAGGGGAAAGGTGTGAAGGCTCAGGAGCCAGGAAGAAAGTTCCCTGACATAACCTAGAGTCAGACTACAAAGTGAAGTGCAGCATACGGAAGAAGCTGAGTTATACAGCCAGCTTGTAGTGATGGACGAACATCAGCCGGGACGTTTCGCGAACGCGAACTCGCTTTTGCGATCAAATGTTCACAAACCACGCGTTCACAGTGGGCCCCATTCAGTTTAATGGCAGGCGAACCTGAAAAACCTTCAGATCATATTTTCAGCCACCAAATACTTACTAGAAGTACACAAATAGTCCCATGACATGGACAGTGACATACCAGAAGGGGATCAATGGCAAAAATTCCCGCAAAAATTATGTATTTTAATCAGGGGCTATTTTTATGCATCTTAAAGGTAAACTCTCAAAAATGTGCCATGCTGGAGCCTAGAAAATTTTTATTTTAGGCCACGGGAGTACGGGCTCCAAAAATTAGGCATTCATCTGACAGAAAAGAACAAGTGATTATGTGGCTGGAGGTATAATAGGAGGTCAGTGGATAATAATTTTACTGTAGGCCAGTGGAGTACAGGCCGCAAACATTAGGCATTTACTGAATTTGCAGGTTTGGGTAGGCACACAGGAATATGGTTGTATGCAGCAATTTTATTAGTAGTACTGGTATTCACATGAATAAATGTAGTAATATAAGAATAAAAATGTAAATGTATAGCGTATAAAACAAATATATAAAAATATAAGAAATATAGTCCACTGTAATTTTTTGAATGCAGTTGCTAAAAAGAGAGTCCAGCTTTGATAGGGATCGATACTTAGTGGAGAGATTCACATTCACACTTGTGTAATTCACACTTGTGTAATTCAAATCCCAAATAGTCTCACTTATAACACGTTTTGAGATGGGATGGTAGTACTTACGGTCGTGATGGATTTAAATTTGCGGCATCCCGCACCCACACTGACCTGGATGGATCACATGCACCGTCTCGGCATCTCGTGTGTTCTGGCTCCGTGCGCTGTTTAGGTTTTCCCGCTTGGCAAGTGAGTATTCTCGTGCTCTGGGTTCGGCATCTCACGTGACCTGGTCCCGGTCATGTGCTTCAGTCTCCTCCGTGCGCTGCCTCAATATCGGCTATAATGGGCTGTAGTTGGAGGTTCGGGTTTTGTAAATCCTGGCTTTAGGAGCGCTCCTAATGAAAAAGTTAGATGTTTGCTGGTAAATTATTGTATGTCGTTCCTCTGCATACTAGGAACGACATACATTAAAATACCAGCAAACATCTAACTTTTTCATCTGTTATGGGGAAACTGTTTGAAGGTTTTCTGAGAGATGCTATCTTAGAGGATCTTAACGGAAATAAGCAAATAACGACATATCAGCATGGCTTCATGAGGGATCGGTCATGCCAAACGAATTTAATCAGTTTCTATGAGGAGGTAAGTTCTAGACTTGACAGCGGCGAATCAATGAATGTCGTATATCTAGACTTCTCCAAAGTGTGTACCGTTATCATTCGGCAGGCACTCTGTCACACATGTGGTATCGCCGTACTCAGGAGAAGTAGGGCAATGTGTTTTGGGGTGTATTTTTACATATACCCATGCTGGGTGAGAGAAATATCTCTGTAAATTGACAACTTTGTATATTTCTCACACCCAGAATGGGTATATCTAAAAATACACCCCAAAACACATTGCCCTACTTCTCCTGAGTACGGCGATACCACATGAGTGACACTTTTTTGCAGCCAAGATGCGCAAAGGGGCCCAAATTCCAACGAGTACCTTTAGGATTTCACAGGGCATTTTTACTCATTTTGGAGTCTCATATTTCACTTGTGACAAAAAATAAAATTTTACATGAACTCACCATACCCCTCACGGAACACCTTGGGGTGTCTTCTTTCTAAAATGAGTTCACTTGTGGAAGCAGATATATTAATCCCCTTAGGCCCCATTCACACGTCCGCAATGTATTCATGCGGACCCATTGACTGTGAATGGGGCACGGAACGATGCGGAGAGCACACAATGTGCTCTCCGCATCAGTTTTTGCGGAGCGCGCCGCCGATCTTACGGCCGCAGCTCCGCAAAAAAGTAGAGCATGTCCTATTCTTGTCTGCAATTGCGAACAAGAATAGACATTTCTATGGGGCTGAACGCAAAAAAAACGGAAGGCTTGAACTAGTTTCTCAAAGTACATGTACAAGTGCCCTGGTTTCCAAGCAACCATCCGCAAAAAAAAACAGATGCGGATGACAAACGGATGATTTCCGTTGGTCATCCGCATTTTTTGCGGACCCATTGACTTCTGTGGGTCCGCAAACCATTTTTTGCGGTCAAGAATAGGACATGCCATATTTTTTTTGCGGACGTGAAATGCGGACAACGGACGCGGACAGGCAACGGAAGAGGCATCCGCATTTTTAACGGATCCATAGAAATTAATCGGAAACCATCGGATCCGCAAAAAAAACGGAACGGAGGCCACAAAAAACCACTGCCATGTGCATGTGGGCTTAATCAGTATTTTGTGGAAGCAGGTCTATTAGACCCCTTAATCAGTGTTTTGTGGAAGCAGGTGTATCGCAGGCTTCAATCAATATCTGGTGGAAGCAGGTATTTCAATCTCCTTAATCAGTATTTTGTGGAAGCAGATATATCACACCCCTCAATTATTTTTTTTGCCACAACAGTTATATCACACTACCCTGTTTATTTGGGGCAACAGGATACAGGTATATCGCATCTGTCAATCAATATTTTGTGGAAGCAGGTATATCGCAGGCCTCAATCAATATTTGGTGGAAGCAGGTATATCAGTCCCCTTAATGAGTGTTTTGTGGAAGCAGGTATATCGCAGGACTTAATCAGTATTTGGTGAAATCAGGTATATCAAGCCCCTTAATCAGTATTTTTAATCAGCATCTTGTTTTTCTTTACCACAACTTATCTGTCTTGGTTATTAAAAGGGGCTTTCCTGAACAAAAACCACTTAATTTGCATGGGTTACATTTCCTTTCTTCAGTTACTGCTACTAGAATGTTACTAATGAATTTGCAACTGGTTGTTACCAGTTTGGAGTGGGGGGGAGGGGGGCACACCTCTCACTGGTAACACCCAGTTGCAGATTTATTATCAAACGTCTAGTTGCAATAACTGAAAAATAGAACAACATAGAGTTATATGAAACTATGCTCCAGAATCGTTATTAAACAGGGAATGCAAGTAGTCACTAAAAAGACATGTCAGGAGAGGTCACAGGTCCTCGTTATAAGTGGTTTCCTGGGAGTTCAATATTGATTATCTATACTCAGGGTAGGTCAATGTCTGATCGGTGGGGATCCGACTCCTGACACTCCTTCCGAACAACGCATACCAAGCACAGCACAGAGCATTGTATGGTGGCTGTGCTCGGTATTACAGCTCAGGCCTCTTCACTCAAATGGGACTGAGCTACACATAGGCCATGTGACCAATAAACGTGACATTACTGGTCTGGGAAGAGGCCGTAGCCCTCCTAAGAGGACTGGCCATATATATTTTATCCCTGGAAAACCCCTTTAAAAGGACATATCTGTTGTAGTAAATAATTGTGTTCCCTATAATATAGTAATTCTACAGTATCCTTTCTAATAACTGTGCTTTAACATTGCTACCACAAATTTATGAAAAATGGTCACCTGGATGTTACCAGATTAGGTGGGGGGGGGGGGGGTGTCACTACAAACTCTATCACTGTTTAATTAGTGCTGGCACTGTCAGGCTGTGTAGGGACACACCATTTTGGCAAGTGGTAAATTTATTCCTGAGTTTCTAAGTGGAATAAAAGAGGGACAGCACTATAAAGAGTTACAGAAGATGCTCCATTACTGTTATTTTAATGGGAATACGAGTGTTTACCTAAATAGACATGTTAGGTGAGGTGGATGGTTGTCTAGTAAACGCATGGGGCAGATTTACTATTAAAATTGCTAAATTTTTGGCGCTTTTCTCTGTTTATAAGTGTTTCCGATATTTTTCTTACCTCTTAACACCTTACCCCAAAATGCAGGATTTACATGACCGTCCACAATGCGGACACAGCGACCGTACGGTTGTGTGAATCAGCCCATTCTCAGACGCACAATTAGAAATGAAAGCTGCACTGTGATTGGTTGCTATGGGCAATAAAGTCAATTTTTCATTTGGACTGATTCATAAATCTGCTGAATTCGTGTGACAGTGAAAATCCGCATTTTCCAAACCATTAAAGTCTATGGGGCTATTCACATCGCCATTTTTTTAATGGCCCTTGAATAACCAACGCCCATAAATAGGATTTTATATTTGTGGTTGTTTTGATATCCAGATGGACCCCACTGAAATCAATGGGCTTGTTTTCAGTGCACATGCCTGGGGTGGGGTGAGAAGGCCGTATTATATAACTGGGGGCACTATGGGGTCCTTGTATGTCCTGGGGGCACTACAGAGGGGCATTATTTATACTGGGGGCACCGTGGGGACATAATATGTACTGAGGGCACTGCCAAAGGTTGGGGTTAAAAAAAGCCAATAAAATTCAGCCATTTTTATCGTCTGTTATGCAAAAAAGATTCAAAATGGACATAAAAACAGACGGCCAGGACATGGATGCACACACGGATGTAAAATGGCTGTGAAAAAACCTGAGAGTTTATCCATTCTAAAAGGCAGTTTTTTTTCTCTTTCATGTGAATGTAGCCTACTTTTATACTGTCTTGCTTTTAGACAGGATTAGTAAATCCACCCCACAGAGTTTATAGTTCTTATTTACGGATGTAAAAACTCTTTTCCTAAGACCAATTTAGTTAAAGGGCTTTTCCAGAAGTTTACTATTGATGGCTCAGGGTAACTCGTCAATATCAGATCAGTGAGGGTGTATCTCCCAGTACCTCCGCTGATGAGATGTTTCAGAAGGCTGTAGTGCTCCGGTGAGTGCTGCGGCCTCCTTTCAGCTTACCAAGCACAGCGCCGTACATTGTATAGTGGTTATGATTGGTATTGCAGCTCTGAGCGGCACCTAGGCCATGGGACCAATGAAATGAACATGACGTCATCTAGGAACAGGCCACAGTGCTCACCGGAGCACCATGGCCTCTTCAAACAACCGGGAGTTGGACTCCACTGATTAGAAATTGATGACCAATCCTGAGGATAGGCTATCCATATTAAACTTTCTGAATACCCCTTTAATAGTATTTCATTGTCAATGATTACTGCCCCAATTCGTCTGGCGTCTTTGTATGCGTATATAGGTATTAATCCATAAGCATACCTCCTGCTCAGACCAAGTATAAGGGCGATTAGACTTGTTATACCTCATAGTCTAATTTAGACACTAGTCCCGATCTGCCTAGTCCTTCTGGTGTATTAAGTAAGGCAACATTAGCCTAGTGATTTTATTATTAAAATCTTTCAATAAAGATTTACTTTTTATTTTTAACCGTCCATACAGGCAGTGACACATTTATACTTAGATACGATCCAAGTACTAAGCTTTCAGTTAACCTACACTTGATTATTCTGTTGCTTAATAAGGGGCATGGCAGGCTTCCTGTCAGGGGAACTAAGTGTGCATAAGTGGAACAGCGAGGCCAAAGAAGTATTTTCTGACAAAGATCTCCCTACTCAGACACAGACATTCAGTATTACAGGGGCTTTCAGAAACTTGACCAGACTCTATAAAGACCATATACGGATCTGGTGGGAAGTTCAGGCCTTAGAAACATACTTACGTGATAAAATTGTACCCAGGGGTTTACGTATCTCTCTGTTACCTGTTGCATGCCTACGCGCTACAGAATAACATTACTCCTCCAGGAAGAAACATAGGACATACTCTCCCAAACAGAAAAAGATCTTAAGGAGAGTATAGAGAACACTAAAAAATTCAACAGTAATCAGGAATTCAGTAAAAAAGAGAGTGCTCTACAACTGTCCATTGAGAAATCCACTGCACAGTTGAAAGATAAGAAACACTCGCAATATATCCGAGATACAAAGGATTTTTGGGAGGGGAGGATTCTATATTTTGGCAACAACAAAGGTAAAATTCTAGAGGTAGACACAGAACAGTCATCATCAGAAGGTGAGAGTGAACATACCGTGAACGAAGGGAGAGGTTCACCTAAAATTAGAGGCACAAGAGGTTGTGGTAGATCAGAGGCAGGGGGAACTCAAGGACAAACAAGGGAGGTATTTTAGGGAAGACCCCCACAGTGTCAGATTACCTCCTACGAGGGACGAAAAACAACTAAATATGTGCCGTTCAAAATTGGCAATCACTGACGGTCTGTAAATTATTAACCTGTCACACAGGGAACTTAATGAGGGAGAAATCTCCCTCCTCCAGAGAGGACTATCTTTTGTACCCACCCAGAAATGTAAGGACTTTGAGTGGGTAAAAGATATTTATCTCTTCGTCCGCAAAAGCAAATGGAGGAGATTTTTTCAAACCCACGACAGGCGCGAATTTACGGAATTGAGTATCTCCCTTATCTCCCCTCCCTCTGCCAGACGTCCGCTTATTAGCGGATCTATGGACGGAAGGGCAAAGAAACCTGGGTGAAGACCCCTTTACCAATTTAAGACTGCCATCTACTAGGTATCCCCCTATAAATGATAATTCATCACTAGACATTTCCATTGAAGTAGTTACGAATGAACTTCGTCATCTGGCAAATAACGTACCCCCCATCATAACATCTCTGCACAATAATTAGATGGGCTTTTGTCCTTAGAGAAGGACGATTCTATTGTTATAAAGCCCTCAGACAAGAGGGGTAACTTTGTAGTTCTTGACAGTTGAGTAGTTCTTGACAAGCCCCAGTACATCACCATGTGTGAGAACTTGCTGGGGGACAAGGAATCCCATGGTTAGGTTCAAAGATAGCCTCAGTGATAACTTGAAGGAAGCAAGATCTCTACATCTGATTACTCAGACGGAATTTGAGTACCTACTTCCACGTCACCTGATCTTGGCCTGTTTTTCCAGCTTACCCAAGATTCACAAGGGACATGACCCTCTAAAGGGGAAGACCGATTATGTCGGGCATAGGCAGCCTCACACAAAACATTAGCGTATATGTGGATACCATCTTACGCCCATTTGTGATAGCTTTGCCATCCTATGTACACGACACGATGGATGTCCTGAAAGGTATTGTCCTTGAGGATGATTTACTATTAGCGAGTCTCAACGTGGAAGCACTTTATAGCTCCATACCCCACAATCAAGGGGTTCAGGCTATACAATACTTCCTTCAAGAAAGACAAGTCCACTGCAAGAGCCACAATGAGTTTGTCTTTTCATCCTACAACACGTGTTCATTTTTAATGGCAAAATCTTTCACCAGCTCAGGGGTGTCGCCATGGGGAGTCCATGTACCGCAAACCGACTGCGACTAATAATTTATTGCAATGGGGTAGCTGTCATCCGCACGCTTTGCGCAGGGATATACCTAAGGGACAATACCTTAGAGATAGGAGAAATTGTTCAGAACCAATTGACTTTAAACATGCTGCCAATAGTCTCAGAAGTAGATTTAAGTCCCAGGGTTACCCTGACTCTATCCTCAGGAGTGCGTACCACCATGCACGTTCCTCTGAACGTAATACCTTACTGGTCCCCAAAGAGAAGAATATGGAGGAGAAGGCAACTAGAATCATCAGTACTTTTGATCCGGGCCATAATGAGGTCAAGGAAATCATTAATCAGTACTGGTGAATTCTACGCACAGATCTTGACCTTGCGCAATTCCCCTCGATCACATATCGGAGGGATGGGAATATTAGGGACCGGTTGGTCCACAGTTTCCTTCCTCCTCCCCAACAGTTTACCTGGCTGCGCCCAAAACCACAAGGCATTTTTAAATTGCAAAGGATGCGTTGCGTGCAGGTCAATACACCTGGATAGAACTTTTTCCAGCTCTGTAACCCGGCAAACCTATGAGATAAAAACATTTATCAATTGTAGGTCCACAGCTGTGGTGTATTTTATGACGTGTATCTGCGGGTTGCAGTTGTGGGGAGTCGCTCTGGTAGACAGCGGTACGGGTGCAGTTTAGAGGCAAAACCAGGAGTCCAGATTGTGCAACAAACAGTGTTTTATTCACACTTGCACACAAAATGAAAAACAGTCTCTTGGTGACAGTTCACACACAACGGAAATAACGTAGCCAAACAAAAACAGTCCAACACAGGTTCAGTCACCTGGGAGGTGTAGGTGCAGGTTCGCACCACGCTGTCGGCCCAGCCGCAGGAGAATCCAGCTTCAGGTAGCCAGGAACAAAATACCTCCTTGCTGAGCTCTTTCCTCCTGGACAGAGAACTCCCAGCCCTGTCAGCAGCTCCAGGATAATCACACTCCTCAGACACAGCTGCTGGCTGCGTTATATATCCAGCCCAAAACATGGACTGGACCGTGGGGAGCAGCCACCCACCCTACTCTTTAGCTGCTCCCAGTAAGAGCCGGCCCGGATCGGCTTTGCAGCCATGCTATTTAACCAAGTCAAACAGCACTAGCTGCTGCAGACAAAAACCCGGCTCTCACCTCACCGAGGCCAGCAACCTCGGTGACACGTACCTGCCATCACATATGACACCTTGCACCTTACCACATACCCCCCTTTGTTCAACCCTGAGGGGTGAACACACGTGAGGCAGTGGACGCGGGACAGGGCATCTGCGTTGCCCTGCAAGCGGCCTGCCCTGTGTTCCACGGAAAACTTGAAATTTTGAAGAGATAGGAACCACCTGGTGACCCGAGCATTCCTCTCCTTGGCCTGACTCATCCATTTGAGGGGGAATGGTCGGTCACCAGACGGAACCTCCTCCCTAACAGGTAGTAGCGGAGAGATTCGAGTGCCCACTTGATAGCCAGGCACTCCTCTCCACTATACTATACCTGGACTCGGCGGGACTGAGCTTACGGCTCAGGAAGACAACGGGATGTTCTTCCCCGTTGACCTCCTGCGACAGTACTGCACCGAGGCCTACCTCCGAGGCGTCGGTCTGTACGACAAACTCCTTGTTGAAGTCGGGTGTCACCAAAACCGGGGACCCACACAGGGCCGACTTCAACGCGGAGAAAGCCTCCTCCGCCTTCTCACTCCAGCTAACCCTCCCAGACTTTCGCCCCTTCAACAGGTCTGTCAATGGCGCTGCTATTGTGGCAAAGTGGGGCACAAACCTCATGTAGTAACCTACAATCCCCAGGAACGACTTTACCTGCCTGGTGGTGACCGGTCGGGGCCAGTTACGAATGGCCTCTACCTTAGTTACCTGAGGTTTGATAACTCCCGCCCAATTACATATCCCAGATATTTTGTCTCCTCTAACCCTATGGAGCACTTCTTTGGGTTAGCGGTCAGTCCGGCTTTCCTCAGGGCATCCACTACCGCCTGCACCTTGGGTAAATGGCTTTCCCAGTCGGTGCTGTGGACGACTACATCATCTAAGTAAGCCGAGGCGTACCGACGATGTGGTCGCAGCACTATGTCCATTAACCTTTGGAAAGTGGCGGGGGCGCCATGCAGGCCAAAGGGTAACACCTTGTAGTGATACAGGCCCTGCGGGGTAACAAATGCGGTTTTTTCCTTAGCCGACTCCGTTAAGGGTACCTGCCAGTACCCTTTAGTGAGGTCCAGCACAGAAAAATAACGGGCTTGTCCTAAACTTTCAACAAGCTCGTCTACTCGGGGCATGGGATACGCGTCAAACTTGGATACTTCATTTAACTTGCGAAAGTCGTTGCAGAACCGCAGCGTCCCATCCGGCTTGGGTATTAGGACTATGGGACTGGCCCACTCACTTTTCGACTCCTCAATGACATCGAGCTTCAACATTAACTGCACTTCCTCCGCGATGGCCCGCCGCCGAGCCTCGGGTACCCGGTATGGTTTTAACCGGACCTTGGCCTGAGGCTCAGTGACGATGTCATGTCGGATGAGAGACGTGCGGCCAGGGAGGTCCGAGAACACATCCGTGTTCCGACTGATGAACTCCCTGACTTCCTGAACTTGTTTGGAAGACAGGCTGTCTGCAATTTTTACCGTGGTTACGGCTTCACAGGCCTCGAACTGTGGGGCTGGACCCTTTTCACCTAGAAGCCCTGGCCGGGGCTGGGGTCGTCGGCTGCGTCCCTATCTTTCCACGGCTTAAGTAAATTCACGTGGTACACCTGCTCCGGCTTGCGCCGCCTGGCTGGTGTACTTTGTAATTTACTTCCCTACCTTCTCGATCACCTCATAGGGGCCCTGCCACCTAGCTAGGAATTTGCTGTCAAGGGTGGGTACCAGAACCAAAACCCGATCTCCCGGATTGAAGTCCCGTACCCGAGCCTGACGATTGTACACCCTACTCTGGGCTTGTTGCGCTGCCTCCATATGCTCCCGGACCAAGGGCAACACCCTTTCCATCCGGTCCTGCATTTGGGCGACATACTCAATGACACTTTTGTGGGGGACAGGCTGTTGTTCCCACGCTTCCTTGGCGATATCCAACAGGCCCCGAGGGTGTCTGCCATAAAGCAGTTCGAAGGGCGAGAACCCAGTAGAGGCCTGGGGCACCTCTCGCACTGCGAACATGAGATAGGGCAGAAGCAGATCCCAGTCCTTCCCATCTCTAGACACCACCCTCTTTAACATATTTTTTAGAGTTTGGTTAAACCTCTCCACAAGACCGTCTGTTTGCGGATGGTAAACGGACGTCCGTAACTGCTTTATACGCAACAATTTACACAGTTCCCTCATTACTTTGGACATAAAAGGGGTCCCTTGGTCTGTCAGAACCTCTTTTGGCAGGCCCACACGGGAAAACATCTCCATTAACTCTTTGGCAATGAGCTTAGCTGAGGTATGTCGCAGAGGCACCGCCTCCGGATACCGAGTGGCATAGTCGAGAACTACCAGAATGTGTTGGTGGCCCCTGGCAGACTTTGGTACAGGCCCAATTAAATCCATCGCGATTCGCTCAAACGGTACTTCAATAATTGGCAGAGGTACCAGAGGACTACGGAAATGTGGCTGGGGGCTAGTTATCTGACAGGTCGGACAGGACTTACAATAATTCTCTACCTCCTTGAACACACTGGGCCAATAAAATCGCTGCAGTATGCGGTCCTGGGTTTTCTGCCACCCCAGGTGTCCCCCAAGAACATGTTGGTGGGCAAGCTCCATGACAAGCTTGCGATACGCTGTGGGCACCACCAACTGTTCAACAGGTTCGCCTCGGATTTGGTTCACCCGATACAACATATCCTGCAGAACAATAAATCGTGGGAACATTAATTCAGCCCCTGGTTTCTGGGGTTTCCCATCAACTTCCAGCACATTCTCCCAGGCCCTGGTTAGGGTTTGGTCCCGGTGTTGTGCGGTCCCAAAATTTTCCCCGGAGACATTGAGGTCTGCCAACTCAGGTCCCGGTGGCAAGTCCTCCGTGTCTCCCACCATTACACTCAGTGGGGTTGTCTCCCCCTCTACCGCTGGAGCAGTGGTCACCCCTACCGCCCGGCCCTTCAGACTCGGGCTCCCAGGGTTCTGGCCTTCCAGTGGTATCAGGCCACTCTACTAGGGTCACCCCTGTCTCGGGTCCCTCAGACACCTTTATTGCCGGCCACAGCGCCGGAAAACCGGGGAAGTCTCTCCCAATTATCAGTTCGTGTGGGAGTTTAGTAGCGACAGCCACCTCGTGGGTCCACCTACCAGCCGCCGTGGACAAAGTCACTAGTGCAGTGGGATAGTCTTTCAGGTCTCCGTGGATGCACAGGACCCCGACTTTACGGCCAGTATACTCCGCAGGCCGTACAAGGGCAGCCCTTACCAGGGAGACTAAACTCCCGGAGTCCAGCAGAGCCACCGCCAGAGAGTCTCCCACCTCTACCTGACACAGGTGGTTATGGTCCTGCACCTCACGGGTGCCAGTTGCGCACAGCTTCCGTGCATACAGGGAGTGACGACCCCCGTAGCTCATGTCCATCGGCTCATCCCGATGCGGACAGTCGGCCCTGATGTGGCCTGGCTCCTGACACCTCCAGCATACCACGGGAGGCGGACTCGCAGGGGTATATTCCGGGCAGGCCGCTCTGTCGCCGGACGTCGGAACTGGGGCAAAGGCCTCCGGGGTTTGACTGACCCCTTCCCGCAAGAGTCCCCTGCAGGTTTCTGGTGGCCTCGTAGCGCTCCACCAGATCGACCATCTCCAGGGCATTGGTGGGCGATACCTGGCCAATCCAGTGCTGGAGGGATAAGGCAGGGCCCTCCAAAAGATATCCGCCAACAGCCGATCCAGCATGGCAGTGGGACTTAGTAGATCGGGCTGCAGCCACTTTTGCAGCCTGTGCAGCAGATCGTAGAACTGCGGCCTAGCGGGTTCAGCCGCTTTAAAGTCCCACTGGTGGACTCTTTGGGCGCGGACCAGCACGTTCACGCCCAGTCTGGCTAGGACCTCTCCTTTTACAGTGTCATAATCTGCCGCTTGGTCGTCCGACAAGTCGAAAAACACCTGCTGGGGTCCGGAAGCCAGGAACGGAGCGACCACCTCAGCCCACTGGTCACGGGGTAACTTTTCCCTCACGGCGACCTTCTCAAAAACCGCCAGGTACGTCTCAACGTCGTCTGCGGGGGTCATTTTTGGGATCGCCGCACGGACCGCTTCCGGGCATCATGGACGTGGTGGGACGCTCCTGCCGCCTGTAACGCCATCACATGTTGTAGCAATAGTTGGTTGGTCTCCCGCTGCTGCACGTTAGCCTCTATGAGAGCCTTCACAGCAGCCTCCATGTTGCCAGAAACTCCTGCTTGCAGCTTTGCTGGCTTAATATATTCCATACACTTTAGAAAAACAAAACTTCGGCGTTCACGCCAGCCTCACTGCGCATGCCCGCATCCGACACCAAATGTGGGAGTCGCTCTGGTAGACAGCGGTACGGGTGCAGTTTAGAGGCAAAACCAGGAGTCCAGATTGTGCAACAAACAGTGTTTTATTCACACTTGCACACAAAATGAAAAACAGTCTCTTGGTGACAGTTCACACACAACGGAAATAACGTAGCCAAACAAAAACAGTCCAACACAGGTTCAGTCACCTGGGAGGTGTAGGTGCAGGTTCGCACCACGCTGTCGGCCCAGCCGCAGGAGAATCCAGCTTCAGGTAGCCAGGAACAAAATACCTCCTTGCTGAGCTCTTTCCTCCTGGACAGAGAACTCCCAGCCCTGTCAGCAGCTCCAGGATAATCACACCCCTCAGACACAGCTGCTGGCTGCGTTATATATCCAGCCCAAAACATGGACTGGACCGTGGGGAGCAGCCACCCACCCTACTCTTTAGCTGCTCCCAGTAAGAGCCGGCCCGGATCGGCTTTGCAGCCATGCTATTTAACCAAGTCAAACAGCACTAGCTGCTGCAGACAAAAAACCCGGCTCTCACCTCACCGAGGCCAGCAACCTCGGTGACACGTACCTGCCATCACATATGACACCTTGCACCTTACCACACAGTACATTGGGAAAATGATCCGCGCATTTAGCCGCAGAATATGGGAGCATCTAAATGATGTGCGCAATAATAAAAACACCCCCATTTCGACACATATCAATGATGTGCATTCAGGGAACACTAAGATCATGAGGTTCCAAGGCATTGAACATGTTAGACAGATGCCACGTGGAGTAGATCTGGACAGATTATTGAGAAAAGAACTTGAATGGATTTTCCGGATGGATACGTAAACTCGAAAGGGTTTAAATGAACGTGGCAGTATTTCTTCATAGAATAATAATCATACACATCAGGCATATCATTAATACTGGTGGAATTGCTATAATAGGGATGCGGCAAGTGCAACAACGTTTTTAATTCACCTTGTGTATGCATCTTTTCCATCCCTATAATGTTGCCACATCTGGCAGTGCCCCCTGCAAAAATGTCATTATGTCTCATCATGGGCTTTTAGTTGTTTCCTGTTATTATCACAGTTCTACACCCTGTAGAGTGAGTAGTGACACATAACTTGTTATGTGTAGTCCTTTAGCCGTATGTCTTATAGAGGCGCCACATATGTCTGTATTACTAATTTGGATCCTCGCAATACACCTGCCACTCTTTTATTTTTCATTTACCCTGTGTAGGGTTTTATTAGCCGCCTAACGATCCCCCATGTTAATGGAGGTGTGGAGTCTGGGCGCATCAGACGAAGAACAGCATGCGATCGTGATCCGGACAATGTTGGCATCCTTCTGACACACGCCCCTCTTACGATTGGATGCTTTAGACAGCGCCTACTCTCCCAATCACAAGCGCTCCTTTACATAACCAGCGGGAGTCGGCTGCACGCGTACGGCCACCCTAGCGACGCTGATGCTGCTACTCACATGTGCAGCGTCCACCGCTGGCTCCTCTGTATGACAGATAACCCTCTTAGTGCCTTTGTGCAGTGTCCCAGGGGGTCAGTAGTGTAGCTTTAGGTATGCTGGGCTTTGTAGTGCAGGGCAACCCACTAACCTGGGACTGACTGTCGTCTTCAATCAGGTCAGCACTGGAACAGGCAGGTGATGAATCTCGTGAAGCCAGTGCCAATTGAACGGTGGCACACCGTGTAGTGATAGGTGGAATAATTGAGGAGTCTCTGTATTTTTAAATAACGGGATAACTTTACTGAACGTAGTTGCAAACAGTTGAACAGTTATCAAGTACAGCTCCAGAATGTTCCACACGTTACAATACAGTCACAGAAGTGGTTCAAGTTAGTAATCACAGTCCCAAAGGGCCATCCTCAAGACAGGCCTCCTAAGATCGGGCTTTAATCTTACTCTTAATGCAGCAACACACTTCAGGCAACTGTCCTCTCTCTCCAGGGATACTTTTCCTGCTTGCAGCTTGACTAAGGAAGCAACACTTCTCCACTAGTTCTAGGGTCTGGACTGCTCCTCCTAGGGCATGAATCTTCCTAGGCTGGACCCTCACAGGCGATAGGGCCTGGGCTGACTTCAGCGGGTACAAGGCCTGGGCCTTGCCTTCACAGGCTCAAGGCCTGAGCTGGACATCACAGGCTCATGGCCTGCACTTCACTTAGACACAGTCTAATCTGCCTTTCCTTCCCCTGACTGGGCCTATTTATAAACTAGGGCTCCCTAGCTCCCTCTAGTGATTTAGAGCTGGAATGACACCCCTAGCAGGCCTGCACATGGCAAATATCACAGTAACAGGGAAATACACAGTATTGCATTACATGAAGATGTATTACACCAATCTCCTCAAAACTGAGGGGAACGACCGCACACAAGTGACCCTTCTGTAGTGACGGGCATTACAGCTCCCGTACACTACATTTGCCCCTGATAAAGTGTCCTGCCAATAGGGACATAGAAACGCATTGAGCATATGTAGGGCATCAAAATCTGAGAATAGTGCTGGTGTAGTGATTAGTAAGCTCAGGGAAAATAATTATTTGAGTCAGTATAACAACCAGTGAGAGCTCTAATTAGGTACTTTACTCTTTGTTGTTTCCCTTTGTGCTTCTGTGACATGCTCTGGCCAGGTGTAACTTAGGGCCACAAACAGTTATCCGCCCTCACTTGGCTAAGAGAGGCAGTAGCCATACGACTACATTGCTGTTACACTGGGAGTATTACCCTGAATAGGCGAATAGCGTATGTCTCTGCAGTACACGTATGGTACACACCACAGGACTGACCTCTATGTCCAGTGGTTATTACTAGTACCACCATTTCATGGGAACCTGGTCAGAGCAGAGAACTGGCGTCTTTGTATGCGTATATAGGTATTGCGATAATCCATAAGCATACCTCCTGCTCGGACCAAGTATAGTGGCGATTAGACTTGTTATACCTTATAGTCTAATTTAGACACTAGTCCTGATCTGCCTAGTCCTTCTGGTGTATTAAGTAAGGCAACATTAGCCTAGTGATTTTATTATTATAAGTTTTCAATAAAGATTTATTTTTTATTTTTAACCTTCCATACAGGCAGTAACACGTTACTGCCCCAATTCCCCAAAGAATTAAAAAACTGGCAGACAAATCACACATATCATAATAATCAGACAGATAGTTTAATAAATATGACGTGATTGTGCCAAATAACCAGGTTATGCCGAATGAATTTCAACTAGTTTTCCAGCTGCTGCTTGTTTGAGTGGGAGGAAGAAATAATCATTTAAGCTCTTGAATGTTACATTTGCTTTCAGTTTGTATTTCGTATGCCTATAGAATAAGCATGTTGACACGTTTACAGCTTCTGCTACCACCTTTATGCTTTGTGTATCTGATTCATGGGCGAGTCACAAGTCACTTGTGCAATAAATTGCCCTGAAATGTTCGTGAAACCTATAGAGCTTCCAGTACACAGCGACTCTTTTCACAAGTTCAGTTTAGAAGTAAAGGGAAAAAAAAAAAACGCACCAAGTTGTTTGCACAAGGGGTAGGTTTAAAAAATACTACAGACAGGAAGAATGTGAAGACTGAATCTCGTGCATTTCAACCCATACAGCTGTTCTGAATTTCCCTAAACTCAAAGCGACTGTATCATCCCACACGGCTGAGATCATTTCTGGTCATTGCTGGATGTAGAGACAGATCATGGATCGAAGGTAAGTTGACTGTACGTAAGACTTACACTCTCCTTTTTATATACATATTTCAGAATGTTACAGTTAACTTTTTGCAACTCTTTACAGGAACACCCCGGTCAATGCTTCCGTGACTTTGACCTCACACGTCCTGAAGCTCTCATCTACCACTGGTAAGAGCTTTGTATATTCTCAGAGTACAATAGGTCAAGAAAAATATGAAATATGACTTATTTCCATGTAAATGTGTTAGAGATTAATTATCTTAGTACTGACAAGCCCACATCTACAACACTGACAACAACCAAGGAGAAACCATATAAGTACAGTGTTATTTTTACTCCTTTGTGATCAAGGCAAACACTTACCTTTTGGAATAATGTATTCTTGGGGTGAGTTCACCCAGTGCTTTTTCTGCATAGATATCGGTGTGGAGTAGAATGGTCAATGTGTACTATCCTCAAAGAATCCAGAGAGTCTTATGCAATTTGTCTTAACCCCTTAAGTACCGAGCCCATTTTTTCATTTTTTCCTCCCCACTTTCCAATAGCCATAACTTTTTTAAAGGGAACCTGTCATCAACTTTATGCTGCCTATACTAACGGCAGTATAAAGAAGAGACAAGTGAGTTGATTTCAGTGGTCTGTCATTTAAAAGTAATTACAGATGAGCAAATCGAAGCTGACAAAGGCGGAATTAAATCCGAATTCCAGGAAAAATTCAATTCACACCGAAGCCGAATTTCCTTGCAATTCGTGGTAACGAATCACATTTTTTCCTAAAATGGCTGCTGCATGTGTGAGGACATGGGGCAAGGAACTCTGGGAGGGCGGTATCACCCATAATGCCATGCATGCAGCCAATCAGCAGCCAGTCAGCCCTGTGATGTCAGGGCGCCAATAAATAGCAGCAGCCATCTTAGATTCTGCCATTCACCAGCGTACTTAGTTCAGGGAGAGACGTCTCTGCAGGCACTAGGGACAGTGATAGGAAAGACTTGATTGTGGTGAAAAAAAACGATTTACAAGTTCAGGGAAAGATTTCTCAAGCTGTAGAGAAAGCATAGGGAGGAATCATTCCACCAGCATTTCTGTTAGGCCTCTTGCACACGACAGTATTTTGCGGACCGTATACTGGCCGTTTTTTCAGTTCAGTATACTGACAGTATACTGAACCATTCACTTCAATGGGACCGCAAAAAATACTGAAGTGTCTCCGTATGCCTTCCATTTCAGTTTTTCAGTTTTTCCGTTCCGTTTAGGCCTCATGCACACGACCGTTGTTTGATTCCGTGTCCGTTGCTCCGTTTTTCGTGATTTTCTGCGGACCCATTGGTTTTCAATGGGTCCGTGGAAACCTCGGCAAATGCACCGTTTGTCCTCCGCGTCCGTGGTCCGTGATTCCAGTCCGTCAAAAAAATATAACCTGTCCTATTCTTGTCCGTGAAAAACGGTTCACGGACCCATTCAAGTCAATGGGTCCGTGAAAGATGCGGATGGCCATCCGTGTGTCATCCGTGTTCCGTGTCCGTTTTTTTTGCGGATCCCTTGGCAGGCACTTGGGAAACATTGTCAGCCTGTCTTTTGGTAAAATCTTTTGGGTCATGTCCGCTAAAAAGCGGAAGATACACGGAAACACAACGGAAGGCAAAAACGGACACGGATCACTGAACAACGGATCCCCTTTTTGCGGACAGCATAAAAAAACGGTCGTGTGCATGAGGCCTTAAATATAGAACATGTCCTATTCTTGTCCGCAAATCACGTTCAGTGGCTCCATGCAAGTCAAGGGGTCTGCAAAAAAATGGAAAGCATACGGAAGTGCATCCGTATGTCTTCCGTATCTGTTCCGTTTTTTGCGGAACCATCTATTGAAAATTTTAAGACCAGCCCAAATTTTTCTATGTTATTACTGTATACTGTATATGTCATACGGAAAAACGGAACGGAAAAACGGAACGGAAAAACGGAACCGAAACGGAAACACAACGGAAGCAAAAAACGGAACTGAAAAAACGGACCGCAAAACACTGAAAAAGCCATACGGTCGTGTGCAAGAGGTTTAATACAGGCATTAAGAGGGTTCATTACAAGGAAATATTTCTACATTCTATTTGCCCTTGTGCGGTGCAGTTATATGTCCTAAAGCATTTTTTGGCTTGTATTAGTGGGAAAAAAAGGGCTTATTATTAGCCGTTGTGTGGTGAAGGACGAAAATGACAGCCCTTTTTGTTGTGTATTAGTGGCAAAAGTAAAATATGTTTGCCGCTCAGCGGTGCAGTTATCTGTTCTAAAGCCCTTTTTTGCATGTACTGTATTAGTGGAAAAAGGAAAAATACCTTTGCTGCTCAGTGGTGCAGTTATCTGTTTTAAAGCCCTTTTTTGCATGTATTAGTGGAAAAAGAAAAAATATCTTTACTGCTCAGCCGTGCAGTGGAATATTGTAAAGCCCCATTTGCCATTATTAGTGGCGAAATAAAAATATATTCGCCGTTCATCGCTGCACTTATCTGTTGAAAAGCCTTTTGTGCTGTGTAAAAATAGAAAAAAATTAGGGCCTAATTGCCATTCTGTGATGCAGTAATATAATCTGAAGGCCTGTTTGCCGTGTATTAATGGTGACATAAAAATATATTCGCCGTTCATCGTTGCACTTACCTATTGAAAAGCCTTTTGTGTAAAAGACTCCCTATGCGTGTTACTGCAAGACACAGTGTTCTACACCACTATAAAGGCTCTAAGCAGCCAGGAAATAGCCATTTTTAACGTAATTCGCAATATATTATGATCAAACCAAATGTTTCCCAAAAAATTCGGCTAGTCGGCAAATCGAAATTTTGAAAAATTCACTCATCTCTAATAATGAGAGTGACCTGGGCGTATAAGAATCATGAATTATAAAGAATGTGATCATTTCAGGCATTGAAAGGGATGCAAATGAGCTCTTAACAAGATCTGCCTCTGATGCCACTAGATGTAGGGCAGCTATCCTATAATTCAGTGTTTGACCCTTTAAATAGGCCTTGAGACATAACTTGGATATTAAATAAGCTAGTACATCCTCTGCAGACAGCTGTTTCGGGTGATTGCCCCTCATCAGCTACTGATTAAACTACGCTCTGATTAAAGATATTGTACAGGAGATAGACTGACAGACAGTCAGATAGTACTGTGCACTGTGCAAAAGTCAGAGACAACCCTTTTATTTTTTTTTTGCAAGTTTTGTGCCAGGATTAATGAGATGTAAGGACTGAAATGTGTTCACAAGCCCATATTCACCAATATCTTTTCAGTGGAACTTTGATTCCCAGCACCCCTGCTGATCAGCTGGTGGTAGGCTCTGTACGGAGCGCCACAGACTCTTCAAACAACTGATCAGGGAGGGTAATGGGAGTTGGACCTCAGTGATAAGATATTGATGATCTTTTGGATAGGCCATCAATATTGCACTCCGAGAAAGTTTGGAGCATTGTGAGTAAAAATCTAAATGTTCAACAACCGTATTAAGGTGGGTTCACACTAGCGTTATGGTTTCCGTTATGGCTTTCCGTTATAACATGGTTATAATGGAAAATGACACAATCCATAAAACGGAGAACGGATCCGTTCTGGAGCCCATAGACTTGTATTATGACGGAATGCCAAACGGAAGCCTTTAAAAGATATTCCGTTTGCTTTCCATCATAATAGAAGTCTATGAGAAAGCATAACGGATCCGTCTGGTTCCCGCTATGGAAGACGGAAAACAGTCCTGTTGACAGGACTTTGTTTTCTGTCTTGCATAACGGGACCCAGACGGATCTGTTATGCTTTCCCATAGCCTTCTATTAGGATGGAGAAAAACAAAATGCCTCTTAAAGGCTTCCGTTTTGCATTCTGTCTTATGGATTCCGTTATTTTCCGTTATAACCATGTTATAACGGAAAGCCATAACGAAAGCCATAACACTAGTGCGAACCCACCCTTAATAACTATAGATACAGTATATCTATAGTTAAATATGGTTTTAGCATTTCTTGTGCTTGTCCTTCATCTTCATTGACCTTCTTTAACCCCTTAGTGACCAAGCCTGTTTGGGCCTTTATGACCAAGCGTTTTTTGTCCTTTTTTCATGGTCTCGTTCCCAGAGCTATAACTTTTTTATTTTTCCGTCTATATAGCAGTATGAGGGCTTGTTTTTTGCGGGACAAGTTGTAGTTTTTAATAGCGCCGTTTTGGGGTACACATAACTATGTTATTAACTTTTATTAACTCTTTCTGGGAGGGAGAAGGGGAAAAATAGTACTACTGCCACTGCGTTTGTACATTATAAATTTTACGGTGTTCATTATTCGGTAAAAGTAACATAATATTTTCATTCCCTGGGTCAGTACGATTACAGGGATACCAAATACTTATAGTTTTTTTAAGTTTTACTACTTTTTTTCAATAAAACCCCTTTTTTAACAAAAAAAAGATTTTGCATTGCCACTTCCCAGGACCCATAACTTTTTAATTTTTTTCTATGGAGTTGTGTGAGGGCTTGATTTTTGTGGGACGACTTCTATTTTTCATTGGTATAATTTTTTAGTAAATTCCGCTTTTTGATCGCTTGTTATTTCGTTTTTTCTGTGAAAATTAAGAATAAATTAGAAATTCGGGCTTTTTTTTATTTATTTTTTAACGGCGTGTACTATAGGGGATAATTTATGTAATATTTATGTAGTGCCGGTTGTTACGGATGCGGCAATACCAAACATGTGGGGATAATTTTTTTGCAATTTTTTCATTGAAAGCGTATTTTCAATCGAAAAAAAGCATATTTTTATATTTCATGGAATTTTTTTATTTAATAAATGTGTATTTTTTCTAATTTTTTTACTACTTAATAGTCCCACATGAGGACTATAATATACAGTATTTTGATTGCTTTTAAAATGTAATGCATTATATCTATAATGCATTACATTTTAAATGCAGTGCAATTCTACCTTTGACCAGCAGGCTACGCCAGAGAGGCATAGCCTGCTGGTGAATACTTCAGGGCAGGCTCAGGGCCCTGCCGGAAGGAAGGCGAGCTTCCCAGCCCATCAGCACCCCGCGATCGCATCTGCGGGGTGCTGATGGGTGACAGAGGGAGTTCGCTCCTCTGTCAACCCTTTACATGCGCAGGCGCCATTGCGCCCGGCATGTAAGGGGTTAAACAGCCCGGATCGGCACTCCTGCCGGCCCTGGCTGTTAGAGCAGGGTTGCGGCTCTCATGTGAGAGCCGGGCCCGCGCTCCCCGCTGCACGGGGGACCCGTGCAGCGCTTAGACTGGGCCGCCGTAAAAACGCGGCAGCCCAGCCTAAGGCCCCTTAGTGACCGCCGTAAAAACACGTATGGGTGGTCACTAAGGGGTTAAGGGTCTGGGAGTTTGTTTTTTATTTTATTCAGAAAAAAGTCTTGTAGAACTTTTATTCCGTCTAAAATAACGGATCTCAGACGGAAATGGCTAAAACTGAAATTGCTCTTGCCTTTACAGAGGAGATGATTGCTCCATGTAAATGCAGCTCTCACCTTCAATTATGATTAGGCAATTTTTAGGAATGTTTGTGTCTGTAAAAAGGGCCATAGGCAAGCAGTTCCAATTTTTTGATTAAAAAAAGCGATTGCCTCTGTTTGACAACCCCTTGTATGGTTATCTTAGCGTAAAAAAAAAAAAAAGTGCTCTTTTATGTGCTTTAAATAATAAAAAAAAATCATATCATGAACAAACTGAAATGAACTTTACCCTACCCTTGTTAGAATTCACTTTCACAGCTGTGTTGTGAGCTATGAGTTATTTTGTGATGCAGCAAACCAGATGTTGACAGTCTTCATAAGATTAACCCCAGAGAGTATTTAGAAAAAAAAAAAAGTAGTAAAGTAAAGTGGATAAGGTGCAAGCCAAAATGCACAGGAGTATAAGTAACATGTTGATCTACAGTAGAAGAAGGTCAAAACCCTTAGGACAGTGGTGGTGAACCTATGACATGAGTGCCAGAGGCGGCACTCAGAGCCCTCTCCATGGACACCCATGCGCTAGAAAATGTCTAAGGTGTACCAATATGCCTTCGACTTTTCCTGCATTCATCACCACAGGAAGCACTATGAACAGCACAGGCAGCGCACTGAATGTAGGCAGGCTGTTTTAGCTAAATGATAAAGTACATATTGGACTGTAGTATTCAGATTAATTTGCTGTGTTGGCACTCTGTGATAAGTAAGTGGGTTGTCGGTTGCAGTTTGGGCACTCGGACTCTAACACTGCCTTAGGAGGTGGATTACCATGGATTCACCATGTTAGGAGAAGTAATTTCTTCCCAGCTCTTGATATGGCAATCAGAACCAATCCCTGGATCAATGCCCTATCTTCAGAAATGTAGCCCGCCTCCAATATCTCCAAATCAAATTGCCTAATAGTAAATCTGCCTTAGTTGCCCATAGCAACAATTCAGAGCTCAGCTTTTATTTTTCAGAGCCCTGTAGGAACTGAAAGTTGAGCTCTGATTGGTTGCTATAGGCAACTAAGATTTATTTTGGAGATATTGGAGGCGGGCTATTTTTTTCATGGGTCACCCTGTACCAATAACTTGTGATATCATTGCTTTTAAGAAAGACACCCAGACATCATTTGGCAGAGAGTTCCATAATCTTACCGCTCTTACAGTAAAGAATTCTCATTTATGATGATAGTGAAACCATCTGTCCTTTAGACGTAGAGGATGCCGTTTTGTCATGGTTACAGACCTAGGTGTAAAAAGTTCATTAGAAGCCAGGGGAGTAATTAGAAAGGTCTGGCATAGCACACTCTTAAGTGGCCCCCTCGGCTACCATGACAACCCATTAGCAAGCCAATGGGGTGACAGAGGAATCCTCCAAGATGGCGCAGTCGCTTTCTTATATCTTTTTATAGGTGACCCACAGTGCAGCACAAGTATTTTGCACTGTGATATTTTGTATGGTAGAATACAATATTACACTGGATTTCAAAGTGCACAGTATATGTACAGTGTAATGTAATACACTATGGTGTGCAATATATACAGTGTAGTGTAAGGCTATGTTCATATAATTCCTGGCATACATGCTAATAATGTCCATAAGGTAGAGGGCAAAAAAGAGTTGGTTTGGCCTCTGTATGGCTGGTATGTTAGTATACAAAACAATTGTGGGGAAAAAAGGGAATAATGTAATAAGCTACAATATTTCATACAGTATACATAAAAGTACAGTATACATAAAAAGTAAATGCTGTTTTACAATGTGACCATTGCAACTGAGGCATGTTGGCTGGTTCATAACGCTTTCTATGCACTCCCCTATTTAAAGAAGTAGCTGGACCATTGTAGAATACACTCCTGTTATTTTAATTAATTGTGGTTTATTTTGTTATTCTGCAATGTTTAATTTTGTCTGTACATGTACCCTCTGATTGTAAAGAGCTGTGGAACATGTTGGCACTACTGTATATAAGTAAAGATTATTATTAGGCATTCTTTTAAAGACTATGTACACTATTGAGGCAATTTGTTTTTATTATTGCATTGTACTCATTTTGAGCTAAAAATAATTTTTTCAATTGGCCTTTATTAAAAATTTGAAGCCCCTTTTTCTATACATAGCTGAGATGCTCTAGTAGCAGCCTCTGGATTTTATGTATTTTCCGTCATTTGGGGAGCTAATAGGCTCCTTATCTCTGCTCTCTGACAATATAAACTCTCACTATAGCTCAGTTCTTATCTTACTGATAAGAATTTGGCTTTATTAAGTGTTTATGGCCTCTTAGTAGCTTAGAGATAAGGTTTATAAGATAACCGGCACAAAGTTAAAGTACCAGTCACACAGTTAGAAAAACAGTTAACCCTATGTGACAGAATGGCTCAATATATTTAATAAAGGCCAAGTCAAAATATCATTTTTAGCCAAGAATGAGTAAAATGCAATCATGAACAAAAATTGCCTCTGAAGGTGTACATAGCCTTTAAAGTATAACTGTCAAATTTTATTTTTTTTTTACTATTGGATTCTGGTGATTAATATTACCTTGTTGGCCCTGTTTTAATTTCTGATTCTTAAATAAATAACCCCTAAAAGCCACCTAAAAGTCCCCAGTATTGGCTATATTTACCTGAGATAAAATCAGGTTGCTATGCTCCTTCCGTCTACCAGATAGAGGACTGAGCACGCTGCGTGCACTGGGAACTGATAGTGAGTCAGCATTGTAAGGGAATGTATAAAAAGCCAGGTTCTTCCTGACAGGAGATAACAGTGCTGGGCTGTGTGTGTGAACTTCTCCACATGCCTGTGCTTGGCAGACACTCCCTTAGCAGTACAGGACAATGTGGCTCCTCAGTGTATAAATGACAGCCTTATCTGATAAGAGGAGAGCTTGTAAGAGGACTACAGGCTTCAGCCAGACCTGGGAACTTCACTGCAAGACCCCCCTATACAGAGCTGGTCTTCACTAACCTCACTGCAGGCGTTCTATGGATTAGCCTCAGGGCTGAGGGCGGCCATTTTAACAGAATAGTGAAGTTGTAGTTTTATGCAGACTGGTTGCTAAGGGCTGAATCTTATTAAATAAGGGGTAAGTAAGTCTAAGGCCCCTTTCACACGGGCGAGTTTTCCGCGCGGGTGCAATGCGTGAGGAGGACGCATTGCACCCGCACTGAATCCGGACCCATTCATTTCTATGGGGCTGTGCACATGAGCGGTGATTTTCACGCATCACTTCTGCGTTGCGTGAAAATCGCAGCATGTTCTATATTCTGCGTTTTCACGCAACGCAGGCCCCATAGAAGTGAATGGGGATGCGGAAAATCGCAAGCATCCGCAACCAAGTGCGGATGCGTTGCGATTTTCCCGCATTGTTGCTTAGCAACGGGACCCAATCTCTATTATTTCCCTTATAACATGGTTATAAGGGGAAATAATAGCATTCTTAATAAAGAATCCATTGTTAAATGATGAGGAAGGGGTTAAAAATAATAAAGTTAACTTACCTTAGCCACTTGATCGCGTAGTCGCGATCTGTCCTCTCTTTCCCTGCAGCATCGATGATCTAAAGGACCTGTGATGACGTCACATCACATGGCTCATCACCTGCTCCATCACTATGGTGATGGAGCATGTGATTGGTCCATGTGACCATGTGACATCATCCAAGGTCCTAATCACTATCCTCAGGCTGTGGATAGTGCTTAGGACCTTGGATGATGTCACGTGGTCACATGGACCAATCACATGCTCCATCACCATAGTGATGGAGCAGGTGATTGGGCCATGTGATGCTGTGACATCATTACAGGTCCTTTACATCTTTCAAGCTAACGGAGAGGAGGCCGGGCTTCGCGATCAAATGGACCAGGTAAGTTAAGATTAGTTTATTATTTTTAACCCATTCTGCATCGGGTTCAACATTAGGGAGATGGCCAAGGGTATTATTTTACATTATAACTATGTTATAATGTGAAATAATACCAGCGGGACAATTTCTGACCCAAACATGCACTTCTGTGAAGAAGTGCAGGTTCGGGTCTGGGTACCAAAAGTGCTGATTTTTCTCCCGCGCGTGCAAAACGCATGACAGCGCTTTGCACTCGCAGGGAAAAATCGCGGCAATTCCCGCAACGCACCCGCACTGTTTGACGGAGTGCACCCGCAACGCCCGTCTGAAAGAGGCCTAATAGTTATTGATTCAGGAATATTATCATATTAGTAACTACATATATGAAAACTGAAATTAGGGTCTAAATGTGACAGTTATCCTTTAAACAGCACCCAAAAAAGCTATGTTAAAGCCTAATACAGCATGGTGTGTAATACTGTATGTACAGTATAACATAGTAGTATGTGTTTACCATAAAGCATTTACTTCATAACAGTGGTTCTATATTTATATGTAGCAAATTGCTAATGTTTAGGTGTTGGCATCTTGAATGAACCCATTGATGAGCTATCCCCCACCAATCAGCTGTTTCGGGTAACCTGACACTGGAAACTAATGGAAGGCTCTAGTAACTGAATAGCTTCTAGCTGCATCATGCCGGAGCTCAGCTCCCATTCATAGCCACTACACAGTGAATGAAACCTTCTGCTTCTGGCACTTTCTCCTATATAGATTCTGCTGCCGGTGACTAGCTGAAACAGCTGATTGTCGGGGGTGCTAGGAGCTGGACCCCCACCGATCTGATATTGGTCTCCTATCCCAAGAATAGGTCATCCATATCTAAATACTGGAAAATTCCTTTACTGCACATACATAGGCCTATGCACTGCTTCCACACAATAACTGTCAAGTTCTAACATTACAACAATCTTATCCAAAACAGTAACAAATCAGGAACTGGGATGCAAAAAGTATTTCACTGCAGGATTAAATCATATCATTAGCATTATTTTTGTAATAACCTGTGAATGCAATTATATTCTGCAGCATTCTAAAAGTTTTCCCATGCTAAGCTTAACAATTTAGCATTTCAAGGGGAGCATATACTGTAACATGAACGTTTTCGACCATCCACCTTACTGGTTGTTATGGATTAGTGAGTGTGAACCCATTGTGCCAACCAATCAGTTCGGCATAGAGCTAACCCTGGTTTGGAATTTACTGATGGCTAGCAACCAGACAACTATAGTTGTCTGGTCCCTGTGGTGTAGCTGGCAACTGACATACGGGGTCAGGGTGGGACTCCGTGCCGGCATCGGGAGTTCTAGATATAGAAAATTAACCAAAATTGCTCAAAAACTGCAGGTACAGTCTGAATAGGCACCAAGGCTTGAATGCAGGTTTTAGAGATCTGTGTTAACATGAACTGAACTAAACCTGGCCCTGAAAGTATAGAAGCACGCACGAAGGAAGAAACAGAACTTGGAACTTGGCAGAAACACAGGCAGAAAATAACGCAAGATAAATGCTAGACTATCAAACATTTTTGCTGGTCACCAGGGATCCTAAAGCTTGGGCACCCTCTGCCTAGAGAGGACCTTCAGCCGTTGGCTGGGGAAGAATCTGGGAGCATGTACACTGGAATTGTAAGAGGTCGGAAGTTAGCGTACAAGCCCTAAGGAGGGAGGCAGGAGCAAGGAGGAAGCAACATAGATAGGATACCGAGGACCAATATAAAGAATGGCATGGTGAGGGGCACTGTTTCCAGACACGCAGGGGACAGTGGGCATGGGCGCACAGGGCTTATCACTGGTTAAATCACATTTCTGCTTCATCAAAGCAATTGAGAAACAATGGTCTAGCAGGAGCAAAGTGGAAAACGAAAAGTTTACAAATAGAGATGAGCGAACATTTAAAAAAAGTCCGTTGTTCGGGGTTCGGGTGGTGGTTAATCGCGCATCCCGTTATGGATTCCACTATAGCGCATATGGAATCCATAAGGGGCGGCTGCCACCTACCCGAACTGTCACAGTCGAGGACCTGGGTGACGTCACTGTCATGTGATCAGTGCAGGGCGTGGCTCAGCACAGGATCAAATCCCGTGCTGAGCCACGCCCCCTGCACTGATCACATGACAGTGACGTCACCCCAGGTCCTTCGGCTGTGCAACAGTTCGGGTAGGTGGCAGCCGCCCCTTATGGATTCCATATGCGCTATAGTGGAATCCATAACGGGATGCGCGATTAACCACCACCCGAACTCCGAACAACGGACTTTTTTTAAATGTTCGCTCATCTCTATTTACAAACTGACTCAAACTGTTTACTCTGAGAACACGCAAAAGTATTTTTTTACATCACCCTATGTCCCAACCTTGGGGATACATAGAAATGAAAAGCATTTGCAGAAATGTTCTTTTAATAGAGGGGGAGACCAGCCTATTCTTAATAGAAAATGAAATGCATTTGTAATATCTAGCATCACCAGTAATTGTTTGGCAATTGGAAGGGAGGACATGCTAAATTTGTATAATTAGACAAGGAGGAGCTAACTCCTGCTGCAGAGAGAAACATTTGGTCTCCAGATGTGAGCAGGCACCTTGGAAAATGTGAAATAGTCATATAAGGAAATGGTTTTAGTAACATTTGGTGCCTTCAAGAAAGGCGTATTTGATTTCTTAGAACAAAAACAGCATCAAAACTTATGAAAATGTATTGAATTCTGATTGCTACTGTTGGGTAAACAGACTTGTGCACTGGGGTTTTTGCTTTATTCTGAAGCAATAGAGAAAAAAATTCTTCAGAGTTATCCCTCCCACTTTCCTTAGCTACATCCTATACCCTCTACTGCTTGAACCTGGCACAGAAATGTCCTCTTTCTATGGTACTAACTGTGTACCTTTGTTTTATTGCAGCCAGTTACAACGACACAGACTGCTATGTAACCATGAGGGTGAGGAACCCAAAAGTAGAAATTTTCTTGATGACCCTTCTTATAGGCGTCTTTATTTTTGGAACAATATTTAACTCGCTTGCTGTCTGGGTTTTCTGCTGTAAGATGAAGAAGTGGTCCGAGACAAGAGTCTTCATGATGAACCTTCTATTCAGTGATTGCTGCCTGCTGTTCACGCTCCCTTTCCGTATATATACCACTCAGTATGAATGGAATTTGAGCAATATATTATGTGATGCTATTCGTTTTTGTTATTTTATGAACACATACATGGGCATTGCTATCATCACTTTAATATCGGTTGACAGATATGTGGCTATCAAGTTTCCATTGAGAGCAAGAACCTTACGTTCTCCAAAGAAGGCAGCACTGGCTTGTGGGATTATGTGGCTACTTTTTATCTCAGCTCGTCTCTACCTTGAGCTTGGGACGGATTTACAATTCAGAGAGCCAAAATTTTGTTTCCGAAAAGTGTCAATAAAACCTTTGAAGAGAGCTTTGTATTTTACTGTTTTTGGCTCTTGTATCCCAATGGTCATATTAATTTTCTGCTCAACACAAATCATATGGACCCTAAAAAAGAAGGAGAAAATCAACGTGAATGAAGAAAAGAGCATCGAGAAAACCATCAGCATAGTAAAAACTAATCTGGCGATCTTTTTATTTTGCTTCCTGCCTCTTAGTATTGGAAATATTGTAAGGTTTGTCTTTGAATCCATACGTTTAGAGTGCGGATTCTTGAAGTGGATAAATGATTTTGTACATGTCGCACAAGGCCTTAGTGACCTAAATTGCTGCCTTGATAGCATCTGCTATTATTTTGTGGCAAAGGAATTCTGGGAAAATGCTTCGCTGTTTCCAAAATTGAAAAAACAACTAATTCAGGACCAAACACATGAGTCTAGCATATAGATTGGGTCTAGTCTGGAATACTGACTAAGATTTAAAAGTGTTCTCCGAGAATAAATACTTTTTATTTTTTAATAGAAGATTCATACTTACTGCTTCATACATACTGCTCCCTGGCACTATGGTCCCCGGTCTGTCACATACTCTGCTGCAGCCAAAAACTGGCTTCAGTGGTGACTTGGCCAAAGCTGCACATCACCGCTAAAGCCAGTTATAGTCTGCCGCAGAGCGTATGATCATGCCTGTGCACTGCAGGATGAAAGTAGTCTGGCGACCGGAACATGAACATGCGGGAGCCAGAGTGGAGGACCAGAATGGAGGGCAGCAATTTTGTTTGAATCTTCTTTTTACAGAGGCATGCTGCGGGCATTATTCCCAGAGAACCCCTTTAATATGGCTTTAACAAAACTACACATCACAAGATACTTCTCTGCATGCACACACTATGTCATAGACTGTTCCATGCACCATACATCAGTGCACAATTATGTTGAGATTGTAATCTAGGCCTGTGTATTTAAAAGGTTTTTAATTGGACTAAACAAAATAAAGGATGTTTTTTTACATAATTGTGAGGTTTAAAGGTACAGTTTCATATCCCTATAGCAAATCTGTTATGCATGTTTTAATCTTTAATTTATTACAGTATTTTTGCTTATTTATTTCCCAGCAGTGTTTTCCTTTCCAGTGTGTATATAATTTGAATATGTTTACATTTTAATAAAAGTATATTTTCACTTTTTTTTCACGCAGGACCACATTCTTCTGTAGTTTTGTATTTACTGGATGCTGGGCTGCACCTAACCTTTCTGCTGCCTGAGGCGAAAACTGAAATGCTTCCATCCCCCCAATGCCAATTTAACCTAACCCCTTCCATCCAAGACATACTTGGAAAACATTACATACAGAGCTACAAAACATACAGGGTAATACATTGCCACATATCTCTTGCATCCAATGACGTGTCCTCTGATGTAGATGTTCTCTTTCTTTATCTTCTCCATTCAGACCAGACCGCCATATTGATTTCTTTCACCCATCTCTTCTCTCTGCAGTTTGACAAACAGACATCATAGTTTCCTACTTTCCAATCCGCCTCCCACCGTCTGAACACCCCATCCTGTTTACTGTCCTGAGTACAGAGATGCAGTTGAATATGTAGAGATAAGCATTTCCACAATGGAAGTGCTCATTGCCCATGGCCCTTTCACTGCCCTATCTTGCCCCTACCTTGTGCTGCCTGAGGCAATCACCTCACCTCATTGGCGGTGCACCCCTGACTGGTTGCCACTAAAAGCTGCATGATACAAAATTAAATTTAAAATGACCTTAAAAACATTACAGTGAATCTGTCAGTTCAAAACATCTCCCCGATCGAGGTATGATAACTATACATTTGAATTGTATAGTAAAATTTTTGTGAGGGACTACAGGGTCACTTTAAAGGGATTCTGTCAGCTCCAAAACACCCCCAAACTAGAGTATGTATATTGTGTAAGCGATGCTGAATCCAGTTATGGAATTCTGACCAACAGAATGTATGATAACATAAAGAACATAGGCAGGAATAACCCTCGAGCACAGATGATTGATGATACCACACAGATGCAGATGTTATATAGAATAGGGCACTCAAATTGTTACGAGCAGTGAGTGTGGACCCATCGTGCCAACCAACTGGTTTGACTTTGGATTATACCTAAGTTCGTTATCCTGGCGGTTCCTTGGTTTTCACCCTTTATTCCCTATACAGAAATCAGGCCTTCATTGCATGGCTGCATCCAGGGCCCCATCACAGTGCGCCATTACAAATCCCACTTAGTGATGAGCGGCAGGTGCCATATTCGATTTCGACGAAATTCGCGAATATTCGAATGAATATTCGTTTCATATTCGTCGAAATCGAATATTCGTCATTTTTCTAGTTATCGCGATTAATATGCGATTTAAATAATCGCGTATTGCGATTTTAACTTAAGGCTACTTTCCTATTGGTTTCATATCTAGAATTAGCGAGGATGACGAATATGACGAATGTATTCGTCATATTCCTCAAAACGAAGATAACGAAGTAGTTCTACATCTTCGTTTTAGCTACCTATTCGTCAACTTCGCTAATTCTAGCAATCAAATAGGAAGGTTGACTATAGAGACAGTTGTGTTTAATTCGCTATGCATTTTTTTTTTATTTTTTTAATAAATAGAATACTTATAATAATTTTATCAAGTAATATAATTATTGTATTAAAAAAAAAAAAAAAAATCGCATAGCGAATTTAACACAGCTGTCTGGTAAGTCAACCTTCCTATTTGATTGCTAGAATTAGCGAATAGCGAAGTTGACGATTAGGTAGCTAAAACGAAGATGTAGAATACTTCGTTATCTTCGTTTTGAGGAATATGACGAATACATTCGTCATATTCGCTATTCGCTAATTCTACCAAGCCAACCATAACTTCTGTGCTCATGGAGCGTCCCGATCACCATGGGAACGTCTCCATATACTAAAATGTACTGTCGGATTTGAGGAATTACGTTGAAATCGCAATGCGATTAATTATATCAGACGACCTAACATTATATCAGACGACCTAAAGGTGGGCAGACAATGTCATAGAGCAGCAGGTAATGCCAGCAGAATGCTTGGGTGTATAGGGAGAGGCATTACCAGTAGAAAGAGGGAGGTGCTCGTGCCGCTCTACAGAGCACTAGTGAGACCTCATTTGGAGTATTGTGTGCAGTACTGGAGACCATATCTGCAGAAGGATATTGAAACTTTGGAGAGAGTTCAGAGAAGAGCTACTAAACTAGTACATGGATTGCAGGACAAAACTTACCAGGAAAGGTTAAACGACCTTAACATGTATAGCTTGGAAGTAAGAAGAGACAGAGGGGATATGATAGAAACTTTTAAATACATAAAGGGAATCATCACGGTAAAAGAGGAGAGAATATTTAAAAGAAGAAAAACTGCTACAAGAGGACATAGTTTTAAATTAGAGGGGCAAAGGTTTAAAGGTAATATCAGGAAGAATTACTTTACTGAGAGAGTAGTGGACGCATGGAATAGCCTTCCTGCAGAAGTGGTAGCTGCAAATACAGTGAAGGAGTTTAAGCATGCATGGGATAGGCATAAGGCCATCCTTCATATAAGATAGGGCCTGGGGCTATTCATAGTATTCAGTCTATTGGGCAGACTAGATGGGCCAAATGGTTCTTATCTGCCGACACATTCTATGTTTCTATGTTTCTATGTTAATTCAAGTTATATTAATCGCATTGCGATTTCAACTTAGAGCTGGGTTTATAATGGGTCAGCTTGGTAGAATTAACGAAGTTAATGAATATGGAATATAGCAGCAGTGCTAAGTTGAAATCGCAATGCGATTAATTTAAATTAAAGTATTCGCATTGCGATTTCAACTTAGCACTGCTAGTGCATAGCTAATCTATATTCCATATTCGTTAATTCTAGCCTATGTAAGATAGCAGTGCTAAGTTGTAATCGCAATGCGATTAATATAACTTGAATTAATCGCATTGCGATTTCAACGTAATTCCTCAAATCCGACAGTACATTTTAGTATATGGAGACGTTCCCATGGATGGGGACGCTCCATGAGCACGGAAGTCGGCAGAAGCGGCAACGGGAACTGACTAGAGCAGCCAGGAAGCCTGGAATCCTCAGGACAGGTAAGAACTACTTTTGGGAAGTGGGAAAGAAAAAAATATAACAAAAAAAAACAAAAAAAAACAAAACGAATATTCGAAATAGCGAATTTATAGCGCTATATTCGAAATATTCGCGAATTAGCGAAGTGCCGATATTCGCTAAAAAAATTCGCTTTTCGAATATTCGCGCTCAACACTAATCCCGCTGAGGAAGGACTTTATAAGACCGAAACGTCCGGGGACCGTACAAATACTTATTGTGGCCTTATACTTATCATATAGCCTGGATGTATACAACAATGTTATATTGAACACTGAAGAATACAAATAAAATGTGATTACTTGCATACAAATCAGTGTACCGTGAACCTACCTTACACAGTTTATACTACCTTCACGTGCACCTGTAACGGATATATGGAGTGTGAGTACATATTCCTTCTTTCATTGCAGGGAAGTCACCAGGCCCCTACCTCTTGGAATAGTCCCAGTTTGGTTGGCTGCTGACCCACGGGAGTCAGACAATAGTGCACGGCACCAAGGAAACTGGTAAAATCAAAGTCAATAACAGACGAGGTGTGTGCGAAACTGTGAAATAGTCCGAGGTCAGGGCATGAAGCATCGGATCAGTACAGTGAACATGCACAGGTCAGGTCAGACGGCACACGGTAAGGATCTAGGAATCAGGCAGAAGTCAGTACGCAAGCAAATTATAGCTCTTTTACAGGTTGTAGGAAGCTAGAGAGACCTACCAAGAGCTACAGTATACAGACCAATTTCTCAAGGGATGGAACAAACAGTCCAGCTTATATATATGAGCTGATCATGAACACAAGGTCAGAAAGGGGTATTATTCCCCCCTAGTGCTGCAGGGAAAAGTTTCCCCAATACACACACAGAAAAGATTTTTTTTAGTCAAGCTGTACGCTACAGTTTGAGGCACAAGGGTCTGACAGCTGCCCTGTCCGTGCCTGCCCCAGAAAGTAGGATGGCAGCATGCACAGAACACTGCCATGATAGAAATCAGAATCCAGTTGGTACTCAAAATAACTCACCCTAGGGACAATTCAAAATGAGGTTCAATTGCTAGGAAACCCATTTAGCTAATAGCTAATCCCCATCTGCTTAGTCTACCCCAAATAATAAGACAGACTGCTCCACCAGAGTTCACCTATGCACACTCTATAGTGCAACCTATCCATGACAACGGAAAATATTTTCAGAAAAGTAGCTGAGAAACCAGGTGCAAGAACTCACCCAGTTTCCAACCTCAATAGGCTGACAGCTACAGTACACGTAAACATCTTAAAGAGATACCTAAAAGGCACTATCCACTGTGTGGATCCTCTGTCAGCTCATTCTGTACATGTTATAACTGACTACAAATGTGTGAAACTAAATGTCTCAGTTTTAATAAAAGGACATAGAAAAGAAACTTTGAACAGGAATAATGTCTGATAAACATTTCTGAAAAAAAAGGGCAAAGGTTTCAGAGTTCATGGTTGTGCAATCGCTCTGTTTTATATGATATATGACGACATTGTTTTGAGTAGAGTGCATTATTATATTCATTGTGAATCATTAGTGCATACATAACACTTCCCTCATTAGACAGTTGTAGCAGATGGTACTGTAGGTACCTACAGACCCTAAGGCAGGGGCGTACATAGAAATCACTGGGCCCCATAGCAAGAATCTGAAATGGGCCCCCTTAACCCCACCCACTACCCACCTCTGGCCCCTCCCACCTCCCCCTTAACCCCACCCTCCCATCTCCTGTCCTGGCTCCTCCCATGCCACACCCCCATTAAATAAATTTATACATGACCTACTGAAACTACTGGGGGGGCTGTGGATGGCACTGTTATGGGGGGGATCTGTGGATGGCACTGTTATGGGGGGGATCTGTGGATGACACTGTTATGGGGGATCTGTGGATGGCACTGTTATGGGGGATCTGTGGATGGCACTGTTATGGGGGATCTGTGGATGACACTGTTATGGGGGATCTGTGGATGGCACTGTTATGGGATGGGGGGGCTGTGGATGGCACTGTTATGGGATGGGGGCTGTGGATGGCACTGTTATGGGGGATCTGTGAATGGCATCCACAGCCCCCCAGCAAGGAGAATAGCCAAGCAAGCCAAGCAAGTGTGCATGATGAGAGTCATATTTTTGCCACACCAGATTTACGCTACGGCTTTTGGAGTGAGTCTACAGGAATATGCTTTTATTGAGCAAAAGAAGTAAACCCTCAAAAAGCTAAACATATTTGGTATTGCCGTAATCATACTGACACACATAATAAAGGCAATATGTTATTTATCCTGCACAGTGAATGGTGTAAAATTTATAATACATTTACAGTATGACACTTTATAACAAAAAAAAAAATCAATGGCAAATTTCATTTTTTCCCCCTTAGGAAAGCTAATAAATAAAAATAAAAAAAGAATTTAATCCGTAAATCTTATGTCCCCCAAAATAGTGCCATTGAAAAATACTAACTGTTCCACCAAAAAACAAGCCCTCATATACCTACATTGATGGAAAACTAAAAATATCATGGTTTTCATAAAGCTGAAAAACAGGATAGGTCACATCAGTATCTGATCAGTGTAGGTCCAACACCTGGAAACCCCATTGATCAGCTGTTTGAGAAGGTACCAGTGCTCCTGTGAGCCCCCCCGACCGTCTCTCAGCTTTTCCTAGGCCAGCGACAACACGTTCATCGGTTACTTGGCCTAGGAGCAGCTCAGCCTTATTCAAGTGAAAAGGGGCTGATCTGAGATACCAAGCACAGCCGCTATGCAATGTACGGCGCTGTGCTTGGTAAGCTGCAAGAAGGCAGTAGCGCCGGTGCCTTCTCAAATGGCTGATAGGCGGTGCTCCCGGGTGTCGGACCCCCGCCGGTGAGTTTTAAAATCCTTAAAAATTATTTCAATTAATTTAAAGGGGTTGGTCACTCTATTAGCACTTATTAAAACTATAAAGAAAGTAGGGAGATATTACACTTACTAATATATTTTCTTAAGAAGATCTGCCTGGTTTTCCTGCTATTGGCACCCACGCCCCCTCCTGTCCTGCTCTCACAACTGCCTGTCTCATCCATCCCTGCATGTGCCATGGAGGAGCCACCTCATCCATGCCTGAAGTAGTATGCTGTCTGGGTCCTAAAGCACCCTGATTGTATCAGAGGTGCTTTCTTTCTGTGACTGGCACTCCTGGCTGTGCAGGGCTGGCAAGGGCTTGACAGGGACACTTGTGTAACACCCTAGAGTGGTGTTACCACTTCTGCACCTTGCTACTGTCTTTATTGATCTAACCTCACGTCATCTTGTGTATTTATTCCAGGTTCACCACAATGTGCATTCCTAATAATGTTTGTAACTGTTATGTTCATTACATGTAATATGCCTGGTTCACCAGCAGGTGGCAGCAAACACAGCAACGCTGTACTTAGGTAGAATGGAGCTTTCCATTCCATTCTAACCCCCATCTGAAGAGGAGTGGGCGAGTCCCATTTCCTGCAGGAAGGGTGGGGACCAGTTAGAGTCCGTCTAGCTTACCCCCTTGGGGAAGGTGTGCAGGGCATGTCTCTGCTGGACGTGCCCAAGCCAGCCAGAGTACCCACAGCTCTGCTGGCCATGGAGGCCAAAGCTTTAAGCCTCATAAGTCAGAACAAAAAGAAAAATGCAGCATACAAGAAGAAGCAAAGTCACACAGTAAGCCTGTCAGTAAAGCAGAGCCAGAGAGACACAGATGTAGCATAGTTATTGAAGAAGCCTACCAGTTTAATGCTAAAGCCTGCTGGGACCAAGACAAAGCTTGAAGACTGTTTCTGATGAACGTTTATTCAAGTAAAGCTGCTGTTCAACTACATACAGGTCTGGACTCAATCTTTCTCTCAAATCCCTCAATTACTCCCCCTATTTAATGCTTCGGAGCCAAGGCCTGGGGTCCAGCTGTATCCAGGTAGGAGCAACATGACACACATAAAGGCCGCTCTATACCACTCAGCATCCCTGCATCTGGGATGCGTTTTATGTATAGAGGGCCCTAAGGGGAGGTGCCCGTTGCACTTGTTAAAAGCTGAAATAAAGAAACTTTTTCAGGAGGAAGGGAGACTGAGGAGATGCTGTGATGGCTGATCTGACTGCAGGCTCTGCCCCCTCTGTTTCCCCTGTACTGAGAGGATCCTGCCAACATGTAAGGATGTAGCAGAGCCAGGGAAGTGCTGTGGACCACAAACTGTGAGCAATCCCAGTGCCTGTCCTGTTTATGGCCCCTCTGCTCTGTGTTCTTATGACAGACATGATATTACAGCCAGACCAATAGTTCAGGAGCTTTAACCCCTTGTGAGCTGTCAGCATGGCTGAGGTTATTGATATCAGCAGCAGTCACTGGTCTCACGACCTATAATTGTGTGCCCTCTCCTTCCTGCACTCTGTATATGGTGATATGTGACCCCCACCACTGCATATAGAGATCCGTGACCCACTGTATACTGTATACAGTGATCCGTGCTAACGGTAGCCCACAAGTGCTGCCGGATGTACGCTCCGGCCCCATTCACTTTAATGGGGACAGGTCGGAGATGCGGCCACAGCTTGGCAAACATGCCGAGAGGCGGCCTGACAGAAAACGCAGCATGCTGGGCATCAGTGAATGTGAATAGGGCAGCACTCGTGGGGTAGTGTTAGCAGGGCCGGGCCGACACAGAGGCTGGGGAGGCTCCAGCCTCAGGGCGCTCCAGCGTCAGGGCGCAGGCCAGCTCCCCAGCCTCTGGGCGGCAGGCAGGCCACTGACCATGTCATGGTGACACCCGGACCCCCTGACCCAACAGCACTAGCATCCCCACTCACCCCCCGGCGCTGCACTGACTGTAGATGCTATTTCCTAGCCAGCTAAAGGACCTTCGATGATGTCATGCTCATGTGACCAGACTCCAGTAGGCGGAGCCAGTCTGGAGTCTGCAAGAAGCACAGTTGATTTCCTGGGTTTATGAGTGGAGCCAGTAGCAGGTGAGGTTTTCTCTTGGTGGGTGTATGTGGGTGTAAGTAAAACTTTGCAGGGGGCCTATAGAGATAGTCTGGAGTCTGCAAGAAGCATAAGCCTCTGGGAAATCAACTGTAATTGGTTTGCTGTAATGCTCTGCAGGGGGTGGGGGTTGCTTTAATGCTCTGCAAGGGGGTGGTGGGGGTTGCTGTAATGCTCTGCAAGGGGGTGGGGGTTGCTTTAATGATCTGCAAGGGGTTGCTGTATTGCTCTGCAAGGGGGATGCTGTATTGCTCTGCAAGGGGGATGCTGTATTGCTCTGCAAGGGGGATGCTGTAATGCTCTGCAAGGTGGGGATGCTGTAATGCTCTGCAAGGTGGGGATGCTGTAATGCTCTGCAAGGGGGTTGGGGTTGCTCTAATGCTCTGCAAGGGGGTTGGGGGTTGCTCTAATGCTCTGCATGGGGGTTGGGGTTGCTCTAATGCTCTGCAAGGGGGTTGGGGTTGCTGTAATGCTCTGCAAGGGGGTTGGGGTTGCTGTAATGCTCTGCAAGGGGGTTGCTGTAATGCTCTGCAAGGGGGTTGCTGTAATTATATAGGGTATATGTGGGGCTATCTATGCAGTATATGGGGGTCTGCGCAGTATATGGGGGCTGTCTGCGTGAGTATATTGAGGTCTGAGCAGTATATGGGGGCTATCTATGCAGTATATTGGGGGTTTGCCTGTGTAGTATATTGAGGTCTGCGCAGTATATGGGGGCTATCTACGCAGTATATTGGGGGTCTTGCAGAGCAATACAGCAACTCCCACCCCCTTGCAGAGCATTACAACAACCCCCACCCCCATTGCAGAGCATTAAAGCACCCCCGCAGAGCATTACAGCAAACCAATTACAGTTGATTTCCCTAGAGGCTTATGCTTCTTGCAGACTCCATACATGCCACTGGACCAAGTCGCTGCTGCCGGCCGCTGGAGGATGGAGGGAGTAGTGAGCACTTGGCACTGACTTACGTGCTCCCTCCCGCTCCGCCTCCTGGCTCGGCTGCTCCGCTGCTCTGGTCTCTGCTCAGTCGCTTGCCTGACTGGCTGCGTACAGCGTTCACTTTGACCTGACGCGCTGTACTCAGTCAGTACTCAGTCAGGTCAGAAGTGCGCAATTTGGAGACCAGGAGCAGTGCGGGCAGCAGCACAGCACTGCGTCACGACCCAGCCCAGGCCCCGGAAGGGATAGATCGTGAGATGAGTCTGCCCTGAAGTGAAGTAGGGGCGCACTTGGAAAGCTCAGCCTCTGTTGGTGGTGGACCTTGTCCCAGCCCTGAGTGTTAGCACAGGATGCTCCTCTCTATGTGAGCAGATTGATTTGTACAAATTTATTCATCAGAGCTCTTGTGCAACAAAGATCTGCCACCCCTCCCCCCTACCCGCTCAACATCCCTCCACCTAAACAGAAATCTATGACAGCTATGAGCTGCCGTAGATTTCTGGCTTCATTTGAGTCAGAAAGCTGGTGAAAATGAACATAAATTTGTTTTTTTTAAAGGCACAGTTAAAAAGTCGCAAACACAACTTTTTAACGCCACTTTTCAGAAACAAGGAAAACAGTAAATCTCCCCCTCTATTCATTCTGTTCATGGCTTAAATCTGATGGAGAAACAAGAAATGACTGGGCCCTACAGCAAGTTTATGAACAGGGCACCCTCCCCCCAGTAACATATGTACAGTTGTGTTCAAAATTATTCAACCCCCACTGAAATTGAGTGTTTTGGCCAGTTTGACATTGATTTTGATCATTTCAGTCATCCTGTTTACAATTAAATCAAAGAGGCACTTGTAAGTCAGACAAATATAACATAACATTTATGATGAAATAACCACAAATGTCTTTTCTGTGCGCACATCATTATCAGTTTTATTCAACCCCCAAGTGACATTCAATCTTAGTACTTAGTACAACATCCTTTTCCAGTTATAACAGCTTTTAAACGTGAAGCATAGCTTGACACAAGTGTCTTGCAGCGATCTACGGGTATCTTCGTCCATTCTTCATGGGCAAAAGCCTCCAGTTCAGTCACATTCTTAGGCTTGCGCGCTGCAACTGCTTTCTTTAAGTCCCACCAGAGGTTCTCAATCGGATTTAAGTCTGGTGACTGCGATGGCCACTTCAAAATGTTCCAGCCTTTAATCTGCAACCATGCTCTAGTGGACTTGGAGGTATGCTTGGGATCATTGTCCTGTTGAAAGGTCCAACGTCTCCCAAGCCTCAGGTTTGTGACGGACTGCATCACATTTTCATCCAATATCTCCTGGTACTGAAGAGAATTCATGGTACCTTGCACACGCTGAAGCTTCCCTGTACCTGTAGAAGCAAAACAGCCCCAAAGCATGGTTGACCCCCCGCCATGCTTCACAGTAGGCAAGGTGTTCTTTTCTTCATAGGCCTTGTTCTTCCTCCTCCAAACATAGAGTTGATCCATGGGCCCAAACAGTTCTAATTTTGTTTCATCAGTCCACAGAACACTATCCCAAAACTTTTGCTGTTTGTCCACATGACTTTTGGCATACTGCAGTCGACTCTTCTTATTCTTTGGAGACAGCAAGGGGGTGCGCCTGGGAGTTCTGGCATGGAGGCCTTCATTACGCAGTGTGCGCCTTATTGTCTGAGCTGAAACTTCAGTACCCGCATCTGACAAATCTTTTGTCAGTTCCTCAGCAGTCACACGAGGACTTTTCTCCACTGTGCGCTTCAGGTAGCGCACAGCAGTCGAAGTCAGCATCTTCTTTCTGCCACGACCAGGTAGCGTTTCAACAGTGCCCTTTGCCTTGAATTTGTGAATGATGCTTCCTATGGTGTCTCTTGGTATGTTTAACATCTTTGCAATCTTCTTATAGCCATTGCCCTTCCTGTGAAGAGAAATCACCCTCTTCTCTTGTCTTCCTGGACCATTCTCTTGACTTCACCATGTCTGTAAACACACCAGTAAATGTCTAGAAGGAGCTGAGTATCACAGTCATTTTACATCTGCCTAATTGGTGCTTATTATGCTTGATTGCTGCTCCTTGACATCCACAGGTGTTTTCAATACCTGATCGAAAAAACGCTTGAATGAACCTCTGTTCTTAAGAGTGGTAGTCTTTAAGGGGTTGAATAATTGTGTCAATGAAGAAATCACAAAAAAACATTTAATACTGTATTACAAAAACAATTGGTGTCATTTTAGTTGCATTTGGTTCTTTAAAAAGTCCTTGTAAGATTACATTCTGAACACAATTACAAATGTACACTAAATTCCCTAAAACACCTTTACAGCATTGAGGGTTGAATAATTTTGAACACAACTGTATGATACATTAGCATCACATTGCTGGAGCGTACTTCCAATTGCTATGTCTGTACAGCAGTTATTCACCGATGACTGAGTTATTGATATTATCTGAGAGGCTCTTGTCTCTATGGAAACACAGGTGGGTGGGGATGTCATGTGACTGCTCCTCTGAATATGCTTGCTGCAATGCATGCTGGGATTTTTACTTTCACTTTGCTGCTGCTCCTCCCACACAGCCTGTCTGAGGGAGCTCCTCCAAGGAGGCATGCCATGGTGAACATGTTAGAAAAATAATATATAGCCAGTACGTGTCACATGATAGAAATACTTCATGGTTTTGGCTATTGTCTAGGGCACTTTGGATTTTTGATACTTAGGGTGGCCAACCCCTTTAAGCTTGGGGTTCGGACAACCTCCTTAAAGAGGTAGCCCACTTTTTTTAACATTGATGATCTATTCTCAGGATAGTAGAAGCAAAAGACCGGCACTCCGAAGTCGCTGATAAGGTAAGTTTTATTGGTCACATAATTTACACCAGTGACGCATTTCTGCACGCTTGATGCCTTTCTCAAACTGAATCAAAGTGGCAACCATATGTGACCAATAAAACTCGCCTTATCAGCGACTTTTGCTTCTATTGTCTGCTGGGATAACCTGCCCTTTTGACCACAGCACCCGCCTTCCGCAGTGCCGACCGACTTAGACTACACTATCCTCAGGATAGGTCATCAATATCAGATTATCGGGCGCCAAATTCAGGCACCCCCGGCGATCAGCTGTTTGAAGAGATTACAGCGCTTGTATGAGCACTGCCTTCTCTTCACTGTTTACCTGCTTGCTGACACAACCGCAGCGTTCAGCAAGTGTAATTGCAACTCCGTTGCCTATTCATTTCAATGAGACGGCTCCTTCCTGTTCAAATGAATGTGGGCGGCAAAGATGTAATTACACCTACTCATCGCTGCATTGTCAACAGCGAGCGGGTAAACAGTGAAGAGAAGGCAGCACTCACAGGAGCGCTGCGTTCTCTTCATACAGCTGATCACTGATCTGATATTGATGACCTATCCTGAGGATAGATCATCAATATAAAAAAAAAGCAGAGAACACCTTTAATACAATGTTATCAACAAAGTGTGAAAGTGTATGCAAACAGTAAGTGCAGAAACATTTTACGGCCCATATCTATTAACTAATAAAACTGTGACTAACAGTTGCTACATCTGCAGGAAAATCTTACATTGCTTAACAGAAGACGACGACGAAAGAACACAGGGAACTTCAGCCATTTATCTTATCGCATCCTGTGACAGCTTCTGGTGAACACACATTTATAGAATTACATTTCATGTGCCCTAAAGGATACTTTTCATGGTCAGTACAAAATACATGACAGCGCCAATTTTCAAAACTAGCATGTCTGATTTGTTTCATTCATACCCAAGTGTGTTTAAAATGATTTCTTTCTCTTTGTGTCTGCTTACTTTTTTTGTGCCACGTTGACAAAAATTCTGTACACCACCCATCCCTTGGAATACTCAGTCTGAGAACTAAGGGGGTCATTTATTAAGACCGTCAGTTTAGATGCTGGTCCTAATACCCCCTGCGCTGGCAGTGGATGCGCCTAAGTTATGTAGAGGCGCCAGCCTGTACATAACTTAGACATATCCACCGCCTGTCTAAATCTACGCCAGCTCCCTTGCTGGCGTAGATTTAGAACATTTCTTACGCCTAAAACAAGCGTAGAAAATGATAAATGGGGCAGGCCTGTTGACCTGTCCCCTTCCCTGCTCCCGCACGCCCCCTTTTTTAAACCTGGCATTAGAGGGGAAATCTCGCAGATTGCAGCGATCACTATTGCTACACTTTGTGGTTAAACTGTTTCTACAAAATGTACTTTTCTGCAAGACAACTGCTTCTAAATAAATACGTACTGTAAAGCCCTGATGCTGAATGAATTGTACATGGAGAACATTTCCTGGAACATTTTATACAGCAAGAACAGCTTATGTCAAGTCAATCAGAGCAATGCCTTTTTTTTTTAGGTCCAGCGTTCTGTGCTTATTTAGTTTTTCCAGATAAATTTGGTATTGTTGTAATTGTACTGATCCAGAATGAAGGGCACAGGTCAGTTTTTGAATTTTTGTTCCAGCTTTTCACTCCATTGTATGCAACAGTAGATGGCGCCATTAGAAAGTACAATTTGTCCTGCAAAAACAAGCATACATTTCTGTGAACAGAAAAATAAAAAAGTTATGGCTCCAAGGAGGCAGGGAGTGAAAAACAAAAACACATAAATGGAAAATCAGAAGGTCAGGAAGGGGTTAAAGAGCAGTAGATGCTGAGCAGATTGATATACTGTATTTTCTGGCGTATAAGACTACTTTTTAACACATGAAAATTCTTCTCAAAAGTCGGGGGTCGTCTTATACGCCGGTATACTGCGTGCTGAAACTTAAGAGGACCTTTCACTGGTCCAACGATTGTGAGATAATGATATGTATGTGTAGAGCGGCGCCCTGGGATCTCCCTGCACTTACTATTATCCCTGGGCGCCGCTCTACACATACGGTATATATCATTATCTAACGATTGTTGGACCAGTGAAAGGTCCTCGTTACTTCCAAGCCGGTCAGGAGAAGCTGGCCTTCTCCAGCTTCAGGGACAGGCGCCCTCTAGCTGAGCCACCGTGCGCTGCATCCCGGCCAGTCGCTCCTGAAGCAGCCCCCTCTCCCTGCTCTCAGTGGTTTTCTTATGCTCGGATCGTCTGTTTAATTTTTTTTTTGTGTACATTGGAAGAGGGGTAGTCTTATACGGCGAGTATAGCCCAAAATCCATATTTTAGCAGGAAAAGTAGGGGGTCGTCTTAATACGCCGGAAATTACGATATATAGTTTGTTATGCAGTATATAGTTGTTATGCAGCTGTGGTTTAAAGGGGTTGTATCATCTGAGACATTGATGACATATCACTGGGATATGCTATCAGTGCCGAATAGTTGTGTGTACCACCTTTGGGACCTGCTGCGTTCTTTAGAAAGGGACCCCACATGTGAAGGAGAGCACAATGCGCATGCATGGTGTGCTCTCTATTTATTGCTTTAGTAGTCCTAGAGCGGGGAATAAAGAGAGCACCACACATGCCAGCCGTTTCTCCGGTCACCTTTACGGGACTGCTCGAAATTGCAGAGAAAGTGATGAAATAGCGATGAATGAAGGGTGGCCACACATGCGCAGTGCACTGTCCTTCACTTCATGTGGCCTGTTCTGGAGATAGGAGAGGTTCCCAGAAGTAGGAGCTGCATCTATTTGACAGCCCAGGACTCTTCACCAGAAGCAGGGGAGCATACGCACTGTGCTGATGAAGCTGAGGGTTGCACATCTCACTAAAACTACACCATCAGCAGCAGGTGTCAATGGCAAGAATCAAAGTTAACTGCATTCAATAGTGATTATGACAACTAAGTAGTCTTTTTAAGAGTGAGGGGGCTCCTCTCTAAGCCCATCAGCATTCCCCCACAGTGCAATCATGGAGGCTGCCTGTCAGTACAGCATAATGACTGGTATAATGTACAAACCGGATTCCAAAAAAGTTGGGACACTATACAAATCGTGAATAAAAACTGAATGCAATGATGTGGAGGTGCCAACTTCTAATATTTTATTCAGAATAGAACATAAATCACGGAACAAAAGTTTAAACTGAGAAAATGTACAATTTTAAGGGAAAAATATGTTGATTCAGAATTTCATGGTGTCAACAAATCCCCAAAAAGTTGGGACAAGGCCATTTTCACCACTGTGTGGCATCTTCCCTTCTTCTTACAACACTCAACAGACGTCTGAGGACCGAGGAGACCAGTTTCTCAAGTTTAGAAATAGGAATGCTCTCCCATTCTTGTCTAATACAGGCCTCTAACTGTTCAATCGTCTTGGGCCTTCTTTGTTGCACCTTCCTCTTTATGATGCGCCAAATGTTCTCTATAGGTGAAAGATCTGGACTGCAGACTGGCCATTTCAGTACCCGGATCCTTCTCCTACGCAGCCATGATGTTGTGATTGATGCAGAATGTGGTCTGGCATTATCTTGTTGAAAAATGCAGGGTCTTCACTGAAAGAGATGACGTCTGGATGGGAGCATATGTTGTTCTAGAACCTGAATATATTTTTCTGCATTGATGGTGCCTTTCCAGACATGCAAGCTGCCCATGCCACACGCACTCATTCAACCCCATACCATCAGAGATGCAGGCTTCTGAACTGAGCGTTGATAACAACTTGGGTTGTCCTTGTCCTCTTTGGTCCGGATGACATGGCGTCCCAGATTTCCAAAAAGAACTTTGAATCGTGACTCGTCTGACCACAGAACAGTCTTCCATTTTGCCACACTCCATTTTAAATGATCCCTGGCCCAGTGAAAACGCCTGAGCTTGTGGATCTTGCTTAGAAATGGCTTCTTCTTTGCACTTTAGAGTTTCAGCTGGCAAAGGCGGATGGCACGGTGGATTGTGTTCACTGACAATGGTTTCTGGAAGTATTCCTGAGCCCATTCTGTGATTTCCTTTACAGTAGCATTCCTGTTTGTGGTGCAGTGTCGTTTAAGGGCCCGGAGATCACGGGCATCCAGTTTGGTTTTACGGCCTTGACCATTACGCACAGAGATTGTTCCAGATTCTCTGAATCTTCAGGTTGATGTTATGCACAGTTGATGATGATAGATGCAAAGTATTTGCAATTTTTCGCTGGGTAACACTTCTGATATTGCTCCACTATCTTTCTGCGCAACATTGTGGGAATTGGTGATCCTCTACCCATCTTGACTTCTGAGAGACACTGCCACTCTGAGAAGCTCTTTTTATACCCAATCATGTTGCCAATTGACCTAATTAGTGTTAATTGGTCTTCCAGCTCTTCGTTATGCTCAAATTTACTTTTTCCAGCCTCTTATTGCTACTTGTCCCAACTTTTTGGGGATTTGTTGACACTGTGAAATTTTGAATCAACATATTTTTCCTTTAAAATGATGCATTTACTCGGATTAAACGTTTGATCTGTCATCTACGTTCTATTACAAATAAAATATTGACATTTGCCATCTCCACATCATTGCATTCAGTTTTTATTCACAATTTGTTTAGTGTCCCAACTTGTTTGGAATCCGGTTTGTATTGTATGCATTCTTTTATATTTTTTATAAGTTGGACAACCCTTTTAAAATTAGGGTGGCCTTCATTTAAATTATCCATAAAAACAGAAATCTGTAAGAATAAGAATATGGAAAAGTCCCAGCAAAGAAATCCTAACTTCTGCATTCTAGCATAAATCTTTAACACATTGAGTTAGACTGATCTAGATAGAGAAAAATGGCAACAATTTGAAAACTTCACATTTGGGAGCATATACTCTAAATACACATGGCAGTGATAAATTCCATTGCTAGTCTGACTATTTTAAAGTCAACATGACATAAGACAGTTGCACTTGAGTCCTGGAAACCAGGTTGAGTTTATAGGTCTGCATAATGAGAGAAAATCTCAGATATCATAAGTTAGCAATGTTTTCAGACAAAAAAAAAAACAGATAAGTAATGACAGTGTGATAAAAAGAGGTTCATTTACACATTGTTTAAAGGGGTTTTTCAGAATTACTATGGTTCTTGACAAATAAACTCATGTAGTTGTAGGTTAGGGACAGGCAAGGGCAGTGAGCCCTAAACTAGAACCCAGCCCACTTTCCCAACCGACTTGCAGTATAATCCCAAAATAGAACACTAGACACACAACTGGATGACGGTCCCTACACTAATTAAGGTGCAGAGATTGACAAACAGACAAACTAACACAATAGCAGCCAGTGGCCGATCCAGAGCCTGGTCTCGGGAGGGGCACTTCCCCGGGCAATTGGTACTTATTGGGCCCCTGCGTCCCCGCCCACCCTCAAGCCACACCCACACACAGCCCCACCAATATATTGCGCCCATACTTCTTACATCCAGTGACGTCTCTTTTGATGTAGATGTTCTCTTTCCTCATCTTCTCCTTTTAGGCCAGGCACAATTTTTCTGTTGTTTTCAGTCTCTGCAGTTTAACAAAAAATAAATCTTAGTTTACTACTTTTCCATCATTCTCCCATCTTCTGGACAAAACATCCCACTACCTCCAATACTGTGCCGCTGTGGTCCCCAATAGTGCCCCCAATAATAAGTGTCTCTCCCCCCATCATCATATGCCAGTGACAACTGCCAACCCCCCCCCCATGTGCCAGTACCAAGTGCCAAACCTCCCATGTGCCAGTATGAAGTGCCTCTCCCCCCCATCATGTGCCAGTAACAACTGCCAAACCCCTCATGTGCCAGTACCAAGTGCTAAACCCCACCATTTACCAGTATCAAGTGCCAAACCCCCCAAGTGCCAAACCCCCCATGTGGCAGTATGAAGTGCCAACCCCCCCCCCCATGTGCCAGTATGAAGTTCAAGTGCCATCCCCCCATGTGCCAGTATCAAGTGTATCCCCCTATGTGCCAGTATCAAGTGCCAAACCCCCCCTCATTTGCCAGTATCAAGTGCCAACCACCCCCTATGTGCCAGTATCAAGTGCCTCCCCCCATGTGCCAGTATCAAGTGCCAAACCCCTCCATACACCGGTATCAAGTGCCTCCCCATCCTCATTTGCCAGTATCAAGTGGCACCCCCCCCTCATTTGCCAGTATCAAGTGCCAAACTGCTGCCCCCTCATTTTCCAGTATTAAGTGCCACCCCCCCATGTGCCTGTATGAAGTGCCAACCCCCCCACTCCCATGTGCCTGTATCAAGTGCCTGTATCATGTGCCAACCCCCCCATGTGCCAGTATCATGTTCCTTTATCATGTGCCAAACAACCCCCCCATGTGCCAGTAGTATCATGTGCCTGTATTATGTGCCAAACAATCCCCCCATGTGCCAGTATCATGTGCCTGTATTATGTGCCAAACAATCCCCCCCCCCATGTGCCAGTATCATGTGCCTTTATTTTGTGCCAAACAATTGCCCCGTTGCCCCCCCCACCCTGGATCCGCCAATGATAGCAGCATTCTACCAAAAATAGTTCAGAACCAGATGGGCAACGAGGCACCAAAAGTGAGAGAAAAAAGAAAGGTCAAGAGGCAAGTAAAGGCCAGAAGCACGAGATATAAAACATCAGTCAGGAACAGGAACAAAGAAAAAGCTAGTAAGCCCAAAGACTATCACTGGCAATGGTTCCCAGAGAATAGGAGATTTAAATAGAGAGCCAGGTCCCCGACCCAGAACCTAAATTGGTCTGGTGACCTGCCTTTCCATAGGTCAGACACAAAACCAAAGAGGAGATAGGGCAGATGGGCTATCATTCAGCCCACTGCCTGCCTCTCCCAGCGTACGCATGCTTTGGGATAAAGGACGTGGCCACGTCACCGGGTGGTTTGGCTCCACAGCGTGTCTTTCCCAGCGTGACTGCACCGAAGCCAAGGTTCTTGCCACTGGAGCCCGGACAAGTAAGTTTATTACATTACCCCCCACTTAAGAGGAGCCACTGGACCCTCAACATGGGGAGCAGGTTTCAAAGGAAACTCGAGATGTAATTTGCTTTTTAAATGAGGAGCTTGAACCCATGTTCTTTCTTCATCACCATATCCCTTCCAATGGATAAAGTACTGAAGAGAGCACTGAACTCTCCAAGAATCGAGAATTTTATCCAACTCATACTCTAATTCACCTTGGATAATAACTGGATCAGGAGGTTTTAGTTGGAGGAATCACAGGACAAATGTATTCCTTAAAGAGGACCTTTCACCAATTTAAAAACTAAAAACGAACTATATCTGTGGGCAGAGCGGCGCCCAGGGGTCCCCCTGCACTTACTAGTATGTCTGGGCGCCGCTCCGTTCGCCCGGTATAGGCTCCGGTGTCTGCAGCTCCCTCTGTTGTACTGGGCGGAGTTTTTGTATTAGGCGTGTCCCTTGCTGCAGCGCTGGCCAATCGCAGCGCACAGCTCATAGTCTGGGACTCCCAGGCTATGAGCTGTGCACTGCGATGGCCAGCGCTAGCAAGGACACGCCTAATACAAAACTCCGCCCAGTACAACAGAGGAGCTGCAGACACCGGAGCCTATACCGGGCGAACGGAGCGGCGCCCAGACATACTAGTAAGTGCAGGGGGACCCCTGGGCGCCGCTCTGCCCACAGATATAGTTAGTTTTCAGTTTTTAAACTAGTGAAAGGTCCTCTTTAAGCAAGGATTCATGGAAAACATTATGTACCCTGAACAAGGATAGTAATTGAAAACGGAAAGATACCGGGTTTATTATAGAGGGAATCTTATATGGTATCGGGTTTATTATAGAGGGAATCTTATATGGTATATGGTACTATAAAGCAAATTCTTGGTGGAAAGTCATACAAGTTCTCCCAGAACAAAATTGGGAACAAAGGAATTCTTTTTATTGGCCTGTTTATACTGGATGCTTTGAGCTTTTTCCAGGCTCTTGCAAGCCTTAGCTCAAACTGTACACAGATCATTCATGATAGCATCCACCGCAGGACCGCAGCTCAACCAGAAACTGATGAAAAACGCAGATTGAAACCGTAATTACAATAAAAAGGTAAGATGCCACTAGAGGAGCTGATGTGGTTATTGATAGCAAACCCTACTAGAGAAAGAAACCTCTTCCACTTGTTTTCACTAGAGATGAGCGAATTTTTAAAAAATTCGATTCGCCGTTTCGCTGGGAAGAAAACTATATTTTTAGGATGTCTTGCAGATCGGTGGAAGACTTCAGGACCCGCTTGACAGCCAGATTGAATATGTGTGCCATGCAGGGCGCATGGTTCAGCCTTCCTTGACTCAGCCCTGACACCATGTTCTTCCCGTTGTCGGTCAGCATGGGTCCGATTTTCAGTTGTCGCGGAGAAAGCCAAGATTTGATTTCTTGATGCATCACACGGAGCAGTTTCTCCCCTGTGTGACTCTGTTTGCCAAGGCAAACCAGGTGCAGAACAGCATGACACCGCCAAGCCCTGCAAATGTGGTATGCTGGAGAGGCACTGTGACTTGTCCCTGTAGTGAAGGCTGAGAACACGGTGGAGAATGAGGAGGCAGAGGCGGACATTGTCGCAGGACCAACGGCGTGACAATGTGGAGGCGGAAGTGGTGTGACCTGTCCAAGTTGCTGGTGTGGCTGGGCAGGAACTACATTCACTCAGTGTGCTGAAAAAGACGTGTCTTGTCCCTGACCGTAGTTACAGCTCCCCACGTAGGAGCTGCCGTGCACTTTGGCAAACACCGACAGGCTCAAAGACTGGCCCACCTTCTGTTCTACATGTGTGTGCAGGGCTGGTACTGCCTTTTTTGCAAAGAAATGACGGATTGGGACTCTCCACCTCGGTCATCAGTTCTCTGAAAGGTGCAGAGTCCTCCATTTGAAATGCACGTTCAGCTTCTGTGCCGCTGGATTAGTGCACGCATACTGTTGTCTCTTGGCAATCGCTTTGGTGATCGATTGCTGACGGAATGACTGACGAAGAGTAGGAGCAGGAGTATCTGGACCAGCTGAAGATGGGATTGACAGACAGCTCCCTTCGGCTGAGGTGGGGGAGCCTTGACTGGATGAAACTGGGTGTGTGCCACTGGGTGATGCAGTGGTAGCTGTAGCAGGCTGGACCACCACATCAGAGCCATGGTTCTCCCAGGCCACTGCTTGCGCCAGAAACATTCAGTCCTCTGCCACTCCTCTGTGCATGCCCTGGCACTTCTCTGACTGACATACTTGTAGCTGAATTAAACAAATTAAATGGAAAATAAAACACCCCTAAAAGCAACGAATATATTTTCCTTTTTGTACTGAAATAGGCCACTAAACGCTTTCACCACAATTAACTGTAGAAAAGCACTGAGAATATGGCTTTCTTGTTGTACTAAAATAAGACCCTATACGCTTTGACCAGAAAAAAGAACTGCGTATATATATTTCTTGAAGTACTGAAATAATCCCCTATACGCTTTCAACATAAATAACTGCAGAAGTGACCCGAGAATATATATTTCTTGTTGGACGGAAAAAGGCCACTATACGCTTTAACCAGAAAACAATTAAAGAGTAGTGTTGATCATGAATTTTCGAATTGCGAATTTTAATTGCGAATATCGGCACATCAAGAATTCGCAAATATTTAGAATATCGCGAAATATATTCGGAATCGCGAATATTTGGTTTTTTTAAAATACCAGTTTATGCAAATTTTCGCATAAAATTCGCATAAAATTTGCATAAACTGGTATTTAAAAGATACCTTTTAACCACTACAGGACCGCCTAATGCAGGGATGCATTCACAGTGAAGCGCGTCTCAGGAGTTCTCCTACAGCCTGCCAGCGATGATCCAACGCTGGCAGGCTGTAGATGCGAATTAAATCGCATCAAAGAGCTATATCAGACGCTGTTTTGTGAACAGCGTCTGATATAGCTGCTACCTGGTCCTCTGGTGGTCCCATTTGCTGGGATCGACCACCAGAGGACCAGGTAACTATGTAAAGTTGCACCAAACACTACACTAACCCCCGCCCCACCCCCCTCACCTATTAACCCCTTGTTAACCCCTTGATCACCCCATCTAGACCCCCTGATCACCCCCCTGTCATTGATCACACCCCTTGTAAGGCTCCATTCAGACGTCCATATGTGTTTTGCGGATCCGTGGATTCACGGATCCGCAGATCCTCAAAACACGGACACCGGCAATGTGCTTTCCGTATTTTGCAAATCCGCACATTGCCAGAACTATATAGAAAATGCTTTTATTTGTCCGCAATTGCGGACAAGAATAGGACATGTTCTATATTCTTGCGGAACGGAAGTGCAGACCCGGAAGCGCGGATCCGTAATTCCGGATCCGAGCGGGACAAAGTCTGTCCCCATAGAAATGAATGGGTCCACAATTCTGTTCCGCAAACAGAATTGCGGATGTGTGAATGGGGCATAAGGGTCTCTTATCACCGCCAGTTAGTTAGCTACTTGTTAGGTAGCTAGCGTCCAGCCCACCGCACCGCAGTCACTGATTTTGGCAGAGATTTTTTAATCCACATTGATCGATGCGAATGAAAAAATCTGTGCCGTTCATTTTTTTTTTTTCAGCGCAGAGGCTAAACGGAAAAAAAAATCCCGTTACCCGTATGCTCAATATAAGGAGAATCGCAGAAACTCCTAATGCTGGCCATACGTGTAATGATTGCGGAGACCTTCAAATGCCAGGGCAGTATAAATACCCCACATGTGACCCCATTTTGGAAAGAAGACACCCCAACGTATTCCGTGAGGGGTATGGTGAGTTCATGCAAAAAAATTTTTTTTGTCACAAGTTAGTGGAATATGAGAATGTAAAAAAAAAAAAAAACAATTTCCGCTAACTTGTGCCAAATTTTTTTTTTCTGTGAACTCGCCATGCCCCTCACGGAATACCTTGGTGTGTCTTCTTTCCACAATGGGGTCACTTGTGGGGTATTTATACTGTCCTGGCATTTTAGGGGTCCTAAAGCGTGAGAATCCAAATGCGTAAAAATGCCCTGTGAAATCCTAAAGGTACTCATTGGTTTTAGGGCCCCTTTGCGCATCTTGGCTGCAAAAAAGTGGCACACATGTGGTATTGCTGTACTCAGGAGAAGTAGTGCAATGTGTTTTGGGGTGTATTTTTATATATACCCATACTTTGTGTGAGAAATATCGCTGTAAACGACAACTTTTTAAATTTTTTTATTCAAAGTTGTCAATTTACAGAGATATTTCTCTCACCCAGCATGGGTATATGTAAAAATACACCCAAAAACATTGCCCTACTTCTCTGAGTACGGCGATACCACATGAGTGACACTTTTTGCAGCCAAGATGCAAAGAGCCAAGTCAATGAGTGCCTTTTAGAGAGCATTTTATGCATTTTTCTTCTCACGCTTTAGGGCCCCTAAAATGCCAGGGCAGTATAAATACCCCACATGTGACCCCTTTTTGGAAAGAAGACACCCCAAGGAATTCGCTGAGGGGCATAATGAGTCCATTACAAATTTAACTTTCTGTCAAAAGTTAGCGGAAAGGGAGACTTTGTGAGAAAAAACAATAAAAAATCAATTTCCACTAACTTGTGCCAAAAAAAAAATCTTCTGTGAACTCGCCATGCCCCTCATGAAATACCTTGGGGTGTCTTCTTTCCAAAATAGGGTCACATGTGAGGTATTTATACTGCCCTGGCATTTTAGGGGCCCTAAAGCGTGAGAAGAAAAATGCGTAAAAATGCCCTCCTAAAAGGTACTCATTGGAATTTGGGCCCCTTTGCGCATCTTGGCTGCAAAAAAGTGTCACTCATGTGGTATCGCCGTACTCAAGAGAACTAGGGCAATGTGCTTTGGTGTGTATTTTTACATATACCCATGCTGGGTGAGAGAAATATCTCTGTAAATTGACAACTTTGAATAAAAAAAAGTAAAAACTTGTCGTTTACAGTGATATTTATCACTCACAGTATGGGTATATGTAAAAATACACCCCAAAACACACTGCCCTACTTCTCCTGAGTACGGCGATACCACATGAGTGACACTTTTTTGCAGCCAAGATGCGCAAAGGGGCCCTAAAACCAATGAGTACCTTTAGGATTTCACAGGGCATTTTTAAGCATTTGGATTCTCACGCTTTAGGGCCCCTAAAATGCCAGGTCAGTATAAATACCCCACAAGTGACCCCATTTTGGAAAGAAGACACCCCAAGGTATTCTGTGAGGGGCATGGCGAGTTCACAGAATTTTTATTTTTTGGCACAAGTTAGCAGAAATTGATATATATTATTTTTTTATTTTGTTTTTTACAAAGTCTCATATTCCACTAACTTGTGACAAAAAATAAAATTTTACATGAACTCACCATTCCCCTCACGGAATACCTTTGGGTGTCTTATTTCCAAAATGGGGTCACATGTGGGGTATTTATACTGTCCTGGTATTTTAGGGGCCCCTAAAGCGTGAGAAGAAGTCTGGAATCCAAATGCGTAAAAATGCCCTGTGAAATCCTAAAGGTACTCATTGGTTTTAGGGCCCCTTTGCGTACCCAGGCTGCAAAAAAGTGGCACACATGTGGTATTGCCGTACTCAGGAGAAGTAGGGCAATGTGTTTTGGGGTTTATTTTTATATATGCCCATACTTTGTATGAGAAATATCTCTGTAAACGACAACTTTTAAAAAAATTTATACATAGTTGACAATTTACAGAGATATTTCTCTCACCCAACATGGGTATATGTAAAAATGCACCCCAAAACACATTGCCCTACTTCTCCTGAGTACGGCGAATAAGTGACATTTTTTTTGCAGCCTGGGTGCGCAAAGGGGCCCAAATTCCAACGAGTACCTTTAGGTTTTACATGGCGGCTCACAATTTAGCCCTGCCCAAAATGCCAGAACAGTAAACACACCCCACAAATGACCCCATTTCGGAAAGTAGACACCCCAAGGTATTCACTGAGGGGCATAGTGAGTCCGTCTGAGATTTTTTTTTTGCCAGAAGTTAGCAGAAATTGAGACTTTTTTTTTTTTCTCAGAAAGTGTCATTTTCCGCTAACTTGTGAAAAAAAATGAAATGATACATGAACTTACCATGCCCCTCCGCGAATACTTTGGGGTGTCTTCTTTCTAAAATGGTGTCATTTGGGGGGTATTTATACTATCCTGACATTCTAGCACCTGAAAAAACATGACAGGTGCTCAGAAAGTCAGAGCTGCTTCAAAATGCGGAAATTCACTTTTTTGCACCATAGTTTGTAAACGCTATAACTTTTACCCAAACCAATAAATATACACTTATTGGACTTTTTTTTTTATCAAAGACATGTAGAACAATAAATTTAGAGAAAGATTTATATAGAAATATAGTTTAAAAAAAAAAAATTTACAACAGAAAGTGAAAAATGTCATTTTTTTGCAAAAATGTCATTAAATTTGTATTAATGGCAAAAAAAGTAAGAATGTCAAGAACGGTGAAATACCACCAAATGAAAGCTCTATTAGTGAGAAGAAAAGGAGGTAAAATTCATTTGGGTGGTAAGTTGCATGACGGAGCAATAAACGGGTAAAGTAGTGTAGTGCGGAATTGTAAAAAGTGGCCTGGTCATTAAGGGTGTTTAAGCTGGGGGGGCTGAAGTGGTTAAATACCAGTTTATGTGAATTTTTATGCAAATTTTATGCAAATTTTTATATGCAAACTTTCCCAACCAAGAAAATAATGACTGGAGATTACGAATTCAGGAATTTTCGAAATAAGGCGAATATTCGTCCAAACATTCACGAAATATCGCAAATTCGAATATTGCCCCTGCCGCTCATCACTATTAAAGAGTGTAGTGAGTATATATTTTTCTTGTAGTACTGAAATACGACCCTATACACTTTCACCAGAAATTACTGCAACAGTGAAGTGCGTATATATTTCTTTTTTTAAATGAAATACGCTTCTATACGCTTTCCAGAGAAATCACTGCAACAGTGCAGTGCGTATATATATTTTTCTTTTTTTACTGTAATACGCCCCTTTCACTAGAAATAACTGCAGAAGTGACCCGAGAATATATATTTCCTGTTGGACGGAAAAAGGCCACTAAACGCTTTAACCAGAAAACAATTAAAGAGCGAAGTGCGTATATATTTTTCATGTAGTACTGATATACGACCCTATAGGTTTTACCAGAAATGACTGCAAATGTACAGTGTGTTTATATTTTTCGTGTATTACTGAAATACCGCCCTAAACTCTTTCACCAGAAATGACTGCAAATGATTTTAGCGTAAATAACAACAAAGTGACCTGCGTATATATTTGTCTTTTTCTACAGATAAAAGCCACAAAAGGCTTTTCAACATAGCACTTGTAGCCCAATAACTAATTGCTGGAATTACAGAGCTGTATTACGAGACTATCTGGAACCCCAAGCAATGTTTCCCTTCACTTGTAAATCACTTTTTTTTTCATAATGGGGATTTTCCTATGACTCTCCCTAGCATCTGCACACGCCTCTCCCTGCCTGTGAAATGATTCCTCTCACTATCCTTTCTCTGCACTAGTAAATCGCTTCTTTACTTTTTTTTTTACAATTAGTTTTTCTTTTACTCTCCCCAGCCTTATACCAGCTGTACATATATAATTATATACAGGAAATGCCCAGGTTAAACCAGCATGGTCCATATCACTATATACAAGAAGATATCTAACTTATGACAGCCGTAAATATATAGTTATATACAGGAGATAGGCAGGTTATACCAGCATGGTCCAAATCACTATATACAAGAAGATGTCTAACTTATACAAGCCGCAAATATATAATTATATACAAGAAATAACCAGGTTATGCCAGCATGGTCCATATCACTATATACAAGTAGATGTCTAACTTATACCAGCCGTAAATATATAATTATATACTGGAGATAGCCAGGTTATACCAGCATGGTCCATAAAAATAGATATAAAAAGGCTGAGATGTACCTTTTCTTCAGAATGTTTTTTAGATACAAAGAATGCGTTTCACCTCATGCTTTGCTGCTTGGACGTACAGTTGACTACCTGAGATATCTAGTGGGGGGGAGACTCGAGCATCGGGCTCGAGCACACAGGGTGTTCGGCTGAACACCGCTAAGTGCCGAGCATCGCAATGCTATGGGCAACGAAGCCAGTTCTACTTTACACCAGTTTGATAAATGGCCCCATTTGTCTTTTACTATAGACCGCATTCCCCATGCATATTAATGAGCCTGTTACACCCATGACCTTGTCACGAGTGTAACAACTGCTCTTCTTTGGACCACTTTTGGTAGGTTTCAACCCACAAAACCTGCCATTATGAGATTTGTCTTGCCATCACAATTTGGCTCCATTAAAGATTACTCAGGTCCTCATACTTTTTTCTTGATTCTAACACATTAAAGAGTAGCTATGTAAAATAGCAAACATCTCTCATTGTGTGAACATTGCATTTGTTTAAATAAAGTTAAATGATCTGAACTTATACAGTGAAGACCCAGGGCGGTAAGACTAATCGTGCACGTACCTCACTACAGTTTTGGCGCCTAGGATCGTAGAGACTGAGATCAGGCCTGTAGTCAGGTAGTTAGGTTTTCTGTTTGTGTAAGGCCACAAGAAATGTTAACTACTCATAACAAGGACTTTACCTTAAAGTGCCAGTTTACACCGGAAGGGAACGCGCTGTACAGCAAAAGGGTCTCAGCCTCCTGGCTGGGTGTATGTAAATTTATTTGTGTGTAACCAGCATCTGTGGTCATGTTCATTAACATGTTTAAGTGAAATAAGGTTTTGGCAAAACTGGTGTTGGAGTTGCTTTCCTTGTTCGTGACTTTGTTGTATCCTGGGGAGCAAACACAGCAATAGCTGATCTCAGGGAGACCAGCTACAAAAAACACTGCGGAGCCTCCCCTAAGAGTCTCAACACAGCAATCCGAAGTGCAAAGCTCCCTGGGAAACAGGAATACGCAAAATAAATGTGGAGCCCCAGTTATGGGTCTACAACACAATGAAAGCCAGATATCCCTCAAAGGAAGGAAAACCAAGCAATGGGGTGTCTCCATTACAGAGATCACCAAATCCACCATATTAAGTGGCTCCTATGTCAAGATCCTGCTTTTTTACAAGCTTTAAGGATGTGACGGGGAAACCTAAGCCAGTTATCCATCCACAGACAGCTGTTTCGGGGTGTTGCCCCTCATCAGTGCGGAGTAGGATTCTGGCTAACCGGGAGTCTCGGGGACTACTCAAACACAACAATAGCTGATCTCACGGAGACCAGCTACAAAAAACACCGCGGAGCCTCACCTAAGAGTCTCAACACAGCAATCCGAAGTGCAAAGCTCCCTGGGAAACAGGAATATGCAAAATAAATGTGGAGCCCCAGTTATGGGTCTACAACACAATGAAAGCCAGATATCCCTCAAAGGAAGGAAAACAGAGATCATCAAATCCACCATATTAAGTGGCCCCTATGTCAAGATCCCGCTTTTTTACAAGCTTTAAGGATGTGACAGGGAAAACCTAAGCCAGTTATCCATATGTATCCTGGGCAGCCTACTCCGACACACGGCTTACAGTTACACTTTCTTTTTATTCAGACACTCTTTGTAAGTGTATAGTTATAACTTACTAATATACTTCATTAACCTGTTCTGTTCTTTTCCCTACATAAATCCTGACCCCCCGAGAATGTGGACACTGGGCAGCAGCGGCAGGGCACAGGGAGATGAACGCTTCCATTGTGGAAGCGTTCATTTCCATAACCATCTGTATCGCCGTCCTCAGGACAGCGATACAGATGGCTGCGCTGTGGGGCAGGGAGGGAGAGGCGTCTCCCTTCCCTGCTCCTCTGATAGGCTGCCGGCACTAGGCCCGCATCCTATCAGATGTTGGTGCAGGCGGCGCGATGACGTCATCGTGCCGCCTGTGATCTGTACAGAGCGGGACACAGGCTGGAAGAGGCCTGCATCGCATCGCTGTGAAGGATGGAGGTAAGTATTAGTGTCTTGTTTTGTGTTGTTTTTTTATTTTTTAAAGATACTGGCACTGGGTCGGGGGATTTGGCACATGATACTGGCACTGGGGGGGATTTGGCACATGATACTAGCACTGGGGGGATTTGGCACATGATACTGGCACCGGGGGATTTGGCACATGATACTGGCACTGGGTCGGGAGGGGGATTTGGCACATGATACTGGCACCGGGGGGATTTGGCACATGATACTGGCACTGGGTCTGGGGGATTTGGCACATGATACTGGCACGGGGGATTTGGCACATGATACTGGCACTGGGGGAGATTTGGCACATGATACTGGCACTGGGGGATTTGGCACATGATACTGGCACTGGGGGGATTTGGCACATGATACTGGCACTGGGGGATTTGGCACATGATACTGGCACTGGGGGGATTTGTTGGCACATGATACTGGCACTGGGGGATTTGGCACATGATACTGGCACTGGGGGATTTGGCACATGATACTGGCACTGGGGGGATTTGGCACATGATACTGGCACTGGGTCGGGGGGCTCTGTGTGGCACATGATACTGGCACATGGGGGGATTGTTTGGCACATAATACAGGCACATGGGAGGGGATTGTTTGGCACATAATACAGGCACATGGGACGGGATTGTTTGGCACATGACCCTACTGGCACATGGGGGGGTTGTTTGGCACATGATAAAGGCACATGGGGGGGGGTTGTCACTGGCACATGATGATGGGGGGAGAGACACTTATTATTGGGGGCACTATTGGGGACCACAGCGGAACAGTATTGGAGGTAGTGGGATGTTTTGTCCAGAAGATGGGAGAATGATGGAAAAGTAGTAAACTAAGATTTAGTTTTTGTTAAACTGCAGAGACGGAAAATCACAGAGAAATGGTGGCCTGGTCTGAAAGGAGAAGATGAGGAAAGAGAACATCTACATCAAAGGAGAAGTCACTGGACGTAAGAGGTATGGGTGCGATATATGGGTGGGGCTGTGTGTGGGTGTGGCTTGAGGGTGGGCGGGGACACAGGGGCCCCATAAGTTCCAATTGCCTGGGGAAGTGCCCCTCCCGAGACCAGGCTCTGGATCCACCACTGATCTGGCAGTGGCATGTCAAAGGAGGGGGGGTGTGGTGGCATCTGCCCCAGATGGTAGCTATGACGGGGGTGCCCAGCCAGCCGCCAGACTGTGAAGGGAGCCAATGGCTCCTATACCCGACATTCAAACTGTGATGACAAAGTGCAGGATGGCACAGTGATGTATTCACTACCATCTTAATTGAGACTGCAGAACTCAGGACAGAGGCGACATTGAAGAGAGGAAAACAGTTTTTTTTAAATATATCCATGCTAATGCTGGAAGTACTAAGGGCACTACAGGGGTGGGGGACAGGCAATTTTATATTCTAATAATACAGGGGGGAGGAGCTATTATATATTCTAAGAGTACAGGAGGACAGCCAGTATATATTCTAAGAATACAAGAGGGGGCTATTATATATACTAATATTACATAGGGGGCTATTATATATTCTAACGAAACGAGAGGGGGCTATTATATATTCTAATGATAAGAGAGGGGGCATTATATATTCTAATGATATGAGAGGATGAATTATATATTCTCATAAAATGAGAGGGGACAATATATATTCTAATAACACAGAGGGGGCTATTACATACAGTTGTGTTCAAAATTATTCAACCCCCACTGAAATTGAGTGTTTTGGCCAGTTTGACATTGATTTTGATCATTTCAGTCATCTTGTTTACAATTAAATCAAAGAGGCACTTGTACTGTAAGTCAGACAAATATAACATAACATTTATAATGAAATAACCACAAATGTCTTTTCTGTGCACATCATTATCAGTTTTATTCAACCCCCAAGTGACATTCAATCTTAGTACTTAGTACAACATCCTTTTCCAGTTATAACAGCTTTTAAACCTGAAGCATAGCTTGACACAAGTGTCTCGCAGCGATCTACAGGTATCTTCGCCCATTCTTCATGGGCAAAAGCCTCCAGTTCAGTCACATTCTTAGGCTTGCGCGCTGCAACTGCTTTCTTTAAATCCCACCAGAGGTTCTCAATCTGATTTAAGTCTGGTGACTGCGATGCCCACTTCAAAATGTTCCAGCCTTTAATCTGTAACCATGCTGTAGTGGACTTGGAGGTATGCTTGGGATCATTGTCCTGTTGAAAGGTCCAACGTCTCCCAAGCCTCAGGTTTGTGACGGACTGCATCACATTTTCATCCAATATCTCCTGGTACTGAAGAGAATTCATGGTACCTTGCACACGCTGAAGCTTCCCTGTACCTGTAGAAGCAAAACAGCCCCAAAGCATGATTGACCCCCCGCCATGCTTCATAGTAGGCAAGGTGTTCTTTTCTTCATAGGCCTTGTTCTTCCTCCTCCAAACATAGCGTTGATCCATGGGCCCAAACAGTTCTAATTTTGTTTCATCAGTCGACAGAACACTATCCCAAAACTTTTGTGGTTTGTCCACATGACTTTTGGCATACTGCAGTCGACTCTTCTTATTCTTTGGAGACAGCAAGGGGGTGCGCCTGGGAGTTCTGGCATGGAGGCCTTCATTACGCAGGTTGCGCCTTATTGTCTGAGCTGAAACTTCAGTACCCGCATCTGACAAATCTTTTTCAGTTCCTCAGCAGTCACACGGGGACTTTTCTCCACTTTGCTCTTCAGGTAGCGCACAGCAGTCGAAGTCAGCATCTTCTTTCTGCCACGTCCAGGTAGCGTTTTAACAATGCCCTTTGCCTTGAATTTGCGAATGATGCTTCCTATGGTGTCTCTTGATATGTTTAACATCTTTGCAATCTTCTTATAGCCATTGCCCTTCCTGTGAAGAGAAATCACCTCTTCTCTTGTCTTCCTGGACCATTCTCTTGACTTCACCATGTTTGTAAACACACCAGTTAATGTCTAGAAGGAGCTGAGTATCACAGTCATTTTAAATTTGCCTAATTGGTGCTTATTATGCTTGATTGCTGACATCCACAGGTGTTTTCAATACCTGATCGAAAACACTTGAATGAACCTCTGTTCTTAAGAGTGGTAGTCTTTAAGGGGTTGAATAAATGTGTCAATGAAGAAATCACAAAAAAAAATTAAATACTGTATTACAAAAACAATTGATGTCATTTTAGTTGCATTTGGTTCTTTAAAAAGTCCTTGTAAGATTTCATTCTGAACACAATTACAAATGTACACTAAATTCCCTAAAACCCTTTACAGCATTGTGGGTTGAATAATTTTGAACACAACTGTATACTAATATACTAATAATACAGAGGGGGGCTATTATATATTCTAATAATACAGAGGGGGTTATTATAAGGAGCTTTATTACTACTGTGGGCTCTATAGGGGGGTCTTATAGAGGGGCTTTATTACTAATGGGGGCTCTAGCGGGGGGCTTTATAAAGAGGCCTTGTTACTACTGGAAGCATTATAGAAAACGTATTTCTAATAGGGGCCATATGGGAGCATTATCAATATTAGGGGTCTTATGGGAGCATTATTATTAACCATTATATGGAGGGAATTACTAATGGGGTTGCAATTGGAGGTACTGTAGGGACACTATTAATAATAAGGGCAATCTGGGAGCCCTGTTACTGTTGGGGGGTACTATTTGTATGGCACTGTTGTTTCTGCAGTATAGTATTTTGGGAATTTGGGAACACAAAATAGGGGTAGCAGAAGTATAACAACATCGGGGCACCAGGATTGGAAGGATGAAAGAAAAGTGAGGAACCTAAGATATTTTTGCGGTAAACTCTGCAGAGACAAAATACGACTGAGATAACTCATCAAGGCGGTCTTATCTCCCAATGAAAAGGATGAGGAAAGAGATTGTCTACATGAGAGGGACATCACTGGATGTAAGAGGTATATAGCTCTGTGTTCTCCTGTATGTTTCAAAGTGATGTATGTAATGTCCTCCGAAATATCTCATTAACAGTAGGGCCGGAGGGTGGGGTCGGATTGAAAATTTGTCACAGGGACTGGGGGAGGTCATTTCAATTTTCTTGCCTTCTCTCAGTGCTGTCTATTTGATAGCGGTTGTTCTTTGTAGTACAGCTGAGCTCCATTCTCTTCACTGGTGAAGGGGCGTGCCAGAGAAAGTACCCTCCCCAGTTACCAAATACCTTATTTACACCACTGGTATCTGGGAATAGCCAGGCACCACTGGATGCCCATTAACTGATCACTCATAATGATATTCACAAAATCGTAATTTTATTGAATTATAAAATACAGTATTATAATAAGATGCTAACATGTACTTATGTTCGGTTCGGCTCCCGTAGGTACCTATATGTTACCTAAAGCAGTAGGGTTGTGCCTGAACTGCTGATAGAGGATAGACTAAAGGGGCCTATCCTTAGGTTAGATTGAAGAAAAAGTGTGATTGGGAGGGTGGGGACAAATGCGGCCAGTCAGAGGTTGGCAGAGTGTTGCCACCTCTTATAGTGAGATAACTCCGCCTTCTCCTCACACAAATACGGCAATTAATGCCTTAAACTTGTGTTCGGATCGGCTTCCGTAGGTACCTATATGTTACCTAAAGCAGTAGGGTTGTGCCTGAACTGCTGATAGAGGATAGACTAAAGGGGCCTATCCTTAGGTTAGATTGAAGAAAACGTGTGATTGGGAGGGTGGGGACAAATGCGGCCAGTCAGAGGTTGGCAGAGTGTTGCCACCTCTTATAGTGAGATAACTCCGCCTTCTCCTCACACAAATACGGCAATTAATGCCTTAAACTTGTGTTCGGATCGGCTTCCGTAGGTACCTATATGTTACCTAAAGCAGTAGGGTTGTGCCTGAACTGCTGATAGAGGATAGACTAAAGGGGCCAAGAAATCAGACCATAGGTTATGCAGTTTTATTTAATGTATTAGTGAAGCAACTTTCCAAAAGCAGATAACATCTCAACATGTGGATCTGGAATATATCGCGCATAACATGATGACTTCCATCGACCTAGTTTCTTGATAAAATGTACACGTACATTGTTCTTGGATGCTGCTGATGCTGCCCCGATTCTAAAAGAATGCCCAGTTATAGCACGCGGATTAACATCGGAATCAATCAATAACAAACGAATGTATCTGAGGAAATTCTGAATGCTCAGTGGTTTCGCACCCAGGCCAAGTAGAGGAAAATGATTGGGGGTTGCTGAAATAAGACTCAACCATTCACTAAAGACCTGTATTGGACACCAATCGTTGTTAGTAAGAAAGTAGTGTATAGGCGTGTATTGACCCGGTTGTGTTGTCTTAGAATCGCGTAGAGTGAGTATGAACATGTTCCCTCTCTCAACTAGCTGATCTTTCCTCAAATAACTCTTATAGGTGCTACCGCACGTGAATTCTCCTGGCCGGAGGAAGCCATAAAAAGCTAAATACATGGCAGTTTTGACTAACTGAGGTATTTACCAAACGGGTATTTACACAGTTTCCCAGACAATTACTTATACAAATTACCCGTAACTGGCTGCCGGGTAGGAGGTCTGTCTACAGATGTCCTTTGAATCCCTTTAAGCATCAACTTAATAGGGTGAGCGGAAAATAACGAGGGTTGGTCAGGGTATAAAATGCACAGGTGATGCTGAATGCCAGCTAAATATAGCTTAATAGTACACAGGGCGAGTTTAAAAGTAGAGTGGCAAAAGCCAGCCAAAGCCAAAATATAGGTTATTAAACCTTCCCCTGCAGGAGGGTGGGTGTCTTCAAATTTATTAAATGCTATCCAAGCGGTGTTGTAGATTCTGAGGGTATTGTTGGACAAAGCTTTGGACATCAAGGTTCTGGCAGAATCAATGTGGACCCTAATCCATTATCAACGACTGATGTGGCAGTACCGCAGAAGAGTTCCAATCCACACCCGGGAAGACCTGAAAGAAAAGTTCCAAGTTGAGTCTAGAGAGAGCATCAGCTGCTACATTGCTCTCACCGCTGATATGGGTTACCACGAAATGAAAATTGTATTGTAATGACAGCCAAATAAACCTTCTAAGAAATGACATGATGTGTTTCGATGCGGACCTTCCTTTCATTAAAATCTCTGCGACCACCTGGTTATCTGTCAAAAACATCACTGTGTGATTCCTCCAATACTCTCCCCAGTTATATGCTGTCGCTACTATCGGATATATTTCAAATAGAGCAGAACACAGCCTGAATCCTGGGATGGCTAAAACCTCTGAAGGCCACTCACTGCAAAACCAGTGGCAGCCCCAGATTGCTGCAAAACCGTGTCTGGAAGAAGCGTCAGTATATACCACTGGAGAAAGATTGGATACGGCTGGGAGAAAGAATGATACACCATTCCACTGATCTAAAAACCTGTCCTATATCATGAGATCTGCCATTGCTTCATTGTCGAGCTTAATTGAGGTACCTTGATCCCTGTCTTGGGGAAGCAAACTGAGAAGTCTGGATATGAATGACCTCCCTTGTGGTATAATTCTCATGGCAAAATTGAGCATGCCCAATAGACTCTGAAGTTCGGACTTGGTGGTAATTCTAACCTGGGTAAAATGATGTACCATCCCCTTTATCCTGCGCAACTTATCCTGTGGGAGGCTAGCCTGCATCTTCACAGTGTCTAGACAATCTGTGTCCTGGGACCCTCTACTTTATGTGGGACCACCGGCACCCCGAGATCACTGAACATAGTGGACAGAACTCATAAGTCCTGTGGCGGATTCGCGGGAGGCTCGATAAGCAGGAAATCGTCGAGGTAGTGGATCACGTGATGGACCCGAAAGGTGTTTGTCAAGACCCAGTGGAGTGACCTGGCGAATTGGTCAAAAATCCAAGGGCTGGATTTTGACTCAAATGTCAATTTAATGGCAAAATAATAATATCCTTGCCACTTGATGCCATGCCATGGCCATAACTGTATCGTAATGAGCTTAAAAGCATCCGTAATGTCTGCTTTAGAAAGCCAAGAGCCCTGGCCAAGCCTGATAATGACCTGTATAGCTTCGTCTATGGAGGCGTACTTCATTGAAAATTCTTCCGATGGTATGAGGGAGTTAAGGCTCGGAATATGAAAAGAATGTGGGGCGGACAAATCGTAAATTAACCTTTTTTTATTACTAAACTTGCCCGATACCACACCTATAGGATTGACCCTCCAGTTAACAAAAGGTGGTATAGTAAATGGACCAATTAGATAACCTCTATCTAGTTCAGTTTGTAGCAATTGCGACACTGCCTCAGGGTCCTTTGAAAATGACAGAAGGTTTTTACACTCATAAGTGGACTGCGAGGTGGCTAGCAGCCCTGTGTGAAAACCCTCAGTCAACCCCCCCAGGACGTATTGTACCCATGTCTGATCTGGATGATCTTGCAAGAGGAAACCCAACATATTAACATTGACCACGCTTAGTCATGCTGAATTTTGCCCTTTTTGAGGGCTTGCTATTTTGGGATGTGCCCTGTAGCAATTAGAACACAGGTGCAGAAGCCTGCATTGATTATAATGACAAGCGGTATAGTTATAATTATTACAGATCTGGGACTTGCCCAAGTACTTAATAGGGCGTCCCAGTTTATCCAACTCAGGTGAAGCCCTGGAAGTAGAAGGGCCGGGATTGCCTAGGCTGCCCTGTCTCCAGTGAATTGTGTGTATTCGGGCACTACCCTGCAGTGTGCGTGTAAGAATTGCATACTGTGCACGACGGGACCCTGAGGCCCGCAAAATGCCGACAGAACAACAACAGAACAAGTGTCGATGTTGGACCAATCTATCGTCTGCTGAAACTGCGCAAGCGCAGCAGCCGCTTTAGCTGAGAAAGAACGGTGGTAGTCGTAGAACGCCGTACCACCATACTTATTCCCGAGATCTACCACTTTATACATGTACAGGTCGAGTTCCTCCCTCCTGCGTGGGTTAGTGGAACACAGCACATCCCGATAAAGGCTGAACGCAAGAACAAATTCAGATATGCTAAGCTTCCTATTCAATCTAGCGTCTTTGGACTTCAACACAACTGATACCTCGCCGCACGCTATGGTCTTATTTTCAGGTACCTCGTGTGCCGCAATGAGCAAAGACGCCAGATTAACGTCCTTGTCCTCTAATATATCTTGGCGAATGCTAGTAGGAATAAAATGCGACGGAGCAATGGTAAGGGTAATGCCTGACCCACCAGATACGCTGGGTTGCTCGCCGTTAGACTCTGCCAGGGCATGTGTAGCCAGAGTGGAGGCAGCAGAATTAGCTTCTACCGTCTCCAATCTAGCTTGAAATTCCACCATGGACGATGCCAACGTGTTAATTACAGCGTGCAACTAAGTAATTGAAGTCTGTAAGGTGTTCATAGAAACAGTATCTTGCGCTGTGGCAGCATTGTCCGCAGAGAGCAAGCGAAATAACTCGGCTTTCCTGGCGGAGGCTGGAAATGGAATCCCTCTTCTGCGTAGCTCGGCCATAAGTTTAGGAACCTTCCAGGATCGGAGTGATTGGGTAGTTTCCTGATCTGACAGATGATCCCCACTTCCGAGATTGGAGGAAGCACCGTCATCAAAGCCTTGAGACATTCCTAAACTAGAACACATGTGAGACGATCAATACTACCTAACACGGACAGTGCCGCTTACCCGGTGACGTGCAACTGTGAGTAACGACGCCTAAAATGTGAACTATGCACCTGAGTCTACCTGAGCCTCTATGCTTGCCCTTATCGTATGAACGTAGCATGCGATTCCCACGGTATATGCTGTAACTAATTGACCCTATACCTATGTGTAGGCCGTGAATGGTTGGTGCTAATAATGCTTGCTAATCTGCCATCACAGCTGACTACTAATGACAATGCCTAGCAAGCTGAGTGGGCAGGCAGCTGTGGAATGAGGAAGAAGCAGCTATGCGTGTACCTCGATAGCAAGAGGTACGCGAGTTATGAGTATGGATGTGATGCCTGAAGTACGTTGAACTATGCAAGTATGAGAGGAAGCTACACCACCCGAAGACATAACATGGGTGCTAAATATATGGTGACTGTATGACCTCCTCAACCGTGGCTGGAATGAAAATATGCCAGGCGTGTAGAACTAAAACCCCGGGGCTTGTAATGGTGAGCTAACTTACCCTGTATCGGCTGATGGAGATGTAACGATCTTAGAACAGTAGCCTAACCAAAATGATGGTAATGAGTACGGTGATAGCGTGACATTCTGTGGTCGTGACAGGGCTGTAAATTAGGTCTACAGACGTGGTAGACTGCCGCGTTATAACACGTGTTAGCTGAAATGAGCATGGTGACAGGGACTGTATCACAAGACTGTATTTGTATATGTACCACTAACCATGTTAATTTGGCAGAAAGCATGAAGTCCCATAGCGGTGCTAAACTTGAGTCTACAGACATGGTAGACTACATTGTTATGACGCTGGTGGCATGTATACTGGCATTACTAAGATGAAAGGACTGTAGTATAATGGAACGCCCGTGTGAACTAAAATGCCCACAGTATTGAAGTAGTAGATTGCGTGAAGACCTGTGGTCGTGACAGGACCGAGTGTTGAGTCCACAGTCGTAGTTGACAGCGGTGATGATATGTGTGGAAACTTCGGAGCTATACGGAACCCGTGTGTATACCGATAACCCCGAATAAGCGTGGACTGCGTCCTGTGGTCATGACAGGATTGTAAATTGCGTCTACAGACGTGGTAGACTTCGGTATGACGTGGATCTGGTAAGATGTTTTAATGGAATCCAAGGTGACACTGCCAATCCGGTGCAAGCAACCACACGTGTCATGATAGGTCTAAGGCTATGATCTGCTGGGTAGAAGGTGCCTAATATCACCCAACTACAGGTATACTGCAGATCACTATCCTACTATCCTGATCATATGTATGAACCCCCAAATCGAGCCTAAGGACATATTGTACTACGCAATCCTGTAGCCGTGAGGGGATGCCCCCACCATACTAGTCGTTTGCCTGAAGACGTGACAGGACTTTAATTGTGTCTGAAGGACGTGACAGACATAACCAATATATATACTAAAGTCTAAATATGCAAACCCACATACTTTTTTTTTTTTTTTTTACCACCACCGCTAGACGTGACCACCCTGTGTCATCTGCAACCTACCTGGGGTATGCAGCCTGACCAAGGATCCCTGCGAAAGCCATGAACAGATTACACCACCTGTAATAGCCTGATCTCTCTTTCTATTATATTATTTATTTATTTTTTTCCAATGCAATTACCAGAGAATCAAATGGAAGGATGCGAATTCGGATAGCCAAAAACAGAATACTTGACGACAGGTGGGCAACAAAACCCCAATGGAAGGATGCGAATTCGGACAACTGCAAAGCAAATATATGACACCCTATAACACCAAGTTTTTTTTTTTTTACAGGCATCAAACGAAGAAGGTGGAAACCTGGCGTGGGCGTATGTCCCACCTATCCCAAGGGCTGAGCAGGGATGCAGATTTAGAAGCATTGATGTCAAGCGAGTGCCCCAGCAATAACCCAGTAATCACCCCTGCAACCCTGTTCAGACCCCGTGGGAGCAATATGTGGACCTCAATGATAATGACAGAATATGTGTGGATAAATGAAATGCCAGTGCATATGAATCCACTGCATCACTTATCTTAAGGAGCAAATACATAATAGATAACCCCCCTGCCATGCCGCCTACCTCCCTAGAGACTGGCGGGACCCGGTGGAGACCTCATGACTAAAGCGGACGCGGCCACGGCAAGCAGGGAAACCTCGCTTCTGAGTGCTAGCGCAGCCGGCTGTGCGCGCACCCGTACCCGGAAGTAAAGCTGACACAGCCTGTGCTCCGGACATGTGGTGGCTGTGCGCCTCCGAAACCCCTGATCTTACCCGCTCCTCGGCGCTTCTGACAGACGGCAGGTAAGCGATGCTGCTGCAGCATGAGACACACAGGAAACCGGAAGCGGAACCAGACAAACGCGGCCAGTCAGAGGTTGGCAGAGGGTTGCCACCTCTTATAGTGAGATAACTCCGCCTTCTCCTCACACAAATACGGCAATTAATGCCTTAAACATGACGTCTTTATCAGAAACAAGGTGGGCGGAAGAGAAAGGACACCACCCTGAGGAAGGCACGCCGAAACGTGCGTCGGGGTAGCGCCATCCTGGTGGTCAGACACACGCAGCTGCTTCTGGTAGGTCATGCTTTGTATTCACTTGCCTTTTTGGTTTATTTATCGCTGTGATTTTTTGGTCAGTTGTGAGTATACCGGTCACTCCCTGACCTATATTGTCAGTCATATCGGGCAGTGTTACTTGCTAGCTTTACATGTTAGATCCTATATGTACTCAGCAGCACTTGCTTTCTGGTAGACTGTATTTATGATTTATATTGCAGCTTGTGTCCCACCAGGGTGGTGTCCTTTCTCTTCTGCCCACCTTGTTTCTGATAACGACGTCATGTACATGTTAGCATCTTATTATAATACTGTATTTTATAATTCAATAAATTCAATAAATTGTGAATATTACTATGAGTGAGCTCCAATCTTTTTGTAGGTTCTGAGTTGGTTGTGGGAGCGCACACTCTTTTATTCTAGTGTTATAGTCCAGTGGACTGCATGTATCTTATAGAGTACTTTTTGCATTTATTGTAACATGCATTACTTAACTAGTTAACTTAGATATATGGGCCCCCTATTGCATTGATTTTCTTTGTGCCCATTAACTGATGCAGTTTCCTGAAATACACTGCAAAGCACTGAAAGTGCTAATATCACAGAATTTCATGTATTATGTGCATGTACTACAAATCCCATAAGGTTGTATAGGGAGTGGGAGGTCCCATGTGGCTAGACAGGGCTAGTTCCACCCTTCCTCTCTAGGAGGAAGATTCTGGAGTCTATGGCTGCCTTCTGATTCAGAGCAGCAAGGAGCAGATCCTGTAGGGAGATTTCATTCCCCTAGAGACTACAAGCAGGTTATATACAAGCCCTCAGAAGGGGAAAGATCTACAGGAGGTTTAGCTGCCACAAAGGGATTGCATATTACTTTGGCAAGGAAGGTCATCGCTGTCAATCTGTCTATAGCCCCCTCTGCATGTGGCTGGAACACAATAAGCTCCAATCAGCCTACCATAACTAAAATACAGGAAGGCGCCCTTGTTCAGACATTGTATTCCCCTGAGTATACTGTGGATATAATATACTTATATATCTGATGCAAGTGCATCCCTTTAGGCATGAAAAAGGAGAGATTTAACAGTCTGATTGTGAGAGAGAGAAGCTAGCCTCCATATACAACCTTTGGCAATTACTTGAGTCGACCGTAAATACTGCATTCCATGTGAATAGTACTTGTATGGATCATCTGTGGACTGGCTTCAGTAAAGTACTGTGGATCTCTTGTATCGAAACCGTTCTCTTCATTATACTGCACCACACTACAGTTTACTCCATCATTTTCACTGCAACGTAACCCAGAGAGCGATGGCTTTAGGTAGGACTCTGTGACCACTACATCTCCCATTAGCACTACCAATCCCATTCTCTACACCGGCTCCCATGGGGGCCCGCTGAACTATAACGAAATCTGGTGGGTTTCTGCTATAAATGCCAGTTTTATGCCAGAGAAATATCACTGCATGCTCTTCCTAGCCTTAGCAGTTAAAGTGGTTTTCCAGGAGTTCTTTTACTGATGACCTATCGATATCTCATTGGTGGGGTCCGACACTCAGGACCCTCATCAATCAGCTATTTGAAAAGGCAAATAGCAATAGTGCTGAGGCCTTCTCTCTGCTTACTAAGCACAGCACCGTACATTGTATAGTAGCTGTGCTTGATAGCGCAGCTTAGTCCCATTCACTTTAGCTGAGCTGCGCCTAGGCCATGTGATTGATGACCAGATCAGATACCAATAACCTATCCAGAGTATAGGCCATCAGTAAAAAAAACTCTTGGAAAACCCCTTTAACCCTTTAACGAGAGGGGAAATCTTCCAGTTTTTCATTTTTGTTTTTTACTCCAAGCCTTCCCAAAGCCATAACTTTTTTTTCCATTCATATAGCTGTATGAGGGCATGTTTTTGGGGGGTCAAGATGCACACTCTAATGGCACCATTTGCCACTGGATAAAATGTGGTAGCAAGTGGGAAAAAAATTCCAAATGGGGTGGAATTATTAAAAAAACACCATTCTGCCACAGTTTTATGTTTGTTTGTTTTTTACACCATTTACTATGTGGTAAAACTGACCTGTTACTTTTTTTCCCAGGTCAGTACCATTTGCGGGGTGATCTGTACTTTTCAATAATGCCATTTTGTGGTTTGTATGACTTTTTGATCACTTTTTATAAATTTTTTTGTTGGAGGTGAAGCGAAACAGCAAATAGGCCATTTTTACTTTTTTTTATGTTTCGCGGTTTGCCGTATGGAAATTTTTTTTTTATATTTTAATATTAGTATAGGGGTTTTCCCATGATGTTCATTTTTATTGTTTATCTATTTTTATTTACATTTTGGGGAAAGAGGGGTGATTTGAATTTTTATATTTTAATTTTTTTTAATGTTACACTTTTTTTATAGTTTCCATAGTAAACTATAACAATCAATCAGGGATTAGGCGTTTCTGTAATTTCTTTAGGAAGGACTGCAATTGGTTCTTAATGAATCTTACTTTCAACTCACATTTGGCCATATTCAACTCAGCCACTACTCGTTCATATTCTTACATATACTGCCTGTCCAAAAAAAAAAGTCCAAAGGTAAAACTGGGTAAAACAATCCTGAATGTAGGTGAAAAGAGGGCCTTGAAATGGTTAAGTAGTCAAAGGGATCTGATTGTCAAGCAGGCCGATAAGGGTGGCAATATAGTAATGATTTATAAAGAATCTTCTTTCCAAGAAGCAGAGAGACAGCTCAGTAAAAAAGATGCGTATGCCCCTTTAAAATCCAATCCCACGCATGAATATCAAAAGCAATTGAGATAATTTTTTGGGAAATATACAGAAATGGGAGTCTGCTCCAGGAACCCTGCCGAGAAGCTGTACCCTCAATTTCCCATTAGTCCTGTTTACCAAAAGTACATAAATCATTGGTAAACCCATCAGGATGCCCCATTGTGAAGGGTGTTGGCTCGGTTACTGAGCCCCTATCCCAATATCTAGATTGGCTACTACGCCGCTTATTGAACGGGGTTTCCTCCTATTTGGAAGATACCAATGATTTCTTGAAGGCAATTAAGGATTTAGAATGGCAGGACGAGTATGTGTTGGCATCTATTGATGTAGAGAGTTTGTATACCAGGATACCTCAGGATTTGAGGATGCAGTGTGTCCGCAGTGTTCTGGAGACACAGGATAAAACAACTGCCTATATAGATTTTGTCACGGAAGCATTACAGTTTATTTTGACCCATAATGCTTTTATATTTAATAAGAGTTGGTTTTGTCAAAAAACAGGTACAGCCATGGGGACTCATGTACATGTCTCATGTACATTTGCTAATTTATTTTTAGCAGTTTTCGCGGAGGAGTATTTTTACAGTCAAGAATCCATTTGTAACGCATCAGGTTATTCCTGAGATTTATTGATGATATATTTATAGTGTTGACAGGATCCATCGTGCAGTTTCATGAATTTGTGGAATATCTTAATGTGACCGACCATATGAATATGCAATTCACTAGCAAGATTGGTATTGAGAAGTTGGAATTTTTGGATGTCAAAGTTGGAGTTAGGGATGGATATCTACACAACCACATACTGTATACAGAAAACCAAGAGCCACAAATTCACTTCTGCACTATGGTTCCTTCCATCCTCCTCATCTGAAGTCAGCAGTACCATATGGACAATTCATGCTCCTTAAAAGGATTATCACAGATGGTGAGGAGTTTATTGTGCAATGTAGGGAGTTGAAAAAACGTTTCCTACAGAGAGGGTATCCAGAGAAGGTAATTGATTTGGCCTATACTAGAGCCTGTGAATCAAAGAGATATGTTGAGAAGCATCTTGAGTTGAGAAGGGATCAGGTGATAAATAGAGGGAGTAGATTTGTCTTTACTTTTGATTACTCCCCCATGGCCCCTTTTATTAAGAGGGCCATTTTGAACAATTGGCATATTTTAGCCCAAGATGATACATTGAAGGAGAAGACAAAATTAAATCCTATGGTCAGTTTTAGACGTAGTAAAACCATTGAAGATGTGATTGTAAGGAGTAACTTCCAAGAAGTAAGGATCCTAACTGGTTAGGGAAATGTTCACCCCGTGGGAATTTTATTTGTGGACATTGCTCAATGTGTAAGTACATATATGTACAGGAGGAAGCACCTTAGGATAGGAGGAGTTAAACATAGGGTGAGACAATTTATATTTTGTAACTTTTTGTCCCTGTGGGAGATTTTATATTGGGAAAACTATCACGTGTTTGTATTTTAGGTTTAGATAGCATAGAAGGTCGATAGAAACTAAAATTGGAGTGACAAGATTGATAGAGCATGTACATGATACTCATGGAGGTAATGGCAATGTTTTGAAATGTGCAGGAAATTATGTAGTTCAAGCTCCAGAACATGGTGGAGATAGGGGTGGTGTTTTTTTGCAGAGGGAGGCAGCCTGGATCATTAGAACAAGGGCTATGGGCCCGCTTGAGCTTAATGATGAAAATTACCTTGCAGTGTTTGTTTAAAAATGCCTTCTGCATTTATTTTTGGTGTTTTCATGCGATTATTTGGTTTATTGTGCTTTTAATATTTGTGTCATGTGCATGTGACGTAGCTTGCATGAGAGTATTTGACGTGGGCACGCCAGAGCCGTAACGTGAGGCCTGAGGAAGTGCAGGGAGCACGAAACAGCTGTAGCCTTCTGACTGTGCTGTGCCCGCATCCATCTTGTTTTTATCTACAAATAAAGCTGCGAAGATTGTTGGTGAGTGCCGTTTGTGTTTTCTCTTGCACCTTGAATTATTTGCAATAGTTGGTTGTAGTGGATCCCCTTTGAATGTTCTCTCACTGTCTTTCTCAGAGGATCATTGGTGCAGTGCATACAGGTGGCACTCACACTCTGCACAGTATGTCCTTGGGGCTTGTTCTTTACTTACTGTACTTGTTTGCAGCTTCGTTTCTCAGCTGCAGCAGTCCCAGCAACCAATTATCTGACATGGCCATTTATATTTAAATATTGGGGGCGTGGTTTGGACGCCGAGGAAGATGGTGGCGTAATCTATGGGATCTGCTACTCTGCTCTGCACTGGGGACTCCTATACATTAATGGACAGTCCTATAAGGAATAAATTGGGGGTGAAGAATCCCAGATCTACTCCAGGGCTTACCTTGGTCTCACAGACTTTAGATGCCTTTCTCATCCATGCGTCCTCTGCTTCCTCTGCTGATTGCAGCCTACAGTACCTCTGCCTCATGCCTCTTAGCCTGACTGTGATGCAGCTTTTTTTGGGCCTTCTCTGCCAAGCGGCCCTGTACACCGCCACTTAGTACTGGTGGCTTCCTCCACTCTGTATCTGTCAGTGGCATAGTTCACCCCTTGCTCTCGTAATTACTGGGTGGTGGAGCACTCTACTACTCCACATCAGCCTCTGACTTCTGTTGCGCCATTCCTCCTCAACGTGCCACCCAAACTTGAATCCAAGCAGGCCAAACAGACGGTGAAGCCTTCTCAGAGAAGAAGGGATTGGAGTGAACCTTCATATGTCTTCCTTAATGTTGCCCAGTCCATTTTAAACCAGGACACTGATCTGGATCTATGGGAGGTTTCTTCTGATTCCACTGCAGAGGTAGATACTGAGACTCTGTTTCCTTCTAAGACTTCTGTACTTTTACACAATACGCTGCGACTTATGCCTACCAAAGAGGATTTTAAGATCTTAGTGGCTGAGGTGAGAGACACATGCAAATCTGAAATATCCTCTCTGAGCCATGATTTTAAGCTGATCTGTGGGGGTTTTGGACTGCCACCAATCACATACGGAAGACCGATCGGAGTATAAAAAAGTTAAAAAAATCTCGGAAAACCCTTTTAAGTGTGTATCCTTAAATGTCAATGGACTAAACTCTAAGTTAAGACTGTCAGAAGGCAGATGTCATCTTCCTTCAGGAATCACACTTTTCCTAGGGTGTATTCTGCTACGGCGAACAAAAAATCAGCTGGAGTGGCTATTTTTCTTTCTGCCCATTACCCTTTGCAGATTTAGTCTTTTATATCGTACCCCATGGGTAGATATGTGATAGTTCAAGCTAATCTGGATGGCTCTCCGGTGGTGTATATTGTTTATGCCCCTAACACTTCCTAGATTTAATTTTTGAATAAAGTTTTTCTGAAACTGTCTGGCTTCCTGCCAGCTACATTGATTGTTGGGATGGCTTTTAGTGTCTCTTTTTCTGATAATTTTGATAGATCTATCATAAAAAGAAAGAGAAAACACACGGCCAGTGGCGTACCGCCCATAGAGGCAGACCACGCCATTGCTATGGGGCCGCGGCACTGGGGGGCCCGGAGCACAGAGAAGGCCCCGCCCACATTATTTGGCCCCGCCCACTCATGACATGCGGCGGGGCCCGACGCTTTTCTTTCTGCAGCCGGCTCTTCTTCCGCATCCGCCATCCCCCCCCCCCATCTCGAGTATGACCTGATCCTGACTGCTGCAGAATCAGGATCAAGCCAGCCTGTAGCGCTCGCTGGCCAATCAGCGCAAAGCAACTCTGTTGAGGCAGCTGCTGATTGGCCAGTGTGCAACGGAGGCGGGAGAATTGCGTCGCCGTCGCCAGTGTGCCTGAGGAGCTGCGCCTGCAGAAGAAGCACCCTGTCCCTGGCCTGAACTTCCTGAACGCTGCCGTGCCTGGCCCTGGCTGCCTGAGACTGAGAGAGCAGACTCAGCAGAGACTGGTATGTCAGATTGTCAGATACTGACAGTCTGACACTCAGGTGAGTGGGGAGGGGGACAGCCAGGACAGTGTGGGACATGCTTCAATCTGCCCTCCAAAATGCCCATGGCGGAGAAGTAGGAATAAAGCACACTGTCCTGAGAATTTTGGTGGGCATTAGGGGTTGGGGGGGCTCATAGAGGACAGTGTGCTTTCCTCCTACACCTACTCCTTCATAACACCCCCCGGGCATTTTGGAGGGCATTAGGGGTTGGATATTAACCCCTCTAACTCCTTGCTGCTAATGCTGAGTGTGCACAAAATTATATTCCACCAACCAGCCGAACCCCCCCCCCCCCCCCCACATACACACACACAGTTTCAGTAGGTTATGTATAAATTTACCTAATGGGGGTGTGGCATGGGAGGAGCCATGGTGGGTAGTAGGCGAGGTTAAGGGGGCCCAATTCAGATTTTTGCTATGGGGCCCAGTGATTTCTATGTACGCCCCTGCACGCGGCCGCACTGTCCTTTTACAAGAGAAAACACACACCAGCGATTGGTGCCACAATATGGTAGTGCTTAATGCAAGCAGTATTAATCCAATATGAGTGAAGCATAGCACTCACCATAAAAATTTACCTTCTGTGACCTATGACGGATTAATTTATCCTTTGGCTAGATCTTACACTTTCTATTCCAATCCACATCGAACACTCAATTTCTTTGGCAATATTCGCACCCTTTGTTTACTAGCTGATAAGGAGGCAGGTTGTATTACATGGTCTGAACATTTCACGATTACTATCTCCCTTAAACTTTCAGGACGGCATGCACGAATGTGTCACTAGAGATTAAATGAAACCTTGTTGAAATGACCACTTCATAAAGGGGTTCCGGCGGCTTTTAAGCCATCGGCGGAGGTTCGACATCCGGCACCGCTGAAGATCAGCTGTATGAAGGTGCATTCTGTCCCCCTTCTCAATTCTGGCTTGCTGCCACTATGTCTATGGTGAGCAGGATAAGAGACGGGAGACGGCACACACGCATGGCGCGTGCCTTCACTTCATACAGCTGATTAGAGGGGGTGCGAGGTGTGAGACCCCCGTCGATCTGATATTGGTGAGCAATCCTGAGGATATGTTATCAATATTAAAAGCCCAAAGAACCTCTTTAAACAGGAACTCCAAACTAGCTTTACTATTTTTCTATTAACCAGCCTTTGGTTTCCTCTGTTGCTACATTATGTGAAGCACATAAAGCTGTTTTTAGAAGGCATTGCATCGAACTGGGGTCTAGATTGAAGCGTGAGACTACGTTCCAAAAAGCTTCTGTTAGGGTACTTTCACACTTGCGTTGGTGCGGATCCGTCTGTTTATTTGCACAGACGGATCCACACCTATAATGCAAATGTTTATATCCATTCAGAACGGATCCGTTTGCATTAGTTAAAAGAAAAATGACACGGATCCGTTTTGAATTACAATGAAATTCAATGGGGAACGGATCAGTTTTCAAATGCACCATATTATGTCATTCAAAACGGATCCGTCCCCATTGACTTACATTGTAATTCAAAATGAATCCGTTAGGCTCCACCTCTTCAGATGGACACCAAAATGCTGCATGCTGCGTTTTGGTGTCCGCCTCCAAAACAGAATAGAAGCGGAACGGAGCCGAACTGATGCATTCTGAACAGATCCTTATACATTCAGAATGCATTGGGGCTTAACTGATCCGTTTTGGACCATTTGTGAGAGCCCTGAAACGGATCTCGCAAACGGAATCCAAAACGCTAGTGTGAAAGTACCCTTACTGAGCAATTACAAGACTTAGAGACTCAGCTTAATACACATGCCTCTTGTCTCTTACTTCACTGTACTGTGTACCTTAGATCACGATTACATGATCTAGCTCTTGCTAATACTGAGTAACTTTTAATATATTTGCGCAAAGTTTCTGTGCTTGGGGTAACAAAGCCCAGACTATTATGGCTAGACAAAACTTAGGGAAAGTGCCACCATTAGTACTCGTTATACCCTTCTATGAACTGATAGTACTGTTGTTTTTGATCCCCCGGCTATACCACAGCTGTTTCAGAAATATTATTCCTCTGTATATTTCCTCAACAGCTCCCCCAGAGCTCCTCGGACCACAATAACCTGTTTTCTTCTTTTTTAGGTAATTGCAATCTCCCGGAGCTTCCTGTGGAGGCTTTGACTTCGCTTAAAGGGGTTGTCCGGGTTCAGAGCTGAATCGGGACATACCCATAATTTCACCCAGGCAGCCCTCCTGATGTTAGCATCAGAGCATCTCATGCTCCGATACGCTTCCTTGCAAGGGCTCTTTTGTTACAATCGCACGCTGCCTGGCGCAAGCTTCCTACTGGCAGTGTGTTCGGTGACGTCTCCGGCCCTGATGGCTGTGCTTTATCTCTGCCCTAGCCGTTCTACAGGCTAGGGCAGAGCTAAAGCCCGCCCATCAGTGCCGGTGACGTCACAGGGCTTCCTGGCACCCCATGGAGAGCCTGGTTTGTCACCGGAACTCCGGAAAATGCCTTTGCCCTGCATGATTTAGCGCAGGGCAAAGGAGAGCATCAGAGCATGAACTGCTCCGATGCTCAAGTCAGGGGGGCCGGGCTGCCTGGGTGAAAATGGAGGTATGTCCGATTCAGCTCTGAACCCGGACAACCCCTTTAATACCACAATAACAATAAACCTATTCCCTGATTACAAATCCCCAGGACCGGATGGTCTGCCTTATCTATACTACAAGACGTTTTCTCCTATTTTTCTTCCATATATGCTGTCTTTATTTACAGTAATTCCTTTATACAGGGGGCTCCAATACCACAATCACTACTTCACTCCTATATTACTTTGATCCCGAAACCGGGTAAGGACCCTCTTGAATGTTCTATCAGCCTTCATAACTCAGATTTGAAAATATTCACTAAATTTCTAGCAACTTGTCTTACTTATTGGCTTCCCCAGCTTGTACATAAAGATTAGGTAAGTTTTGCCCCCTGTCGTCAGGGTGGAGATAATACAGGAACCATTAACTTAATAGAGGTTATCAATAAGTTTTAGATTAGATACCAAAAAGGCGTTTGATTGCCTAGGTTGGCCCTTTATGCTCTCCAGTCTCCACCCTGAGGACATTTGGTTTATCTGGTCTGTTTTTATTGACTATAAAGTCTTCATATTCCAACCCCACGGTCACCATTAAATTACCTTATGCTCATTCTGATGTTATTCTTATACATATTGGTACCCACCAAGGTTGCCAACCTTCTCCTCTCCTTTTTGTTCTCTGTTTCGAGCCCTTGGCGGTCATGTGATCCCACATGATGTCACTGTTAATAATGTGGAGTCTAAAGTGTTCTTTTTTGCGAATGACGTACTTCTCATGTTAACTGATTTACATGTTACCCTTACAAATCTCTTTCCATTGTTGGCTACATTTGGCAGACTGTCTGGTTATAAGGTTAATACTAACGAAGCTCTTTGAAGCTCTTCCCATACATATTTCCCTGGATCAATTATCTTTGTTAAAGGCCAATTTTCAATTTAAATGGTATACTCATTCTTTACGGTATTTGGGAATACAATTGAACATTTCTTATAACTCTTTATATGATCATAATTTCCCTGCGTTGTTCCGTGAACTTAGACTCCTTATGGACAAATGGACAGGATTGCCTTTGTCATTTTTTGGCTGCATAGCGATGGTTAAAATGTCCCTTTACCCAAAATTACTTTATTTATTTGAGATGTAACCTGTCCCAGTTCCCCAAAAGAAACTTCTTTTCTTTAGTGTTCCCCTTTAGTGTTCTCACCACCCCGAAATCTCAAGGGGGCCTAACAGTCCCAAATATCATGAAATACTACTAGATGGATTCCTGCCTGGTCTCTCTTTGCATATTGGATGGAGATAGAAAAACTGTGGATAGCTCCAGTACACCCAAATTTCCTTTTGTGGGCTATTGAGCACCCTGTTCTTTGGACCAATGTCATTTACATGGAATCTATGGCATACATGTAGGAAACTGTTTCCTATTGCATCACTTAAATTCTCAGATTGGTCCTTTATATTTAATCCTTTATATCTTGATGGCCTACATCCCTCCTTCTTCAAACTATAGTTTGCTAATAGACTATTTCGCTTTGCTGATATAGTGGACTATAAAACACTCCAACTTTTACCGTTTCTAACTTTTCGCTACGCCATTAATACTCCAGGGTCTTCTAGGTATCATTAGGTATAGATTTAACATTTTTTCTCTACATTATTTAAGTCTACACAGGTATCCACTCCCACTCTTTTAAATGGCTGTGTAAATTGTTGGACTCGACTAAGGGGCTAATATCGGACATATATATCTTATTTTTTCTCCACCCCTTCCTACTTCCACCTCCGTCCAGCACCATTATCTGACTAAGTGGGTAGATTTATTTCCCAGGATGATTGGAAACTAATATGGTGGAGAGCGGCCATCACATCTGTTTGTACATCCCCTATAGAGAATCACTATAAGATAATGATGCCCTTTTGTCATACTCCTCAATTACTCCATTGCCTTAATCCCAACATCTCTGATTGGTGCTGGAGGTGTGGAACAGGGTAAGGATCTCTTTTATATATCATCTGGCAGAGTGGCAGACCCTTTGAGATGTCTTGCATCAACTGTTTCAGATTCCATTTCCTGTAGACCCCTGAAAAGGCAGTTTTTAATATTGGCCCTTCATGTCCTGACAGCAGCTAGGTATCTTATAGTCAGTTTTTGGAAGAAGGTAATTGTCCAACACGCCAGGATTTCTTTGCTAGAATTGTCAAAGAATTATAAAATTATAAGCAGCAACATACCAAGCTAGTACAATGTTAAAAAAGCAATACATAAAATTAGGATGAGAAGCAGAATGAGGCGTCATCACTGGCCAACATACACAATGCAGAGATATAAAGGTATTGTTGTTGTATTGACATTTGTATTACAGCTTAAGGGCCCTTGCACACGACCGTATGCCCTCCGAGGTATACGGTCCGTGAGCGGGCCATATGTCCCGGAGCGGTATTGATCGTGCATACGGGAGCTCACAGCATCTTAGATTACAATGATGCTGTGCACGTTGGGCCGCCCGCGGGACTATTGTCCCGCACTCCTAAGATCATATGAGTGTGCGAGGGGCCTAAAGGCTATGTACACCTTTGTGCTCATTTTGAGCTAAAAATCATTTTAGAATTGGTCTTATTAAAAAGATGGAACCCTCTGCTGTAATAGCAGCCTGTGAATTTTCTGTCAGTACACATATAGATAATGATTTAGAGCCTACTGTTACACAGAAAGTGGCAACAGAGAGGGATACATATTAAATACCCACAATAATAGAAGAGAGACGGCACTAGAGCCGCACAGATACGCACAGACTTCGTGTCTTTTCAAAGCAGCTGATATGACTCATAAATCGGTGCAAAGCGGTGCTCTATGCAAAAGGTCAATGTAAACAGTTCATCTGAAGAATGTGTGAAGCATGGCACTCATCAACCCGATAAAATTCCTCTTTATTGAAGTGACGGGCAATACAAGATGTGGAGGAGAACAGGGCAACAGTTAATTCCCTGTTTTACTGGCACTGATCCCCATCATTTAACCCCTTGGATGGTCAGTAGCCACCGCGGCATCCATGAGGTTGAGATTTCAGCGTCCCGATGGTTGCCATGGCAGCCTGATGCCTTACGAAGGCATCCAGGCTTGCCATGTATCTAAGCTTGACAGACCCCAAGGGTCTGATCAAGCTTAGTGTCAGTGTGATACTGCAATAGATGACTATTATGGTGCACTGTACAGCCACCAGCCCCACTGGCTCTTTAAAAAAAAAGTGTAAAAAAATAAATAAATTAAAATATGTATAAGAAAATAAATAAGTAAAACATTTTTAATAAGAACCAAATAAATTGCCTTTTTCCATATCTGCTCATTTATAATTGATTAAAAAATGAAAAAATAAAATAAACTACACTACACATAATTGGTATCACCGCATCTGTAACAACATGATCTACAAAAGGATCATGTTAGGCTACTTTCACACTTGCGTTTGGTGCGGATCCATCATGGATCTGCACAGACGGATCCGTTCAGATAATACAACCGCCTGCATCCATTCAGAACGGATCCGTATTTCTGGAGTGTAATAATATTACAGGCTATAGCTCCTAGAGATGTTGGTGATCCAGGGAGTTATTCTGATTGCCTGATTGGAGTCAGGAAGGAATTTTTTCCCCTTAAGTGGAGAAAATTGGCTTCTGCCTCACAGGGTTTTTTTTTCCTTCCTCTGGATCAACTTGTAGGAAACAGGCCGAACTGGATGGACAAATGTCTTTTTTCGGTCTTATATACTATGTTACTGTGTTATCTGTAACATAGCCAAGACGGATCCATCTTGAACACTATTGAAAGTCAATGGAGGACGGATCCGATGTCTGCCTCCAAAGCAGAATGGAGACAGAACCGAGGCAAACTGATGCATTCTGAGCAGATCTTTTTCCATTCAGAATGCATTAGGGCAAAACTAATCCGTTTTGGACCGCTTGTGAGAGCCCTAAATAGATCTCACAAACGGAAAGCGAAAAGGCCAGTGTGAACATAGCCGTATGATGAACACCGTAAAAAAAAAGATTGAAAAACAATGAAGGAATTGCTGGTTTTGTCACCTCACCTCCCAAAGAAAAGGTATAAAAAGTGATCAAAAAGTCATATGTACCCCAATATGGTACCAATTAAAACTACAGCCCGTCCCGCAAAAAAACAAGTCCTCATGTAGCTATGTTGATAGGAAAAAAAAAGTTATGGGTCTTAGATATGGCGATGCAAAACAAAAAAAAATATAAAAAGGGACTTTATGATATAAAAGTGGTTATATCAAAACACATTAAAGAGATGTCAAATCGTATACCTTCTTATTTATAATTATTAATTCACAGCCTGAAACATTAAAAAGAAAACAAAAATCAAATCAAATAAAAAGTCATTTGTGCCCAAATATGGTGCCCATAAAAACTACAACCCGGGGCCACAAATGGCCCTTACAAACAATTTCAGCAAATTCCCTGTTAGAAAATACATATGCTGCTCCTTTCCTCCTGAACTCTGACGTTTGCCCATACAGTAGTTTACGACCACATATGGGGCGTTGCCATATTCAGGAGAAAATGGGTAACAAACTGTGGGGTGCATTTTTTTCTGTTACCCCTTTGGAAAATGAAAAATGTGGGGCTAAAGTGACCTTTTCCTGTAAAAATTTAATTTTTCATTTTCTAAATCAAAGCACACAGTTCACTCCTCAATAAATTCCTTGAGGGGTATAGTTTCCAAAATGAGGTTACTTTTTGTGTGTTTCCTTTCTAGGGGTACCTCAGGGTCCCTTCAAATATGGCATAGCACCTAAAAACCATTCGAGCTAAATCTGCTCTCCAAGAACCATATGGCTCTCTATCCTTCTGAGCCCTGCCGTGTGCATATGTAGAGGTTTACGATCATATATGGGATATTTCTGTAAGCTGCAAAATCAGGGTAAGAAATATTGAGGTTTTGCTGTTAACTTTTGCTGTGTTGTGGGAAAATGGATTAAAATGAAAAATCTGCACAAAAAACAGAAATTTTAAATTTTTCCCAATGAACAAAGCTTGTAAAATCAGTTTTGAGTAATTTAAGGGATTTAGTGTCTAAAATGGGGTCATTTATGGTTGGTTTCTATTATGTAAGGCCCACAAAGTGACTTCAAAACTGAATTGGTCCTTAAAATTTGAAAATTTTATAGAAAATTTGAAAAATTGCTTCTAAAATTCTAAGCCTAAAAAAAAATGACACTTCTAAAATTATGCCATCATAAATCAGACATATGAGGAATGTTAATTAATAAATATTTTGTGAGGTACTGTATCACTATTTGGGCCACAGCCCTTTTAAAACAGTAGATTCGCAGGGGTGCCTGGAGTCAAACTCCCACCAATCAGATATTGATGACCCGGACAGGATATCAATATCGAAATCTCTGACAACCCTTTTAAATATGTGATAAGTAGCAACATAATAAATACAAGAGTTACCAGCCACGACTGATCTGTAACATGAAATCATAAAGTGCCATCCTCCATAATCGTTGTGTTAGGCATTACTGCCACCTCCTGGACAAACATAATATATGTTTTATTTAGTTTTTTTGCTTGGGAAAATATTCTACAGCTAAAATTAATTTTTACATGCACTATTCCAGAGAACATAATTTGAAGTTACTACCATTTTCTAGCTAGCTAGCTCTAGTACAGTAATTTTATATGAAGTAAAATGCCATTAATCCAGCATTAACAGATAATTACTGAATGATTAGATGCTAGTTCACATTATCATGCTGGCTGGCTATTACATGATTATTGAAAGAAATACACACAGGGACAAAATTGTTGGTAACCTTCCATTAAACGGTAAAATGCTGTATATTTTATATATATGTACCGACTGCATCTATTATACCTCGTACCTAACATATCAGTACACTGTTGTACATACCTTTTTTTTTATACCTCTCATATCAGTATATTGCTATATATTTTTTATATCTGTACCCTCTGCATCTATTATAACTTGTACCTCACATATCAGTACACTGCTGTAATTCTATATATCAGTATCCACTGCATCTAGTATACCTTGTACCTAACGTATCAATACAGTGCTGTATATGCTATATGTCAGATACGAGGTATAACAGTGGGTTCAAATAAACAGTGTATATGGAAGTGTACTGCTGAGAGGTACTAGGTATAAGTTATAGCTAGTACCTCGTGTCAGTACACTCCTGTATATACAATATATCTGTACACATTGCATCTATTAGCTGTGTATTGATACATCAGGTACGAGGTATAATAGATAGGTTTGAGCGAACCCGAACTGTAAAGTTCAAGTCCGTACCAAACTTTATGATTTTTCGCACCCGAACCCGAAAATTTCCGCAAAAAGTTCGGGTTCGGGATCCGTTGTTCGGCGATTTCTTCCCGCTTTTGGAAAGGCTGCAGGGCAGCCAATCAGCAAGCGTTTCACTGCTTTGCTCTAAGAAGCCATCACAGCCATGCCTACTAATGGCATGGCTGTGATTGGCCAAGAGCAGCATGTGACCCAGCCTCTATATAAGCTGGAGTCACGTAGTGCCGCACGTTACTCTGCTGATCTTAGTGTAGGGACAGGTTGCTGCTGGTGCTCTCAGGGAGAGATTAGGAAAGAAATCTGTTGAACTTGGTGGTGTGAAATCTTCAAGCTACAGCAATTATTGAGGGAGGGTGCTACTGCTATCCTACATTTTTGTATCCCTCCCTGAGCCCAGTGATACTGCAAAATATATTTTTTTTAATCCATCTGTTACTGAGGTGGGGGTTAGCTGCCATTTTAGCAACTGCAGTGTCCTTGGAACTGCATGTGACCTGCATATGTGCCAGCCTGCCAGGGACATCAGTCTAATCCTTTTTTGGTAGCTCAGTGAAGGAAAAATTCATTTTTTCTGGCAGGTCAAGTCCCATACATTACCTATTTTATAATTTAGGGGTGAAATAGTGCATTTCTGTAGTTGGGGGCAAAAACCTGTATTGTGGTGCTATAGAGCACTTGTGCATACAATGCACAAAAACGTATTTTAAATTTCAGCAGTGAAATACTGCATTAATGTATTTTGGGGAAAGAAACTCGTATTGGTGGTTCACAGAGCACTTGTGCATACACCGCACAAATACCTACGCTTAAATTTCAGCAGTGAAATACTGCATTAGTGTATTTTGGGGAAAGAAACCCGTGTTGTTGGTCCACAGAGCAGTTTTGCATACACCGCACAAATACCTACGTTTAAATATTTAGCAGTGAAATACTGCATTAGTATATTTTTGGGAAAGAAACCCGTGTTGATGGTCTGCAGAGCACTTGTGCATACACCACACAAATACGTACTTTTAAATTTCAGCAGTGAAATACTGCATTAGTGTATTTTGGGGAAATTTTTTATTGTTGGTCCATAGAGAAGTTTTGCATACACCGCACAAATACCTATTTTAAATTTCAGCAGGGAAATACTGCATTGGTATATTTTGGGGAAATAAACCGGTATTGTTAGTCACACAGCAGTTTTACATATACCGCACAAATTGTTAATTTCTAATGATAATTTGTTTTCCCTTAGTCCTAACAGCAGCACAGATGGGGTTAACCACCCCCCGTGGACTGGCAGGACCGGTGGAATGTTTAATGAGCCCAAGACTAATAACTCAATTTAACAATTAAGTATCTCCTTAAAAGGAGGAAGTCAACCCCCAGCCCACTGTATTTATAGTAAGAAAAAAACTAGACTTACTTGGGTGGGAAATTTGTGTGCTGCTGTTAGGACTAATGGAAAACAAATTATCGTTAGAAATTAACAATTCCTTTACGTCCTACCAGCAGCACAGATGGGGAGATAGCAAGAAGAAACCCCTAGGGAGGGCCTTCCTGCCTGGCAGAACTAAGAATAGTCTGCCCAAAGGCCGAAAAACTCAGCTAGACCGGCATCTAGTCTATAATGGGAGATGTCAATTCAGAGCTCCAGGAAGCAGCTTTGCAAATCATGTTGAGAGGCAGAATACTCCTCTCGACAAAAGAAGTAGCCACAGCTCTAGTAGAGTGGGCCTTCACGAATCCCGGAGAGTCCAGAGATTGGGAAACAAAGGATTCCTTAATAGCCTCCTCAATCCACCGACTGATGGAAGGTTTGGATGCCTTACAGCCTTTAAACTTACCGGCAACAGGATTAGCAGATTCTGATCTTTCCTGAACTCCTTTATCTATCCACATAGATTCGGAGACATCTCAAGATGTCCAGAGGATGTCTAGCAGGTTCCTAGGGGGAGGTGGTAGATGTCGACAGAATCGGGAGGGATATCACCTGGTTGATGTCCTGGAAGGAAGGAACTTTTGGCCTAAAATACAGGAGGAATCTAAGAAGGACCCGGTCATGTAAGAAAATGGTATAGGGCTCATGTGCTGAGAGAGCTTGAAGCTCAGAGACCCTCTTGGCCAAAGTCACTACAAGGAGAAACACAAACTTTCAAGTGACGAACTTGATATCCACCTCCTCTAACGGTTCAAAGGAGGGAGATGCTAACCCCCTGAGAACTACTGATAAATCCCATTGAAAAAATAGGTCTCAGTACTGTAGGCTTTAATCTTTCAGCTCCTTTAAGGAACCGTATGATCAGCGGGTCCTGAGAAAAAAGCCTGTTAAGGCAAGCTCAGATGGCTGAAACTTGAACCTTCAGAGTATCAAGGCCGTCTTGCAGGAACTGAAGGATAGCGGAGAGGGGCGGATCTGCAGACGCCACCTCAGTTGAGGTACAACAGGATGAGAATATCCTCATAATACGAGAGTAGGCTCTCTTGGTAGAGTCCGCTCTAGAATGAGATAGCGTTCTAAGGACCGACTCTGAAAGCCCTTCTATTCTGGGAAGGGACTGTTCAACCTCCAGGCTGTCAGGTTGAATCTGTGCAGATCGGAGCAGAGGTGAGTGTCCCACGACACCAGGGTCTGCTGTGGGGGGAGCCTCCAATATTGTCTTCGACTCAACTGGGTGAGCTAGGTAAACCAGGATCTCTTCAGCCAAAACAGTATGATGGCTATCACCGAGGCCTGATCCTGACAGATTTTCATCAGTAGTACCCTCGGAATCATGGAAAACGGAGGGAAGATGTATGCCAGCCTAAACCTCCAGGATATTGACAGAGCGTCTAACGCCAGGGGGTTGTCCTTTCCTATAAAGGGAGCAAAACCTCTCCAACTTGGCATTGAACCTTGTTGCCATGAGATCCACCTCTGGCATACCCCATTTGAGGACTATCTGCTTGAATATCTCCGGATGTAAAGACCACTCCACCGACGGAAGATCGCGGCTCAGATGCTATCATATTGAGGGAGCCTTGGATGTGGATCGCAGATAAGTGGGGAAGGTACAACTCTGCCTAATCCAGAATCACCCCGATATCTGACAGGAGGGGAAGTGATCTCGTGCCTCCCTGCTTGTTGATGTAAAGTACCGCAGTCATATTGTCTGACTAGACTTTCACCGCTTTGCCCCGGATCTGAGGGGCTAAGTGAAGGAGGGCTAGCCGGATAGCTCGAATCTCAAGGAGATTGGATGAAAGAAGCCACTCCTGAGGAAACCAGGTCCCGTGAACTGGAGTGTCATCTAGGTGAGCGTCCCAGCCTACTTGGGACACATCCGTAGTCAATATGACTCAGGTTGGCTGGGTCATAGACTTCCCGTCTAAAAGATGGCACCACCATCTGAGGGAATACCAAGTTCGCCAAGACAGGGAGCACAGGGAGTTTAGCCCAGCAGGGCTGCCATTCCATTTGGAGAGAACCTCCGACTGTAGAGGGCGGAGGTGCCATAGAGCCCAAAGGAACTGCTTCTGCAGACGCTGACATGAGCCCCAACATCTTCATTAGAGTCCGGATTGGAACTTGCTTGGGAAACGGAAAGGAACTTGCCGTGTTCTGAACCCGGGATCTTCTTTCTGGAGTGAACTGGAGCGACATCCCAATGGAGTCGATTATGAAGCCTAGATATCTTACTGAAGTCGACGGGCTCACGTTCGACTTCTGCCAGCTGATGATCCAACCTAGGCGGAACAGAAAGGAGATTGTTACCTGAAGAAGTTGGGTTAGGACCACTAGAACAGAGGCTTTCAAAGCCAGTCGTCCAGATAAGGAATGATGGTCAGTCCTTGAAGCCTCAAAGCCACCACAGAAACCACCACCTTGGTAAAAGTGTGAGGGGCAGAAGAAATGCCAAAGGGGAGGGCAACAAACAGAAGATGCCTGACGACACCGGACACCTGGACCGTGATCCTGAGATACTTCCTGGAAGCAGGATGGATCGGGATGTGCAGATATGCATCCTCGAGGTCCAGGGTTGCCATCACGTCTCCAGGATTGAGGACGTGAACTACTGACCTGATGGTTTCTATACGAAACTTCACCTTCCTTATAAACCGATTGAAATATCTCAGATCGATAATCATCCGGAGATCTCCTGAAGCCTTGGGAACCAGAAAAACTGGTGAATAGATCCCTAGGCCCCGTTCTTCCTGCCGGAACCTCCTCCAGAGCCCCCTTGCAAATGTAGTCCTGAATGTAGGCCTCCAGGATCGCCTGCCTGGCAGCTTGTAGAAGGTTGATCTTGACAAACCTGTCCAGAGGAATAGAGGTGAGGTTGACTAAATAACCCTCGGAAATGATGTTCAGGACCCAGGGATCCGAGATCTCTCGGATCCACTCTTCTCAGAAGTGGGAGAGACGACCCCCGACGGGTACATGAAGCATAGGAGTGGGGAAGCTTATTGGCCGGATGGCAGGAGTAACGGGAATTAACCAAGAGCCTCGAAGAGGCCCGTAGTCAGGAGGTGGATTTGCCATCTTTGGCTCCTCCACGAGAGCCCCTCAAACCCTTTCGCTGCGCTTTCCAGTCACTTCGAGAGCTTGTTTGCTGGCCAGACCTACCACCGCAGTCTTGTCTGCCCTGCCCTCGAAAGGACTGCTGGGGAAGGCTCTTCACCTTCTTGTCTGAAAGGCCCTTCATGATCTTATCCAGCTCCGAACCGAACAAACGGTTGGGCTTGAATGGAAGGCCACTTAAGCTGTATTTTGAGGAATTGTCAGCGACCTAAGGCTTAAGCCAAAAAGGCATATGGGCCGCCGACCCCAGGGCCATGCTAAATATAGGCCCCTGACGTCATTTGATAGTATTGTCACAGGGTGCCAAAGGCATGCTTGGTCTCCCATCAACCACAGACCTGCTGCATAGCTTCAGGAGCAAGGATCTGTGTTTGGCCTCGTTCCCAGGGCGGCTTTGTTAGCAAGGATGCTCCCTCGCTAGCTTCAACTGGAGCTGTGCGGTATCGCACAAGAAGTCCGTAGCCAAGTTGATGGTCTTGAAGGCAGCCAGTATGTCGTCCTGGAAAACCCCTCTGGTTTGCGTCAACTTGAGTTTGATTCAGGCGAGACTGGAGGAACGTAGAGACTTCAGAAGCCGCTATGGCTGTGGAAGCGGAAGCCGCAGCTGCTGTATGACCCCGTCTTAGTGTGCACTCTGCAAGGAGGTCCTGCAGGCTAGACCCATCGTCTGCAGGAACCAGAGTGCGCTTGGACAACTTGGCAATAGCCATGTCCACCTTGGGAATGGATCCCCATGAATCCACCAAGGGTTTAGCCATCGGGAACATGGATTTAAACTTCTTTGTTAAAACCAGACCCTCCAGGTTATTTCCACTCTGTAAACATGACAGAGAGGAGGGTCTCATCCGCTTAGAAGACACGAGGTGCCCGACTAGTGGGATCCGAAGGCTCCCCACGGTCAACATTATGGTCTCCCGACCTAATGGACTTGAGCAATTTCTGTGTCTTTTCAGGGGGGAAAAAACACGACGTCAGCTACTGCTCATCCGAGGAGGAAGAAACTAAGGAGACCAAGAAGGTCTCTCTACCGGGACAGAGGTCTCCCAAGCAGGTATTTGCCCAGCTTTTTTTTTTTTCTTTTGAAAAATGTCAACAGAACCAGGGATTTCCAACCAGTCTCCCAAGCTGGTACTTGCCTAGCCTTAAGCTGTTTACCTTCTGCAATCGGACGAGTGCAGGTATGATCAGCTTAGAATAACTGTTGACCACTGCAATGGTAGCAGGATAGATGCTTCCTCCTGGAATCCACTTTCCTGCCTTCCGAATCCCACGGAGAAGACATCACTGCGGGAAAAAAGGGACAAATAAAACATTTGTAAACCACCTATCTACACAGGAAAGGTAGAAAAACAGACCGGAGGCAGCTGAGGACCGGAGGAAAAAAACATCACAAGTGGACCAACACCAATTTTAGGACTCTGGGAGCTAGCTGAAAAAGCATATGCAGCCAGAGACCGAACTGGAGCACACAGCTTCCTAAAATAGGGGAAGCGGAGGGATAGCCAATCCACCCTTCCCCCAGTAAATCCTCCACAGGAAGAAGCATAAGAAAAAAATACTTTATTTTCGCATGAAAACTCAAAAAAAAAATCGCATCCGCGATAAAAAATGCATCTATGAAAAAAATCATGCCCGTGAAAAAATCGCGGGCGGATTACCCGGAAGTGACGCGTAAGGAGAATCCCCGCGTCACCTCCGGAAGATGGCGGCGCACAGGGGCCGAGAATCCTGGACCGAGGATGCCGCCAAAATACCCCAGCCAGGCCAGATAAGCTGCCGGCCAAACTGACAATGTACCTAGGAAAGGGCAACGCCATTACCCAAACGAAAAGAAGGCTCCCCGCACTTTCCATAAGAAAGGGGGGAACAAACCGCCTAGTCCACCTGAGGACAGAAAAAAACACAGTGGGATGGGGTTTGACTTCCTCCTTTTAAGGAGATACTTAATTGTTAAATTGAGTTATTAGTCTTGGGCTCATTAAACATTCGCGTCCTGCTAGAGAATACGCTGCTGAACAGTTTCTTCAAGGGCGTATCAACATACGCCCTCTGAAGAAGCTGTTCAGGCTAAGCGATCGTCAGGTGGTGTACTCTGATCTGTATATGTAATGTTGTAATTTGGAGGGAATGCACTTTGCTGCCTGGGGTTATGCTTTGGCACTTCTGCACTTTATTTTGATATTACTTCATTTATTAGCTCATGGTCCATGGCAGCATAGTGTTTATTTGTATCTCCGTTTTTTATTGCACTCAAACTGACCATTGTATATTTTTAAGGAGGTTTTCTCCAATCTCTGATGCACATTTATGTATTGTTATTGTCCTTTGTCTATTGTGTATTGATTTTTTAATATGAATTTAATAAAATTATAATGATTATAATCATGGAATGGTCTGGATAGTCGGTGTATTATGCTAGATTTGTGGTCAGTGACTGTTGTATCACTGACATCTTGGTGTATGTTATCTACTTGTTTTGTGCTACATAGCAGATCTGAGACCTACCCTGTATCTCAGTCATTTAAAGTAACCTTTTGAAATCCGCATTTACATAGTTGGTTACAAACACACTGGTTTTGTGGTAGACACATTTGCGGTGTACGCTGAATGTCAAATTAAACCGTTAACTTCTGCTTTTATATTGTTGGTTTGAAAAATCAAATTTTTGGTGATAGTGAAGTAATTGTATTGAATTTCTCTGTTACACTGTTGTGTGACCTAAAGAAATGTATTCTGTTTATGACACGGGCACTGCCTTACTGTTAGTGAACTTAATTGTAGACTATTGGCAGTTAAATGCAGCAGTCTCTTTTGCTTTTTGATGACTCTGCTGACAGGGTTTCCCAGGGCCATAACCATAGTCCTGTCCCAGAAGTAGAAGAGATTGAGTGCACGGATGCCCAACCACTTAGGTTTGAGGATGAGGACATGGGAAAACAACCGCAACATGTCTCTGATGATGACGAAACACAGGTGCAAACTGCTGCGGCTTTCTGCGGTGTGCAGACCGACAAAGAGGGCAGGGGTGAAGACTGGGTGGAAGATGATCTTGAGAACAATGAAGTCCTACACCCCAAAATATACCACTTAAATCCATGTTTTTCATGGGTGGTGAAAAAAATCTTATTTTTTTAGGCCAGGATTTACTTTTGCGGCCTGCACTGCATATGTGCCGGGGACAATAATATAGATAATCCGTCTGGGAGTTCAGGGGTTGACATATTCCAATTTTTTGCTGTCAAGTAACCCTGCACTGCATAGGTGACAGGGACCGAAAATTTGAACAATCTTCTACCATCAATACCGTGGCTACGGGTGCCACTATTACCACCATCAACACAGCTATGTATGGGGTCCCCAGCCTCCTCCTGAACCTCCTCCTCAGGGCAGTACAAACACTGACTTCTCTTACACAAGTCATCAACAGGGAGACTCTCTTGGCTAACTGCCGTAGGGAGGTGGGGTTTTCTTGCCACTTATTAGGAAAAAGGAAGGCACCCCACTAGGAAGGTGCAGTGAAGCGTTAGAATAGAAGCTTGATTGTGACTGTACACTATCCCTTAGATTGTATTCTGCCAGACACTGCATAGACCCATCCATCCTGATTCACAGCCCAAAGAGGAATGATGTCCTGCTCGTTATACAAGGGCATTTCCTTGCCTGCCGCAGCACTGACTGGCTCATCCAGGCTGTCTGTCAGCCTGTGAGCCAATCGTGGTAAGCCCCCCGGCGCCACCCAATTCCTCTCAAGGTCACGTGAGCATCCTTCTTCCTCCCTCATGCTTTTTCCCGTCGACATGCTCAGTAAAGTGGCGCTGCACACCATTTTACTGGATTCGTCAGAAGCAAACCTCATCTGCCAAAATAAATTTTGGGAAGTTTGTAATGAACCCGATTTGTTACAAACTGATTTGCTCATCCGTATCTCTAACTAAGGATAAAGCATTCCTGTCTTGCACTTTTATTTTCTGTTTTGCATTGATGGTTTACATAGGGGTATGACCAAGTAAGGGTGGGTTCACATCACTTTTTATACATCCGTTTTTTTTTATACAATGGAACTCTATGATAGGTTTTTGCTTATTTTTAACCCGCTTCCCTATTTCTGCTGAATTCTTCCCCTTTCTGTTTCCTTTTTTTAGTTTTGCTGTTTCATAAACATGTTATTCTTGAAGTATCCCCTCACGTGAAATTTTCCCTTTTTGTTGGCATTCTAAAATATTTCATAAGTAGATTAGTATGTTCTAAAATACCATGTTTTGCATCCTTTCTTTTTGTACTTTTTCAAATGTGAAATAAGAAGCCATGATGCTTTCTGATGCTAAAAACATTTTTTACACTAACTGGACGTGCCGAACGAAAACCAAGCTCTCACTAAATTAATAATTATTTTCAAAATTATAAATAATATTAAAATTTATCAAGCTATTCCCTCCAGTATTCTGGCTTCAAAATATTTCTAAATAGTTCTTTAAGACTTTTTGGGCTTATTTTCACAAAACCTTTTGCATTTGTACACTACTCAACTCCAGTTTTAAAAATTTGGTGGGAAAGTGGGCATTAGCCTCTCATGCTGAAATGTTGACCATACTTCCCTAAACATGGCATACTTTTACTTATTATTTTTCTTCTGAATTAGGGCTCTTTCACATTTGCGTTGTGAGGATCCGGCGTGCACTTCTGTTGCCGGAAATGCCCGCCGGATCCGTCACAACGCAAGACAACTGAAAGCATATTGAAGACTGATCAGTCTTCAATATGCTTTCAGGTAACCATGGCAGCCAGGACGCTACCACTTACACTGGGGCCCCGATCGGAACTGCTGCTGCGCATGCGCAGAGCTAAACTATATTAAACACAGAGAAAACCCTCTTAAAGGTGTCTTCTCACTTCAGCTAATGGCATTTATCATGTACATAAAGTTAATACACGGCACTTAGGGCTCTTTCACACTAGCGTTGTGAGGATCCGGCGTGCACTTCCGTCGCCAGAAAGGCCCGCCGGATCCATCACAACGCCACACACCTGAAAGCATTTGAAGACTGATCAGTCTTCAAAATGCTTTCAGTGTTACCATGGCAGCCAGGACACTACTAAAGTCCAGGAGAGATTCCTGAGTATTCCTTCCAGGAGAGAGTTCTGAGTCTAGGGGAAGGTTCCCTCCAGCTGTGTCCTGCAATCAGCAGAGAGAAACCCAGCAGTGCCATTAACCAGTCTAGCTAGAATCAAGCTGAGAGGCAGAGAGAGAAAGTCTGTGCAAGAGGATATTACAGATCAGAGGAGGTACTTCAGTTTTCCCCAAGGATAAAGCCAGCAATTAGGCATATGGGCCTTGGAAGTTTTACCAGTCAGGATCCTGAGGGATGCAGCCGGTACTGTGAGTCTATTTAACCCTCTGTGTAACCTTGCCAAGCTATACCTGCTATTATACTGTGAAGCCTGCTATATACCAATTGTCTTCTGTGGAACTACAAGGAGTGGGTATGAAGTTACCATTATTCAGTAAAGAAGAGTTCTGTTTCAACTCAAGTGCCTGCACCTCCATTATTCCCACTGTCAATCGGTGAGCCACCGTTGCCGGCACTGGCGTCACGAACTGTATGGGAATGGGACCTGGCCATAGGCACGTTAAATCAAAACACCAAGGGCACCTCACCTAACATCCAGCCTGTGTCCCTCAAACTAGAGTGTGCCCCAGATAACCCACGTGTCAGTCTCTCCATCACTGGCATCCCTCTCGCTCCCTTACCCTGGGATGTTACATTTTGACAGGATATGAATATTTCTGCGCCATAGTGGAATCTGAACTGTGTGCCTTAATCGTCTACCAAGTGATTTATGCCCTATCTGCTTTATTGAAAAATCTTGGGGCCAAAGAATTGCGCAAAACTCATCCCAGCAGCGCTCCTGTGCATCGCACTGGTCTGGAGAAGAAAAACACGGTGAGAAAGTGTGGATTTATGGACTATTTCGTGTTTCAATACAACCACTTGCTGTCAGTGAATTGATGAAGTTATGCTTAAAGATAGAGTTGTGGAATTGTATTCTGCGCCATCTTCCTGTCTCTGCGAGGGAGAAAAGTGGATGCCCCTCTGCCGAAATAGTGGGAAAACCGTTGTGACACTCCCCATATGCCAAGTGGGGCCCGCCTACCTTGGGCCCTGAAGTTTAGAGAAGCCGCCTCTCGTCCGGGTGAGTGTGAAGCTCCGCCTCTCCGGCCAGGCATCTTCGCGGGAAGGGACGCTGCGCATGGGATTTCTGAGTACGTCTTCACGCATCTCGCGACACTGGGACCACGCTATACCGGTAAAAACTTCTGTTGACTAATTATACAAGTACCGGAGGGTGCCTACATTAATGACCGAAGCCTGAGAGAGGCCCCGGATCACGAGAAGAGACCAAACTCGCTGGCCAATACCCCCAAGCGAGAATTTGGGCCGCACGCCATTGTCTTAAAGGGACCATACCTATATCGCGGTTGCCGGCAGCAACACCCGATCCCACGCAGGCCTGATCCTGCTCTATAACGGCCTATCCTTGGTCGAACCACGTCATGTCCGCCTCTGAGGAAGTCCCCTGGTGGGAGGAACTTCATGTGGGGAACGAATCCACCCCGAAGTATGAAATAGAGGGGGTCCTGAATCTGGTAAAGAAACACCATCAATCCTTCATTAAGCACTCTACGGACTATGGAGAGGTCAGTGTAATCAAACACACCATACCCACTTGCTCTCATCCTCCCATCAAGGAGAGATACAGACCCATACCACCTACTAAGTACCAGTCCGTAAAAGAAATGGTACAAGAAATGAAGGACTCTAATATAATCCGGGACAGTCATTGTCCCTAGGCTGCCCCCTGGTTCTTGTCCGTAAGAAAGACGGCAATATTCGATTCTGTGTGGACTATAGAAAAATCAATCAAATAACCCACAAGGATGCTTATCCATTGCCACGCATTGAGGAATGTTTGACTGCCCTGGGGTCATTAGCCTATTTCTCTACTCTTGATTTAACCAGTGGATACTGGCAGGTACCAATGGCCCCGGAAGACCGGGAAAAGACCGCTTTTACTACGCCTATGGGCCTGTTCGAGTTCAACTACATGCCTTTTGGACTGTGTAATGACCCAGGGACATTTCAGAGGTTGATGGAGCATTGTTTAGGCCATAAGAACTTTGAGACGGTATTGTTGTACTTGGATGACGTCATTATTTACTCCAAGACATATGCGGACCATTTAAAACATCTGGCTGAAGTGTTTGAAGACAAAATATGGCCTCAAAATCAAACCATCCAAGTGCCATCTGTTGAAGCCTGAGGTGAAGTATCTGGGGCATGTTGTAAGTGCAGAAGCAGTCCAGCCTGATCCTGATAAATTGGCTGCAGTTCGTAATTGGCCTGTCCCTACCACCGTGAAAGAGGTGAGAAGTTTTCTGAGTTTTGCAGGATATTACAGACGCTTCATCCCGCACTTTGCTCAGATCGCAGATCCGATCCAGGAACTCTTAAGGGGGCATCCCAAGAAGAGTCCAAAGACTCCTATCCCCGTCGAGTGGAATGAAGAACAGGAGATTTGCTTCCAGCTCCTAAAAAAGAAGCTGACAGAACCCCCTGTCCTGGGTTATCCGGACTATCAAAAGCCATTCCACCTCTACACTAACGCCAGTAAGAAAGGCCTGGGAGCCGTGTTAGCTCAAGTACAGGAAGGTAAAGAGAGGGTGATTGCTTATGCCAGCCAATCCCTGAAGGGGGCTGAGAAAATTATCAAAACTACAGTTCCATCAAATTGGAGTTCCTTGCTTTAGTGTGGGCCGTGACTGAAAAGTTCAAGGACTGCCTGGCTGCCAATCCGTTCATCGCCTTCACTAACAACAACCCCTAGTGCATCTGAACACCGCCAAGTTAGGGGCTCTGGAGCAGAGATGGGCCTCCCGCCTAGCCAACTATGACTTCACTGTGAAATATCAGGCAGGCCGCTCCAATGACAATGCTGATGCCCTGTCTTGGCTTCCCACTAAAGAGGCCCCCGACGATCTAAAGGATGCCTGGGAGGAGGTGGAAATGCCAGCGTTCTACAGCAAGTTTGCCCAGCAAGACAACGCTCACGCTGAGAATAACCCGGCTGCTGACCCCTCTCCACCAAACAAACCTGAATCTAGAGGTGAACAGGAAAGGTGGATCAAGCTTCAGTCAGAGAGTAGAGTCCTCAGTGAACTGCTTGACTTCCTCACCAGTGGGAGAACCCCCGAGAGAATCCGTAGGAAGACTGCAGACTCAGAACTATTGAAGCTATGGAGACATCGCCACCAACTCTTTCTTCAAAAAGGCCTGTTGCTGCGAAGAAGCCTGGATCCAGTGTCCTGCCATAGTGTACCAGATCCTCATACCACGTTGAGATGCTGGTCTTGTCCTGGAGATGTACCATGACCGGTCAGGACACTTCGGCATGCAGAAAACTGAGGCCACTATCTGCAGAAGGTTCTATTGGGTCGGGATGAGAGAAGACATTGAGAAATTGTGCCGGGAGTGTACAGCCTGTGCAGTGGGGAGAGGTGAACGTCATAACCAGAGGGCGCCTCCGCATCCTATTGTGAGTAAAGCTCCCTTGGAACTTGTTGCCTTTGATCATGTGAAATTGGAGCCAAGTCGCTCAGGTTATACCTATGCCATGACTATTATTGATCACTTCACCAAGTTTGTCTTAGCAGTGCCTGTGAAGGACCTGACAGCCAAGACCGCAGCAGAAGCATTTTGGAAGCATTTCCTTCTGCCCTACGGCTGCCCAGAAAGGATCCTCACCGACCAAGGGTCTGCCTTCGAATCTCAGCTGTTCCACGAGTTGTGCCTGCTCCACAATTGCCAGAAGATCCAGACCACAGCGTATCATCCGCAAGGTAACGGACTTTGTGAAAAATGAATCAGACGCTCATTGAAATGTTGAGAGCAGTACCTCCTGAGACCAGGGGAGATTGGCCTACTCTGCTACCAAAGCTTATGTACACCTACAACAATACAATTCACTGCTCTACCGGGTACATGCCTTTCTACCTGATGTTCGGCCGTCAGGGTAGGCTGCCTGCAGACCACTCCCTGGATATACAAGTGCCTGATGTCATCAATCCACTACCAAAAACAGATTGAGTGGTGGAACATCAGAGACGCCTGCTTGACGCCAAGTAAATTGGTCAGGAACGCATGGAGAATGCCATGAGCGACACCAGAGAGACTATGCTCATGCAGAGCCTCTTGCTGTGGGGGATACGGTGTGGTTAAAAAACAACCACCGCACCAGTAAATTGGACAGTAAGTGGGAGAGGACTCCCTACCTTGTAACTGCCATCTCCAATGCTGGGACCCATACTTATGAGATATCCAGAGAAGGCAAGGGTTCCCAAATTGTACATAGAAATCGTTTGAAGCCCTGCATTGAAAAAGGACTGTTGCTGGAGACCTTAATCTTGAGTCTCCTGAGCCGGAGTTATCTGTTCAGCCTGCTAACCCCATGCAGGCCATTGTGGACTTGCTGCATGATGCTGAGCCACTTCATTTGTTCCTGACACCCAGGTTAAACTTTGCTGTGCCGGCTCCAGCTCCTGCGAGACCTCAACCTCAAGGTCTATCCCAAAGTGAACCTGAGAGGCAGAGAGAGAAAGTCTGTGCAAGAGGATATTACAGACCAGAGCAGGTACTTCAGTTTTCCCCAAGGATAAAGCCAGCAATTAGGCATACGGGTCTTGGAAGTTTTACCAGTCAGGATCCTGAGGAAAGCAGCCTGTACTGTGAGTCTATTTAACCCTCTGTGTAACCTTGCCAAGCTATACCTGCCATTATACTGTGAAGCCTGCTATATACCAATTGTCTTCTGTGGAACTACAAGGAGTGTGTATGAAGTTACCATTATTCAGTAAAGAAGAGATCTGTTTCAAGTCAAGTGTCTGCACCTCCATTATTCCCACTGTCAATCGGTGTGCCACAATTACCGGCACTGGCATCACGAACTGTATGCGATCTGGCCATAGGCACGTTAAATCATAACACCAAGGGCACCTCACCTAACATCCAGCCTGTCTCCCTAGAGTATGCCCCAGAGGACCCACGTGTCAGCCTCTCCATCACTGGCATACCCTCTCTCCCTTACCCTGGGATGTTACATATGCAATTATTATCTCTTCTTTATGGGAATGAACGATCAGCACTGCTATTGTTCTTTCCCATAAAATGTAATTGCTTGTCAGCAGCACATCTCAGTGTACACAGTGTGATGTGCTGCTGACAAATAATCATTTTACATAAACAATCGCATCACCGGACAAGCAAGAGTTTTGTTCATTTATTTTGTGATCAGCAGCACATTTAAATAATGAGATAAATCAGAATGTAATCAGAATTGTAATCCCAGCTTAACCACTTCCAGACCGAGCCGTTTGCCCCTTTCCTGACCAGGCCTAATTTTGCAAATCTGACATGCGTCACTTTATGTGCTAATAGCTTTGGAACACCTTTACTCATCCAAGCCGTTCTGAGACTGTTTTCTCGTGACACATTGTACTTCATGATAGTCATAAATTTGAGTCAATATATTTCACCTTTATTTATGAAAAAATCCCAAATTTACCAAAATAAAATATTCATTAATTAACATTCCCCATATGTCTACTTTATGTTGGCATCATTTTGTAAATTACATTTTATTTTTTAGGACGTTAGAAGGCTTAGAATTTTAGAAGCAATTCTTAAAATTTTGTAGAAAATTTCCCAAACCCACTTTTTAACCACCTCAGCCCCCATAGCAAATGACCAGGCCACTTTTTACAATTCTGCACTACACTACTTTCACCGTTTATTGCTCGGTCATACAACTTACCACACAAATGAATGTTACCTCCTTTTCTTCTCACTAATAGAGCTTTCATTTGGTAGTATGTCATTGCTGCTGTCATTTTTACTTTTTTTGCTATTAATCAAAAATGACCGAAATTTTTGCAAAAAAATTGACATTTTTCACTTTCTGTTGTAAATTTTTTTAAAAAAAAACTACATTTCTGTATAAATTTTTCTATAAATTTATTGTTCTACATGTCTTCCAATAAGTGTATATTTATTGGTTTGGGTAAAAGTTATAGCGTTTACAAACTATGGTACAAAAAAGTGAATTTCCGCATTTTGAAGCAGCTCTGACTTTCTGAGCACCGGTCATGTTTCTTCACGTACTAGAATGCCAGGATAGTATAAATACCCCCCAAATGACACCATTTTAGAAAGAAGACACCCCAAAGTATTCGTTGAGGGGAATGGTGAGTTCATGTATCATTTCATTTTTTTTCACAAGTTAGCTGAAAATGACACTTTCTGAGGAAAAAATAAATAATAAAGTTTCCATTTCTGCTAACTTCTGGCAAAAAAAAATTTAATCTCCCACGGACTCACTATGCCCCTCCCTCAGTGAATATCTTGGGGTGTCTACTTTCCGAAAATGGGTCATTTGTGGGGTGTGTTTACTGTTCTGGCATTTTGGGCGGGGCTAAATTGTGAGCATCCCTGTAAAACCTAAAGGTACTCATTGGAATTTGGGCCCCTTTGCGCACCCAGGCTGCAAAAAAGTGTCACTCATGTGGTATCGCCGAACTCAGGAGAAGTAGGGCAATGTGTTTTGGGGTGTATTTTTACATATACCCATGCTGGGTGAGAGAAATATCTCTGTAAATTGTCAACTTTGTATAAAAAAAAATTAAAAGTTGCCATTTACAGAAATATTTCTCTTTAACCCAGCATGTGTATATGTAAAAATACACCCCAAAACACATTGCCCTACTTCTCCTGAGTATGGCGATACCACATGTGTGACACTTTTTTGCAGCCTGGGTGCGCAAAGGGGCCCTAATTCCAATGAGTACCTTTTAGGAGGGCATTTTTACGCATTTGGATTCCAGACTTGCCAGGACACCACATATGACCCCATTTTGGAAAGAAGACACCCCAAGGTATTCCGTGAGGGGCATGGCGAGTTCATAGAAGATTTTTTTTGGCACAAGTTAGCGGAAATTGATTTCTTATTGTTTTTTCTCACAAAGTCTCCCTTTCCGCTAACTTGTGACAAAAAGTTCAATTTTTCATGGACTGAATATGCATTTCAGCGAATACCTTGGGGTGTCTTCTTTTCCAAAATGGGGTCATTTGTGGGGTGTTTGTACTGTTCTGGCATTTTGGGCGGGGCTAAATTGTGAGCAGCCCAGTAAAACCTAAAGGTACTCGTTGGACTTTACGCCCCTTTGCGCACCTAGGCTGCAAAAAAGTGTCACACATGTGGTATCGCCGTACTCAGGAGAAGTAGGGCAATGTGTTTTCGGGTGCATTTTCACATTGGGTTGTTGGGTGAGAGAAATATCTCTGTAAATTGACAACTTTGTATAAAAAATTTTAAAAAGTTGTCGTTTACAGAAATATTTCTCACACAAAGTATGGGTATATATAAAAGTACACCCCAAAACACATTGCCCTACTTCTCCTGAGTACGGCGATACCAGGAACAGAAGGACCGCCAAGACCACGCTAAAGTGGTTAAGGATCAGTTCAGGACTGAGGTCACTTTGTGTGGCTTACACAGTGGAAACCCCCCATAAATGACCCCATTATAGAAACTACACCCCTCAAGTTACTCAAAACTGATTTTACAAACTTTGTTAACTCTTTAGGTGTTCCACAAGAGTTAAAGGAATATGGAGATGAAATTTCTACATTTCATTTTTTGGCAGATTTTCAATTTTAATCCATTTTTTTCTTTAACACATCGAGGGTAACATCCAAACAAAGCATAATATTGATTACCATGATTCTGCGGTTTATAGAAACACCCCATATGTGGTCATAAACTGATGTAAGGGCACACGGCAGGGCACAGAAGAAAATGAGCGCTGTATGGTTTTTGGAAGGCAGATTTTGCTGAACTGGTTTTTAGATGCCATGTCCCATTTCAAGCCCCTCTAATGCACCCTTACAGTAGAAACTCCCAAAAAGTTACCCAATTTTGGAAACTAGGGATAAGGTGCCAGTTTTATTGGTACTTTTTTGCGGTACATGACTTATGATTGCTCTATATTACATTTTTTGTGAGGCAATGTAACAAAAAAATGGCTGTTTTGGCAATGTTTTTATTTTATAAAACATTCATCTAACATGGTAGATCATACACTATTTTTATAGATCCAGTTGTTACGGACGAAATGATATCAAATATGTCCACTTTATTTTTTTGTTTCAGTTTTACATAATAAAGCATTTTTGAAAAAACGGCCAATCGTCTTGTGCAGGGGCTCGTTTTTGCACGAAGAGTTGATGTTTTTATTGGTACAATTTTTGGGTGAATATGATTTTTTGATCATTGATTATTGCATATCTGTAAAGAACAAATCAAGGCAACTGGACTTGCTGTAGATTTCTTGAAAGCGTTTCACTCGTTCTTCCAACGAACTTTCTCAACTCAGAATTGAGAAAGCTCATTGGAAGAACGAGTGAAACGTTTTCAAGAAATCTACAGCAAGTCCAGTTGCCTTGATTTATTCTTTACAGATATACCATGACCTGGATAAATGAGAACCTTGCAAAGAATTGGTTGTTTTTAGCACAGTTTTTATTTATTTATTTTTACAGCTTTCACTTGAGGGGTTAAGTCATGTGATATTTTTATGGAGCAGGTTGTTATGGATGTGTCAACACCTAATATGTATACTTTTTCTTATATATTTAAGTTTTACACAATAATAGATTTTCTTAAACACAAAAAATGATGTTTTAGAGTCTCCATAGTCAGAGAGCTATAGTTTCTTAGTTGCCTTAGTTAGAGTCTCATTTTTTGAAGGATGAGGTGATGGTTTGATTGGTACTATTTTTGGGGGCATATGTCATTTTGATCGCTTGGTGTTGCACTTTATGTGATGTTAGATGACAAAAAATTGCTTTTTTGGCACAGTTTTTATTACGGTGTTTACCTGAGGGGTTAGGTCATGTGATATTTTTATAGAGCTGGTTGTTACGAATACGTCAATACCTAATATGTATACTTTTAAAATTAATTTTACTTTATCACAATAATAGCATTTTTTAAACAAGAAATGCAGTTTTAATGTCTCCATGTTCTGAGAGCTATAGTTTTCTTTTATTTTTTGAGCGATTTTCTTATGTAGGGGCTCATTTTTTGATGTTTTTATTGGTTTAATTTTGTGGGACATACGAGTTTTTGATCACTTGTTGTTGCGCTTTTTGTGATATAAGATTAGTTTGTTATGGTGTTTATCGGACAGGGTCGATCATGTGATATATTTATGGAGCCGGCAGTCACAGACGCGGCAATACCAAATATGTCTATTTTATTTATTTTTTCTATTTTTACCAATTTTTTTAAATTATTTAATTGGGGATTTTTTTTCCATGTAAAACTTTTTTTTTTTTAACACTTTCTTTTTTAATTTTTAAATTTACACTTTGAGTTCCCCATAAGGTCATACAAGACCTCTGGGGGACATTTAACTTCATTTTTTTTTTCCCCACTATTGATTTCTCCTGTAACTGGGGCTGACATAGTAATCCCAGTTACAGGGGAAATACAGCCCCTAGAGAGGCTGTATAGCAGAACACATTTTATTTTTGCAAACCTGTGACACACAGCAGAACAAAAGGGAGGGAATGAAGGGTGCTATCCTGGGTTCTAGAAAATCCAATTACAGTAAGTGATCTTCATTTTCCCCTTCACCCAGGACAGCACGTGAGGTGATATTACAGAGAAGACTTTAGGGAGGGATGACAAAGGAAAGAACCTTCTTCCCAAAGGATAAATCCAAAGGAGAAGAGAGGTCAAGCCTATAATGGAGAAAGAAGGTAAAAGGCGAAGAGCTGGTAGTGGCTCTGCAAATATCCTCAATCGAGATGTTAACTCTCTCCGCCCAGGAGGATGCTATTGCTCTAGGGGAATGCGCCTTGATCCCACCTGGGACCGGGAGACCCGATGAGGTGTAAGCCAAAGAAATTGCTGTTCTGATCCGTCTAGCAATAGACGATTTTGAGGTAGCTTTCCCTTTGTTGATCCCCTGAAAGAGAATGAACAGGGAGGAAGACTTCCTCCACTCTTTAGTACAAGTCAGGTAGTGGAGGACAGCCCTTCTGACGTCCAAACAGTGTAAGTTTTCTTCCTCCTTATTTTTTGGATTTTGATAAAGGGCAGGAAAAACAATATTTTGCGATCTATGGAATTTTGAAGCTACCTTTGGAAGAAATGCTGGATCAGGTCTTATTAACACGCTATCCCCCAGGATTTCCTTATAAGGGGGGTCTGCAGAAATGGCTTTAATCTCATTAATCCTCCTGGCAGACAGGAGGGCAACCAGGAGACACAACTTAAGGTTTAGACACTTGATCTAGATTTTTTCCAAGTGTTCAAAACAAGGCTTGGTTAGGGCACTTAAAGTATAACTGTCAATTTATTTATTTTTTTACTATTGGATTTTGGTGATTAATATCACCTTGTTGGCCCTGTTTTAATTTCTGATTATTTAATAAATAACCCCTAAAAGCCACCTAAAAGTCCCCAGTATTGGCTATTTTTACCTGAAATAAAATCAGGTTGCTATGCTCCTTCCGTCTACCAGATGAGGACGGAGCACGCTGCGTGCCCTGGGAACTGATAGTGAGTCAGCATTGTAAGGGAATGTATAAAAAGCCTGGTACTTCCTGACAGGAGATAACAGTGCTGGGCTGTGTGTGTGAACTTCTCCACATGCCTATGCTTGGCAGACACTCCCTTAGCAGTGCTGGACAATGTGTCTGCTCAGTGTATAAATGAAAACCTTATCTGATAAGAGGAGAGCTTGTAGAAGGACTACAGGCTTCAGCCAGACCTGGGAACTTCACTGCAAGACCCCCCTATACAGTGCTGGTCTTCACTAACTCTTCACTAACACTGCAGGCGTCCTATGGGTTAGCCTCAGGGCTGAGGGCAGCCATCTTAACAGAATAGTGAAATTGCAGTTTTATGCAGACTGGTTGCTAAGGGCTGAATCTTATTAAATAAGGGGTAAGTAAGTCTAATAGTTATTGATTCAGGAATATTATCATGTTAGTAACTACATATATGAAAACTGAAATTAGGGTCTAAATGTGACAGTTATCCTTTAATACGAGATTTAAGTCCCAAGAAGGGACCCTGGTAGCTGCCAAGGGCATAGATCTCCTGACTGCCTGGAAAAATCTCAAAATCCATGGTAAGCTGGCAATATCTTGGTCAAGTAAAATAGATAAGGCTGAGACATGAACTTTTAAGGTACTACCAGCCAATCCCATATCTAGCCATTTCTGCAAAAATTATAATATTAAGTTCTGGGGTACGACTTTTGGAAACTCGTCGAAATTAAGACCAGAGAACTATAAAAATTTGTGCCACACCTCACAATAAATAGTTATGATGGAACGCTTTTTGCTTTTCAGGAGGGTCTCAACTAGTTTATTAGAAAATCCTTTTTTTTATAACCTCCTTTTAAATTCCATGCCGTCAAGTGGAGGTTCTTTACTGCTGGATGGAGAATTGGGCCCTGGCTGAGAAGGTCCTGGGAGACTGGAAGAACCCAGGGATCTGAGACAGACATCGTCCTAAACCACGTGAACCATGTCCTTCTCGGCCAAAAGGGGGCTATTATTGCTCTGGCTTTCTCCTCCCTGATCTTCTTCAGGACTCAGGGTATCGGAGGGATCGGAGGAAAGGAATAACAGAGAGGAAAGTTCCATCTGTGAAGAAGGGTGTCTATCCCAAGTCTAGGGAAAATAATTTTGGGACCTTCTTGTTGAAGGTTGTGGCAAACAGATCTATCATTGAGCGGCTCCACAGGACAGATATCTGATTGAAAACCTCCTGATTCAAACTCCATTCAGCATGGGATAGCGACTTAGGAAGTCTGCTTCTTGTTTTTCCATCCTCTGATATGTACTGCTGATATAGATAGGAAATACCATCAGGTTCCAGCAACTTGTGCCCCTTGCTTGTTTATATAGGACACTGCGGTCCTGTTGTCTGTCATCACTCTTATGTTTTCTCCTTTTAGCGACAGTAGGGCTGTGTTCAAGGCTTTCCTTACGGCCATTAGCTCCTTGAGATTTGATGAATTTTCTTTTTCCTCTGTATTCCATTTTCCTTGAAGAACTTTTCCCTGGATATGGGTTCCCCAGCCCCAGGGTCTCGCATCTGTGGTTAGACACACAAGGTTCTCCATTCTTCAAGCGAGTCCTTGTGTCAGATTCTCTTCTTCTAACCACAATTTTAACTCTTGAAGGGTCTGAAATTCTTAATCTCTTCTCTAAGTGGGTCTTCCCCCCATCCCAAAAGGATAGAATCTCCCATTGAAGGGACCTTGTGTGCAGCTGCGCCCATCTTACTGACGGGATGCAAGCTGAAAGTGAACCCAAGATCGGCATGCCCCTTCTCAAAGATACAATCGGAAGAGAAAGAAGGTTTGATACCAACGAGCGGACTTTTGGATTTTTTCTTCTGTCAAAAAAGATCTCTGGGCCCTGGAGTCCAGAAGGAGACCTAAGAAAACCTGGACTTGAGAAGGGGAGGTTGAGATTTCTTCTGGTTCACAATCCTTCCCACTTTCATTAGAATTTGGAGGACAAAGGACACTGATCTCCTGCCTTCTTCTTCCGATTTTGCTACAATCCAAAAATCGTCCAGATGGGGACAAAGAGAATGCCTCGCTCTTATGTGGGTGCTCATTTCCGCCACTATTTTTGTGAATACCCGGGGTGCCATGGAAACACCAAAAGGCATGGCTTGGAACTGAAGGTGTCACAGCTTCCCACACTGCCACTCTTAGATACTTCTGGTGTTCCTTGCAGATCGGCACATGATAGTACACGTCTGTTAGGTCTAAGACTGCCATAAAACAGGACAGGAAGAGTAGGTTTCTTACTGACTTTATTGATTCCATTTGGAACTTTTTTACTCTTAGATACAGGTTTAATCTTTTTAGATTTATAATGGTCCTGTAGAACCCATCAGTTTTTTTTACTAGAAATAAATAGGAGTAATACCCTTTTCCCTCTTCTTCTACTGGAACTGGGACCAATACTTTTTTCTTTATTAACTCCTGAACCTCCTCTTCCATAGCAGTAGATCCTGCTTCTGATGGATGGGATTTTGTGGTCATGAATTTTTCTGGTGGAAGAGAATGAAAATTTAACCATAGACCATACCCGAATACATTTAAAAATCAAGCGCTGTTGGAAATTTCGGCCCAAGCAGGGAGATATTTTGTTAACCTTCCCCCTACCTGGCTCCCGGCTTCATTGGGAGTCTGACTTTTTTCTATCACTCGTGCTCTGGTTAAAGAAAAAGCCTTTTCCCCTTCTCTGGCCTCTGAATTTATCCTCTTTTTCTTTTCTGCCTTTCTCTCTGTCTCCCCTGAAGGAACAAAAGGAACTAAAGGACCGGTTTGATCTCCCTGACGAGGAGGAAGAAAAGAGACCCTTTTCAACGAGTTCATCCAGCGCATATCCAAATAAAAACTCTCCCTCGCACAGAACCCCACATAGTTTATGTTTAGATGGAAGATCACCTTTCCAGTTCTTAAGCCATAAGGCTCTGCGTGCAGAATTGGATAGGGCAGAGGCTTTGGCGGCTAGCCTAACTGAGTCCGCTGAAGCGTCATCCAGGAAATCTATAGATTTTTTTATGGTCACATATATACTCTCTAGGGACTCTGTTGCGGACCTGCTTTTCCAGCTCAGACAGCCAAACCATCATAGACCTAGCCGTGCATGTGGATGCGATTGCTGACCTAAAGGAGGAAGGAGATGCTTCCCAAGCCCCTTTCAGAAAGGCTTTGGCTTTCTTATCCAAGGGATCCTTCAACAGCCCTGTTTCCTCAAAGGACAGTGCCACCTTCCTAGAGACTTTTGATATTGTGACGTCTATTTTGGGTGCCTTGTTTCGCGTTTCACAAGGTTTTTAGAAATAAATATTTTCCTATTAGGTTTTTTCCATTCACCTTTAATTAGAAATTTTAAACTTTTATGAATAGGGAAGGTTCGGTGTTTACGGGTTTCTAAGCCCCCAAACATGATGTCCTGAATGGACTTTGGCTCCCTTGCTTCTTCAATCCCCATAGTGGACCTTATAGCTTTTAAAAGTTTATCACATCTTCTGTGGGAAAACACGGTTTTCCACCCCCCATACTCTCATCAGAAGAGGCATCTGAGGAGACGTCGGACACCTTAAAGGATTCGTCTTCCCAGTCTAAATCTGATGAGCCCTGAATGATAGGAGAGCTTGTAAGCATTTGTAAAAGGAGGGCGACACCTCCGCCACTGTCTTGTCTATGCAAGCCTGACATCATTTTTTGTCCCAATCTCGGGGAAGGGCCACTTTACATATTGCACATTGCGTGTTCTTTCTTTTCAATACTGCTTTTAAGTGTTTTTCAAGTGTAGCATCCTGGGGTAAGAGAGAGAGAGATGCCAGTGATGGAGAGGCAGACACGTGGGTCCTCTGGGGCACACTCTAATTTGTGGGACACAGGCCGGGTGTTAGGTGAGGTGCCCTTGGTGTTATGATTTAACGTGCCTATGGCCAGGTCCCATAACAGTTCATGATGCCAGTGCCGGTAACGGTGGCACACCTATTGACATTGGGAGTAATGGAGGTGCAGACACTTGAGTTGAAACAGAACTCTTCTTTACTAAACAATGGCAACTTCATACACACTCCTTGTAGTTCCACAGAAGACAATTGGTATACAGCAGGCTTCACAGTATAATGGCAGGTATAGCTTGGCAAGGTTACACAGAGGGTTAAATAGACTCACAGTACAGGCTGCATCCCTCAGGATCCTGACTGGTAAAAACCTCCAAGGCCCGTATGCCCTATAGCTGGCTTTATCCTTGGGAACACTGAAGTACCTCCTCTGATCTGTAATATCTTCTTGCACTCACTTTCTCTCTCTGCCTCTCAGCTTGACTCTAGCTGGACTGGGTAATGGCACTTGGGTTATTCTCTGCTGATTGCAGGACTCAGGAGGGAACCTTCTCCTGGACTCAGGACTCTCTCCTGGAAGGAATACTCAGGACTCTCTCCTGGAAGGTGGTTCCTTTGGCACACGGCCTGGACTGGGCTAGCTCCAGTCTTAGACTGACTCCACAGGAGCTGATCTTGCCCTCACAGGCTGAGGGCCTGCACTGCACTCTCCCAGGCTCCAGGGCCTGGACTCCCTATCCCCTACCTGGGCCTAGCTATAAAAACTAGGGGCTCCTTAGCTCCCTCTACTGTCTGGGAGGCTAAACTACACCCCTAGCAGGCCTGAACACAGAAACACATGACATTTGCAGGGTAAAACAGTGCATAAAATGACAAAATGCCAATCTCCCCACATGAGGGGGAACAACATGACCCTTTTGACTCCCTTAGCAGTGCCCACCATTACCGAGTGGGACACTATACAAGTTTTTAAAAACTCACCCCCTCACTCAGGTACCGGGTTGGGATTAGTAATGGCTCCAGTTTCCTCTGCCACCTTGTCCTCCTCCATCCTGTAGGACTGATTGGCGGCCTAATGCTGCTGGTAGCCTAAAGAGTTACCACTCGACAGGGCTCTGTGAATTCTGAAGTCTTCTTAAATGGCGTGTGACGTCATCACAGCGTGCTCCACGCTGCATTCCACCAACACCACGCCCCCTGCCAGCCTCCTGCTGTCCTCGGGCCTGGAAGCCCTTGCTCCTCCCCTCCAGGATCGCTCTGGGTTATTTTTCCTGCCCATCTACCAATGCCCGAAGCTCCCTCCGGAGGTTCGCAGCATCTCTGCAGCTAACCCGGCGCATCCACTGATGCCGCCCGCAGGCATAGAAAGCCGCAGCCAAACCCTGTGCACCATTGCCATAGCACGGGTCGCTGTGGCTCCACCGTCAGCCTATGTACACAGCCAAAGCCCAGTCTCATATGGGTAGCTGCAGGTAAGGGCTCTGGAGGCGGGAACGCAATATCCGAGTTCATGATGCAGGCTTCCCCTCTGAGACAGGAAACGACACTGAGGTGGAGGAGAGTCTCCGCCTATTTATTTTGTGCAGGTTTTCCTGTCTCAGGGGCGGATCCTCTCTCTCATGTGTGTGCTGTCCTGGGTGAAGGGGAAAAATAACATACAAAAAGTGCAATCACTATACAGTATGTCTATTAGCTGGCATTTGGAACTTGAATACTTACTTCCATGTTCCTCCATAGAGTATAGCTCATTGCTGGGATTCCCATTAGAGAGACACCTTGTGATCAGCCTTTTGTCAAGAGTACCATGTAACAAGTAAGGCCTCTTGCAGACGAGCGTTAGCGGATTAGGTGCAAATGCGTTCAGTGAAAACTGCGCCATTTTCCAAGCAAGTACATTTAGTTTTGTTTGCGACCGCGTTCAGTTGTTCAGTTTTTATTGCGCGGGTGCAATGCGGTTTAATACGTTTTGCACGTGTGTGATAAAAAAACTGAATGTTTACAAACATCTCTTAGCAACCATCTGTGAAAAAGCATCCCATCCGCACTTGCTTGCAGATGTGTTGTGATTTTCACAGAACCCCTTTTCACTTCTATGGGTCCAGCGTTGCCTGAAAATTGCAGAATATAGAACATGCTGCGATTTCCACACAATGCAAGTGATGCGTGAAAAACAACGCTCATGTACGCTCATTGAAATCAATGGGTCCAGCGGATTCCGCGCAGGCGCAATGCGTTCGCATCACGCATTGCACCCGCGTGGAATACTCGCTAATGTGAAAAGGGCCTAAGGATTGTCCAAAGCAGACAAATCATTAAAAGATATACTTTCACCATGAAATGCAACTTGCAGGCAGCAGGTTATAGAGCAGGAGGAGCTGAACAGATTGATATATAGTTTTGTGGAAAAGATTCAGCACAACCTGTAAGTAATACATTTAAATCTCTGCATTCATGTGCAACTATCAATGACTCACAGCTATCTCTGTAGACACACTTACACAGAGAATGCTATCAATCTCTGATAACACCTCCCCATGTACAACTATCAGTTACTGACAGCTATCTCTGTAGACACACTTACACAGAGAATGCTATTAATCTCTGATAACACCTCCCCATGTACAACTATCAGTTACTGACAGCTATCTCTGTAGACACACTTACACAGAGAATGCTGTTAGTCACTGATAATACCTCCGCTGTGTACAGATATCAGTGACTAACAGCTATCTCTGTATACACACTTACACAGAGAATGCTTTCAATCACTAATAACACTTCCCCATGTGCAACTATTAGTGACTGAGAGCTATCTCTGTATACACACTTACGCAGAAAATGCTATCAATCATTGATAACACATCCCCCGCGTACAACTATCAGTGACTGACAGCTATCTCTGTATACACACTTACAGAGAGAATGCTATCAATCACTGATAACACCTCCCCATGTACAACTATCAATGACTAATAGCTATCTCAGTATACACACACTGTGGGAATTAGCTCTGATAGAGGCAGGATTGGCTGGCTTGCGGACAGTCAGAGACAGTGACACACCAGATGAAGTCCAAACAAAGTTCTACTTTTATTGTGGTTTCAACAGCAAAAATAAAGGTCCTTTACATTTCAGGGAAAACAAAAAACAAATCCTGCTCATCTGAGCACTAACTAAACAGTAGTTCACTAACTGTACTAGGTACGGTACTGTCAGCACTGAAGTTCACCACAGCAAGCTACTCACAAGCACCAGCGTGTCAAATCCAGAAACGTATCATCCAGCTCTCAGGCCCAGACTCTTTGCCTGGGTTCTCTTTATGCAACTGCTGCATCAGGCAGCAGGCTAGATCTGTACCAGAGGTGGACTGTGGATTGGGGAACCCACCCAACTCTTCCCCAATCCAAAACTCCAGGCCCTATAGTGGCTTTTCTACAAAGCCATCTCAAGAAAGCTTGGGCTTTTCAATGCATACTGGGCACTCCCTGGATCTTAAGCTGCATATGATAGGATTCTGGGGGAAAAGTACCTGGCATCCATCACTCTTCCTGTCACTGTCTCACAACACTTACACAGATAGTGCTATCAATTACTGATAACACCTTCCCGTGTACATCTACCTGTGACTGACAGCTATCTCTATATACACACTTACACAGAGAATGCTATCAATCACTGATAACACCTCCTTGTGTACAACTATCAGTGACTGACAGCTATCTATGTATATACACTTACATAGAGAATGCTATCAATTACTGATAACACCTCCCTGTGTACAACTATCAGTGACTGATAGCTATCTCTATATACACACTTACACAGAGAATGCTAACAATTACTGATAACACCTCCCTGTGTACAACTATCAGTGACTGATAGCTATCTCTGTATACACACTTATACAGAGAGTGCTACTGTTACAGCTACAATTACTGATAATACCTCCCTGTGTACATCAGTGGCAGAAAACTGAGCAAGTTCAGCTACCAGACTAAAGCCGAGTTTAGCACAGCAGAGAGATAAAACAGAATATTTAAGTGTGCCTGCCAGGTTGGGCTAATTTCACCCTAGCGGCAACCTTCTCCAGTAGGCTGTTCCGGCGGGGGAACAGCCTGCCGGATCCGTGCTACCACTAGTGCACCACACCGCCAGAAGTCCGGCTGCAGTAAGGCAAACATGCCGAGAGGCGGCTGGAATAAAACTACGACATTGCTGCCACTAGTGTGAAAGTAGCTGCTGGAACCAAGAGTAGTGGTGGTGGTGGTGGTGGTGTTGGGGCAGCCAATTGCAGGCGGGTATGAGCCTCACTAGAGTCACCAGCGATGCTAGGGAGGCTCGTCCCCTCCCCCCGACACCGGATGTTTTTATCCGCGCACAGGGAGAAGCAGCCGCGGCGGTGCGGGGACACGGAGCAGGGAGCCAGGCAAGTATATTCGAAGTGAGGGGCCCGGGCATATGGAGGACATTTTTTAGTCTCAGATAACCTGTTTAAGTAAAGATAACTAGTATTACGTATATCAACTTTTACTGACAGTTAAAAAAGGCATAATCTATGCTTTTATTGTTTTCTTTCTTCTATTCACACTGTCGCTGAGGGATGTGACAGATCAGTTTTGTAATGGATTCCACGCATAATGAGTGAGATTTATCAGGAATTTATCGCTTAGTTACGCATGTGCAGCAGCTTCCGTACCAGCCACCTTGTGTCTGCGCTGCAACGGTGGTCGTAACAACTGGATATGATCAGTGTATAATGCAATGGAAAAGTTAATCAATCCAGCAAAGGAGGCAATTTGGACAATCACAATACATTATTAAGTGCCTTTTAATTACTTTCCTACATGATAAATGCCATTTGCTGAAGTGAAGAGACAACCCCTTCACTACCTCCGTATTACATGTACGGTGGAAATTGGCGCTGGGCGTGCAGGGGGCGGAAAGCTTCTGCTGTTTCAAGCAGCAGAGGCCTGTGGCGAATGTATATGATCAGCCATAAGGTCAATTGCACACTTTAAACCCCTCAGATGCCATGGTCAAATGTGACCAAGGCATCTGAAATGTGCAAACGCGGGAGTCATACACTCCCTCATGCCCCTGTGCCTATAACAGCGTTCCCTTGCTGAGATCGGGGAAGCTCTTACATGCCAGTGATGGCTGGGAGCCTTAAGCAGGCTCCAAAACCCACTGGAATATTCTAATACAGGCAAGCAGGTGGCAGCACTGTATTAGAATACAGTGTGTTCTGTGATGGATAGATACCCATCACAGAACACAATTGGCAATCCAATAATTGCTTGTTATAGTCATCTAGGGTGACTTAAAAAAGGGTAAAAAAAAGTTTGTAAAAAAAACAATGTGTTGTCACTTCACCTATCCAAATAAAATTAACTAAAAAGTTATCAAAAAGTCATACATACTTCAAAAGGTTAAACAAAAAGAACAGATCACCCTGTAAAAAATGAGCCCTACAAAAACACTATAAAGATCAGAATATGGCAATGAAAAGATTTTTTTTTTTCAGTATTAAGAAAAACTATACATGTGGTATCGTTGTAATCATATTGAACTGAAGAATGAACGTAACAGCTCAATTTTACTGCATAGGGAATGCCATAAAAAAATGCATAAAAGCGGTGATATTGTTTTTTTTTTCCAATTCCACCCCATTTGGAATTTTTTTCCAGGTCCCCTCTACATCAGATTCAATATTAAATGATGCCATTAGAAAGTCTTGTCCCACAAAAAACAAGCCAAACAGAAAAATTAAAAAAGTTATGGCTCTAGGAAGATAGAGTGAAAAACCAAAAAAAATAATAAAATGGTTAAATCTAAGGCCCCTTTTCACACGGGCGTGATTTCCGTGCGGGTGCAATGCGTGAGGTGAACGCATTGCACCCGCACTGAATCCTGACCCAATCATTTCTTTGAGGCAATGCACAGGAGCGGTGATTTTCACACATCACTTCTGCGTTGCGTTAAAATCGCAGCATGCTCTATATTCTGCGTTTTTCATGCAACGCGGCCCCATAGAAGTGAATTGGGCTGCGGGAAAATCGCAAGCATCCGCAATCAAGTGCGGATGCAGTGCGATTTTCCCCAAGGTTGATAAGAAACGGGACCCGATCTTTATTATTTTCCCTTATAACATGTTTATAAGGGAAAATAATAGCATTCTCACTACAGAAAGCTTAGTAAAATGTGGATTGAGGGGTTAAGAATAAAAAAAATAAACTCACCTTATCCACTTGAAGAGAGAAGAGATCGGCAACTACGCGATCAAGTGGATATGGTGAGTTAATTTTTTTTATTTTTAACCCCTCCATCCACATTTTACTAAGCGTTCTGTATTGAGAATGCTATTATTTTCCCTTATTTATAATAAAATCTACAGAATACTCAACCCAAAACTGGATTTCAGTGATGAAGTCCGGGTTCGGGTCTGGGTACCAAACATGCCGATTTTTCCCACGCGCGTGCAAAACGCATTAAAACGCTTTGCACTCGCGTGGAAAAATCGCGCATTTTCCCACAATGCACCCGTCTCTTATCCAAGCGTCAAACGTGACGCCCGTGTGAAAGAGGCCTAAGGGTACAGCCACATTGTCATGACTGATATGACTATAGGACAGATATGACTTTTCCTATTTTTTTAATTCACTCCTGGTTTTGACTTCCAAAACTAAATCAATAGACCTTTGTGGCTGTACCCTAAGGCCTAATTCACACGTCCGCAATCTTCATCCACACCCGTTCCGCAAATTTGCGGAACTGGTGCGGACCCATTCATTTTGAATGGGGACGTGATGGATGCGGAGAGCACACACTGTGCTCTCTGCATCCACATTTGCGGAGCGCGCCGCCAAACTTCCGGACGGCAGCTCCGCAGAAAATATAGAGCATGTCCTATTCTTGCCCGCAATTGCGGCCAAGTATAGGCATCTCTATAGGGCTGGTGGCAAGGTGGCAAAACACTACGGACGTGTGAATTAGGCCTTACACTTCTGTCTTGATATGGCACTCACTTTTTATGCCACCCATTTACTCTAATAAAACTGAAACAATTTATGCGACTTTTATTAACATAGCTAACCATGTCACTTTTTAACCACCTCAGCCCCCCTAGCTTAAACACCCTTAATGACCAGGCCACTTTTTACAATTCCGCACTACACTACTTTCACCGTTTATTGCTCCGTCATACAACTTACCACCCAAATGAATTTTACCTCCTTTTCTTCTCACTAATAGAGCTTTCATTTGGTGGTATTTCATTCTTGCTGACATTTTTCCTTTTTTTGATATTTTGCTTTTTCTGACGAAATTTTTGCAAAAAAATGACATTTTTTACTTTCTGTTGGAAAATTTGTCAAATAAAACTACATTTCTCTATAATTTTTATGTATTGTTCTACATGTCTTTGATAAAAAAAAAATGCAATAAGTGTATATTTATTGGTTTGGGTAAAAGTTATAGATTTTTTAAACTATGGTGCAAAAAAGTGAATTTCCGTACTTTGACTTTCTGAGCACCTGTCCTGTTTCCTGATGTACTACAATGCCCAGACAGTAGAAACACCCCATAAATGACCCCATTTCGGAAAGTAGACACCCTAAGGTATTCGCTGATGGGCATAGTGAGTTCTTGGAAGTTTTTATTTTTTGTCACAAGTTAGCGGAAATTGAATTTTTTTTTTTTCTCACAAAGTCTCATATTCCACTAACTTGTGACAAAAAATAAAATTTTACATGAACTCACCATACCCCTCACGGAATACCTTGGGGTGTCTACTTTCTAAAATGGGGTCACTTGTGGGGTATTTTTACTGCCCTGGCATTTTAGGGGCCCCTAAATGTGAGAAGTGGTTTGGAATCCAAATGCGTAAAAATGTCCTGTGAAATCCTAAAGGTACTCATTGGATTTAGGGCCCCTTTGCGCATCTTGGCTGCAAAAAAGTGACACACATGTGGTATCACCATACTCGGGAGAAGTAGGGCAATGTGTTTTGGGGTGTATTTTTTATTATACCCATACTTTGTGTGAGAAATATCGCTGTAAACAACAACTTTTTAATTTTTTTTATACAAAGTTGTCAATTTACAGAGATATTTCTCTCACCCAGCATGGGTATATGTAAAAATACACCACAAAACACATTACCCTACTTCTCCTGAGTACGGCGATACCAAATGTGTGACACTTTTTTGCAGCCAAGATGCGCAAAGGGGCCCAAATTCCAATGAGTACCTTTTAGGAGGGCATTTTTACGCATTTTTCTTCTCACGCTTTAGGGTCCCTAAAATGCCAGGGCAGTAAAAATACCCCAAATGTGACCCATTTTAGAAAGAAGACACCCCAAGGTATTCTGTGAGGGGCATGGTGAGTTCATAGAAGTTTTTTTTTTTGGCACAAGTTAGCGGAATTTGATTTTTTTGTTTGTTCTCACAAAGTCTCCCTTTCTGCTAACTTGTGACAAAAAGTTCAATCTTTCATGGACTCACTATGCCCCTCAGCAAATATCTTGGGGTGTCTTCTTTCCAAAATGGGGTCATATGTGAGGTTTTTGTACTGCCATGGCATTTGAGGGTCTCCGCAATCATTACATGTATGGCCAGCATTAGTAGTTTCTGCTATTCTCCTTATATTGAGCATACGGGTAATGAGATTTTATTTCCGTTCAGCCTCTGGGCTGAAAGAAAAAATGAACGGCACAGATTTCCTCATTCACATCGATCGATGTGGATGAAAAATTCTCTGCCGAAAAATATGCAAGAAGAAAAAGAGGGGCCTGGCGATTGCCAGGACATAGGGGCTCCGCCCAAACATCCATACCCACTTCAGCTCCTATGTCCTGGCAAACGTGATTTCTCCATTCACATCGATCAATCGATCGTTGTGGAGGAAGACATCTTTGCCAGATTTTTGATACAAAGTGTTTGCCAAAGCATATTAACTCCAACACCTCTCCTCAGCTCATATGCCTGGGCAAACGTATCTGTACTGCAGAGGAGAAATCTCGTCTTGCAGCGCCGCATACACCGACTTCACATGTCTTCTGACAGCAGTGCAATGCTTCTCTCAGAATGCACATCAGTGCTGCAGCGTTTTCGTCGGTTGGTCCTTGGTCTACCTGGAAAATAAAGGGTGGTTAGGGGGGGAAAAAAAAAGAAGAAAAAACAGGCAGCAGGCTCATAAACTTGAACGTTACAAACTTTATAAAACTTGAACATAAAACTTTTTTTATCAAACCTGATCAAAACTTTTAAAACCTGAACTAACTCAAGATTTTTTTTCTTGCTACCTGTTTAATTATTTTTTTTGTTTAACCATTTCACTCTTTATTTTCCTAGCAGAAACCTCTCCTTTCCCATGAGACAATGTGTAAAGTGTAAATTACACAGAGATGGTGCGAAGTACATTATGCACTTTATCCCAAGTGAAAGGAGACGTTTCTGCTGTAGCACACCAGCACCTCTATGTGTTAGGGTCTCTCAAAACCTAGTATCCTGAGAGACCCTAGAGCCTGAGTGGATAAACTACCTGTGTTGTGCTGTCCCTATGTCCCTAAGTGTACCTGAGTGTGGTACTTTCGGAAACACTCCCCTAGGCATAGGGTAGGGTGGTCAGGACAGTCAGGACAGAAATAGCGGGTGTCACGCCTTATTCCACTCCTGCTACAGACACGACATCTTTTTCGGGGTGGCGGTTGGTTTGAGGTACCAGCAACAACATTGGGGAAATGGCGCTCGTGTAGACGGCTCACTACACTGGTGGTTGGGGCCACGGAACCTCCTGGATACAGGAGGTTCTCAATGATCTCTTCCTGAAATTTGAGGAAGGATCCTGTTCTCCCAGCCTTACTGTAGAGAACAAAACTATTATATATAGCCAATTGAATTAAATATGCAGACACCTTCTTATACCAGCGTCTGGTCCTGCGGGAAAGCAAATACGGGGCCAACATCTGGTCATTGAAGTCCACCCCACCCATGAGCAAATTATAGTCGTGGACCGAGAGGGGCTTTTCTATGACACTGGATGCCCGTTCAATTTGGACTGTCATGTCTGCGTGAATGGAGGAGAGCATGTAAACGCCACGCTTGTCTCTCCATTTCACCGCGAGCAGTTCTTCGTTACACAAGGCAGCCCTCTCCCCCCCTTGCGAGACGTGTGGTAAGGAGCCGTTGGGGGAAGCCCCGGCGACTAGGTCGCGCGGGGCCACAGCAGCCAATCTGTTCTAAGAACAAATGCCTGAAGAGGGGCACACTTGTGTAAAAATTGTCCACATAAAGATGGTACCCCTTGCCGAATAAGGGTGACACCAAGTCCCAGACTATCTTCCCACTGCTCCCCAGGTAGTAAGGGCAACCGACCGGCTCCAGGGTCTGATCTTTTCCCTGATAGATCCAAAATTTGTGCGTATAGCCTGTGGTCCTTTCACAGAGCTTATACAATTTGACCCCATACCGGGCGCGCTTGCTTGGGATGTACTGTTTGAAGCCAAGGCGCCCGGTGAAATGTACTAGGGACTCGTCTACGCAGATGTTTTGTGCGGGGGTATACAAATCTGGAAATTTCTGGTTGAAGTGGTCTATGAGGGGCCAAGGGACGCAGGATGGTTTCAAAACATGTCCTGGACATGGCAGCAGAGTACATGGGCATGTGATGAATTGGTTTCTTGGACCAATATGACCGCAATTCATGCTTTTTGGTTAGGCCCATGTTGAGGAGAAGGCCCAGAAAAGTTTTAAATTCGGAAACTTGGACTGGTTTCCACCGGAAAGGCTGGGCATAAGAGCTTCCCGGGTTTATAAATTGAGTGGCATACCGATTTGTTTCTGCCACGACTAAGTCATAGAGCTCCGCAGTGAGGAACAGCTCAAAAAACCCCAGCGCCGATCCTATCTGAGCTGTCTCCACCCGAACTCCTGACTGGGCGGTGAAAGGGGGAACTACTGGCGCGGCTGAAGTTGGGGGCTGCCAATCAGGGTTTGCCAGCACCTCAGGGACTCTAAGGGCTCTACGGGCCTGTCTGCGCGGTGGCTGCGACGGGGAATTACTGCACGTGCCACCGTACCAGCCTCAACTGCCCTTCTGGTGCTCGCCACTTCACCATGTTGTACGGCAGTGCTGGTAGAAGGTCCAGGATGGGCTGCGCTGCTGGTGTATGCCTCACCACGTAATCCGGCAGCTCCAGCCCCACTCTGCTGCTCTTGAAACGGATCCTGCGCTACCTGCGGTCTAGCGACACAGGGCCGGGTAAGCCTGGTGCTATCAGGGACCTCAACCTCCTCGTCCGAGCTTTGGGTCAGACTGCCACTGCTTTCTACAGGTTCGTATTCTGACCCGCTAGATTCGTCAGATGAGGGTTCCCATTCCTCATCTGACTGGGTCAGAATCCTGTAGGCCTCTTCAGGAGAATACCCCTTATTTGACATTTGGGCGACTCAATTTAGGGGGTATTCCCTGAGACTACCCAAGAAAAAGAGCAAGCCTGTCTTACAAATGGGAGGCTAGCTAAGTACAGAAGCCGCTGCGATTGATAAAAAAGATCAAAACTGATTTTTTTATCGCCGCAGCTCTTGTGAAGTGATTGTGCAGTGATAAAAAAAAAAAAATGTTGTCACTGCGGCAGGGTGGGCGTGGGTGAATGCACGTGTGGGCGACCAATCAGGCAAACACTGCGTTTTGGGTGGGGGGCGAGCTAAAGTGACAGTAATACTATTATAGATATGACCGTGATCAGTTCTGATCACTTACAGATACTATAAAAGTACAAATGCTGATTAGCGCTACACTAATCAGCGAATCGGTGACTGCGGTGCGGTGGGTTGGGCGCTAACGGAAGCTAACTACCTACGAAAGGGACCTAAACTAACCTAAACCTAGCAGTCAATACTAGTGAAAAAAAAAGGGACAGTTTACACTGATCACTTTTTTCCCTTTCACTAGTGATTGACAGGTGATTGAAAGGGGTGATCAAGGGGTTAATTGGGGTGATGGTGGGTGATCAGGGCCTGAAGTGTGGTGCTTGGTGTACTTACAGTAGAGGTGTGCTCTCTCCTGGGTCCAACCGACGAAAAGGACCCAGGAGAGGGCACAGAAGCCATTTAACACATTATATTTATAAATATAATGTGCTAAATGGCTTGCGATTCATTTTTAAAAAAATCATCAGCCTGCCAGCGATGATCATTGGCTGGCAGGCTGATGACCTAAACTTGAACTTGTTCTCTAACTTTTCACCGCCGCGCAGTGCGTATGCGCGGCGGCATCAGCGCGAAATCTCGCATCTCGCGAGATGACGCGCCGATGCGTAGAGTCAAAACTACAGGACCGCCCGCCGGACGCATCTGTACGTTAGGCGGTCCTGTAGTGGTTAAAACTGAAATGAGTGTTGCAAAAACTGCATCACAACATTTTTGCACAAATAAGCCTTCAAAAAATATTTTGTGACTTTTCTAAGCTAAAATTTTGAAGTGAAAGACTTGTGAAATGGTTAATAAGGTTAATGGTGCCCATCTAGGTCAACCATTCGCATATCAGCCGTTGGACCTAGATAAAAACAAAATGCCACTCTCCTGACCAACTGTTACCAAGTTTGGTAAATGCCAGCAATGATCAGCAATGTATTATTTTAAAGGTGTTTTCAGACTCCTTTAAAAAACAAGAGGAGCAGCACATGCTCTAAAATAACACCAGCATTCACCTCTTCAATCTATGTTACTGTTTTGGAACATGCCAACACCGATGTCTGTGGTACCCCAATGCTTACTTTAGCTCATTTTGAGGGTGTAAAAAATTAAAACACCCTCTGTTTACTTAAAGTTTTATATTTTTCTTTATTTGCTAATTTATTAGAGCGAGGCATGTATTCCTGAGTTAGTCCATCAAAAGATGATTGTCAAAAGATCTGTAATTACCTTATAAGAACAGCTTTCATTACTGTCACCTGTCCCTTTCCACTGGTCCGTTAAATGACTGCTGGTAGGGATTTTCTGTCTTCCCTTTAGTGGAAACAGAAGACGGAGGGGCGGTCCTTCACACTGCATGCCTGCATTAGGTTTCAGAGTGAGGAGGCGTGTCTCTCAGGAATCCAAACTGATTGGCTGGTAGGAAGCTGCTGGCTACAGCAAGTGTGTATGGGAAGTGAAGGAAGGCAGTTTTGGCCGAGAGCCATCTTGAGAAGATCCTCATATTGTAGACGTTAAAATAGCCGTAACTAAGGGAAAAACTCAAGGAGAACAGTGGTATGTGAAGCAACTAAAGATTGCTTTATTCATAATGCTACAGCAGCAGTAACATATGCTAAAATATATATTTTTAAGAAAAATGACAGTTACACTTTAACCAATTCTTTACCTATGTACATACATTGTCACTTAGTCCCTGCATTTGTAGCTTCAGTACAAGGCTGTTGTGTGGTACAATATCAAAAGATTTTGCAAATTATAGATATATCACATTAGCAGAGTTACCAGCATACAGATTTACACTTATTTTTGTATGTTTTCCATTTTTTTTTTTACTAGACAAAATTGTGCAATTGATTATACTATTCCATCCGCCAGGGAAGATGGAAACCAGCTAGAACAAACCATGAATGCAGAGAGAATAGAATCTTGATACAGGGAATCTGTCAGCATGTACTTGTAAATGAAGCCAACCCACTCTGTAGATATGCGCTTGCCCGCTGAATACAGTGGACTTTCTCCTATCCTGATCAGCGGTCCCAATTCCAAAAAAAAGTGTTTTTATGATATACTAATGAGCACTAATTGAACTTTCATTTGCCAAGTAGATGCCCAATCACTCAGAGTGTCCAAGTCAGCTTGTTGTTTTTGGACATCTTCCTCAGACTGCAGAGTACTACACCACAGCTTGGTGTCCTCTACAAAAATAGAAACGGTGCTATTAATCCCGTTCTCGGTACAATTAATAAGTTAAAAAACAGGGGACACAGAACTTAACCTTGGGGTACACCACTGATAACCCGGGACCATTCTGAATAGGAATCATTGACCACAACTCTCTGAACACGGTCCTTCAACCAGTTTTCAATCCAATTACAAACTATACTTTTCAAGCCTATAGACCTTTTTACCAATTAAAGTCTATGAGGGACAGTATCAAAAACCTTTGCAAAAAACACTTCATCCACAGCCACCCCTCTGTCCAGGCATCTACTCGCCTCCTCATAAAAACAAATCAGGTTAGTCTGAAAACTTCTGTCCTTGGTAAACCCATGTAGTTATCACTTATGATATTATTTACAGTCACATACTCCTGTATATGGTCCCTTAAGAGTCCTTCAGACCTTTTCCCCCACAACAGAAGTTAAGCTTACTAGTCTAAACTGAGGAAGGGGTAAGCTTGTAACCCCGAAACGCGTCTGGTGTTTTAACCCCCCAGAGACTACGCCAAAGAACAGTGAAGAGGGTTTAGGAGAAAGACCAGATACCCGCAGGAGCACAAGCACGGCAAAGCACAGTACGGCATCACAGCGCAGATATTCCCACGTGCTGGAGACATCGTGTGCGCGGACTCTGTTAAATCGGACGGCTCCCGATACCGGAGTGTGGAGACAGCAATATCGAGCACTACGCAGAGAGCCATCCTAACCTCGAGAACCCGGTAAGACTGTTCTAGTTCATAATAAGAATCACAGCGATCGATTCCACTGACTTCGAGCGGGACGCCGCTACTATAAGTGTCGGAGTGGGACGCCACTCAAGACACACACCAAACCAATCCAACTGGCAAAAAGTTTATTTGATATCTCTGAAAAAGAGCGGGATTGAGTTGGAAACAAGATTATTCACTGAAAGGACGGACATACTTTGATTATTCACCAATTTATGAGTATCCCCTTTATTATTATTGGATACCTTTTACACCCATTCTTATATTTCTGTTTTTATTGCGAGCTATTTTATGTGATCATTTTTATTATGAGCTATTGATGAGTTTATTTGATATTGTATTTGGGATTAGTATGTGAATAACTGTATTGGAATTTTTATAGAATTTATTTTAATATACCTAATACATGAATGCTTTTTCTTTATGCTCCTAAGTATTAGAGAGTGCCGCACAATCCTTTATTAGTACTAGTCGATAATTACTTGTGAAAGACCCAGAGCCCTTTTTGAATATGGGCACCACATTTGCCTTGTGACAGTCACTTGGCACTGTACCAGTACCTAGAGAATCTCTAAGGATACTTTCACATTAGCGTTTTTTGCGGATCCGTCATGGATCTACAAAAACGCTTCCATTACCATAATACAACCGCAGGCATCAGTCATGAACGGATCCGGTTGTATCATGTCTTCTATAGCCATGACAGATCCGTCATGAACACCATTGAAAGTCAATGCAGCGTTATTCTGTCCGCGATGGGAGAGCTACTAAACAGAACTGAATGCATTTTGGTGCATTCCATTTCGTTTAGTTCAATTTTGTCCCTATTGACAATGAATGGGGACAAAACTGAAGCATTTTCCCCAGCTATTGAGATCTTATGACGGATCTCAATAGCGGAATTGAAAACGCTAATGTGAAAGTAGCCTAAAAATATGAACAGGGGCACAGCAATAACTGAATTTAGTTATTTAAGGATTCTTGGGTGTAATCCACCTGGACCTGGAGCCTTGTTTACATTTACCTTATTTAAAGGGGTTTTCTCATCATGGACAATGGGGGCATATCGCTAGAATATGCTCCCATTGTCTTATATATCTTATATGCTCTCACCTATACCGAGAATGGAGCCCCACAAGTGAAGGAGGGTGCACTGCACATGCGCAGCCACCCTCCATTCATTTTCAATGGGGCGAACGAAAATAGCAGAGCCCTGGCTCAGCTATTTCCGTCGGCCCCACAGAAATGAACCAGAGTGGGGCGCGCATGCGCGGTACGCTCCCATTCACTTCTATGGGGAGCTGGCTTGGTGGTGGCTGAATCGGAGTCCTCCAGCCATCACCTTGCGGGGCTCCATTCTCGATATAGCTGCGGGTCCTGTGAGGGATGAGAATCCATTTTGTATAAACATGTCCTCCATCTTCTGCATATGTGCAAAATTACTGAGCCAGCTGTGAAGGATGGGGGGGGGGGGAGTCAGTAAAGAAACAAAATGCTCTAGCTACAAGGCCAAGGTAAGCAGCTCCCATGTACCCCTTATCAGAGTTTGATGTCCAAGAAAGTTATGTTTTGCTTTCTTAGTTTGGGATGTACTGCTGAAGTATGTCAACTTTGAGATAAGATGCTGCAGAAACTTTTAAATTATTAGAATTCTGTTAGTATGTTGCGGAAATATTGCCTTTTATGAATAACAAATCAAATCATTAGTTTCGATTTCCACCCCCTTGGCGGTGTGCCAGATATGTCGATGATTATCTGTAGTGTTATAAAGATGTATGCTCGTGTGTAATAAAGGAGAGAATCTGATTCATCATTATGTCTGTGTCAGCTCTCTGAGCGCTCAAAAGGACACTTCAATTGGGACCCCAACAATTATAAAAGAAGGGAGTTTTGCCACAACGGGTCCCAGCGGTGGGACCCGCACCTATAAGACAATGAGGGCATTTCCTAGCGATATGCCCCCATTGTCCATGATGAGACAGCCCCTTTAACTTAGCTTGTACCATATCTACAGTTAGCCAATTAAGTATATTACTGGGTGTACTAACAGCCCTGCCACCACTGATATCAGCTCCTTTCTCTTCTTTTGTATATACAGAGCTAAAAAAAAAACATTTAGTATCTCTGCATTTTCCTTATCTTTAGTGACTAACCCCCCTTTACCATTATTTGAGGAACCTACATGTTTTGACCATGCTCATAAAGACTTTCAGGGATTTTATTTGCTCTTTTTGGCCACCTGCCGTTCATTTTGTATTTTTGCAAACTTTACAGATTTTATTAAGTCCTTTGTACATTTCAAAGGTTACAGCTGACCCATTTTTTGTCCTTTTTATAGTAGCTATAAGCCATCATGTTCAATCTAACAGGAAACAGACTTTTGTCTTCATATGTGATTAGAGCCGTAGTGCCATAGGATCCCATTTAGAGCTGGCATTGGAGGCAACCACTTGTTAGTAGAGACTATTTATCCTGTGTTACTTCAGATAGGTGTGTTATCCTATTAATATTTCCACAATGTGCAATGAGAACATCAGCATTTACTATGCAACTAAAAGTGGGTGAGTTCTGCATAGATGTACTTTGGGCCATCATATTGTCAGCTAGGCTCTAGAAACCCTGGTACAACACTGGCACTATACAGATTTTTTCCCTCTTTCTATTCCATTTAGGTTGTAAGCTGTTAGGGACAGAAATATCTCTCATTTTCTCTCATGGTTCACATTTTTCTCATAATCTGTCACTAATTGTTTGTGGCTTCCCCAGTAGTAAGAAATGTAAGATTATCATTGCCATAAAACATATCTGCAACATATTTTCCACTGACAAGCAGAAACATTTTTTAGACAATGTGATGTGGTTTCCTGTCTCACAGACTGGCATATACCAGTATTTCGACCTTTTAAAATCCCCACTTTTGTTTTGTCTAATTGCAAATCAGCACCTATAGACTGCTTTAGGACCCTACTATACCTCTGTATGCCTCATACAGAGATATATGGAGTCTTTTTCTCTGAATTCCACATGCATCTGAAATAAACATGCCATGCTTCATCAGATGCTGAACTATGCAGCTTCTCACCTAGAAGCATGCCTTCCAGGGGGAAATCATCACAAAACATGGCATTAGCTGCAGAAACTCCATATACTTCTGTATAGCCTCCTAGACCTTATTGTAATGTTCTTCTGCGTAAGGCCTCATGCACACAAACGTATTGGTTCTGTTCAGTGCATTGGGGACCACAATTTGCAGTCCCCAATGCACGGGCAACGTCCGTGCAGCGGCCGGGACGGATCCAGACCCATTCAACTTGAATGGGTCCGGGATCTGTCCGTTCCGCAAAAAAGATAGACCAAGTTCTACTTTTTTGTGGAACGGAAGCACGGATCAGAACCCCACGAAAGCACTCTGGTGCGTGGTGTTCCTTTCCGCACCGCATCCCCAGATTTGCGGACCCATTCAAGTGAATGGGTCCACATCTGTGATGCGGACTGTACACGGCCGGTGCTCCATGTATTGTGGAACCGCTGAATGTTGGAGGCTTAGAAATCTGTGCTGTATAAACATTGTGCCCTTGCTGTAATAGAAATCAACTCTCCATGCACTAACTTCCCGTGAGCCTGTGGTAGGCTGTGTTTATGCAAAGCAGACAATCTGAGGAAGGGGAGAGAGATAGTGGAGCCAATGAGGAGGCAGGAGGCATGTATCAGACCCCCAATAGGCACATTATCACGCTGTTGTCACAGATCACATGGAGCTGAGCTAAAAAGTAGTGCGAGATATGAGAAAAATAAAAAAAACAGGCATACCTCAGCAGGTATCAGAGACATACAGTGGTACACTTAGAAGTCTATGAGTGCATTATTATGGCTCTGTACTGCTAAGACCTTACTCATATAGCCTAGCCTGTCTATCTATCCATTTTCTGCAAGCTTTTCTGTAACATACATGGGTTGCTCATAGGTTTATTACACACATGAAGACTTGCATTTATACAAAGTGAACTTATGTTTGGAAAGAGCATCCCAAAATTCACTGGCGGCGAAGTAGTAGCACACTGAATCCAGAACACAATTTAAGTTTGCCATGAAGTTTGCCACATGAATAAAATCATTGACTTTTTCTAGTATGTAACAAGAGGCCTTGAGGCTTTCAGCTACAAAACGGATTGTGTATCCAACGTGTATAGGCAGGAAGCAAATAACAAAACTCAGTAAGTTGGCTATAACTATCTTCACAGCTTTCTTGACGGAACACTGCTTATAAGGATCCATTCTTGTTTTGATCCTCAGAGTCATGATGACCTTCCCGGAGCAAAAGCTTATAACTAGCAAAGGAAGGACAAATCCAACAATGATGAAGACTAGGGACAAGTTAAAGGGATTATTGCTCTCTTTCTGAAAACATATGGTAAAGGTGTAGCCTCTGCTTTCCAAATTCCTCAGGATACTAACTGTGATAAAAATTATCCAGAAGGTACAACAAATGATAGAAGCTTTCCTTAGTGACATCCAACTTTTGTATTTCATTGGGTGTCTGACTGCCAAGTATCTGTCAAAAGCAATAGCCATGATAGTAAAAATGCTAATGTACGTATTCACAAAGTACGAGGACATTAATATTTTACACAGTTCACTTCCAAGGTCCCATTTATGTAAGATAGCATAAAGTCTGAATGGAAAGGTCAAAGAGACCAAGATATCGGCAACCATCAGATTCACCATAAAAAGAGTAGTTTCTGTCCATTTTTGCATTTTGCAACAAAAAATCCAAAGGGCCAGGACATTGCATATAACGCCAAAAATAAAAAGTGGAATATAAGTAATTAGACTGAAAATCTGAATTGGTACACTTATTGTTGTAATGGAGCAATTTGTTTCTTCAGACTCCATTGGATAAAATAGAAATAACGAAGCAGCTTTTGTGTGTTGTTCTTACAGTGAAAGGACCACCATCGTTACCATCTTCCCTCCAGTTCTCTCAGTCATAAGAAGTCACCTTTTATACAGTTCAGCTATAAGACATAATATGGTCCTTGTTCTGAAAAATAAGACAGTCAGTTACACAATCCTAGGAACATAAAGATTACTTTACATCAGTAAGAGATAAACAGTGTTCCCTTAGCGCACATGCACACAACCATACTACAGGGTGGCCCATGAAAAAGTAGCCCACCACCAGCAATAGTATGACAAGATGAACGAGCAAGTGGATTGTTTGTTTTTCTTACTTACCCACAAGTCACAAAAGATGCTGAAAGTGGTCCTCGGTCACGTCTATGCATCTTTTTGGGCACGTCGTATTATGTTGGCTGATACTGCTTGCAGCTCTTTAACAGTGGTGGCTGTGGCCACAGACGGTGGCCTCTCCACAACTTCGGCACATCCAGCGCCAGTTCTAAATGTAAGACAGCCTCTGAGCTGTCTTATATTTTGACCTTTTTCTACGCCTGAAACAGGCATAGAAAATGGTAAATGAGACAGGCCTACCAGCCTGTCCCACTCCCCGCCGACGCCACGCCACCAATTTTAGACCTGGCATGTGCTTCCACTGAACTAATACCATAATGGATAGAGCTCTATGGTGAACTTTTGCTCCAGTAGAATCAAATGTTGTGTCTTACCCAGATATAGCTGGATGAGAAAGAAAAATATGGGAAAAAAAAGTTCCTTCCCTCTGTTCCTCACACAACTGGGCTGTTAATGAGGCTTCATTAGCAGCCAGCTGACGAGCTCATGTAAATATGGCCTGAGCTTTTCCAACAGGACAAGAGATAGACAGGGACAAGGCCTGAGGGAGCCGCAGCACCAGATGTATGGTATGAACTGTGTAATTTATTTAGAGGCATGTACCTCTTAGGAAATTAGGCTCATCTCACTCTGGCGGACTGGAGTTCAAGACTGGTGGGGGAAACTCCAATCTTGATAACCCCAATCTCCCCCAATGAGTATGGTGTATTCTTTAATAGCTCCTATTAAACAAACTATTTTCTGTGCCGTCTTGGCTAACAGGAGAGAAGATATGCTCCCATACTATGCTTCTAGGGGATCATCTTAAATAATATGGACGGCAAATGGTAATAAATGTATTCCATACATAAGTATGCCATATATACACACATACGGTATATAGATACACTCACAAATATCCTGCATATACATACACACACATACAGTAATATGGAGTACCTTCCGTTTTTTTTTGGCGGATCCATTGAAATAAATTATTCCATATATGGACCGTATATGGAATGCAAAAAACGGCCCGTAAACTGAGAAAATCGCGTGCAAGAGGCCTTATTGTCCGCATAACGGACAAGGATAGTACTGTTCTATCAGGGGCCAGCTGTTCCGTTCCGCAAAAAACACAATGCACAGGGACGTCATCTGTATTTTTGCAGATCCGTGGACCGCATAATACTGAAAAAGCAATACTGTCGTGTGCAATAGGCCTTACATATAAAATGCATAAAATACACTAGTACATTTTTAATCATTTTGGCAGTGGGCCACTTTCACAGCTGTGAGACACTGCATGTATGCATTCTGCACCTACAAAAACACACACATGTCCACAAACCTGACTGGAAGTATTCCTGGTGGGACAAAGCTAGTAGATGGAGAGGAAGAGAAAAGCAGAGTGTCAGGAGTTCACCAATGCAAATCACTGTGTAGAGTTTTGCTAGCAGGGTTGCAACACCAAGCAGTCATGTCCGAGCTAGTGGGCCTGTCATTGTGACTGGAAGCTGAACCAATCTGGTTTCTGACTCACTGTCCAATCCCAGAGCTAGGCGGGTGATTTAAGACTGCTAATTACTAATTTCTTACCAGAGATTTCATTTGTTTCAGGGCTCAGTATTGTGCGACTTCCCATTTTCTGTTCTAGTGAACTGACTACTGCCTTTTTTTTTTAATTTATCCTGTGGCTGCTGTTTCTGCTTATATAGACGCTCCTGTTTTCAGACTGCCTATGAATTAGCCACTCATTTACTGTGTTGGCCATGTGTGTCTCTCCTGGTTTTGAGCCTGCTTGCTGACTTCACTGTGTACCTCCAGGTCATTCTAGAAGTTATGCCATTAATGTGCCTGTTTCAGTTTTCTGTAATTAACTTTGCAGATGTAATGTGGGTCCCTAGCAGCAAAGTCCATCTGGCCTGCGGCAGAATCTGGTGAAGGACCTTGTTGTAGTCTTAGCTTCCTGCCACCCTGAGTGATTTTGGAAGGCTGATAGCAATTTCAGGGTCACAGGCTGGGGTCTGGACGGTAAACATTTCCTAACACAGAGTCCCTCACAGTAGTGTAACAAGGTGTCAGTGCCCTCTTTAGGTAAGCCTCATCAATTATGCATGTGGAGGATTAGCACCTCCCTTAAGGGCCCTTCACACTGGCTGATTATTGAACAGATCATCACTAACCGGTGATACGAGTAATGCACGTTAGTGATGATCTAATGGTTTAAATGCACTGCTGATTACCCGATGAACGAGCAAACGCTTGTTTATCGGGTAATTGTATCTTTTGTGCAGCACGAAAGGCTATTGTTTCCCATTGGAAACAACGAGACAGTATGGGGAAGAGACATGGCATTAGCCATTGCTCCTCCCAATACTCTGGAGGAGAACAGTACATGTAAATGCACTGATCTCCTCTGCTATCGATCAGCAGATTGTCGGGAAGGAACTCTTCCTTCCCGACAATCTACTATATCGTCGGGAAGCAAGCAATCTGCTAGATCATTGTTTCTACTTCCTTTCTATTGGTGGAGGCCCTGAGACACAAGCCTCGGGTGCCCTCCCGTAATCAGGCCATGCCTGCGGCATATTAAATCATGGCAGCAGATTTTTTATGATGATCATGGATTGCGCTAGAGATTACTACTTCTTATACAGAGAAGATGATTGCTACAACTCTCACCTCTGCTTAACTAATAACTAACAACGATCCTCTCCCAATATTTGCCTGTTCAATCAGCCCATGCAAAACTCTGCCTATCTTCCCACAGTGAGTTAAAAGAAAGCAGTTATAATGAGAGTAAACGGGAGTTTTTGTTTTTTTTACTTTGAGGAAGGAAGTAAAGGTCTCTTTTATCTTTCTCAAAAAGTGGCTTAAAGATAAGGTAACCCCTTTATCAAGACAATACTACAGAATTCTGCTTGCAGCGGCAATCATTGCTTTTGCATAATAGTAATAATTTTTACTAAAATGTCTCTTCTGGATCTCTACCTAGATCAAGTTTGGAGGTTGTATAGCGAACATCATCATCACTTTGTCACTTTTTTGCGTCCCATAATGTGACGCCAGAATAATAGAATGAAAATTGCTGTAGTTATTCACCTTACCCAGGACCTGTTTTCATGCTGAATAATTCTTGTGGATTTTTTCAAGGTCCGAGTTAGGCTCCTTTCACATTGTTTAGTGCCTGCCCAAGGTTTCCATCCGGAGGATTACAAAATAGAAACCTCAGAGTGACATCCATCTCCCATGGGTGCCCAGATTTGAACGTTTGTATCTGTTTAATTGTATGGCTTTTGTGTTTTATTAGATATTTGTTTATATAAAGTTTCTTGTGTCCCTTCAACTTGCTAGATACTAAATGGGGCCGGCTACAGTGTTCTTTAAGCGAAAGGTCATGTGATCTTCTCCCCCCGTGGTCATGTGTTCTTAGGGCTTATCTATCACAAGGCAAACAAGGCATTTGCCTAGGGCAGCACTTGCCAATGGGGCGGCAAAATGTCGGTATACTCAGATCCGATGGTATATTCTAACCCCCAGCCAGGCGTTCCCATGGTGACGGGGACACTTGCCTGGGGGTTAGAATATACAGGGCCCTACCGCTCACAGGATTATACATTTATTAACTGTAATCTGTAACTTTAACTTTAAATGAGCGCTTATCTCTTTACTAGGGTATCTTACTCTCAGCTCCGGTAATAGGCAGTGCGGGCGGCGCTCACTCACTGATGTCACGTGCCTCCTTCTCCCACTGGGCGGCGCAGGAGCGTGACATCAGTGAGTGAGCGCCGCCTACACTGCCTGTTACCGGAGCTGTAAAGAGATAAGCGCTCATTTAAAGTTAAAGTTACAGATTACGTTAATAAATGTATAATCCTGTGAGCGGAGGGGAGGGGGATTTGTGGATGGCACTGTCATGGGGTGGGGGGGGGAATCTGTGGATGGCACTGTCATGGGGGGGATCTGTGGATGACACTGTCAAGGGGAGGGGGATCTGTGGATGGCACTGTTATGGGGGGGATCTGTGGATGGCACTGTTATGGGGAGGGGGATCTGTGGATGACACTGTTATGGGGGGGGGATCTGTGGATGACACTGTCATGGGGGGTCTGTGTATGGCACTGTTATGGGGAGGGGGATCTGTGGATGACACTGTTATGGGGGGGGATCTGTGGATGACACTGTCATGGGGTGGGGGGATCTGTGGATGGCACTGTTTAGGGGGGATCTGTGGATGGCACGGTTATGGGGAGGGGGATCTGTGGATCGCGGATTACTGATCTTTGTGAAGTGGTTGAATTTACACTTTATTTTATTTTATCTAAAGATTCTCATTAAATAATAGATGCAACATTTGGTTCAGAAAGCACAAAATATTCGCCTTCGTTATTCACTTTTAAATACAGAAAGGAAGATGTGAAGCTCTAACAGGAAAGGGTGGAGCCTAAAGAGGAAAAGGTGGGGTTTACAGAGGAAGGGGTTTGGACTTGACAGGAAGGGGTTGGTCAAATTTATATTAGGGGGGTGCCAGAGTTTAGTCTTGCCTAGGGCAGCACAAAACCAAGAAACACCACTGTAGTGTTCTGTTGCCATAGAGACAAGACGCTCGGGGAGCGGGGCTCAAGCTTGCTGTGGCACACGTGACCTCCGTTCTGCTTGGTGTATGTGGAGAGACCGCGGTGCTTAAGCCTAATGTATGGGAAGTCACATGATCGCAAGGTCACGTGACTCCCCATCGTGCGCCTGGGATGCTGTGGTTACCTGGGAGACGCTGGGTTGAGCTGAGTGGGCGATCGCTCAGCATATATGTGTTTCTCTGGTAGTAGGATGATATGTGTAATTTGCATAAAAAGGGGAGGGATGTGCAGAAGAACATTAATGGGCATTAAGAACATGAATATGGGCGTATAAATTATTAGAACATGTTATGTGAATTATTTTTGGACAAATAAATATGTAAAAAATATATATATAAAAAAAAGAAAAAAAAGAGAGGGGTCTATAAAAGGACATGGTTCGGGTAGGTATATATATAGAGTATAGGGAAAAACTTGAATTAAGACTAGAGATGAGCGAACTTTAAAAAATAGTTTGGCGTTCGGCGTTCGGGTTGTGGTAATCGCCGCATCCCGTTATGGATTCCACTACCGTGGACTATCCCGGCATATGGAATCCATAAGGGGCGGCTTCCACGAACCCGAACTGCTGAAAAGCCGAAGGACCTGGGGTGACGTCACCGTCATGTGATCAGTGCAGGGGGAGTGGCTCAGCACTGGATTTGAACGCCGAACGCCGAACTATTTTTTAAAGTTCGCTTATCTCTAATTAAGACATATATACATACATATATGGAATTCATTAGGAGCATCATCATAAAACCTTTGTGTATAGGGCATGATTATGAGCATCAGTATAAAACTTTACGTTTACTAATAGATCATATATAACAAATTATTTTGTAGTTATAAAATATATATAGGCTGATATATGATGAAAAAAAAATTGTTATATAAAACGTTAATAGTTAACAGGAGCTAAAAAGAGACGTGCAATTGAATAAGGTGCTGGGGAGGACTAGACCTATTGTACTAGATTTCTTAGAGGGGGGGGGGTGTTGGGGGGGAGACCAAAAAAACGGATGACAAGGGAAAATGAATGTTTTCATAAATTGATCTCGAAGGCCTTGTTTAAACCATTGGGGTACAGACAATTCAATTTAAAAATCCAGAACATTACCGGTCTGAGTTTGCATGGTGCTAGGACTGTTTTTAGAGTTTTTTGCCTTTCTAAATGTGAGGGGCGGTCGGGCTGGTATGTTGTTCCTCAAGTATAGGTCTTTTTTCAATATGTACCAGTATTTGGATAGTATGTTTTTAATGGTGCTATGATTGTTACCATACATGGTAATGAAATTCGTATTGAATTTCTTTTTATCCGTATTTCGTGGATTTCCGTATTTTGTTGTTTTTTTTTAGACATTCTTCTTGGGATAGGCTGCTTGCTTTTTCGTATGTGGCCTCTACCAATTTCGCGGGGTAACCCTTTTGAATAAATCTCATCTGAATGATTTCACTTTCAGTTTTGAAGTCATTATCGGAGGTACAATTTTGCCTAATTTCTTTAACCACCTCAGCCCCCATAGCTTAAACACCCTTAATGACCAGGCCACTTTTTACAATTCCGCACTACACTACTTTACCCGTTTATTGCTCCGTCATGCAACTTACCACCCAAATGAATTTTACCTCCTTTTCTTCTCACTAATAGAGCTTTCATTTGGTGGTATTTCATTGTTGCTGACATTTTTACTTTTTTTGCCATTAATACAAATTTAACGACACTTTTGCAAAAAAATGACATTTTTCACTTTCTGTTGTAAATTTTTTTTTAAAAAACTACATTTCTATATAAATTTTTCTCTAAATTTATTGTTCTACATGTCTTTGATAAAAAAAAATCCAATAAGTGTATATTTATTGGTTTGGGTAAAAGTTATAGCGTTTACAAACTATGGTGCAAAAAAGTGAATTTCGGCATTTTGAAGCAGCTCTGACTTTCTGAGCGCCTGTCATGTTTCTTCAGGTGCTAGAATGTCAGGATAGTATAAATACCCCCAAATCACACCATTTTAGAAAGAAGACACCCCAAAGTATTCGCGGAGGGGCATGGTGAGTTCATGTATCATTTCATTTTTTTCACAAGTTAGCGGAAAATGACACTTTCTGAGAAAAAAAAAAAAAAGTTTCAATTTCTGATAACTTCTGGCAAAAAAATAAAATCTCAGACGGACTCACTATGCCCCTCAGTGAATACCTTGGGGTGTCTACTTTCCGAAATGGGGTCATTTGTGGGGTGTGTTTACTGTTCTGGCATTTTGGGCGGGGCTAAATTGTGAGCCGCCATGTAAAACCTAAAGGTACTCATTGGAATTTGGGCCCTTTGGCATCTTGGCTGCAAAAGTGTCACTCATGTGGTATCGCCGTACTCAGGAGAAGTAGGGCAATGTGTTTTGGGGTGTATTTTTACATATACCCATGTTGGGTGAGAGAAATATCTCTGTAAATTGTCAACTTTGTATAAATTTTTTTAAAAGTTGTCGTTTACAGAGATATTTTTCACACAAAGTATGGGTATATATAAAAATACACCCCAAAACACATTGCCCTACTTCTCCTGAGTACGGCGATACCACATGTGTGCCACTTTTGCAGCCTGAGTGCAAAGGGACCCTAAAACCAATGAGTACCTTTAAGATTTCACAGGGCATTTTTACGCATTTGGATTCCAGACTTCTTCTCACGCTTTAGGGGCCCCTAAAATGCCAGGACAGTATAAATACCCACATGTGACCCCATTTTGGAAAGAAGACACCCCAAGGTATTCTGTGAGGGGTATGGTGAGTTCATGTAAAATTTTATTTTTGTCACAAGTTAGTGGAATATGAGACTTTGTAAAAAACAAAATTAAAAAAAAAAAAACAATTTCCGCTGACTTGTGCCAAAAATAAAAATTCTGTGGACTCACCATTCCCCTCACGGAATACCTTGGGGTGTCTTCTTTCCAAAAATGGGGTCACATGTGGGGTATTTATACTGACCTGGCATTTTAGGGGCCCCTATAGTGTGAGAATCCAAATGCATAAAAATGGCCTGTGAAATCCTAAAGGTACTCATTGGTTTTAGGGCCCCTTTGCGCACTCAGGCTGCAAAAAGTGTCACTCATGTGGTATCACCGTACTCAGGAGAAGTAGGGCAATGTGTTTTGGGGTGTATTTTTACATATACCCATGCTGCGTGTGAGAAATATCGCTGTAAGCGACAACTTTTTACATTTTTATTCAAAGTTGTCAATTTACAGAGATATTTCTCTCACCCAGTATGGGTATATGTAAAAATACACCTGAAAACACATTGCCCTACTTCTCCTGAGTACGGCGATACACATGTGTGACACTTTTGCAGCCAAGATGCGCAAGGGGCCAATTTCCAATGAGTACCTTTTAGGAGGGCATTTTTACGCATTTTCTTCTCACGCTTTAGGGCCCCTAAAATGCCAGGGCAGTTTAAATACCCCACATGTGACCCCATTTTGGAAGAAGACACCCCAAGGTATTCCATGAGGGGCATGGCGAGTTCATAGAAGATTTTTTTGGCACAAGTTAGTGGAAATTGATTTTTATTGTTTTTCTCACAAAGTCTCCCTTTCCGCTAACTTTTGACAAAAAGTTTAATTTTTCATGGACTCATTATGCCCTCAGCGAATACCTTGGAGTGTCTTCTTTCCAAAATGGGGTCACATGTGGGGTATTTATACTGCCCTGGCATTTAGGGGCCCTAAAGCGTGAGAAGAAAATGCGTAAAAATGCCCTCCTAAAAGGTACTCGTTGGAATTTGGGCCCTTTGCGCATCTTGGCTGCAAAAAGTGTCACACATGTGGTATCGCCGTACTCAGGAGAAGTAGGGCAATGTGTTTGGGGTGTATTTTTACATATACCCATGCTGGGTGAGAGAAATATCTCTGTAAATTGACAACTTTGAATAAAATTTTTAAAAAGTTGTCGTTTACAGCGATATTTCTCACACCCAGCATGGGTATATGTAAAAATACACCCCAAAACACATTGCCCTACTTCTTCTGAGTACGGCGATACCACATGAGTGACACTTTTGTAGCAATGCCAAGTATGCTGGATTTCACAGGGCATTTTTACGCATTTGGATTCTCACGCTTTAGGACCCCTAAAATGCCAGGGCAGTATAAATACCCCACAAGTGACCCCATTGTGGAAAGAAGACACCCCAAGGTATTCCGTGAGGGGCATGGCGAGTTCACAGAAAAAAAAAATTTGGCACAAGTTAGCGGAAATAGTTTTTTTTTTTTTTTTTACAGTCTCATATTCCACTAACTTGTGACAAAAAATAAAATTTTGCATGAACTCACCATACCCCTCACGGAATACCTTGGGGTGTCTTCTTTCTAAAATGGGGTCACATGTGGGGTTTTTGTACTGCCCTGGCATTTGAGTGTCTCCGCAATCATTACACGTATGGCCAGCATTAGGAGTTTCTGCTATTCTCCTTATATTGAGCATACGGGTAATGAGATTTTTTTCCGTTCAGCCTCTGCGCTGAAAAAAAAAAAAAATGAACGGCACAGATTTTTCATTCGCATCGGTCAATGTGGATGAAAAATCTCTGCCAAAATCAGTGACTGCAGTGCGGTGGGCTGGGCGCTAGCTACCTAACAAGTAGCTAACTAACTGGCGGTGATAAGGGACCCTTATGCCCCATTCACACGTCCGAAATTCTGTTTGCGGAACGGAATTGCGGACCCATTCATTTCTATGGGGACAGACTTTGTCCCGCTCGGATCTGGAATTACGGATCCGCGCTTCGGGTCTGCACTTCCGTTCCGCAAAAATATAGAACATGTCCTATTCTTGTCCGCAATTGCGGACAAGAAAGCATTTTCTATATAGTTCTGGCAATGTGCGGATCTGCAAAATGCGGAAAGCACATTGCCGGTGTCCGTGTTTTGAGGATCTGCGGATCCGTGGATCCACGGATCCGCAAAACACATATGGACGTCTGAATGGAGCCTTACAAGGGGTGTGATCAATGACAGGGGGTGATCAGGGGTCTAGATGGGGTGATCAAGGGGTTAATAGGTGAGGGGGGTGGGGGGTTAGTGTAGTGTTTGGTGCAACTTTACTGTGTTACCTGGTCCTCTGGTGGTCGATCCCAGCAAATGGGACCACCAGAGGACCAGGTAGCAGGTATACCAGACGCTGTTCACAAAACAGCGTCTGGTATACATGTTTGATGCGATTTTATTCGCATCTACAGCCTGCCAGCGATGGATCATCGCTGGCAGGCTGTAGCCTAACTGCCGTGCCGCGCTTCTCTGTGAACGCGCGCGCTCACAGGAAATCTCGGCTCTCACGAGATGACGCGCCGACGCGTCATCTCAGAGCTACAGGACCGCCCGCAGGACGCATCCCTGCGTTAGGCGGTCCTGTAGTCGTTAAGCTGGCTGGAGGGGATATTCATCTTCCATTATTTATAATGTGTACTCGAATAGTTGAGGTAGCTGTTGCTGTCCACTCGTTTAAAATAGGTTTTTGTTGTTATTTTCTGGTTTGTAGAGCTGAGTTCCAAATCGAGATATTCAATTGACTGAGTGTTATGTGTACAAGATAACTTTATTCCCCAATTAGTTGTATTCAGTTCCTCAATGAAGGTAGTGATGGAGAATTCCTCGGCCTTCCATATAAAGATCAAGTCGTCCATGTATATACGATAGAATACGATATTTTCCATCCAATATTTTGATCCATATATACACGGAAAGCAATAACGGAATCCATAACGGTGATGTGAACAAGCCCTTATACGTGCAGTACATCACCGAAACTAAGGCCCACCTGCTGAAGAGTGCTGCGCATGCACCTTCCCATGATTGCATGCCACATGCACAAGATTCAGTGCAGAAGGGGCAGGTAGGGCAGGGATTACCAACCTTCAGCACTCCAGCTGCTGTAAAGCTACTACTCCCAGCATGCACACTTACTTGGCTGTTCTTGTAACTCCCATAGAAGTGAAAGGAGGATTCTGGGAGTTGTAGTTTCAGAGCAGATTGAGTTTGCCACCTTCTGCTCATTTGCATATTGTATAAAACTTTGGAAAAAACTCTAACCCTATCCCAATTTCCCCCTACAAGTATAACACGACAGTGTTTCTGGTCCCATGCTGCCAAGCGTCACCAACCCACAGATGCTAAAGCGTTTGCAATTGTAGATTCCTGGCACTGTAATTAGTTTAAAGCACTTTAATAATTAAAAAGGCTCTTACAAAGTTAACATGTTGGTGATTATGAGCCCTTGCTCGTGAGTCAGCATTCTAGGCATGTTCTTAGACATGCTGCTGGGTGATGATTGCTGGGCAAGGTGGTCTTCATATTCTCACTGCAAATGCTATCTTCAGCTGAATACCTGGCACAGTCCATCCATCACCACACTGAATGCTGGGATTGGAACTGTTTAGAGGGAGCTCTTAGTAATCAACAAATTAGCATTTTATGGGCAACTTTTTCATGGAAATCTAGTAAAAATGACCATTACATATATTATAGATACGCGGGAAAAGACTTGACTGGTGGAGTCTGTGATCAGAGACCAACAATAATTCTTAGAACTGTCCACGGAATTAAATACATTGTTTGCAAAGGTTATATATACAGTATATATATATCTATCTCAATCTCTATGATACCGCACACTACCTTCCTCAAATAAGATACTGTATGATCCCCTGTTGAAAGATACCCGCAGTAGTACAATCAGTTTCTATTCCAAATTACCTTAATGAGGGTTTCTTTCTCTGCGGCATCTGTCTTTCTCTAAATGCAGTGTGGGACTCACGCTATTAAAAGAAAGAAGTTTGGCACTCACATCCATCCGTAGTTGCATAGTGACCTCACTATTTGCTCCTTAGGAATGCAAGTTGCAATTCTGAACAAATGGAATGGCGCCACCGGCCAGGGTGCTATCCACAGCCTAGATACCAGAGCCGTTTGTGCGGTATCGCAGCTAAACATAGAGGAGCGGGGAACAAGCGCCAGTGGAATATTCAGCTATATTGGTTTTATATATATATATATATACATATACACATATATATATTGTCTGCTTTGGAATCACTAACTTTGTGGGAATGTTCTAATAATAACATATAGTTCAATACTGAATATGTAAAAATAAGGGCTCATTCACATGACTGTATATTTGAGTCTGCATCCATTCTGCAGTTTTGAGGAACAGATGTACACCCATTCATTTCAATGGGTCAGCAAAAGATGCTGACAGCATACTGTGTGCTCTCTTAATCCGTACTTCCTTTCCGTGGCCTTGAAAAAAAGATAGAACATGTCCTATTCTTGTCCGCAAGAATAGTCAATTTTATCATAGGGCTGGCCATTCCGTTCCGCAAAATTAGGAACACACATGCCGGTATCTATGTTTTGCAAATCTGCAATTTGTAGACTTGCAAAAATGGATACGATCATCTGAATGAGCCCTAAGAGAGGACATGTGGGTAGACAGACATAAGATATAGGAAAGGTGTAGAAATGTTTCTTGACTTTAGAAAAGATAATTTAAGACAGAACCTTATAATTTTCCTTTTTTGTACAGTATTGAATAAAATTTTATAAATTTAATTTAATTTTTAACAAAACAAAAGGACTTACCCTAACTGTCCTCATGTGTGTCTGCGGGAAACTTCAGAATGACAACCTTTTTCTAGCAACTTCACTTCCTCTGCTTACCGTATGTTGTAAATTGTTACAGGATGGGGGAGTGAGAAACTACTTTGCATAGTATGTAGGCAGACATCTCCTTTTTCATATACCCTATGCTTCAAACAGTTCCAAGAACTGATCCCCACCAGAAGGACAGAGGAAGTTAAAACTTAACATTTAATTAGTATACTCTAAAAATAACACGCGCAAGCCACGGATTAGATCACTCAAATTCAAGCAATAAATAATGAGCCTTGCTTGGGCCAGAATCAACATTGAATGATACCAGTATAAAAACGCCATGTAGTAAGGAACATTCTCACCCATCTGTACCTGTAAGTGTAGGTGGACTGTTCAGATAGTACATCTGTGGTGCCTTGCGGTGGGATGCCTTACAACGGATTCTCCCAGTCGGTGTAGAGAGGAGGACCAGGTGAGCTGGAATATCATCCAAGAAGTGCCAGAAAAAGTTTGAGCGTAGAAAGGATGCGGGAGCCAATGTCCCTAGTTCACCCTAGATCAGGGGAGGGCCTGATGACACCCTACCTATCTACACAAAGTACTTGCCCCACAAGGGGCAACCCCATCCAGATATCTTTTCCTGTGACTGAGCAGTTTCCCTAATATACCCTAAAAAAATGAACTCCCGATGTGTCATGCTTCGTTCCACAAGAACTCATCAGGGAGATGAAAAGTTAGGGCACCAAGCAGAAGAAGCTTGTATCAAAACATGAAGGGGAAAATATATTAACCTAGAAGAGGCAACTACAGGAGCCAACAGGTACAAAATGGCTCCAATGGGCGGGATAGGCCAGTGGGCCCAAGGCAACCCAAATTCAGAAAAAAGGAGGGGACCAGCACATCAACACACTAGTGAGTGGGTCAAATTTAAAGTAGTCAGTGGTCTAGGTACGGCCCAGAGTGTAGGGTCAGCTTTAGCATGGTTTTAAATGGGCAGCGTTCAGCCCGCCAGTATACCTGCGCCGGCCCTTTCCGATCACGTGGTGCAGTGTAGTGCAGTCCACGTGATGTGTGCCACGCATGCCGTGGAATGCAGCACCAGGCAACAGAGCGCTCCAAGGCAAGGCGTTGCTGCGCTCCGACGTGACCAAAATCACGTGGCGGGTGGACCAAACCATGGAACACCGCCAGAGACACAGTGCTCCACCACATGCGGCACACAATGGGGGGGGGGGGGGCGAGCAGGAGAAAGTCAGAAGGCGGGCTAGATGCCTAGCAACAAGGACGCCACAGGGTAGATGCCTGTGCCTCCTGAGTTGCAGAGAAGCTGCATTAGCGAAAACCTATGGTACCTAATGCATAATGCAGAATACCAGAAGCTTACATAGAGAAGTAAGGGCCCCATAGCAAGGATCAAACCGGGCCCCCCCACTCAGGACAGAAGGGTTTCTGCCTAAACCCTTTTTAGTGATTCTTGGGCCATTTTTCCACTGCCTTATTTGCTAAAAGTTGTTCTTTTAGAGGGTAGAGTCCTGACTAAGTTTTCACACCAGTAGAAGAGGAGATAATCCCAACTAAGACTGGGCCCCTCTTGTCCTGGGCCCCATAACAGTCACATGGTCTGCCACTATGGTAGTTACGCCCCTGCAGAATACCAAAGCATTTAAGGCAGGACCAAAACAACCAGAGACCTTGAGAATGCAGAACATATAATGATACTAATTTTTTAGCCCATGGAATAGCCAAATCAGCCGACAGCACAATCCGGATTTTATGTCAAGACACGGAGGCTCCTATTGCTATATCTCTCTTTACTGACAGCCACAGCAGCAAAGAAAAAATGAACCGCATTAACATATTGCCATAGCAACAGTCCCTCCCCTCACAGGTGCCCCCTATATAATGTCCACCAGTCCTCAGTACTTCCTCTTTCTTTGCTGCTGCCACAAGATAAGTATCACACTTGTTTTTAGCAGCATATACCTCTGTTGTATTCTACAGTATTTTATTGTTCTTGCTGTTATTCACTGTTGCTGGGGGTATATATATATTTGTTATCCTAGGGTTATCCCCTTCTTTATCAGAAGCTTTATTCCAGCTTCCCCTGTCCCTGCCTGGAGCCTGTGTGCTTCTACTGCAGAGCATCACTTCCTCTGCAGGGGGAGGGGGGAGTGGGTTAGTCCCTTTCTTCTTTTTCCCTTGCAGGTTATCTATCGTTCCTCCCTCTCACCCTCCCTTTGCATCTCATTGTCTTATCCCTGCTGTTTTCCTGCTCCAGCTTCTCTGGCTCACTTCACCCAGCTTCTCCTGCCTTCATCACGGCCGGCAGCGTTGTTTTGGCGGCCATCTTGGTGTAGCCTTTTCTGCATAGGCTCCCTCTTATTTCCCTCTAGTGCTGGTCTCCTTCTGCCATTTTTGGCCACGCCTCCTCCTTCCTTCCTGCAGCTCCCCTGCTGTTCTGGCTGCCTCTCCATCACACTGCCTTCACTAGCTGAGTGACTACCCACTGTGAGTTATTCCCTATCCCCTGTGTTAGTATTGTCCCCTTAGGCTGTCCCTCAGGAAGTTAGATTGCCTGTCAGTACACTAACATTCTGTCTGTCCCTTACAGTGCATACATACCTGCCATTATGTCTCACCCTGATGAGCACCCCACCTCACAGGCTTTGGAGGCAGGGAGAGACACACAGTTCTCTTCCCCTGCACCTGATGCTGGTAACACCGTCTTCTCAGCAGATGCTTTCCAGCGCTCTGTCTCTGAAGCTATCAGGGCAGCAATGGGGTCTATGACCCACACCCTCACTAAGTCCATTTCTGATGCCCTCTCAGCTCGCCCTAGGGTTGCCAGTGACATGGCACAACCCGACTTGTCTGCAAAACAGCCTCCAGAACCCTTTTGATTGGTGAGTCTAATGCCACCCGTGAGAGCATGCCATCGCGCAAAAGAGCCTCATCTCGCCAGGCAGAACGGGCGAGGAATTGGAAATGTGCCAGAGCACAAACTGAATCTGAGACCGATTCTGAGATTGGCTCTGAGGAGGAGGCAGGGTTTGAGGATACGGATTTCCCTGAGGACTAGTTGTCCGATTATGCCCCTACTGGCCCTGCTCCGGTACTCACCTCGGCGCCTCCCGGCGCTTCGTCTTCGGACGCATTGCAGGGGCCTTCTGGTCTCCTAACCGATCCTTTAGGGGAACCTCCTACAGTGGACCCTAAAATGGTCCAATTTGTATCTAAGTCAGGGTGGAACCCCAGAAAAGGTCTGGAGTCAGCCCTCAAAGCGTGCCAGGACAAACTCCTGGACGTTTTCGGTCCTCTAGCAAAAATGTTTTGAAATGGCGGAACAAGCCAGAGCGGCTAATACATCTGTGGATTCGGAGGAACTCCATGGTGGATCCAACGGACCATATGCATAGCCGGCCATGTGAACACCTCACTGCCGATTGAACGACGTAAGGCTATATTATTTAAGATAGAGCCAAAATTAGCGAATTTAGCCCTCACTGAGGCCGGTCGGGAGGCACAGGGCCTCCTTTTTGGAGAGTCTTTCATTAAGGACATGGGCAAATTCGTTAAGGACAATCCTCTATGAGGAAGGTATTCTATGGCCGCAGGCCATACAGAGGAAGTTCCGGTTTCCATCGTCCCCTCGGTAAGTGTTCCTCCTCTTCCTTCTTCTCTAAATTGTGTAGGGGGCAGACTCCGACATTTTTCTCATGTCTGGGCATTAATCATGTCGGACAGTTGGGTGTTGTCCACGATCCGTGGCTTCCAGATAGAACTGGTGCAGTTCCCACACCATCTTCCGTCTCCCCCACCCATGTCAAATTCCAGGGCCACGTTATGGGCCATAGACAAAGAGCTCACAGACCTCTTCCACAAACGTGCCATCAAACCGGTCCCAACCTCTACAGAGGGCATGCTCAGCAGCATTTTTCTCGTACGGAAAAAGGGGGGCAGATGCACCCCTCATAATCCTCAAACCGCTGAACCGGTTTGTACGTTACAGGCACTTCAAGATGGAGGGTATTCACCCCCTCAAGGATCTCCTCCTCCAGGGAGATTGGATGGTGAAACTCGATCTCAGAGATGCCTAATCTCACCGTCCCGGTATCAGTACCTTCCAGAGACCTTCTCCGTTTCCATTGGAAGGGACAAGTGTGGCGTTTCTCTTGTCTTCCCTTCGGCCTGTCTTCGGCTCCTTGGTGCTTCACCAAGATCATGCGCCCGGTTGTGACTTGGCTCTGCAGTCGTGGGGTCAGGCTAATTATATACCAGGACGACATTCTTCTACTGGCCCAGGAGCCCACTATCCTTCTCTCGCAGTTACAGGTAACTATGGATCTCCTGTCCCGATTGGGTTTCCTCATCAACTACGATAAGTCTACTCTGGTCCCGTCCAGAGACTTGGAATTTATCGGTGGATTCTGTCTCGGAGACTTCAGCCTTCCTCAGTCAAAGCTCCGGCCCATCCACAAGGAACTACGCAAGACGCTGGCTACTCCTCAGATTACACTTCGCCATCTGGCGCGGATTATAGGACTCCTTTCCTCCTCGATTCAGGCGGTGTTTCCGGCCCCTCTCCATTATCGGGCTCTTCAGCGCCTGACACATGCTCACCTTCAGGCTGGTGCCTCGTACGCGGATCTGATCGCTCTGGATTCGGAGACTCAAGACGAGTTGCGTTGGTGAATCTCTAATCTTCAAACTTGGAATGGGAAGGCGATCTGCGGTCCTCGTCCAGATTTCACGATCGACTCGGACGCCAGCCTACTCGGTTGGAGGGCCCACTGCGACGGAGTTTTCCACCGGAGGACGCTGATCTCAGGAGGAATCCTCGCTCCATATAAATGCTCTGGAGCTGTTGGCCGGGTCATTTGCCATCCACATCTTTACCAAGAACATAGCCAAAGCTTGCATTCGTCTGCGTATGGAGAAAGTGTCGGCTGTCCGCTATGTCAACTCCATGGGGGGTACCCTTATTAAGCATGTTATCTCATTTGGCCAAGGAGTTCTGGTCTCAATTCTGTCTCAACCAGGAAGTTACGGTGGTGGCGGAGTACCTACCTGGTCTGCAGAATGTCCAGGTGGACTGGAACTCGCGATACCTCAGGGGTGGCAGTGATTGGAAGTTAGACTGGCTGGTGTTCTCCGACATCTCCTCCCTCTGGGGTTCCATTCTGTATCGACCTGTTCGCCTCTCGGCTGAACACTCAGCTGCCACGTTTCTTTAGCTGGCGCCCGGACCCAGACGTAGAAGCTGTGGACGCATTCCTGCAAGATTGGCACGGCTTTCCCGGGTCCTGACTCAGGTCCGCTGTCAGGAGGCGGATTTGGTGCTGATTGTGCCGTTTTGGACCTCTCAGTCATGGTTTTCCTCACCTGCTGGATCGGCTCATCCTGCCACCATTGCTCTTCCCGGACCACCCAGAACTCTTCTTAGGCTCCTGAGACGCACGACACCCGCTGTTGCTGGAGGGGTCTTTTCGTCTGCTGGCCTGCAGAATATTGGGCGTCTCTGCCAAGGCGAAGCTCTTTCGGACGCGACTAGAAGACTCTTGGAGGAATCATGGGCCCCTGGCACCAGAAGGGCCTATAGAGCGGCCTGGAGATCATGGGCTGGTTGGTGCATGGCACGGGGTGTTGATCCCGTTTCAGCCCCTGTATCGGACGTCCTAGAGTTTTTAACGTCTTTATTACAGGATGAGAAAGCGTATCACACCATCAATCTCTTCCGGTCAGCGATTTCTTCTTTTCACCAAGGTTTCGAAGGACGCCCTGCGGGTCAACATCCCCTTGTATGCCGTCTTCTCAAGGGATCACGAATGTCGTCGCCCCCTCGGCAGCGTTTTTCTTCCACCTGGGATGTCTCTTTGGTTTTAGATCTTTTCACGTCATGGCCGTCTAACTTTCAGCTTTCCACGCGCCAGCTTACGGCCAAGCTGGTTACCCTCTTTTGTCTGATCTCATGCAAGAGGGTTTCCGACGTCAGGGCATTGGATTCGATGCCAGGTCGTTTTTCTCTGGATGGGGTCACTTTCAATATTTCCCGCCGGACCAAAACACATTAGATCGGTCTCTTATATCAGTTTTACGGCCATTCTGTCCCTTTGCCCGGTCGCTTGTCTTCAGGAATACGAAGCTAGGACCTCCATGCATAGATCTGCCGAGAATCCTACTCTACTCCTACTCTCGCACGTTGGGTTAAATGGAGTGTGTCTTTGGCATGAGTGGATCCTCCGTGTTCACGGCTCATTCTACTAGGAGTGCAGCTTCCACCTCTATGATGGTTTCTGGGGCTCGCCTGGAGGACATCATGAAGATTGCTGACTGGTCTTGGGTTTCGACTTTTAGAGAGTTCTACTTTCGCCCTATTCAACATGCCTTTTCTTCTGTTATAGTACAGATTTAAACTTGCAATAGGAGCCTCCGTGTCTTGACATAAAATTGTAGGATTTTACTAGTTCATGACGTGTTTGCACATTTTGTACGGGTGGAACATTTCCTTTCATGCACTTTATTCTCTTTGCAGGATGAGTGTGCTGTCGGACTGTGTCCGAATGTTCCTGTGCGGTAACCTCTTCCTGTTCCAGTTTCATCTGTTGCGAGTTCTGGGGAGTGCGCCCTTGATCCTTGGGTTCCGGAGGTTGGTTCCGTTGATGTCCTTCCCTGGTTTCCGGTTCTTCTGTTGTCAGTTTCATGAAGTTCGGTTTGGTTGTCCAGTGTTGGTTCCGGTTGAGGTGGCATCCGCCAAGAAAGAGGAAGTACTGAGGACTGGTGGACATTATATAGGGGGCACCTGTGAGGGGAGGGACTGTTGCTATGGCAATATGTTAATGCGGTTCATTTTTTCTTTGCTGCTGTGGCTGTCAGTAAAGAGAGATATAGCAATACTCGCCTCCGTGTCTTTCATAAAATCATGACTTTACGTCATGAACTAGTAAAATCCTACAATTATTAGACAAAGCTGCTAAAATTAAGCTGCTCATTCAGACCTAATGGGGCCATGGTTTTGAGGTAATAGATCCAGCGAGTTTCACGCTGGAGAATCATCCGGTCCCAGTATTGATACCAATAAAGGACATTCAAGCTTTGCCATTATGATGATTGTGAATCATCCTTTGCGGAACTCGCGGATGGTCTTACCGACAAATTCCTTGCCACACTTTCAAGTCAGGTGGTAGATCACCCCTCGAGTTCAGCAGTTAATATAATGATGAATAGTTTACTCTGTACCAGTAATGTTGCTACGGAAAGTTTTCCCAGTTTGTAAGTGGCTGCAGGCAATGCAGCCACTGCACCCATAGTAGCCTTTAACATTCAGATGTAACCATGTATGACCCGTGTGAGATGGAGGTATGTATTCACTGGAAACCAGTCTATCACGGAGGCTAAGTCCACGGCAATACGTGAGATGTGGGTAATCGCCCACCACCTCCCTCAGGTCGGGGTCCATCAGAAGAATACCCCAGCTTCTGCGCACAACATCCCGAACCGCAGTTACCGCCCTATCAAAAGTAGTGATGATGCAAATGAGATTTGATCTATTCTCTTGTATTGCTGATCTAAACGCTCTCCTTAAAACCCTATCTGGATACCCACGGTGACAGAACCCGAGTCGCAACTTGTCTGCCTGCCTGATGAATTCCCTTTTAGTGGAGCAGTTACTCCTTAAATGGAGGTCCTGCCCTTTTGGAATACCCCTTTTAAGGGGGAGGGGGTGGCAGCTCTCCCACCTGAGCAGTGTGCTAGTAGAGGTGGGCTTCCTATATACAGATGTGGCGAGCTCACCCCCTTCAGCTTTAGTAATGAGAACATCAAGGAAAGGCAGACATTTGCTGTTTGCTTCACAAGTGGAGCGTAAACTAGCATGGTTGTCATTAAGTACCTCTACCAGGGACCGAAATGAGGCAATGTCCCCATTCCAGATGATGAAAATATCAACAATGTAGCGCGCCCACAGTCCCACTCAGACCAATTTGATGGACTGTTCCTCCGAGAAAACCAGGGTCTCCTCCCACCAGCCCAGGAACAGGTTAGCGTACGATGGGGCACACAGACTCAAAGAGAACAAAGAGACTGTGGGCACGGTACTGCCATCCACGGGTTCTCAGAAATTTATCCACTGCTTTGGTTCCCAGGGAATACTAGAATTCAAGGCCTCAACATTGATTCTCGCAAGTAGACTGCCTTCCTCCATATGAATCCCCTCCAAATGTTTGAGGAGATCCGTGGTGTCATGGGTATGAGGGGAGTGCAGTCACAAACGGGGCCAGAATCTGGTCGATGTAAATCCCTAGATTTTGGCATAGATTCCCCACCCCCGAGACAATGGGGCGCCATTTAAGTGTGTGTGTCCCCTTGTGCAGCATAGAGAGACAATAGAATGTGGACATGCGGGGACACACAGGTAGAAAAAACTTGTACTCTTCATCAGTGATGTTACGTGACAATTTGGCCTCATATAAAATCTCCTTAAGTTCCAATCTAAAGTCAACAGTGGGATCCCGAGGTAACACCTCGTATGCAGAGGGATTGTGTAATAAGGACTTACACATGGCCCTGTATTCAACATGATCCATCACCACTGTATTCCCCCCTTATCAGAGGGTTTAATGACTATCGACCGATCACTTTAAAGATTAGAAATGGCAGTGGCCTGGGCTTGCTCCAGCTTGGAGAAATGAGAGGGTCGCAGGTCCTCAATTTGCTGTGAAACAATGTCAAGAAAGACATCCACACAAGATAGTTCAGATGAAACAGGCGCCATTTTATGACTTTTAGGTTTTAAATTGGTAAAGGGACTCAGACCTTCCTGATGCTCAGATTCCCTGTCAAGGTCATAAAGCAGACAAACAGATGCCAAGTTCATGACACTGCTTCCTCTCCTGCTGTTTAAAATGTTTGTACCAACGAAGCTTCCGGACAAAAAGATTAAGGTCCCTAATAGAGTTGAGCAAACACCTGAAAGTTCCGGTTCACCAGGTTCGGCTGGACTTCACAAAAAAGTTCGAGTTCGGGACCCTGAACACGAACCCCATTGAAGTCAATGGGGACCCGAACTTTTGGGCATTAAAATGGCTCTAAAAATGTAATGGAAAGGGTTAGAGGGCTGCAAAAGGCAGCACGATGTGCCTAAGAGCATAGCAAGTGCTCTGCAAACAAATGTGGATAAAGAAATAACTTAAAATAGAATAAATAAAAATTAAAAATAACAATCTTGAACTAGGAGGAGGAGGTGGATGTGGAGTAGGAGGTTGAGGAGGTGGTGACCATGGCAGTGTAGGTGTAAGCAAGGGTGGAAGTGGAGGAGGTAGCCAACACTGTAGTTTTTTTCTTTTTTTTTTTACTGGGGTAGCCTCCAAAATATTGGGACATATAAAAAAATAAAACAAAAAATAAGTGCACTTGAGTACAAGAATAGGTAATTGGTGCCGGTATGAATGTCTATTCTGCACAAGGTACAGACAAGTCCTATGGGATCCATGCCTGGTTCATTTTAATGATCGTGAGCTTGTCCACATTAGCATTGGACAGGCGGCTGCGCTTGTCTGTGATAGCGCCCCCGCCATGCTAAATACACGTTCAGACAATACACTGGCTGCAGGGCAGGCCAGCACCTCCAATGTGTAAAGGGCAAGCTCAGGCCATGTGCCCAATTTGGAGACTGAGAAGTTGAATGGGCAGACCCATCAGTCAGTATGTGTAGGGGGGTGTGCACACATACTGCTCCACCATGTTGCTGAAATGCTGCTTCCTGCTAAGACGTTGCATATCAGCTGGTGGGGCTGGTTGTTGTGGCGTGGTGACAGAGCTTTTCCACATTTCGGCCATGCTAACCCTGCCTTCTGAAGTGCTGGCAGTGCCCCGGCTGCGTTGGCGACGTCTTCCTCCTCCCCTGCCTTCGCCTTGTGCTTCCACTGAGGCCCCGGTGTCAGGTGGGAATGCCATCAGCAAGGCGTCTACCAACGTGCGCTTGTACTCAGCCATCTTCCGATCACGCTCCAGTGAGGGAATTAAGGACGGCACGTTGTCCTTGTAACGGGGATCCAGCAGGGTGGCCACCCAGTAATCAGCACAGGTTATAATGTGGGCAACTCGGCAGTGGTTGTACAGGCACTGCAGCATGCTAATGTGTGCCAGGCTGCCCAGAGGCAACGACAAGCTGTCCTCTGTGGGGGGTGTATCGTCTGTGTCCTTGGTATCCCCCCAGCCACGCTGCAATGATGGCCCTGAGCTGCTTCGGGTGCCACCTTGATGTGAACACGGTTCCTCCTCATCCTTCCCTTCCTCCTCATCCTCCTCATTCTCCAGAACTGTGTCCTGGCTGGACAATTGTGTACCTGGCCTATGTTGGTGCAGAAACCCACCCTCTAAGCCACTTGTGAATGACTGGCCTGATAACCGGGGAAATGATCCCTCTTCTTCCTCCTCTTCCTCCTGTGCCACATCCTCATCCACGTTTTTTTTTTCAAGGAGACAAAGAAGTGGGATAGTAATGCTGAGAACGGCGTCATCGGCACTGGCCATGTTGGTGGAGTAGTTGAAACAGCGCAACAAGGCACAGAGGTCTCTCATGGAAGCCCACTCAGTGGCGGTGAAGTGGTGCTGTTCCGCAAAGCGACTTACCCTTGCGTGCTGCAGCTGAAACTCCAGTATCGCCTGCTGCTGCTCGCATGGTTTCTCCAGCATGTGCAAGGTGGAGTTCCACCTTGTGGGCACATCGCATATGATTTACGCTGCAGCACAGACAGACGAGCTGCAGCAGGGTGAGAGCGCGCACAGACGGCCTGCACTTTCTGCAGCAGCTCTGACATATCGGGGAAGTTTTTCAGGAATTTCTGCCCCACCAAATTCTGCACATGTGCCAGACAAGGGATGTGCGTCAAACCGGCTAGGCCCAGAGCTGCTACGAGATTTCACCCATTATCGCACTCCACCAGGCCGGGCTTGAGGCTCAGTGGCACCAACCACTTATCGGTCTGTTGTTCGATGCCTGTCCACAGCTCGTGCGCGGTGTGGGGTTTGTCCCCCAAACAGATGAGTTTCAAAACTGCCTGCTGTTGTTTTCCCCTGGCTGTGCTGAAGTTGCTGGTTAAGGTATTACGCTGAACGGATGAGGAGGTGGTAGAGGAAGAAGAGGAGTAGGAGGAGGAGGCAACATGAGTCAGAGAGAAATGCCCTGCAATCCTCGGTGGCGGAAGGATATGCGCCAAACAGCTATCCGCCTCAGGCCCAGCCGCCACTGCATTTACCCAGTGTGCAGTTAGGGAGATATAATATCCCTGCCCGTGCTTACTGGTCCACGTATCGGTAGTTAATGTAGACCTTGCATTGCGCAGTGCACAACTGACTTTGTCTCACACTTGTTTGTGCAGGTAGGGGATGGCTCATCTGAAAAAGTAGTGGCGACTGGGAACGATGTACTGTGGTACAGCCAACGCCATAAGGTTTTTAAAACTCTCTGTCTCCACCAGACAGAATAACAGCATTTCAAAGGCCAGAAATTTTGAAATGCTGGCATTCAGGGCAAGGGATCGCGGGTGGGTACATCCTCTTTCGCTCCATTGTTCGGAAGATGGACAACTGAACACTGCCATGGGACACTGTGGTGCTGCTTGTTGAAGGTGACGGATGTGATGGCGTTGCAGACATATCCTCTGTTTGCCGGGTGGCCGGTGCCACTGTCACTCCAGAGGTGGAGGAAGAGGCCGAGACTGCAGCAGAAGAGGGAGCAGGAGGAACCTGAGACCTTTCTTGGTTTTGGAGGTGTTTACTCCACTGCAGCTCATGCTTTTCACTTAGATGCCTGGTCATGCAGGTTGTGCTCAAGTTTAGAACGTTTATGCCTCGCTTTTGGCTCTGATTGCACAGCGTGCAAACCACTCGCGTCTTTTCGTCAGCACATTGTCTAAAGAACTGCCATGCCAGGGAACTCCTTGGAGCTGGCTTTGTTGTGCTCGATCCCTGGGTGCGGTGGGCAGTAGCAGGCATACTGTCTAGGGGATGGCCACTCTGCTTCTGCACCCTGCTCCCTCTTTTGCTGTGCTGGTGGCTCTGTGCGACCACCTCCTCTCCCTCCAAACTACACAGGTTACTCGCATGACCTTGATTCCATGTGGGGTCTAGGACCTCATTGTCCGCCACATCATCTTCCACCCAGTCTTTACCCCTGCCCTCCTTGTTGGTTTGCACACTGCAGAAAGCCGCAGCAGTTGGCACCTGTGTTTCGTCATCATCAGAGATGTGCTGCGTTGGTTATCCCATGTCCTCATCCTCAAACACAAGTGGTTGGGCATCGGTGCACTCAATCTCTCCCACTTCTGGGGCTGGGCTATGTGGATGGCCCTGGAAAACCCTGCCAGCAGACTCATTTAAAAGCATAAGAGACTGCAGCATGACTTGGGGCTCAGACTGCTTGGCTGATTTGCAAGGGAGTGAGGTGCTAGATAGATAACCATGGCCTGCAGGTGCTAACATTGAGCTTTCAGCAGTGGACCGGGTGGGAGACAATGTGAAGATACTGGAGGCACTGTCAGCCAACCCAATCTACTAGCGACTGTACTTGTTCTGGCCTCACCATTCGTAGAGCGGCATTCGGGCCTACTAAATAATGTTAAAGGCTCTGTCGTCTATGCGCACCTGAGGAAGGTGTTTCATTTGAGCGTGTAGGAGCTCCACCAACACCAGCAGCACCACGACCACTGCCACGTCCCTTATTTGACGCTCTCCTCATTTTTTGCGGTCACCCACCGATGTAACAGACATTTTTACTAAATTTAATTCCCTGTCAGCAATGCAAAGCAGGGGTTTTTCACCGGCAAAACTGGGTTAATGTTACCCACCAACGGAACAGACGATTTTTTGAAATTTATGTCCCTGTCACCTATGCAAAGCAGGGGTTTGTATACGACAAAACTGGGCTAATGTCACCCAAGAATGTAACAGATGATTTTTAGAAATTTACCTCCCTGTCACCTATGCAGAGCAGGGGTTTGTATACGGCAAAACTGGCAAAACATCACCCACCAATGTAACAGATGATTTTTAGAAATTAACCTCCCTGTCACCTATGCAGAGCAGCGGTTTGTAAACGGCAAAGCTGGGTTTATGTCATCAACCGATGTAACAGATGATTTTTAGAAATTTACCTCCCTGTCACTTATGCAAAGCAGTGCTTTGTATACGGGGCAAAACTGGCAAAATGTCACCCACCAATGTAACAGATGATTTTTAGAAGTTTACCTCCCTGTCACCTATGCAGAGCAGGGGTTTGTAAACGGCAAAACTGGCAAAATGTCACCCACCAATGTAACAGATGATTTTTTGAAATTTGGCTTCCTGTCACCTATGCAAAGCAGGGGTTTGTTTACGACAAAAATGGAAAAACGTAACCCACCAATGGAACAGACGATTTTTACAAATTTACGTCCCCGTCACCTATCTAGCACAAAAAGTGTGTTTGTTTTATAGCACCAATGTAAATGCTGTATGTTACGGTTGTATTGGACTGTCAGAAATGTAGCATAGCACGCAAATTTGCTATCTAGCACAAAAAAAATTGCTTTTTTATAGCAGCAATTTAACTGCAGCATGTAACGTTTTAATTGGACTGTAAGAAATGCAGCATAGCCCGTAAATTCACTATCTTGCAAAAAAAGTGTGCTTTTTTATATCAGCAAGGTAACTGCAGTATTTAGCGGTTTTATTTGACTGTCAGATATGCAGTGCCTGTTGCAGACAGATAAAAAATCGCTTTAGGACACAAAAAAATGTGACATAATAATGTAATTGAATAATTTTCACTGCCAGGCATGCACTGCAGACCGCAGGGGCACTTGAATTGCCAAAAAAGAGAATTTGTCCTCCACTGTGCTACCAGAATAGAATTAAAGTAATGTCCATGGCACACATGCAGTTCACATACAGTTGCAATGTAGTGTACGGGAGCTGTAATGCCCGTCACTACAGAAGGGTCACTGGTGTGCTGTCGTTTTCCCCTTTATTTATGGGGAGGTTGGTATAAATGATCTTCTGATGTAATGTAATGCTATGCACTTCCCTGTTACTGTGAGTATTGCATGTACAGGCCTGCTAGGGATTTCATTCCAGCTCTAGTCACTAGAGGGAGCTAGGGAGCCCTAGGTTATATAAGGCCCAGTCAGGGAAGGCACAAGTTAGTTGAAGCCCAGGCCTTGTGCCTGCAAGGTTAAGCCCAGGCCATGAGCCTGTGAAGGTGTCCAGAGTTCAGGCCCTGCGCATGTTTAAGTCAGCCCAGGCACTATAGCCTGAGAGGGTCCAGCCTAGGAAGATTCATTCCCTGGGAGGAGCAGTCCAGACCCTAGGACTAGTGGAGATGTGTTGCCTCCTTAGGGTCCTTTCACACTTGCGTTCTGAGGATCCGGCAGGCACTTCCGTCCTGCCGGATCCGTCAGAACGCAAGTCGCCTGAAAGCATTTGAAGACTGATCAGGATCCTGATCAGTCTTCGAATTGCTTTCAGGTTACTATGGCAGCCAGGACGCTACTAGCGTCCTGGTTGCCATAGTAGAGGCGAGGAAGCGGGGAGCGGCATACTCACATTCCGTGCGGCTCCCGGGCGCTCCTGAATGACGTCAGAGCGCCCCATGCGCATGGATCACGTGATCCATGCGATCACGTGATCCATGCACTGGGGCGCCCTGGCGTCATCCTGGAGCGTCCGGGAGCCGCACGGAATGCAGTATGCCGCTCCCCGCTCCCGCTACATTTTACCATGGTAACCAGGACTTTAGCGTCCTGGCTGCCATGGTAACCAGTCAGAAAAAGCTAAATGTCGGATCCGGCAATGCGCCCGAAGCGGCGTTTAGCTAAGGTCGGATCCGGATTAATGCCTTTCAATGGGCATTAATTCCGGATCCGGCCTTGCGGCAAGTGTTCCGGATTTTTGGACGGAACAAAAAGCGCAGCATGCTGCGGTATTTGCTGCGTCCAAAAAACGTTCCGGTCCTGAACTGAAGTCATCCTGATGCATCCTGAACGGATTTCTCTCCATTCAGAATGCATGGGGATGATCCTGATCAGGATTTTTCCGGCATAGAGACCCGACGACGGATCTCTATGCCGGAAAACAAAAACGCCAGTGTGAAAGGACCCTTAGTCGAGCTGCAAACAGGAGAAGGATTCCAGCAGGAGCATTTCTGGTCACCAGCCTGAGGAGCTGAGGAAAGGCAGAGCAGCAACCAAGACAGCAAGAGGTACTATATATATATATATCAGAGGAGGTACTTAATCTAATCCCAAGGATATACGCCAGATTGAGGGCATTGGGGCCTTGGAAGAAAGTGTCTACATTTCCAGGATCAGACAGGTAGAGAGTGCAAGCCGCCTGTACTGTGAGAGTCCTGTGTGTTAACCCTCTGTGATCACCTTGCTATGTCAGAGACTGCCATATGTACTGTAACCTGTAACTTACTGAAACCAACCGTCTTCAAAGGAACTGCGCTTCCATCTATGTCCGTGTATGATAACCATCAAGTACTTCAGTAAAGTTAAAGTTCTGTTTTATCATAAAGTGGTTCCTCAGTTATTCCTACTATCAGCAAATGGTGTGCCACCGTTAATTGGCACTGGCGTCACGAAACATCAGGGACTCAGCCATAGGCACATTAATCTACAACACCAAGGGCACCTCACATTCCACCTGGCTGTGTCCCTCGAGAACCCAGAGAGTGCCCCAGAGGACCAGCGTGCCGACCTCTCCATCACTGGCATTCCCCAGGTTAGTCCCTCACATTGCCCTGACTTGGGGATGCTACATTTTGGCGTCACGAACAGGATACGCACGTTTTACGGACTGTGAGCAAAACGTGAACTTTGTGCCTTAACCAGTTTGCCAAGTGACAAATTGCCTGTTTATTGAAAGTGGACTTTGTGGACTTAAAACGTACAGAAAAGTGTCTCTAAAATCTCTAAAAAGCGCTGTGTAGTGTTGCGCTATCAAGAGGAAGAAAATCGCCGCATCAGGGTGCGTTTTGTGGACTTTTATGCTGTTTTACTACCGCGGCTTGCTGTCAGTGAATAGCCGCATCATGGCGCCCAAGATGGCCGCCGGCGTCATTGGACTTCTTCATGCGCCATCACTATCCTCAGTGGCGCGAAAAGTTGGCGCCAAAACCCTCCAGGAGGAGGAGAAAACTGCCCTGGGATTCCGCCCATCTTTGTGGATTATAATGTGGCCGCCTACCCTATTGCGTTATACCTAGAGGCGGGCCTGAATTGAGAGAGATCTGCCCAGCCCGGGGAGGAGCTTGTGTCGGAGCTGAAAGAAGAAGCTGGTGAGAAGATGGCGGCGCCGGACGCAAGTATGCCCGAGCCAGAGCCCATAGGAGAGTGGGGCGCCACACCACCAGACACCCCTGCACCGGAGACCTGGGATCCTCCAGCCTGGACCATCCACCTGCGAGCAAGCTGCTGATCGCCGTGGGATCCGCCGCCCGGCACCCGCAATGGCCGGCGCTGATGGCCGAACTACGGGCGCGGTGGCCAAAAGACTACTACGCGGAAAACGCTTTGAAGAGATGGCGAAGTCTATCCAAGAAGACCCATACCAGGGTAAGCCACAGTTGGAGAGACGCCGCGGTATAGTGGTGGCCTTTGATAAGGACCGGGGTTTCGGCTTTATTCAGGAGCTGGGGACAGGCCGAGACCTTTATGTCAATAGGCGCTCGGTGAAGCGCCACTATCTGCCCGATCGCCTGCATAACCTCGTGATAGGAGAAATAGTGGAATATACTCCAGTGGAAGGTTTAAGGGGACCCTATGCCACTGCGGTTATCCGCCCCAGGGTAAGGCCTGAGACCTGGGAAGACGAGGATGAGGGTGTCTTGTCAGCTCAAGTTGCGGCTCCAAAATCCAAACCGCCCCGCTCCACTTACCTGCATAGACAGATCTTTTTTGAGCCCGATGTATTCTGGGAGCCCATTGTGCTGCAGAGCCCCGCTGATCAGTATCCACCTCCTGAGGCCGTACAGCGAGAGGTAAGCGGGAGATGCAAGACAGTTGCCTGCGGTCCGAGGCCTGCGCTGAGGCCCGACGACTGGCAGCGGTCAACACCGAAATGGTTAATACACCTCCACTGGAGCCGCCTGCAAGCGGACCGTCGGCTCTGGAATTACTGCAAAGACGGGTATACTGGGTAGAGGACCTCGATTACGCTGGGTGTGTCCAGTGGGTCCCGTTCCCCAGAACCGAGGCAGAAGTGGAAGCTATGCTGGATAGACCCCCTCCAATCAAGATAGTACGGGGAGACGGCTTCCAAATATGGCCTGCTAGGCCAGATCAATTGCTGCGGGAGCCCAGTGATTGTTCCTCTGGAGAGGAGTCAGAGGAGTTTGACACCCACCTGTGAGCAGGCCTGCTAGGCCATGCTTCATCTCACAGGAGTGCCAGAATGTGTTGCAGGAGCTGTCCCATATTGTTGACAGGCTGGTGGAGCTTGCTGCCAGTTCCCCACGGCCGGTGGCATTTTTGTGAAGATAAGTTGCCACTGTGGAACCACTGCTCCCAGCCTGCCTCTTTCTGTTCCGGGACACCCTGCCTGCGTTGAAAAAATCTCAACAAATCCAAGTTGTGCTTTTATTTGCACCTTTTTCCCCTTTTAACCCCCATTTCAGGTTGAAAGGGAATTTTATGTCAGCACTTTTAAGGTGCGCAGGACTTGCCAGGATAACATGGCCCTGGTATTGTCAGAGTCCTGTATTGTAATTCTATATGTGTATTGCTGACCGTATTTATTGCTGACGTTTTATATCCAAGTCAATGTGCCCAGAGATGGACTCCCCATGTGCGAGCCTCTGTGATCTTTACTTCCATGGACTCCCTGAGAGTGAGCCAAAATTTATAATATTTTATTATGGACTTATATAATGTCATGGACTATCCTGGTTCATTAACATCCGCTGTGCCAGGTCAGCGCCCCAGTTCCATTCACTATCCTGAGAGAAGAGAACGCGCCCCTTGTCACCGCACTTCACCTTTGCCAGCTGGACCTGATATGAATATCTATGCAGATGATGCTGATATATATGAGTATGTATGCCTGCATGTCCTTTTTGTATTCCAGGTGAAAATTCCAGTTGGGCGGGCCCTGTTGGAGTACGAGTCGTACTCACCTTAAAGCAGCGGGGTATGTAGTGTACGGGAGCTGTAATGCCCGTCACTACAGAAGGGTCACTGGTGTGCTGTCGTTTTCCCCTTTATTTATGGGGAGGTTGGTATAAATGATCTTCTGATGTAATGTAATGCTATGCACTTCCCTGTTACTGTGAGTATTGCATGTACAGGCCTGCTAGGGATTTCATTCCAGCTCTAGTCACTAGAGGGAGCTAGGGAGCCCTAGGTTATATAAGGCCCAGTCAGGGAAGGCACAAGTTAGTTGAAGCCCAGGCCTTGTGCCTGCAAGGTTAAGCCCAGGCCATGAGCCTGTGAAGGTGTCCAGAGTTCAGGCCCTGCGCCTGTTTAAGTCAGCCCAGGCACTATAGCCTGAGAGGGTCCAGCCTAGGAAGATTCATTCCCTGGGAGGAGCAGTCCAGACCCTAGGACTAGTGGAGATGTGTTGCCTCCTTAGTCGAGCTGCAAACAGGAGAAGGATTCCAGCAGGAGCATTTCTGGTCACCAGCCTGAGGAGCTGAGGAAAGGCAGAGCAGCAACCAAGACAGCAAGAGGTACTATATATATATCAGAGGAGGTACTTAATCTAATCCCAAGGATATACGCCAGATTGAGGGCATTGGGGCCTTGGAAGAAAGTGTCTACATTTCCAGGATCAGACAGGTAGAGAGTGCAAGCCGCCTGTACTGTGAGAGTCCTGTGTGTTAACCCTCTGTGATCACCTTGCTATGTCAGAGACTGCCATATGTACTGTAACCTGTAACTTACTGAAACCAACCGTCTTCAAAGGAACTGCGCTTCCATCTATGTCCGTGTATGATAACCATCAAGTACTTCAGTAAAGTTAAAGTTCTGTTTTATCATAAAGTGGTTCCTCAGTTATTCCTACTATCAGCAAACGGTGTGCCACCGTTAATTGGCACTGGCGTCACGAAACATCAGGGACTCAGCCATAGGCACGTTAATCTACAACACCAAGGGCACCTCACATTCCACCTGGCTGTGTCCTCGAGAACCCAGAGAGTGCCCCAGAGGACCAGCGTGCCGGCCTCTCCATCACTGGCATTCCCCAGGTTAGTCCCTCACATTGCCCTGACTTGGGGATGCTACATTTTGGCGTCACGAACAGGATACGCACGTTTACGGACTGTGAGCAAAACGTGAACTTTGTGCCTTAACCAGTTTGCCAAGTGACAAATTGCCTGTTTATTGAAAGTGGACTTTGTGGACTTAAAACGTACAGAAAAGTGTCTCTAAAATCTCTAAAAAAGCGCTGTGTAGTGTTGCGCTATCAAGAGGAAGAAAATCGCCGCATCAGGGTGCGTTTTTGTGGACTTTTATGCTGTTTTACTACCGCGGCTTGCTGTCAGTGAATAGCCGCATCATGGCGCCCAAGATAGCCGCCGGCGCATTGGACTTCTTCATGCGCCATCACTATCCTCAGTGGCGCGAAAAATTGGCGCCAAAACCCTCCAGGAGGAGGAGAAAACTGCCCTGGGATTCCGCCCATCTTTGTGGATTATAATGTGGCCGCCTACCCTATTGCGTTATACCTAGAGGGCGGGCCTGAATTGAGGGGAGATCTGCCCAGCCCGGGGGAGGAGCTTGTGTCGGAGCTGAAAGAAGAAGCTGGTGAGAAGATGGCGGCGCCGGACGCAAGTATGCCCGAGCCAGAGCCCATAGGAGAGTGGGGCGCCACACCACCAGACACCCCTGCACCGGAGACCTGGGATCCTCCAGCCTGGACCATCCACCTGCGAGAGCAAGCTGCTGATCGCCGTGGGATCCGCCGCCGGCACCCGCAATGGCCGACGCTGATGGCCGAACTACGGGCCGCGGTGGCCAAAAAGACTACTACGCGGAAAAAACGCTTTGAAGAGATGGCGAAGTCTATCCAAGAAGACCCATACCAGGGTAAGCCACAGTTGGAGAGATGCCGCGGTATAGTGGTGGCCTTTGATAAGGACCGGGGTTTCGGCTTTATTCAGGAGCTGGGGACAGGCCGAGACCTTTATGTCAATAGGCGCTCGGTGAAGCGCCACTATCTGCCCGATCGCCTGCATAACCTCGTGATAGGAGAAATAGTGGAATAATAGTGGAAGGTTTAAGGGGACCCTATGCCACTGCGGTTATCCGCCCCAGGGTAAGGCCTGAGACCTGGGAAGACGAGGATGAGGGTGTCTTGTCAGCTCAAGTTGCGGCTCCAAAATCCAAACCGCCCCGCTCCACTTACCTGCATAGACAGATCTTTTTTGAGCCCGATGTATTCTGGGAGCCCATTGTGCTGCAGAGCCCCGCTGATCAGTATCCACCTCCTGAGGCCATACAGCGAGAGGTAAAGCGGGAGATGCAAGACAGTTGCCTGCGGTCCGAGGCCTGCGCTGAGGCCCGACGACTGGCAGCGGTCAACACCGAAATGGTTAATACACCTCCACTGGAGCCGCCTGCAAGCGGACCGTCGGCTCTGGAATTACTGCAAAGACGGGTATACTGGGTAGAGGACCTCTGTTACGCTGGGTGTGTCCAGTGGGTCCCGTTCCCCAGAACCGAGGCAGAAGTGGAAGCTATGCTGGATAGACCCCCTCCAATCAAGATAGTAAGTGGAGACGGCTTCCAAATATGGCCTGCTAGGCCAGATCAATTGCTGCGGGAGCCCAGTGATTGTTCCTCTGGAGAGGAGTCAGAGGAGTTTGACACCCACCTGTGAGCAGGCCTGCTAGGCCATGCTTCATCTCACAGGAGTGCCAGAATGTGTTGCAGGAGCTGTCCCATATTGTTGACAGGCTGGTGGAGCTTGCTGCCAGTTCCCCACGGCCGGTGGCATTTTTGTGAAGATAAGTTGCCACTGTGGAACCACTGCTCCCAGCCTGCCTCTTTCTGTTCCGGGACACCCTGCCTGCGTTGAAAAAATCTCAACAAATCCAAGTTGTGCTTTTATTTGCACCTTTTTCCCCTTTTAACCCCCATTTCAGGTTGAAAGGGAATTTTATGTCAGCACTTTTAAGGGTACGCAGGACTTGCCAGGATAACATGGCCCTGGTATTGTAAGAGTCCTGTATTGTAATTCTATATGTGTATTGCTGACCGTATTTATTGCTGACGTTTTATATCCAAGTCAATGTGCCCAGAGATGGACTCCCCATGTGCGAGCCTCTGTGATCTTTACTTCCATGGACTCCCTGCGAGTGAGCCAAAATTTATAATATTTTATTATGGACTTATATAATGTCATGGACTATCCTGGTTCATTAACATCCGCTGTGCCAGGTCAGCGCCCCAGTTCCATTCACTATCCTGAGAGAAGAGAACGACGCCCCTTGTCACCGCACTTCACCTTTGCCAGCTGGACCTGATATGAATATCTATGCAGATGATGCTGATATATATGAGTATGTATGCCTGCATGTCCTTTTTGTATTCCAGGTGAAAATTCCAGTTGGGCGGGCCCTGTTGGAGTACGAGGTCGTACTCACCTTAAAGCAGCGGGGTATGTAGTGTACGGGAGCTGTAATGCCCGTCACTACAGAAGGGTCACTGGTGTGCTGTCGTTTTCCCCTTTATTTATGGGGAGGTTGGTATAAATGATCTTCTGATGTAATGTAATGCTATGCACTTCCCTGTTACTGTGAGTATTGCATGTACAGGCCTGCTAGGGATTTCATTCCAGCTCTAGTCACTAGAGGGAGCTAGGGAGCCCTAGGTTATATAAGGCCCAGTCAGGGAAGGCACAAGTTAGTTGAAGCCCAGGCCTTGTGCCTGCAAGGTTAAGCCCAGGCCATGAGCCTGTGAAGGTGTCCAGAGTTCAGGCCCTGCGCCTGTTTAAGTCAGCCCAGGCACTATAGCCTGAGAGGGTCCAGCCTAGGAAGATTCATTCCCTGGGAGGAGCAGTCCAGACCCTAGGACTAGTGGAGATGAGTTGCCTCCTTAGTCGAGCTGCAAACAGGAGAAGGATTCCAGCAGGAGCATTTCTGGTCACCAGCCTGAGGAGCTGAGGAAAGGCAGAGCAGCAACCAAGACAGAAAGAGGTACTATATATATATATCAGAGGAGGTACTTAATCTAATCCCAAGGATATACGCCAGATTGAGGGCATTGGGGCCTTGGAAGAAAGTGTCTACATTTCCAGGATCAGACAGGTAGAGAGTGCAAGCCGCCTGTACTGTGAGAGTCCTGTGTGTTAACCCTCTGTGATCACCTTGCTATGTCAGAGACTGCCATATGTACTGTAACCTGTAACTTACTGAAACCAACCGTCTTCAAAGGAACTGCGCTTCCATCTATGTCCGTGTATGATAACCATCAAGTACTTCAGTAAAGTTAAAGTTCTGTTTTATCATAAAGTGGTTCCTCAGTTATTCCTACTATCAGCAAACGGTGTGCCACCGTTAATTGGCACTGGCGTCACGAAACATCAGGGACTCAGCCATAGGCACGTTAATCTACAACACCAAGGGCACCTCACATTCCACCTGGCTGTGTCCCTCGAGAACCCAGAGAGTGCCCCAGAGGACCAGCGTGCCGGCCTCTCCATCACTGGCATTCCCCAGGTTAGTCACACACATTGCCCTGACTTGGGGATGCTACAGCAAGGGCACTGCACTTGCAAAAATGTCCGCCAATGCCCAAGGAACTAGCAGATGGATTAAAAGCTATTTTTCAGTGTCACTGGGCTCAGGGCTGGGTACAAAAATGTAGCATAGCACCCTCAATAATCTCTGTAGTTTGAAGATTGAACACACCACCAAGTTCAACAGAATTCTTCCCTAATCTCTGCCTCACAGCAGCAGCATCAGCATCCTATCCCTACACTTTAGAAGAGCAGAGTGATGTGTGGCACTACGTGACTCCAGCCTATATAGAGGCTAGGTCACATGCTGTTCTTGGCCAATCACAGCCATGCCATTAGTAGGCATGGCTGTGATGGCTTCTAAGGGCAGACTAGTGAAACGCTTGTTGATTGGCTGCCCTGCAGCCTTTCAAAAAGCGCCAAGAAATCGCCGAACACCGAACGCGAACTTTTATGGAAATGTCCCGGTTCGGTCCGAGTACCAAAAACCCTAAAGTTCGGTACGAACCCGAACTTTACAGTTCAGGTTCAATCAACCCAGGTCACAATGTATCCATACTGGTGCAATTCACAGTTCCATCACAAGACTACCAACTATATTGTCCCCATACAATTGCAAGATTACCAGCCATTGTATCCCTAAGTGGCAGCAATAACCTCTACAAACTACCAGTCACACCATTTCCCATATAAGAGGCAGCCATAATTTCATCATAAGACTACCATCTATGGTGCCCCCAACAAGTGCCAGCCACAGTCCATTATAAGACTACAAGCCAAATAGTCCCTATACAGGTAACAGTCGCAGGGCTAGTGTATCATAAGAATACCAATTATAGTGTACCCATAGAGGTGCCAACCACAATTCCATCAAAAGACCGCAATGCAGCAGGACACTACTAGTAGGAATAAATCACAGTTCTATGCTAACAGTAAAGTCACAGTATCCCATTCAATTACTAACCAGATCCCATTAATAATCAGCATGCAGCCACAGGGTAAAAGTGCTATTTGAGGTCTACAATAATTACTCGGTCGATACTGGGTGTGACAGGGACAGTAAAGAAAAAGCAGTTCTCTGACTTTGTCTGATATTAGTACCCATTGTGTATATCGGTCACAGCCATGGTCCTGCCCTGTTGTGCAATGTCAGTGATGACATATAAGCTAGGCACCGAGCAGGAAATACATCCTGCTGATCATGTGTGTGTACAGTACAGGACGCAATAGCAATTGTTTTATTTATTGCAGCACCATAAGGCACAGAATCTGCCCAGTATAAAAGCATAAAATTATTCATGATAAAGGTTAGGTTCACACAACATTCTTATGTCATCTAAGCCATTCTTGAGCTTGTACAATGAATCAACCATCACATCCTCAATAGTCTCACTGCTCTTACAGTAAAGAATCCCCATCTATGTCAGTGTTGAAACCTTTTTTTCCTCGAAATCAGGGGTGCACACCTTGCAGCCTAAGGGCCGCATGCGTACCTCGATCCCATTCTGTGCAGCCGTGCCCCTAACCATCTGGTGGCACATATGTATGTCTTGTGGTTATTTTTCATGTATTCTCCCATTATATAGGGATCCTGGATGTTTAACCAGACAATCATGGTATATACTGGGGGAGATTTATCAAAACTGGCTTAACCCCTTCAGGACCCTGCCATTTTTCACTTTAAGTATCTGGCAGAGATAGATATTTAGATAGAATGGAGCATACCATTCCACACCCCCTCCCCTCTTTTTGGGCAGAAGTGGACTAGACCTGCTTCCTACCAGAGGAGGTGTTGCAGGAAGCTATAGTTCAGTTGAGGGATGAAAGGAGACAGGACATGCTGCATTAAGCAACCAGTGTCTGCACATAGAGCACTCTGACTACTTCCAGTTTATAGACTGAGTATTATGAGGGGATCAACATCCAAAGGCACCCCACTGCTATAAAGTCAAGTAACCAGACTGAGGTCTGGACTGGACTTATTCCACCAACTACAACTCTGTGGATGCTACTGACCAAACCCTGAGGAGCGACAGTATCCAGGTACAGTAGGAGCGCTGTGGCACAAAACTATCAGGCCACATATCCACTCTGCATTCTTAACAACGGGACCCGTTCGGCCCTGGAGGAGGGGGCGTCATGTTGCACATGAGGTGAGGGACTAGAAGCCCACCTTGCTCAGAAGCCCACCCGGGGATTCACCTATACTCCTTTGGACCAGTCTGAGCCTGAAGCTGAATAGTTCAAAGTTTGATAACTAGTTTTGGCACTGCAATCCACCCATTCCCTAAATTACCTTCATTGGTCTCCTCTTCACTTGTCCCACTTGTTACAATACTGGTAGACACGGCTGGAAACGGCTGGAATCCAGGAGCCAGATGGAATAAGCCAAGCGCATTTATGAACTGTAGACTTGTAGTCCGTAGAGCAGCATGAAGTGTAGATCAAGAGGTGCTAATTCAGAAAAGAGTAGAAACAATCTGGGTAAGACTGTTGTGCAATGATTGAATTGCTTCATGGGTATAAGTCAGCCCAAACAGGAACCAAGATGGCTTCCAATCAGCACACAGCTGCCATCTTTGTTAAGGGCAAATCCTAGAACAAACACAGCAGCCTCCAGTGATGAAGGGTCACTAGTGGTAAATAAAAAAGATACATCAGGATTTTGACATTATTCCTTCCTTCAGCAGCAACTTCTAAACGATGCTTGACTTGGTTTTTCTGGATATCTTTGGTGAAATTCCTTAAACAGTCAGGAAGCATTGATATTTTTTTCATTTTTCATTTTTTACATGAATTGTCCTCAGGGCCATACCCCTGCCATTTTATTAGGTATTGCAAATGATATATCTGAAAATTCTACAGTCCAGTATCTTTTCAACAGTGTAATGTTCTTGTCCATCCACTTCAACTGGATCAGGGGGAGGCAGGTTACGTCACGGAAATGGATTTGGAGCAACTGGTTTCAGAAGCGATACATGGAACACACGATGTATCCTCATTGTCTTGGGAATTTTTAGGCGAAAAGCTACTGCATTTTCTTGTCCAATAACCTTGAAAGGCCCAATACATTTTTGATCCAGTTTTTCTGAAGGTAAATGAAGTTTAAAATTCTTCGTAGAAAGCCAGACCTCATCTCTCACCTTGAAAGTTGGAGCAGGTCTGCAGGATTTATCTGCTGTTTGTTTATATCTCTCCTGGGCAATCTTTAATGTGTCCCTTAACATCTCCAGATTCTGTTGGAGAGATTGAATTCTGTCATTGCCTGCAGGAATGGAAGTGTCTCCAGGACAGTGGTGGCGAACCTATGGCACGAGAGCACTCTTTATGGATACCCATACCCTGGAAAAAGTCTAAGGCATACCGATATGCCATAGACTTTTCCTGCCATTCATCAGCGCAGGGCACACTATGAATGGCACAAGCAGCGCACTAAATGTAGGCAGGCTGTTATAGCTAAATAATAAAGTACATGGATTATATACTACATAGGTATTCAGGTTAAATTGCCATGTTGACACTTTGTGATAAATAAGCGGGTTTTGGGTTGCAGTTTGGGCACTTGGGTCTCTAAACGGTGCGCCACCACTGCTCTAGGAATATTAGGAAGGATGCTTGGATGGTAACACAAATTGGCAAAAAATGGTGTTTGTTTGGTGGAAAAAAAGACAATGCAGCAGCACTCAAACACAAATAAAGTGCCATAATTATAGACAACATTATGGTGCTAATGCTACGCTTATTTTGCAAATTGGAGATTCTTGGCAAATACATTTTGTACAAAATTATTTGGGCCTGTTTGCCAAAGGTCAAGGCGATCTCTATAAGTGGGTAACCTAAGATTAAATACTACCTGTTATGTGCCAAAATGGCCACCATAAAATTCAGGGAGTGCAGGTTCCATATGCATGCTGGGTTCACATGGCTTCCAATAAATACAATGAGAGCAGGCTACAGCTTTATACTTACTCTAATTAAAATCAGCCTATGAGGCAGACAGGCTAGTCAAGGGTGCAAGACCAACTGCAAAAAAGGGGATCAGTCAGCACATCCCAATGTGTAGGTGCACGCTGCCATGGCTAGAGACAAAAAAAAAAAACAATGCAACAGAGTGAGTGAAAAACCTGCCACTAGTGGTAAATTAGACCTAACATTTTACATAGTGTTCCATGTGTGGTTCTTATATTGAGTATCTACTGTATGCCTCTTTGAATATATCCATTGATTATTTTTGCCTTGTCAGCAGCTGCTTGCCACTGGTTGCTAAAGTTAAAAGGGTTCCCTGGCCACAGAGCAAATGTATTAAGTGCCCAGGAAGTGTGCCCTAAGAAAAGAAAGAAACAATCAAACAAACACCACACTCCTGTTCATAGTCAAGCCATCCCAATATTTTGTCTAGTCAGGGCCGGTGCGTCCTATAGGCAGACTAGGCAGGCGCGTAGGGCGTCCCTTGGGAAAGGGCGCCGCCAGGAGCGCCGGCCCCCTCATGCTGCAGCTGCCCGAGTGCTCTATATAGGGCTGGCGCGTCCATGAGGGTGCACCGCCCCGTCGCAGCAAGAGGAGAGAGGCTGATAGGGGGAAAGACCTCAGCGCTCCCTCCTGTCACTCCATTGTAGCGTGGCCGAGCCCTGTATGATCCGTGGGTACAGAGAGCATCTGTCTCCTGTACCTGGCCGGACTGACAGGAAGTGCGCACACAAAAGATCCTGTACCCGCGGACCATACAGGGCTCCGCCATGCTACACTAGAGGTAGGGGAGGGAGGGGGGAGGAAGAGAATCACAAGAGGGTGAAAGAGAATGACCAGGGGGGAGGGAGAATCACAAGAGGGGGAAAGAGAATGACATGGGGGGGAATGACAAGGGGATAGAAAGAGAATGACAAGGGGGGAAAGAGAATGTAAAGCAGGACAAACAGTGTTTGTCTATATCAGTGCACAAAGCTGACACAGAGACAATTACTGAGTGCAGGGCATGGTGGCATTACACAGTGTTGGTGACTGAGAGGGTGAAGATTCAGGTTCATCTGCAGAGCTGAGAGAGTAGAAGTCTGCATCAGAACTGGGGGTTCAGCACTGGATATTAGGGGTTCACTTCACACCCAAAACACATATTATTGGCAGCACAGTCACTTCTCACCTAAAGTCAGTGTTGTCGCAGAAGTCACTCTCATCATCCTCTATACTGTAACTTGCAAGTTGCTTGCAGAGGAATAAAATCCTGACTCCCGTAGCACAGGACACTAAGGTTTCTCTGCTGGGCGCTAGGTAACCCAATCAGCAGCAGGCTCTGCAAGCATTGCTAATGCTGATTGGCCAGCCCAGTTCCCAGCAGCGAAGCAACATAGAGCGCAAGTTGGGACTCCAGCTGGTGCAACGCTAGCTACTGATAATATTCTGAGTAAAGGGGGGCCCAGAGCACAAGACAGAAGAAGCAGGGAGCTGGAAAGCAGAACCTTAGCCCTGGACAGGGACTCAAGACAGGAGCGAGAATTAAGTGTAATTAGGAGGCGGGGCCTTTTGTCCAAAACTGGGTCCCCTTCCTCAAGGGAACCCATAGTAGCTACATGGTCTGCCTCCATTGGACCATTTGGACCATTTTGCGGTCAGCAAATAGCAGATTCGCAAAAATATGGATGTGGTCCATGTTACATCAACACATATAAAACATTCCCCTATCCACAGAATATCTGGGACCACCACTGATCATGAGAACTGGATCCTGTGTCCCCAGGGGCGTAGCTAACGGCTTATGGGCCCTGGTGCAAGAGTTCAGCTTGGCCCCCCCTTCCCTCAGTGCTTTGTGTGTCTTCTTATGTGGCACAAGGGTCTTTGGGCCCCCTCAGGCTCCTGGGCCCGGTAGCGACTGCTACCTCTGCACCCCCTATAGCTACGCCCCTGTGTCTCCCCTTATAAATAAAGTGTCAGGTTGCGCGTGCACATAGCTACTCTATGGGACTGCTGGAGATAGCCGAGGACAATGCTCAGCTATTTCCAGATGACTATTTCCATAGTCATTAATTGAAGCAGAAGGGGACATGGTTGACATACCATTCCATTTCCTTGGAGACACAGGATCCCGATTCTCATGATCACGGGGGACCCATCAGTCCCCATCGATCAAATGCTTATCCCCTATCCTGTAGGTAGGGGATAAAAAATAAGCTGAGCTGTAAAACCAAGAAAGGCCATCACTATCTGATCAGCAAGGGTCCAACACCCTGCACCCCCATCCAGTTGACTATGAAGATTCATAAAGAGGCTCAGACACACCACCACTTAATATACACTGACGTCTTTATTAACTGCAAGGTATCAAATGTACAGTAGATGTTCTCATCAGAAATCAGGGCATTAGACTCAAGTGTGGCCCTGTTGATGATGGGACGTTGACTCATGAAGAGTCAGGCCTTTAGCACTCAGGAAAGTAGAAGCCCCCAGTGGAGGAAACCTCTAGGGAACCATGGATGGAGGACTGCCTAGGTGGTGGAGGAAAATGATGGCACGTGACAAGGATGGTAGATTTTTCCTTGAATCAATGGTGAATGTCATGTTTGCTGACTTCTGCAGAGACCAAGCCTGGAATCTGCTTTTTGATTCAGCAGGAAACTTACTTCTTCTGTGAATACATCTGACTGCGAAAAGTCCAGTGAATGAGAAGTCCAGTGGTGAATGCAGAGACCGAGCCCGGCTGTTGAATACATCTGTCTGTGGAAAGTCCGGTGAATTTCATGTCCAGTGGTTATAGACCAAGCCTGGAATCTGCCTTTGATGCAGCAGGTAACTGCACAAAGTCCGGTGGGTGAGTGCAGAGACCGAGCCTGGAATAAGTCTCTTGTACAAAAACTCCCGCTCTGGTACAATGATCTGGAGAAGCAAAAATTATATATATATATAATAAGTAACTTTAACCCTCCGGTCAAATGCCCTGCTGTTGATGCATTTAAAGTTGCAGTTGAACTTGATATTAAGGCTTACAAACAGACAAGTGATTCTGACAAACTCATTGCACCAAATATTACATCTGGGGAAATGGCAGCATTGGAGGAGATCATGGCCAACAGCTCCCTCACGGTGAAACCAGCCGACAAAGGGGGAGCTGTTGTTGTGATGGACTCTTCCAAATATTGCGCAGAGATAGTGAGGCAAGTATCTGATGGGGCAGTATATAGAAAACTATCATATGACCCGAAGTTTGATATTCTCAAAATAATCACAGGTATTTTGGAAAAAGCAAAAGGGGTAGACATCATTGATAAACAACTGTTCACCTTTTTATTGAATACACATCCGAGAACTCCAATCCTATACGTGTTGCCTAAGATACATAAGTCCCTTGTGGACCCACCGGGCAGGCCTATTGTGTCCAGCAAGGACTCGATTTTTTCCAACATATCGATTTTTCTTGATAGGATCCTACGAGAGTACGCCATTACATCTTGCTCATATATACAAGATACAGGGGACTTTTTGAATAAAATAACTGAAGTACGTGTTACCTCTGATACCATATTGGCATCATTCGACGTAGTTAGCCTCTACACCTCTATTGATCATGATAGGGGTGTAGAGGCGGTACGGAGATGTCTGATCCCAGCTGGGTACACTCCTGCATGTAAGGAATTTATATTGGATCTCCTGAACATAGTTCTCAGATATAATTATTTTATATTTCGTGAAGAATACTACAACTTGATGGGTTCAAATATGGCGCCAACTTATGCTAACGTGTTCATGGCCTCCCTGGAGGAGGAACATGTCTATGTGTCCCACCACTTCCGCCATGTGCGGGGGTGGTGGAGATACATTGATGATGTGTTTGTCGTCTGGGAGGGCCCTGAACAGTTATTGCTTGAATTCCACACATTTCTCAATGACCTTGATTCGGACATTAAGTTTACATTGACATATTCATCACAAAATGTCCAATTTTTGGACACCACGGTGACCATTAGTGGGCAGGGTTTGACGACCGATATATACATTAAACTGACTGACTGTAATAACTTACTTAGATACGAAAGCTGCCACCCTAGGAGTATGGTGCGGTCTCTCCCTAGGAGTCAATTCCTTAGAGTATCTCGTATAGTTAAAGATACACAGCAGAGACAACAGAGATTGACAGAAATGGCCCAGAAATTCACGGAGAGAGGTTACCCTCAGTCCTTGGTACGGAAACATCTCATGGAACTGGGTCAGGACAGACAGAAAGAAAGTGGTACTGGGGAACGCATTAAATTTATTTCCACTTATACTTCCAGAAGTCCGGAGATTGCTAAAATTGTCCGGAAACACTGGCATATTCTCAAAAGTAATTTGCCGCACATTCCTGAGTTTCATAACCCTCCATTGTTGGTTTATAGGAGGTCTAGGAACCTCCGGGATAAATTGGTGAAGGCTGAGGTTCCAAAGTCGGGTAAAGTGCAGACATTTTTTGGATCAAGACGGGTGGGTTGCTACCCGTGCCTAAACTGCATTAATTGTAAACATATGATCAAAGGGAATCAGTTTGTTCACCCAGTTACAGGGGAGACTTATGACATTAGACATTATCTGACTTGTGACAGCTCCTTCGTCATTTATTTGTTGTCTTGTCCCTGTGAGCTTTGGTACATAGGGGAAACTACGCTAGACTTCAAATCACGATTTAATTACCATCGCTATACCATAAGACAACAAAGAAAGGACTTACCACTCCAGTGTCAAAACACTTTACTGAGATGATACACAGGGAATCTGATCTGAAATTCAGAATCATAGACTTCATTCCCCCCTCAAAAAGAGGGGGCAATAGAGAGAAATTACTTAAACAACGTGAGGTCAGGTGGATACACCGACTTGGGACACTGAAACCGGCAGGACTCAATACTGAATATAATGTTTCTCTGTTTTACACGTAGGTAATTGCTGACCTGGGCCTTCCTGGGCTCTTCCCTCTACTGTCTGGTGTACGATATTGCGATAGTGTCAATATAAGATTACATTTACAATTTTCTTTTTTTTCTATTCTCTCTAGATGAGACCTTTGTTACGTTGCAGCAGTACCTGTGGTGGACCCGGAGTATCGCAAAACACGTACTATGATACACAAGATCAGAAGCCACGGATGAAGGGGCACCGAGTCCACGGGATGCGTGCACAGTAAATGTGTGAATGTAGCCATCGGACATTACATTTTTTTCACCTTTTTAACTTGGATTCCAAAGAACCTTGAATTTATAGCGGGCTACGAGTGCTTGGAGTAGCCGTGGGGGTGCGCTGCAGTGGGAGCGCGTCGCCCTCCTCCATGATATGGGGGTGGACGACGGGCGACCAAGTTGATCGGTGCCAGTCACTGGGGCACCGGTGTCAGGTGCCGGTCTGAGCGACGGGTCCCCCCACGGTGCTCGGTATGAATGCGATCACTGGCTACAGCTCTGAGAGTGGACCGGGATCCCCCTCCTTCCGTTACCATTTCATGATTACCATGGGAACTACAATGCTTTTTTCACATTGGTCACTGGAGTCCTAACTCCTCCCTTGACTGAGGGAGCGCCGCGCGGGGTTTTGTGACGTCACCCGGATCACGTGGGTGAGTCACCATGCCAACGGACGCTCACCCCGGCCTGAGATGGGAGAAGTACTTCCAGACACGCGCATTTTGCGGGTGAAGACGCCGTGTTACTGCGATTTATCCGGTTCCACCTGGGTAGGCTGCATTGCGATTGTTTTTAATCTGCACTTATAATGAATGTCCCGGAGGTGAGGGACGCCGCACGATGTGCACTTGATACACAGAGGCACAATGGACTTTTTGCATTGGACACTTTTATATGCTTTTGGATTGTTGAAGAGACACTGCATTTTTGTATTTTGATTTATACTTTGTATCGCACTTATCTGCACGTTGATTGATTTGTGTGAAGTAATCACCGGATGTTATTGTGATGTCATTATTGACACGCCCATGTCACATGACCCCGGTCAGGGGTATTTAAGTTTGAGATTGACACTGTTTGTACAGCTTGACAAAGGCCTCATTGAGAAGGCAGAAACGTAGCTTTGGAATAAATTTTGGGTCACCACCTTATGCATCGGAGTGCTGCCTCGTATCTGACTTGGTATATTTGGGGAAGATTGTCCGTTTTCCTGAGGAGTTGCACCCGCCAATACCTGAACAGTGCTGCTATTTTCTGGAGTATTTATATATATATATATATATATATATAAGATGTCCTACATGTAGTGCATATATAGTAGTATATGTGCAGGGGATCTACTATATGCACTATATGTACACTATATGCAGGATATCTACTATATATCCACTATATGAAACAGACAATACAACAGTGTGTGCTTCCCCTGCAATATATTGACCAGACACAGACAATGCAGCAGAGTCTTTTCCTCTTCCATCTGGTCACTATAATCCAGGAGGAGTAGACTCTGGTGCATTATTTGTGTCTGGTCAGGATTCCTGCACATACCTGCATATTACACATGGATTCTCGGGCAGAAAAAACGCAGCTTAGTACAGAACCTAAAATTAAACACATCTCATGTACACTTTGCTTTTTTCTTCTATGTGGAAATTGACCTGTCATGCGTATTTAAAAATCTGCTGTATGTCAATTGTTTGTGTGACTCCGCATCTTATGTCTCAACATAAACAGAAAATCTGCAAGAAAATCCACATAAAACAAACACAATGGTGCATATTTATGTGCATTTTTGTGCAGTTTTGGTGCATATTTCTTGTGTATTTTGTGCACACAAATCCACTACATGTGCAGGAGCAAACTCTGGAGTATTGTCTGTATCTTGCGTATAGGAGAGTTGTGAGGTATAGTTGACAGCCCAGGGAGCGTTTGGCCATTAGCAGTCTGAGTTGTATGGATATTAATGAAGGGGGGGGGGGGCAATACTAAAGTGCCTAGGGCAGCATGAACTCTAAATACAGCCTGACCATTGCTATGTACCCTCTGTGTTTGACAGATTTGTAGCTATGCATTTGGGCCCCTTGTTGGAGAAAAGTAAAGTGCTTGTTGTTTAAAAGTGTACTTGTCTTTGTCATTTATTCCACACTATTCTACAACTGCACCATACATCTTAGTAGGGGGAGTTAGCAGGATGACTCACACCACGTGTCACAAGGACTTTAGACTATGGCATCCAAACAGACTGACATCAGGCAGCTTATGGAACAAGGATTATTAATTAAGGTATCTGAAATGGCACAGGAGATAGCACCATAAAAATAGACTAGTGCAGGCATGCTCAACCTGCGGCCCTCCAGCTGTTGCGAAACTACAACTCCCATCATTCCCTGATAGCCTACAGCTATTATCTTACAGAATGGCATTGTGGGAGTTGTAGTTTTACAACAGCTGGAGGGCCGCAGGTTGAGCATGCCTGGACTAGTGCATTCGAGTCAGTACGGTAACCTACTACTGAAACCTGTTCATACATTTCTGCTACGAGGGACACCGTTAAGACATCCTTTACAGCTGTAAACAACTTGGCCAGTCGTATCTCTAAAGCCCTGTATCCCTCAATGGATATGACAGCCATTATTGAGTACTATTGACCACCATTGATTCTGCAGTAACATACTTGAGACAAATAGATATGCAACAAGGCCATATCGCTCATCCTTCACTAAATCCATACATCATTGTCAAGAAAGTATTGCAAAGTCTGAAACTATGTTTTGCTATCATTGGATGTACTACAACTCCTACTGAATTCTGCACTTCAATAAAGAGAGACATTTATTCTGCTACATCTGGCCTGGTTACTAAATCCTGCACCACACACCTGCTATTGCACTCTACATGCCCTGCCTTGCACTCATACAAGCACTCGACGTCACCGACACCCTGACTGCCAACAGGCGGAGCACCAACATCACAATGTGCCCTGGAGTAAGCAATTACATAGTAACATAGTATATAAGACCGAAAAAAGACATTTGTCCATCCAGTTCGGCCTGTTTCCTACAAGTTGATCCAGAGGAAGGCAAAAAACCCCTGTGAGGCAGAAGCCAATTTTCCCCACTTAAGGGGAAAAAAATTCCTTCCCGACTCCAATCAGGCAATCAGAATAACTCCCTGGATCAACGACCCATCTTTAGTAGCTATAACATGTAATATTATTACACTCCAGAAATACATCCAGGCCCCTCTTGAATTCCTTTATTGTACTCACCATCACCACCTCCTCAGGCAGAGAGTTCCATAGTCTCACTGCTCTTAATTGTATGCCGTCGTTTCAATGCACACCCCTAAAGAGCAACATTGTGAGGAAAGCCACTGTGATTGACTGTAACAGCCAAGCCACCATCACTCTCATCCTCACCTCCCACTTAGGTCGCTGCACTAGTTGTTAATTTTTGGCTGCTGAACAGGAACAAACTCTTTTACCTGCTCAGACCTAGAAAAAATGGAAGCATACTTACCTGCTCTTTGTATTTTTACATATACCCTGTTGGGTGAGAGAAATATCTCTGTAAATTGACAACTTTGTATAAAAAAATTTAAAAAGTTGTCGTTTACAGCGATATTTCTCACACAAAGTATGGGTATATATAAAAATACACCCCAAACCTAATTTCCCTACTTCTCCTGAGTACGGCGATACCACATGTGTGCCACTTTTTTGCAGCCAAGATGCGCAAAGGGGCCCTAATTCCAATAAGTACCTTTAGGATTTCACAGGGCATTTTTACGCATTTGGATTCCAGACTTCTTCTCACGCTTTAGGGACCCCTAAAATGTCAGGACAGTATAAATACCCCACATGTGACCCCATTTTAGAAAAAAGACACCCAAGGTATTCCGTGAGGGGTATGGTGAGTTCATGTAAAATTTTATTTTTTGTCACAAGTTAGTGGAACATGAGACTTTGTAAAAAAAAAAAAAAAAGAAAAAAATATCAATTTCCGCTAACTTGTGCCAAAAAAAAATAATTCTGTGAACTCGACATGCCCCTCACGGAATACCTTGGGGTGTCTTCTTTCAAAAATGGGGTCACATGTGGGGTATTTATTTTGCACTGGCATTTTAGGGGCCCTAAGCGTTAGAATCCAAATGCGTAAAAATGCCCTGTGAAATCCTAAAGGTACTCATTGGTTTTAGGGCCCCTTTGCGCATCTTGGCTGCAAAAAAGTGTCACACATGTGGTATCGCCGTACTCAGGAGAAGTAGGGCAATGTGTTTTGGGGTGTATTTTTACATATACCCATACTTTGTGTGAGAAATATCGCTGTAAACGACAACTTTTTAATTTTTTTATACAAAGTTGTCAATTTACAGAGATATTTCTCTCACCCAGCATGGGTATATGTAAAAATACACCCCAAAACACATTACCCTACTTCTCCTGAGTACGGCGATACCACATGTGTGACACTTTTTTGCAGCCAAGATGCGCAAAGGGGCCCTAATTCCAATGAGTACCTTTTAGGAGGGCATTTTTACGCATTTTTCTTCTCACGCTTTAGGGCCCCTAAATTGCCAGGGCAGTATAAATACCCCACATGTGACCCCATTTTGGAAAGAAGACACCCCAAGGTATTCCGTGAGGGGCATGGCGAGTTCATAGAAGTTTTTGTTTTTTGGCACAAGTTAGCGGAAACTGATTTTTTATAGTTTTTTCTCACAAAGTCTCCCTTTCCGCTAACTTTTGACAAAAAGTTCAATTTTTCATGGACTGAATATGCCCCTCAGCGAATACCTTGGGGTGTCTTCTTTCCAAAATGGGGTCATTTGTGGGGTGTTTGTACTGTTCTGGCATTTTGGGTGGGGCTAAATTGTGAGCAGCCATGTAAAACCTAAAGGTACTCGTTGGAATTTGGGCCCCTTTGCGCATCTTGGCTGCAAAAATGTGTCACTCATGTGGTATCGCCGTACTCAGGAGAAGTAGGGCAATGTGTTTTGGGGTGTATTTTTACATATACCCATGTTGGTGGAGAGAAATATCTCTGTAAATTGACAACTTTGTATAAAAAAATTTAAAAAGTTGTCGTTTACAGCGATATTTCTCACACAAAGTATGGGTATATATAAAAATACACCCCAAACCTCATTTCCCTACTTCTCCTGAGTACGGCGATACCACATGTGTGCCACTTTTTTGCAGCCAAGATGCGCAAAGGGGCCCAAATTCCCATGAGTACCTCTAGGATTTCACAGGGCATTTTTACGCATTTTTCTTCTCACGCTTTAGGACCCCTAAAATGCAAGGGCAGTATAAATACCCCACATGTGACCCCATTTTGGAAAGAAGACACCCCAAGGTATTCCGTGAGGGGCATGGCGAGTTCACAGAAAAAAAAAAATTTTGGCACAAGTTAGCGGAAATTGATATTTTTATTTTTTTATTTTTTAACAAAGTCTCAAATTCCACTAACTTGTGACAAAAAATAAAATTTTACATGAACTCACCATACCCCTCACGGAATACCTTGGGGTGTCTTCTTTCTAAAATGGGGTCACATGTGAGGTTTTTGTACTGCTCTGGCATTTGAGGGTCTCCGCAATCATTACACGTATGGCCAGCATGAGGAGTTTCTGCGATTCTCCTTATATTAAGCATACGGGTAATGAGATTTTTTTTTTCCGTTCAGCCTCTGGGCTGAAAAAAAAAAAAAAATGAACAGCACAGATTTTTTCATTCGCATCGATCAACATGGATGAAAAAATCTCTGCCAAAATCAGTGACTGCGGTGCGGTGGGCTGGGCGCTAACTACCTAACAAGTAGCTAACTAACTGACGATGATAAGGGACCCTTATGCCCCATTCACACGTCCGCAATTCTGTTTGCGGAACAGAATTGCGGACCCATTCATTTCTATGAGGACAGACTTTGTCTGGCTCGGATCCGGAATTACTGATCCGTGCTTCTGGGTCTGCACTTCTGTTCCGCAAAAATATAGAACATGTCCTATTCTTGTCCGCAATTGCGGACAAGAAAAGGCATTTTCTATATAGTTCTGGCAATGTGTGGATCTGCAAAATGCGGAGAGCACATTGCCGGTGTCCGTGTTTTGAGGATCTGCGGATCCGCGGATCAGATCCGCGGATCCGTGGATGCACGGATCCGCAAAACATATATGGACGTCTCAATGGAGCCTTACAAGGGGTGTGATCAATGACAGGGGGGTGATCAGTGACAGGGGGGTGATCAGGGAATCTAGATGGGGTGATCAAGGGGTTAACAAGGGGTTAATAAGTGACCGGAGGGGGTAGTGTAGTGTGGTGCTTGGTGCTACTTTACTTAGCTACCTGGTCCTCTGGTGGTCGATCCCAGCAAATGGGACCACCAGAGGACCAGGTAGCAGGTATATCAGACGCTGTTAACAAAACAGCGTCTGATATACATGTTTGATGCGATTTATTTCGCATCTACAGCCTGCCAGCGATTGATCATCGCTGGCAGGCTGCAGTATAACTAGTGAGACACGCGGCACTGCTCGCGCGCACGTTCACAGGAAATCTCGCGTCTGGCGAGATGGCGCGCCGATGCGTCCACTCAGAACTACATGACTGCCCGCCGGACGCATCCGTGCGTTAGGCGGTCCTGTAGTGGTTAAAAGGGTATTCCCATCTTGCTATTTCATCCTCACCTGCTGCCTGCTCTGCTGTTCACTTCCTGGTTTCATGCTGCTTAGGCTGGGCGGGCTTAGGCAGTTTGAGTGAAGACCGGCCACGCCTCCTTATGACATCACACTGATAAGTGAGTTCTTACGTGCTCGTTCATGTGGAGAGAATTGATGGTGTCCTCCCCTTTGTGTCCCTCCATTACATAAATGTGTCCCCTTTATTCAATAAACTACATATGGGCCCAAGTTGTCCCTGCATTGTCCCTCTAATATCGTTGGTGGATTTGGTGGTGCATGTGAAAATTATAATCACCTCTTGAGAAGTTATGTCCCGGACCTCCAATCCTACTGCCGCAAGTCCTCGCCGTCCAATTCCTAAAACGAACTGTCCGGGTGGCCGCGCATACGCAGATATATATTCTTTTGTGTAGTGTCTATTTGAGCCGCTGCACAAAATAATTCAGATCTGCGCATGCGGGGCCGCGGCGTCGCAGATCTGTATTCCTTATATTCGCATCTCAAATAGACGCTGCACAAAAGAATACAGATCTGCGCATGCGTGGCAGAGGCCGCGCATGCGCAGATGTATATTCTTTTGTTTAGCGTCTATTTGAGAAGAGGATCTAAGGAATACTGATCTGCACATGCGCGGCCGCCTGGCGCCATGCGCGCTCACATTTACAAGGAGAGACCGGACACTGCATCGCACAAGTTCTTGTGCGCAAGCGCAGCCCATGGATGCGGCAGGCGATAAGTGGCCGTATCCATGGGATACCAAAACAAACAAAGCGGGAGGAAAAATCTAATTTGGGGGGAAATTGTAAGTATTTTTTAATGAGTCATATTTAGGGAAATGTTTAATTGGATAAGTATATTTAAATAAAATAGGATCAATGAAATGGGAAAACCACTTTAAATGTCCCAATACTGTAGGTCCAACGCGTTTCATCATGGACACCAAGCTGCAGCGGACCCTCTATGATATCTAGCCAGCTCCATACCTTGAGACTGTGTTATCTAGGGGACCCTAGCCTTGAACATGGGACGCGCAAGTATCACTGGTTTATCTATTATGACAGTATAATCTTGATTTGTGATCTGTGTTTATTATCATATAAGAGGGGGCCGGATGACCTACTGGCCATTATAACCAGTGATTGATTTCTTTTGATCTACTATATCAGTGTTAGCTGTTTTTGGCAGCAGCAATTTGTCAGATCATTATATTTGTGTTATCACTGCTAGACGGCAGCACTATTTACAGTGATTTTTTTGTCCACTGATGATCCCTTAAACTGTACTGGGTGAAACGCGTTGGTACTACAGTATTGGGACATTTAATGAGACTATCTTGTGATGAGTTGGCAATTATTGTAGACTTGGCATATCTTGCTTTATTGCGAGTGGAAAGAATATCCGACATTTTATTAGTGAATATATTCTGTGTTTATAATTTTTTGTTTTTGGCATTTATGTTAGGTCATCAAATAAACCTGCTTTATGCAACACTACTGCAGTGGGCCGCCTCCCTTTGAGGGCAATCTAGGGGCATTCAGGAGGTTCCTGAATACGGGATCACCCCTATTGGGGCGGCCATTCTGTTTTGTACGAAGGGCCTATAGCAGTGGTGGCGAACCTATGGCACGGGTAGAACTCAGAGCCCTCTCTGTGGACACCCGCACCCTAGAAAAAGTCTATGGTGTACGCACTATGAACAGCACGGGCAGCGCGCTGAATGTAGGCAGGATATTATAGCCAAATGATAGAGTACATGGAAGATATACTATATTGGACTGTAGTACTTAGGTTAAATTGCCGTGTTGGCACTTTGCAATAAATAAGTGGGTTTTGGGTTGCAGTTTGGGCACTCAGTCTGTAAAAGCTTCGCCATCACTGGCCTATAGCATAGGGCTAGTATTAGGGTAAGTTTCCATCTAGTGACCTACACTTATAAAACTTCCCTAATCTCCATTGTTGATTTATTATTTTGTATCTGTTTATCATTTATTTTATTCACTGATTGTGGGTTACTTTTTATGGAATGTTTATTAAAGGCTACGTTTTAATTTGGGTAGTTAGTCTATAACATAAATGACCACAATGTGTTAATATTGGTGTTTTGCATTCTCCTAAGGCAGCACAAGAGATTTATTAACTTTAATTGCCTGACTTCAGGGCAGTGATAAACATAATGATCATCCCTACAGAGATTTTACAGCTTATTTAAGTCTTCTTCATTTTTGTCACATGCACAGCTGGGGTGGGTTACCACTGTCCTCTGTTTGCCATAGACATGCTTCTTTTCAACTACACACTGATCTGATAGTAAGATTGCTTCCGTTATTTCTGGATTTATAATTAGTTTGATCTTAACTAGACTTTTGGAGATGATGAAGAGAGAGATTTTATTTAATAAATGACATTACATACAATTTCATGTGATTTAGGCCTCTTTCACACAAACGTTTTTTTTGCGAGTGTACGGACCATTCTTTTGCATTCCGTATACGGTCTGTATACGGAACCATTCATTTCAATGGTTCCGCAAAAAAACTGAAGTGTTTCCGTGTGCATTCCGTTTCCGTATTTCCATTTTTTCGTTCCGTGCAAAGATAGAACATGTCCTATTATTGCCTGCAAATCACGATCCGTGGCTCCATTCAAGTCAATGGGTCAGCAAAAAAAACGGTACACATACGGAAATGCATCCGTATGTCTTCCGTAACCATCTATTGAAAATTTGAAGCCCAGCCCAATTTTTTCTATGTAATTACTGTATACTGTATATGCCATACGGAAAAACGGAAGGAAAAACGGAACCGAAACGGAAACACAAGGGAAACAAAAAACGGAATAACGGATCTGATAAAAATGGCCCGCAAAACATTCAAAAAGCCATACGGTCGTGTGAAAGAGGCCTCAGGCTACATTCACACGAACATATTTTGTTTCCGTGTCCGTTTTTTTGTGGATAAGATACAGACCCATTCATTTCAATGGGTCCGCAAAAAATGTGGACAGCACACCGTGTGCTATCCGCATCCGTATGTCCGTAGCCCTGCAAAAAAGATAGAACATGTCCTATTCTTGTCTGTTGCTGACAAGGATAGGCATTGTTACCATAAAATTCCACAAAAAATCATCAATTTTTTTGCGGATACGCAATTTCCAGACCACAAAACACATACGGTCGTGTGAATGTAGCCTTAGTCTTTGGTAAAATACCAAGATATCACATATCATATGCCTTCATTAGGATTTTGTCATCATTAATTTGGTTGCTACACAGAAGACATACAGCAGACATGGCTCAGGATTCCTGATGATATACCAGCAGTACTATCATTAGAATTGCTTCAGGATTTCATCAGGATTTACATACGTATTTCTTCCTTCCTTCATTATTTATGCACTGCACAGACTGTAATGTGCGGATTTGGAAACAAATCTGCACAAAACTCGGACATGCAGCGGATTTTACATTTTTTAAATATTGACGGAAATTAATCGCCCATGTGAATAGCTCCATTCATTAACATTCCATTACATTAAATGCGGACTATGTATACATTGCAAATACGCTCGCCTGAAAGCGGCCAAAACCAGGTTGCTCTAAACACAAAACAGGTGCAGATCTTTTCCATAAACTTTATGTCTGTGGAGGCTCCAATCCTGGTTTTGGCTCACAATCACCGTTAGAGATCACTGATCAAAACACTGACGTGTAAATGAGGCTGTTTTTTTTTTCCATCCGTGACAAGGGTAGGACATACTTTTTAAACAATCATGTCCTGGCATCAAAATAGTGGACTAGAGCTGGATGTCAGCCTGTTTAGCATTAGTGTTGGGCGCGAATATTCGAATTGCGAATTTTAATTGCGAATATCGCCTCTTCAAGAATTCGCGAATATTCATATTCCCAAATATATTATATAATATATTATATTATAATATTTTTCATCTGAACCCATGATCCCTCCCTGCTTCTTGCTTGTGGGCCAATGAGAAGGCTGCAATGTCTTTGTCTGAGCTTAAAAATTCTCCAGTAGCATGTATTTCTAGGGTACAAATCAAGAAAATATTCCAAAAGAAACGTACGTAACCCTATAAAACGTAACTTTTACTTTAGTCTTAATAAAACCCCAAATTCAATCAATGATAAAGTGTTTAAATGTGAGGCCCACACAGTTGTGGTGCCAGATGCCTTAGTATTACTAGGGCCAGTATAAGACACACATCACCGGTATTAGATCATGCGAGCTATTTTGATAATTCTTTTTACTCACGAAACCTTGATATGGAGGATTCTTAGGATCGGAGTGGTGTCTGCTATAGTCATCTAGCTGATGAGGATATTGATCGGGAGATCCAGCTCACCCTAAGGTCACCCTAACGGTTATCCCTGCCTAAAAGCAGAGCACCCGCCCCGAAAGGGGCGACCCCACTTATCGGTGGCTAATCCCTGCTCCACTGGGCCAAATGAAGCCCTGTAAAGCAAATTTCGGTCCCGACGCGTTTCCCCGTAATCGGTTCCTCAGGGGACTTGGTTCAGAGCTGATGTGATGAATGATGATGGCAACCACAGATGTCTGAGCTTAGCAACATCCCTACCAACCAATAGGAACCTTGCCTACCCCTTACTATATAAGAACCTCCCCAGCAGCCATTTTCTGCATTTTTTTGCAGTTCTGAGAGAGACAGCAGTGTCATTGCTGTGCTTTGTGCTTTGCTGAGTCATTACATTAGATAGTTAGTATATATATATATATATATATATATATATATATATATATAAAAAATACAGATAGTTAGTGGGAGATAGTCAGTGTAGGTTAGATAGTGATGTAGTGTAGCTGATTCCAGTGCAGGGTGTTAAGTAGTGTGATAGGTTCTGCTGTCCATACATACATGCTACAGACATACATACATAGTGCTGTGATGTCACAAGTTCACAACAATACTTAGTGCACCAATCACTAATATGTAGTCAGACCTGCTAAAATGTGAAGTTGCACGTATTGCTCCAAAATGTGCGCATCATTAATTGCTGATTTGCACAATCGTGAATATATTGTAGCACTCTATCTGCATATAAAGCTATTGTAATGTTCTGCCGTGCCAACCATTTTCTCCAGTCTCAGGAAACTTCTAGCAGCTTGAAAAATGTAGCAAAAGTGACCCACACCTGTATTGCGCTCGCAATATGCGCAAATTACATTGTTGATTTTCACAATCAAGAAAATAATGGCAAATTTTCAATTTTGCGAATTTATGAGGAATAACCACCCAAATATTCGCAAAATATCTCAAATTCGAATATTGACCCTGCCACTCATAACTATTTAGCATGTTGTTTAGAGGGTTCTTGGGGGTAGGGAACAAGATACACACAATGTATGGGCATATTATGCTAAAACATAACTTTTACTTCAATAATTAATAAGATCCCATCAAAATGCAGTGAAAAACTCAAATGACACAGAACACAAATCCAAGCATAGATATGCTCACAAAAAACATCAAGGGTAAAAACACTTAGGCCCCTTTCACACGGGCGTTGCGGGTGCACTCCGTCAAACAGTGCGGGTGCGTTGCGGGAATCGCCGCGATTTTTCCCTGCGAGTGCAAAGCGCTGTCATGCGTTTTGCACGCGCGGGAAAAAAATCGGCACTTTTGGTACCCAGACCCGAACCTGCACTTCTTCACAGAAGTGCATGTTTGGGTCAGAAATTGTCCCGCTGGTATTATTTCACATTATAACATAGTTATAATGTAAAATAATACCCTTGGCCATCTTCCTAATGTTTAAACAGGTGCAGAATGGGTTAAAAATAATAAACTAATATTAACTTACCTGTTCCATTTGATCGCGAAGCCCGGCCTCCTCTCCGTTAGCTTGCTAGTAGGAAAAGGACCTGTGATGATGTCACTAATATTAACTTACCTGTTCCATTTGATCGCGAAGCCCGGCCTCCTCTCCGTTAGCTTGCTAGTAGGAAAAGGAGTTCAATTCATGGGTATTAAACTCATAAAACCTACGGGCAGATGTGGGGATTTTGATACGAGGTTACTTCAATGCGAATCTATGTGGATCTTTTATCTCAAAACTGTACATCCAAATGGACTAAATGAGCAACAAAACTATAGTTGTTTCATTCAGCACCATATACAGTATTACAGATGCCCTTCTCTGGCCCCTCTTATGATTTGAGATTGAGCTGAGATAAGGACAATTTCCTCCTAGATCACGTTGCTGTTACTAAAAGCCATTTGTAAATATCTACTCCTCTACCTATAAGTTATATACATAATATTGTCCAACCTGGTATAATGTAGACTGGCCTCATAAATCTACTAATGTTTCCATCGAGCATTTGACTACTGCCTCACAGTACTGATAGGCAGCGAGCGCGGTGTTTCCACGCCGCTCGGTTGCTAAGATACGAGCGACGCTGATGCTGTAGCTCGGGAATCCCTTGACGGCCTGTTTGAATCATGTGACCCCCTTCCGGCGGCAGCTGAGCGTGCACCTTGGCGTGCGTTCCAAATGCGGGTCATCACATGTCGGCGGGGAGGCGGGGCACTATATGGTCGGAAATTGAAGGGGCGTTTAAAAGAAGGAGAGAGTGGGACTTCCCGCCTCTCCCATTATTATCATCCTTATCGGCGGTGAGACTGCAGTGGGTCTGGGACACTTCCCCCCCCCATCTTGGGCACAGGACCACTGTCCTCCTTGTGCCACAATAGCTCTGCACTATCAAGGGATTATTTCTCATATAGCAAGTGTTGGGCGCATAGCGAATGCTTATTATCAAGGCGCTTAATGTATTTTATGTGTTATTGACTATCAAATGCTCTCTGTTTTACTTTTGTCTACAGCTCTGTATTTCACCACTTGTACGTCCCCTCATGAGTCCCTGTGCTGGGACGAAACGTGGTGCGTATGGAATCTAGTGTGTGGGGGAGCGCAGATTAAGATCCTAAACAGGGAAAGGTTCCATATGGGGTCGCTCCTGTCGGAGCAGGTGCTCTGTGTCAGTAGGCAAGTGCAATATTAGCCCTTTCCACCTAGACAGGTAGAGAATACGCATAGGGCCATATAGGAGCTACTCTTTGCCACTTCTGACACTAAGAGCACCATTCACGAGTGTCCAGTTCATCTGATTATCTGCTGGATACATCTGCCATATACCTGTGATCCAATCGCCGAGAATTAGTAAGATCCATCCATATTTTCCAATTCTTTGTAACCCAGGTATTGGTGCCAGTAAGTGTTTTTACCCTTGATGTTTTTTGTGAGCATATCTATGATCGGATTTGTGTTGTGTGTCATTTGAGTTTCTCACTGCATTTTGATAGGATCTTATTAACTATTGAAGCAAAAGTTATGTTTTAGCATATTCCTGTCCACTGGGCATTTATGAGATATTTAAGGAGGTGTGACACTATACTTCTGTACACGATCTACTGCGTGTATAGAAGCTCTGTGTGATATTCTAGGTGAAGGAAAACCTAGTTACTCCTCTGCATTGCATGTTAGGAGCTCAGGCTTCTGTTTGATGCTTGCGGTACATTTCCAATCACAACCACCAGAATTGTGAACACAGTTCTAGTTACATTCTGTATTTTGTATGGCAAAAGCAAAAATAATGAAAATTACACCATTCCAACTTCCTGGGAAGTTTTTGGCAAAATATTGTTGGGGCAGAGGGTATCTCCTGTATGGTCATTATTACATCATATTATTTGGTTATCTCTCTGGCACATCATCACGCTTCATTTCGTATACTGTGGGATCTACAGTACGTACCATGTGTAGATGTTTTATCAGTGAGATTAATATTACTGAATTATTACTGACTTATGATGGCACTCTCTTGTTTTGTGTCAGTATATGTGTGTTACATGTTACTTATTGTGATTTTACTATTTAATTACACTAATGAAGATACAATTTTTAATGTATTGGTATGGTGTTATTTTCGCTACTGGTGCCTATGCTTTGCACACAACATCTCCTATAACTGAATTTAACACAGCCCATTGAATTTGGAGTTTTTCATTTCGGACGGGAAGTTGGGCCTGTTTCACACTGCCGACGCAGCCTTCTGGCAAGCTGTTATGACATAGAATGCCAGGAACTGGCCGGACAAAAACGTTGTATGCAGCAGTATTTGTCCTTTCACATTATAGTTAATTGGGGCAGTTTGCATTCCGTCAGTGTGCCGGATCAGTAAGCTCTAGTGTGCAATGCATCAATAACTTTTACAAAGCTGTATTTCTTATTTTAATATAGTAAATTACGATAGCAGTACAGCCAGTGACTAATGTCTAAATTCTAAATAACAGAATAGGAATTTCTCTTCTTTATCAGTTAATACCCAGGGTTACAAGGGTCTTCCTGCTACACAGGGACATGCAGAGGTAATAGCCACAACTCTAGTGCCTGAGGGGGGCTTCTTTTGTAAGAAAATACTTGAATTATGAATGTCACGTTGTAGAATTTCTTACAGATAATGCATTAATGCCTATCTTACTGTTATGTTTATCTTCTAGTGATACATGAAAAAATAGTTAAGATTTAATTGTAATATTGCCATGATTCAGGAAGACATTGCTCTGATTGTATCTTACAGACCTCACACCTATCCTGTATTTCTTCCTAAAAGACCATATGGAAATCCCTAACCAGACAGTGAAGGTGACAGAGTTCATCTTTCTTTCATTTACAAGATCCACGAGATTCCCGTTCCTACTCTCCATCATTTTCCTGCTCACCTATTTACTCATTATTTGTGTGAATATTTTAATGATTTTGGTAATAAAATGTGACACGCGGCTCCACACACCGATGTACTTTTTTGTTTTTAACTTGTCTTGTCTGGACATATGTTATACCACAACCATAGTCCCTCAGACTCTCTGCAACTTATTGAGCAGTAGACCCAGCATCGTATTTCTTAACTGTGCCACTCAGATGTTCTGTTGTGTGAATTTCGGAGCAGTGCAAATATTTATTGTCACAGCTATGGCATATGACCGCTATGTTGCTATAAGTAACCCTCTGCGGTATAAAACCGTCATGAGCTGGTCTGCATGTGCCATGCTTATAGCTATAGCATGGGCGCTTGCATTTATCATAGCCTTTGTCATGGTTTATTGTGTTTTCAGGCTTCCATTTTGCAGGACACCTGAAATTGGTCATTTCTATTGTGACATAGGACAGGTTTTGCTCTTGACTTGCACCGATGTACAAGGCCACAGGGCAGCTGAAGTTACCACATATCTTCTTGGGTTAGGATTATTTACCATCCCATTTCTACTTATCATAACATCCTACATGTATATAATCTCTGCCGTACTAAAAATCCGCACCACTGAAGGGCGGCGAAAAGCCTTCTCCACCTGTTCTTCCCACATTACTGTGGTGATGGTGGAGTATGGATGTCTTGGATTCATATACTTTCGGCCCAGTGCAGAAGACTCATTGGATAAGGACAAGATATTTGCAATGACCTTTATGTTTATGTCTCCTATATTAAATCCTGTCATCTACAGCATTAGAAACAAAGCAGTCAAAGAAGGATTAAAGAAATTAACTAAAAATAATGTGTTTTCATGAATGGTTGCTTTGAACTTTGTGCGATACTGTATGTCATCTGTTGTCTGGAAATTTTGTTATTATTTTAGATTTCTCCACACTGCTGCCTTCTCCATGAGGAGAGACAGCTGACTGACAGCCAGGAGAGTAACTACCATAGCGGCAGACCATGCAACTGTTATAGGGCCCAGGACAATAGGGGACCCAGTCTTAGTTTGGATCATCTCTTCTTCTACTGGAGGTGAAAACTTGGTCAGGACTCTACCCTCTAAAGAAACAGCTTTTAGCAAATGAGGCAGTGGAAAAAATGGCCCAAGCGTCATTAAAAGGGGTTTAGGTGGAAACTCTTTTGTCCTGGGCTATGGGGCTCTTACTTCTCTATGTACGCCACAAATGTTGCCTTGAACATAACATCAAATACATTTCAGTTCCCATTGACTGTATCCTGTGGCTTATAAGGATAAACTCGCTCTCCTCTCAGTGTGAAAAAACATAACTTGTGATGCACACTTAAAGGGGTTGTCTGGTTTCAGAAGAGAACCGAACAACACACATTTTCTGCCTGCAATAAAGAATAGATAGTTACTTGTCTGACAGATTCTGCACAGCTGGTTCTGAGATCTATTTACCCAGCTGCAGCAGTGAGGTCATGTTGACAACATGTGACCACTGCAGCCAACAGAGGAGTATGTCAAGTACCCAAAAAGTGTAAAAAAAAAGTTTTGAAAAAAAAATTAAGCGGAAAAAAATCTTTTTTTTCCCCCAGACATGTACATTAAAAAACACTCTACAGATGTGGCGATAGCAATCATGTAATGACCTTACAATAAAATTATTGTATTTTCTATCCTGTGTGGTGTATAAATAAAACATGTCCTGCAGGGCCTAATATGCATCCAAATGTGGCAGGCCTGGAAGCCATTTTAGGTCTTAGGTCATGGAAACCTGTTCCTAAACATGTGGTGGAGGGGCATTGGAGTGAGAGGGAGCCCTTCCTCTAACCGCTTAGATTCCACAGTCAGTATTGACCGCTGCATCTAAAGAGTTATATGACTGGATTAGGAGTAATCTCCCTTCCTGGCCTTTACAGCAGGATGCCGCTTATGCAGTACAGCTGGAACCCTCAAGTGATGACGTGGGCACAGCTCCTAAACTCACACTATCACTGTGGCATAATAATATGACAGTGAGCATTTTCTAACTTCACCCAACACTTACTATTTTGGGGCAGCAGAGAGCGAGCGTCTGAAAGGCTTCTTATCCCTGTATATGGTTGCCCTTTATAACCTAGCCAAGAAATGTAATAGTTTCTTAACAATATGTTACATGAAAAAATCTAAACTGTAAGCCAGGGAATTCATTCACATCTCCTGCTAATTCAGCTCCATATTCCTTAATACAGTGAAAAAAGTATTTTCCAAAATCCCAACCCAAAGATTAATATTTTATATACTTATTATAAAAATTAGTGCTGAGCGAATCAAAGCTGATGGGGTGGAATTTAATCCAAAATTTAGGAAAAATAGAATTTGCAATGAATCTGAATTTCCTCGCGCTTTGTGACAATGAATCAATTATAAAGTGAAAGTAAGAATCCCGGGAACAAGAGATCACCCATAATGCAGTGAAGCTAGCCAATCAGCAGCTAGCCTGACCATGTGCTGTCGCAGCCCTATAAAACCCTCATCCTGCCCAGTCTCTGCAATTTTAAGGTGAACTGAGTGCAGGGAGAGATGTGACAGATGCTAGGGACAGTGAGTAAAAAAGCCTTAAACTGTGAAATATTGGTTAGGGAGAGTTCATAGACAGTGTAGGGAGATCATAGAGAGACTTATTACGCACTATACGGAGAGTGCAGGGACTAATTGAACAGTGTCCCCCTTTATTAATAGATAAGCAATTATATTACACCTTGATTCTCTAATTGGGGTGAAAATGCTGTCTAATACTACTTCTATTGTGGCGTCTGCATTGTTTTATACATACATACAGTGGATATAAAAGGTTTACACACCCCTGTTAAAATGTGAGGTTTCTGTGCTGTAAAAAAATGAGACAAAGATAAATCATTTCAGAACTTTTTCCACTTTTATTGTGACCTATAAACTGTACAACTCAATTGAAAAACAAACTGAAATCTTTTGGGTGGACGGAAGAAAATAAAAAAAAACTAAAATAATGTGGTTGCATAGGTGTGCACACCCTCTTATAACTGGGGATGTAGCTGTGTTCAGAATTAAGCAATTACATTCAAAATCATGTTAAATAGGAGTCAGCATACACGTGCCATCATTTACAGTGCCTCTGATTAACCCCAAATAAAGTTCAGCTGCTCTAGTTGGTCTTTCCTGAAATTTTCTTAGTCGCATCCCACAGCAAAAGCCATGGTCCACAGAGAGCTTCCAAAGCATCAGAGGGATCTCATTGTTAAAAGGTATCAGTCAAGAGAAGGGTGCAAAAGAATTTCCAAGGCATTAGATATACCATGGAAGATAGTCATCATCAAGTGGAGAAAATATGGCACGACAGTGACATTACCAAGAACTGGACGTCCCTTCAAAATTGACACAGACTTCTGGGTTGTATTGTCGCATATCACTTGCTCGATCGGTATGAAGAGAAGGTGCATCTGAGGTTAATATATAAGAAATGTGCATTGAAACGCACAAGCGTGGAATACTGTGCACAGCGAGGTAAGAACTTACATTTCTGATATATTAACCTCAGATGCACCTTCTCTTCATACCGATCGAGCAAGTGATATGCGACAATACAACCCAGAAGTCTGTGTGATTACTCTAAACCAATTATAGAGCGACTACTGCAGCATTTACAACTGTTACATTTGTGGCATCTCCCCACAACAACCTAAAGGAGACTTTGTTACCTGTAGGATAACTACATTGGAGCGGCATCCCTATCTGTGTTGAGACAATCAAATCAACACAGAAGTAGTATTGGATGTATTGCATATAAACTTATTCTGCCACATATATTGCAACTGGATTTATTTATACCTTGTTACATTTATTGCAACTGGATCGGACTGATCAACTGATCACATGCGTCTGGGTACCAACATTTGACCAATTTTTTGGTATTAGTTCTAACTCCTTTTTATACTATTGCGTATTGCATATTTTTATATTTTTATAGTCTTGTGTACTGTATTATCCTGCTTTATACATTTTATTAGGATGCAGTTTATCAATTAATCACCATTTGAGACCAGACAATACTTTTAGCCACAATATTTGCTTATTCTTAAATTGTTTATCATTTTCTATTATTTTAATATTGTAAGAATTAAACCTGCATTTTATGGTTACCTATGTTAGGTGTGCTCGCTCTTACTTATCTCTTATATCACAATTTTTCCTAAGGGTGAGGGCAACCCTTACTTAGAGCTCAGAGCACCCTACTTAGTCAGTAAGTTGTGAGCCAACAACCACATTACATATTTTTTCTTTGATATGTTCTATTTTTTGACGTGTGATGGCCTTCAAAAAAATGTACATCACTTGTCCGTTTTTCACTGTCGTGTGCATGTAGCCTAAGGCCTCATGCACACGACCGTTGTGCGGCGGTTCCGTGCATTGGGGACCGCAATTTGCAGTCCCTAATGCACAGGCAACCTCCATGTGGCGGCCGGAACGGATCAAGACCCATTCAATGTGAATGGGTCCATGATACGTCCACACCGTAAAAAGTAGAACATGTTCTATTTTTTTGCGGTGCGGAGGCACGGACAGAAACACCACAGAAGCACTCCATAATGCTTCCGTGCGGTTTCGTTCCTCCGGTCCATCGCAGCTCCAGATTGGGGACCCATTCAAGCGAACGAGTCCGCATCCGTGATGTGGGCAGCACACAGCCAGTGCCCGCATATTGCGGACCCGCTGTTTGCGGGCCGCAATACGGCTGGGCAATGGCCATTTGCATGAGGCCTAAGGCTTCTACTACTGCTCCCAGGCAGCAGGTTAGTGTGCTGTGTGTGTGATTGCCACTTTCGCACACACAGAGGGAACTTAGTATTGTCTGAGGCTGTCTAGCTCCGCCCCTCACTCCCTCTCTCTGCTTTCTCTTAGAGAGACAGCACATACACTCAGGCGGCGCTGCTGCGGGCCCAGTCATTATAACTAAACGGTGCTGCACTCACAGGGCTGTGAATGGGCAGCAGACGATCATGTGACATTGTCAGTGGGCCCAACGGACGATCCTCTGGTGCTTTGGTGGGCCAGTACAACAATGGTTTTATTAATAATCTGGGTATCTTGAAGCAATTCAATGTATTAATGGTTAAGAATTAGGATGCTGGCAATAAGCCTATTGTCACGGACGTACCGAGACATACGAACGTCCCTGCGATGGTGGGTGATAAAAGATCTGTGAGACTGGCAACATGTGCTTTGATCTGACAGGTTTCCTTGTGGATCAATAGGTGTCTGCATTGTTTCTGATACTGTCCACACCTCTAACCTCCAGGTGTTGCTATTGTGGTCATTTAACTTTCCTTATTTATAGTTGCTTCTCCCCCAATGCTGTGCGGTTTATAGCTTCAGTGGTATCTGTGGTCTGCTGGTGTTTGGTTCTCGGTTGAGTTCCTGTTGCTGCCATAACTACTGGAAAGTTAAGAGTTTCCTTTCCCTTTTGCATTTTGTTTCGGTTTATCTGTGTGTTGTTTTTCCCCTGCCCTTTGTTGTCAGCCTGAGGGAGACTCCTGTTCGTCCTTCCCTTCTGGATGAACAGGTAATCTCAGTCCTGTCACTATCCCAGGGTCTTATAGGGTGAGTTAGGACTCTAGGTACTCCTGTGTATGAACTAACCTACCTTTGGGGTTTGTTCATACTGTCAGCCAGTCAGGACTGTAAGTAGAGATTTGATTAGGAGGTGTCCTCCTTTCTTTCCTAGCTTTCAGGTCTTGTTCCTTGTTCCCTCTCCTTCTTGTCCGATGTGGTGTCTCCCTCCCACATATAGGCGTGACACCTATGAACTATAGAAACTATAGAAACAAAGGTGGCTTGGTGTTCATACAGAAAATTATGAGTTGGTGGCAGTTTTACGTAATGAGAAACAGTGACCAGTCCCGCATTCACTTTCTATGCTTTTTGTGATTAAACTCTAAAATCCACCCACCTACTGTATATTTCCATATTATCTCTCTATAGTGTCCCGTGTAATAGGGTTGTGCCTGCAGTTGTTTTTGTCAGACACAGCTACAACACATCCTATCACATCTACGATTGAGAAAAAACTGGGGTTTCTTCCTTCTGATTAGAAGGACCTGTCTGTATACTGTTCTTAATTGGCTTATCAGGCTGTCTGTTAGCCTCTGAGACAATCAGGGCAAGCCCTCTCCCCCACTTCCTCTCAGTGTCATGTGATCCTTCATCTATCTCCTTCCTGTTTTCCCTGCCAATTTTCACAGTAAAATGGCACTGGGCACAGTTTTTGCAAAAATCTTCAGAAGCAAATGGTAAAAGCTTTGGATTTGTTTGATGGATTAATTTTTGTGATAATCAGAATTAATCTGAATTGATTCGCTCAGTTCTCACTTATGTGTAAAGTGTAACAATCTTCACAGCAGGGAGGAAAGAAATGGCAAATATTCTTGTAAGATACCGTAAGTAACTTTTTATTATAAAATGGTTAAACTTTATTTACATGAGACAGTCTACACAACTGCTCTGACTGGTCCCGACTCCCAACATTACAAAATCAGATACACATCTGCTAATAAACCTTTAAAAGCATGACAACCGTCAGTGGCAATAATGCTTCCTTTTAAGAAGTACCAATTACACTTTGGCTTTTCTGCTGCTTCTATAGTGTCGGCTTCATGTGAGGTAACTAAAATGGATCTTTTGTTTGCACTTCTTGCACATCTTTATCTCATTTCCATTCTAAAGTTTGTCACTTTGAAATGCAGGATTGGAGTACGCATTGGAATCTTCATCGGCCATTGTGCTCTTTGCATAAATTGTAGATCCAATGGGTGGCCACTGTTTGTTCTCTTCTAAAACTGCCCTTAATTTCTTATAATTGCTACTAGGTTTTAACTTGAGACATCTCTTCAACGCCAACCATAGAGCTCTGTTGTCTAGAATGAATTCCTGAAGAAAGCGTTAAAAAAAATAATAGTAATTTACTTTTTTATAGCAGTAGCTTATTTCAGCTACTTACAGTAAATATCAAAAGTACAATCAGACCGAATGACTTCTAATTTGAAATTCCCTTGTAATTTGTACTATGCCTTTTTTTTTTTTACTTTTTAGTGTTTTCTATTTATATATGAAAATCAATTGCAATAAATTACTATGGCTGTTTAAAGTGGTTGCGCAATACAGGGCTTTTTGTTAACATTTTTACACTGCTAGACGGAGGCCTAGCAGTGTTCCCGGTGACATCTTACAGGCTAGGGAAGCACTAAAGCCCGCCCATTAGTGCCATTGATGTCGCCAGGCTCACTGCTAGGCATAAGAATCTGCATAACAGGGACCCGCTATGTCCCTGTGATTAAGCGCCTGGCAAGGGAGAACATCGGAGCATGAAATCTTCCAATGCTCATGTCAGAGAGGATGAGTGGGGGAAGACGGGGATATGTCTGGGTTCACAGCCCTTTAAGGCATTCATTTATCACAGTAAGGCGAAGTTCACATCACCGTTTAGTTTTCAATTCTTCTGATCCAGTTGAAGAGCAGAAAAGAAAAAAAAAAAAACTGGTCCTTTATTTTGAACATCTGTTACTTATTTTGCATCCATTTTAGCCTTTCTGTCTGAAATCCGTTATTTTTGACAGGAGTAAAAGTACTCCATGAAAGACTTTTCCCCCATCAAAAATAATGGATCTCAGACAGAAATGGCTAAAATGAATGCAAAGTAAACGCGACGGATGCTCAAAATTAAGGACCCTTTTTTTCTGTTCTTACTGATCAGAAGAACAGAGAACTAAACAATGATGCAAACCTAGTCTTACTTACTGTTTGTATGATTCATACAAGAGAGAAAAACAGGCCTACTGTCTCCCAAACTATCTTCTCTCCTTCATCTTGTGCTCCTTTACTCGGGCGTAGCAAGGTGGGGGGTGACTGGGCAAGTGCCCCTGCTGCAGTTTGTTTCCATAGTGAAGCAGGCAGCCGTCAGCTTCCTGTTTTAAAGTTCTGCCGGCGCTCCCCCCTCAGGCCCGCACATTGAGCTGCTGTGGGAGCAGCGCTGAAAGTCCAGGAATTGGCCTCCTGCACAGCCAGCAGCACGATGCCTGTGTGGGAGCATGTCCTGCTGCTGGACAATCATCAGGGAAGCAGGTAACTATTTGTGTTTTTTATTTTATTTCATGTAGCTGGAGTGGGCACTGGGGGCCACAAGGAGGAAATAACTCTGTGAGGGTTCACAAAAGTGAGCATAACTACATTGAGGGCGCACATATCTGACTTTAACTACAGTGAGGGGGCAGTGGTCACATATCTGGCCATAACTACAGTGAGAGGGCACATATCTGGGCATAACTACAGTGAGGGGGAACATATCTGGGAATAACTACTGTGAGGGGGCACAAAAGTGGGCATAACTATTCTGAGGGGGGTACAAACTGGGCATACCTACTGTGAGAGGCACAAAGGTGGACATAACTACTGTGAGGGGGCACAAAGATGGGCATATCTACTGTGAAGGGGCACAAAGATAAGCATAACTACTGTAACATGCACAAAAGTGGGCATAACTACAGTAAGGGGCCACAAGGAGGACATCACTATTGTGAAGGGGCACAAACGTGAGCATAACTACTGGGAATGGGCACAGAGGTGGACATAACGACTGTGACGGGAACAAACGTGGGCATAACTACAGTGAGGGGGCACATTGTGGGCATTTATGCTGTAAAGGAGGCACAATGTGGTCATAATTACTGTGAGGGAGCACAATGTGTGCATTAGTACTGTGTGGTAGCACTAAGGGGAAATGCCCTAGTTTACCCCGTTATACATTGGTGTGGCTCGGTCTTACAGGGCAGCACAGTGCCCCCTGCTAGGTATTTACCAGGTACAGTCACCATCCCTTCCTCATGTGATTATTCTTTTTGCTTTATCACCACAGTGACCATGTTCCGGATACAGCGGACATCACGACGACGCCAGCAACACCCTGGATGAGGTAGGGTCAGTTGGGTCTTTCTTTTATTGCAAGGAGTATTGGTACTGCCATGTACCCTATTATAGATTTTATAAGGTCGGGCTAGGTGAGTTTAGTTATGCACTGAATGGAGTTATAGGAGTGGCTTAGTGTAAAAAAATTTTTTAACCCCTCTTTAAGTAAATTTGAATGGCACGCCGGGGGAGGGGGGGGGGTTACATATCTGAATCATTGTCTTGGGTGCAGGAAAGTCTAGCTACACCTCTGCCTTTATTCTCCATCTTGCCCCCATTTTTACCCTTGTATGTATTGAATAATAGTTACTTGTTGTAATTCTTTGTGTTTTTTCAAGACTATTTATATTGTTTTATATCTATACATGATATTGTCAATTCATTCATATTCATCACCTGAATGTTCATGTTGATAAGCACATCTAAAAAATATTATTGTATTACATATTGATTGGCAAAATTTTATGGCCATTAACTTAAAAAAATCATCATATCATATATATATTATTATGTATTTAGAATGATACTGACCTCTACCGTAAATGAGACAACAAGACATATAATGAGCATTACTAACATGTGGATCCTCCAGCTTGTGGGTGTGCAGACAAGCTGTAAAAGGAAATCACACAAACATTTATAATATGCAGATGATGAAAGGCTTTATAACGATCAGAAGGAATATATTATAGTAAAACAATAAGTGCTTATGTTGTTATAAAAGTGCTTACCTCCAAAACAACATACATGTTCTTGAAGTTGGCAAATATGAAGAACAAGGTAAGCGTAAACTCTACTATTAGCGTTGCCACAAAAATATCTAAAAAAAAAAAAAAAAAGGATTTCGTTACCTAGCCACTTAAGACCAAAGCTAACCTGAACACTCTTTAAAGATTAACAGATTAAAATAATAATGTACAAAAGCTGCTGTAATCCTCTTATATTAATTTTTGTACTGTATATTCACTCACAATTAGTATACAGTGGTTGTCGGAAGGGTTTCCCCTTAGAGAACACAAAGGCCAAGATCACAAAATGTACAGCAGTGAGCAGCCACAGTGTAGAGTTCTCAAAGCTTGGGTAGTTAATCTTTGATGTCCTCGGGAATGGTTCGTGGGTATGATTCAGGCTCAATCTTCCTGGCTCACAGGCACTAGTAGTAATATAAGAATATAAGTAAAAGTCAGTTTCTAATTCTTAGATATAGATACAGTATGCAAAGTTAAAGGGGTATTCCGGTAGTTTCAAGTTATTTCCTATCCACAGGATACGGGATAACTATTAGATTGGAGGAAGTCCTATCACTGGAATCCTCAATAATCAGAAGAACAATGCCCTATTTACAAGGGGAACAGTAATGCCCTAATTTCAGTTTATTCATACATTTCCAGAAGGAAAAACAGACAGAGAGAAACACAATGTCGGGTTATAAGAAAAGATTCTGCAGGATTATAATTTCATGGTGAATACACATAATTACTGAAACAGAAATGTCAGCAGAAGTGACAGCTCATTTTAACTGAATATGGTAATAATTTAAAAAACCACTTGCCCTTTATCTAAGATTGCATTTTCCAGCAGCAGAAAGCTTTCGGTAACCAGCAATTCCACATATTTACCTGGAAAGATCAGTGTTGCTGTACCATGGCTGCTGCTGGACTACGATGAATCCATATGTCTGCATAGCTATTGTGAACAGCACATTGAATACCACAGAAAACAGCATAGATGGAGAAAGCAGTTGTCCTGGTGGTCTGTATGGTGCAAGTTTATGATAGGCAGGTGTCGAACTCACTGCAGAAAATGTACAAGATCACAGGAAGAACCTTTATGTCTATTCTGTTTGCATTATCATAAATTATCATACATAATTTCCTAGTGCATAATGCATTAATAGCCAGTAGGTCTAAAGTTTTAATAAAGTCAATGATGACTCAAAAAGGCAAATTAAATTCAGCATCCTTAAAGGGAAACTGTCATCAACTTTATGCTGCCCATACTAATGGCAGCATAAAGGAAAGACAGGTGAGTTGATTTCAGCGGTCTGTTATTTAAAAGTAAATGGTTGTCGAGAACCAACATCACAATCATTGCAGACTGGGCCTGGAAAAGAGTGCCGGCCACCTGAGAAGAGTCCTGGTTATTCATGAATCCCTTGTCTCCTGACCACCTGCTGATGACTGACAGTCTTCTACCTAGTTTTCTCCCTTTCTCTCTCTAGGAGAGAACTGCCAATCATCAGCAGATGGGCGGGAGAGCAGGAGATTATGAATAACTATGACTCTTCTCAAATAGATTTGACTCTTTTCAAGACCTGGGCTGCAATGATTAGGATGCTGGTTCTCACTACTTACTTTTAGCTCATCATGAGTGACACACTGCTGAAATCAGAATTTCTGTCAGTATTTTATGCTGCACTCAGTGAGGTCAGCATAAAGTTGATGACAGGTTCCCTTTAAAGGGTTTGTCCATTTTATTTTATTTTTATTCCCCTCTACCCAGTCAAGCCTGTGAAGAGATCTATACCTAACCGCTCTGTTCCGGTTCCATAGATCCCATACTATCTTCATCAGTCTTCCAGTCCCTACCTGTCAATTTCTGCATGGACAGGGCCATGATTATTGCTGCAAGCAAGTATTGGCTTCAGCAGTCGCATGTCCCTAAGTGGTAACACAAGGTCAGTCATTGGCTGCAGAAGTCCCTGCTCCATTCCAGGTTTGTGGTTTCTGGATTGTCTACACTGGGCCTCCAGTCTCCGTCTATTAACTTTCACGTAGATGGGGGTTGGAGGTCAAATGTAGACAGCCCAGATGGCACAAAGCTGGAATGGAGCAGGTTAGTATAGATTTCTTCACAGGTCCTACAGGGCACAGGGGTTTAAAAAAAAAAAAAGTAGACTTTAAAGTCTACTTCTTATTAGTCATTGCCACTGGCATGTTTATAGGGGACCTGCCCTACCAAGGAATCTTGACTTTCAGTAGAATACAAAAAGGATACAAATATACGGTATTAAGTAGCTCTAACTAGATCAAGCAAGTGACGATCCATCAATGTCTAATTAAATACAGCCAAGCTGTGTATACAGAACCTCTACTTGGAAACTCTTACATGCTATAGTACTACAGTATAAAAAAAATCATGTTCATAAAAGTGAAGTTATATAGGTCTTCCATGTTACAAGTCTGTCCACCTCCCAGTTTGTACAGAGCTATATTGTCCAGCAGGTTATCAGATAATGTTAAAATCCACTTACAATCTTCAGCTAAATTCCCATGTGTTACATTTGCTGAAGATTGTGCTATGAAGTTAGAACCGATTTCAATCCTGCTTCATTGGAAGTGGTCAAATGTGTGTTAAAAATCCATAATAAATCCGCAACAGGAGCATGCAACAAATTAAAAAAATCACTGCATGCTCATTTTTATGCAAAGAAAGCCTCCACAGCATGTGGATGGGATGTGTAAAATCTTAGAGCCTTGCCTTGTGCTATAATTTGCTGCAGATTTTACTTGTGCAAACCCACCAGTAAAATCTGCAGCAGATCCAACATGTGCATCTTAATATGGCCACGGCCATGAGGCCTAGGAATAATAATGACCCAAATGTGAAAAGCGTATTATTTTAAATATATTTAGTAACTATTAAGTCTAAATTTGAAGGGACCTTGAGATTTGATGAGTAAATGTAAAATGCCCCCTAATATTTAACACAGTTCATAATTCTTTATTTAATATCAGAACAAAATATTTTCATACCTTGTGCTATGTACTGTATATAACAAGACATTGAAAGATGTACGGTACTTACTTGTTAAGAAAATGACAAACATGATTGCAAAGTCATGAATGAGAAACTGATTATTTCCAAAGATGTTTAGTTGCTGGAAGACACAAATGAACAATTTGTTGACATGATGCTTGGATATATTTAGACATCTTAAAGGGAACCTGTCATCAACTTTATGCGGACCTCACTGAGGGCAGCATAAAATAGTGACAGATGCACTGATTTCAGCGGTGTGTCACTCATCAGCTAAAAGTAAGAGGTTGCTGAGAACCAGCGTCATAATCATTACAGCCCAGGCCTTGAAAAGAGTCAAGTCTACCTGAGAAGAGTAATGGTTATCCATAATCTCCTGCTCTCCTGCCCATCTGCTGATGACTGGCAGTTCTCTCCTAGAGAGAAAGGGAGAAAACTAGGTAGAAGCCTGTCAGTCATCAGCAGGTGGGCAGGAGAGCAAGAATTCATGAATAACCAGGACTCTTCTCAGGTGGCCGGGACTCTTTTCCAGGCCCAGTCTGCAATGATTGTGATTTTGGTTCTCGGCAACCACTTACTTTTAACTTAAGACCACTGAAATCAACTCACTTGTCTCTACTTTATGCTAACATTAGTATGGGCAGCATAAAGTTGACAACAGGCTCCCTTTAATAATTATTTACTAGTATTAAAATGTTATTCCTTATTTGACATTTGAATATTCATTAAAACAATGTGAATGGTGTAGAAACAATTAAAATAGTTTAAACAATTACCCAGTAGAGGATTAAAGTGTTGATATATTCAATTAATCCAAACATAGACATGTATTTAAACATGCAGAAAGAAGTGACAAGAGCTGCCCGTCCTTCCCTGAAAAATGAAAAGAATAAGGTTAGGTTCTGCATCTTTTTCAAAGTTGTAGATTTTTATTTTGTTCACAGTTAGAAAAAAAAGGTACATTTAAAACATGATGCAAAAGGAAAGTATTGTGGTATCTCAAAAGCACAGAAGTATAAGGCTACAGCCACACTCACAGTTTTTTTTATGCGTTTTTAAAGTCAAAATCAGGAATGGATTATAAAAGAGAGAGAAAATATTAAATACTACTTCTCTTGTTTTAATATACTCCTGGTTTTGACTTTAAAAATGGGAAAAAAAAAACTCAACATGTGGCCGTACCCTTAGGCCCCTTTGACACGAGCGAGTTTTCCGCTCTGGTGCAATGCGTGATGTGAACGCATAGCACCCGCACTGAATCCTGACCCATTTATTTCAATGGGTCTGTGTACTGTACATGACCCATTAAAATGAATGGGTCAGGATTCAGTGCGGGTACTATGTGTTCACTTCACGCATCCCAACCGCGCGAAAAACTAGCTCGTGTCAAAGGGGCCCAACACTGAGCAGAGACAATCAATGATGAGGCTAATTAGATTAACACCTTAATAAAACTGTAATAAACTGTAAAAATAACCATAATTAGTATCTCTGCATCTGAAAATGCCTAAACTATTAAATGATAAAATATGTATCTTGTGTGGTGAAAGATATAATGGAAAAAAGGCTAATTTGTATTTTTTTGGTTCACGTCATGCTCCTGCCCCTACCCCCCAAAAAAGTTTACTCAAAAGGGATCTAATATATACCTCAAATTGGTATCCTTTAAAAAGTACATCTCTTCCCACATAAAAAGTATTTAATTTTAATTTTACTCATTTCATGTTCTATAGGATAAAACAAACTACTTGAAATATGACATTCATGATTGTATTATAAAGTAACAAAATAAACATGTTTTTATGTATAGTTATATTTTCTAGTTACATAATGAATATAGTTGAAAAAAGACATGCCTATTATTGATGGAAGCTCTCAATAAAACTGCAAAATAAGGCAGTTCTAGGAGGATTACTTATAAATGAGTTTGCTTACTTGAGTAATTCTGGCACACATTTAATATTGGTGACGTGAGAGTTAAACGGAGCAGCCACTGAGGCCTCTGCCACTGACAATGAAATTCCAGCGTTGGCCATTTTCAGAGCCTAGAAGAACAGCATAATAGTGATTATAGTTCCTACGGTATATTGGACTATTGTTACTATTGTTAAACTGGTGTGCACTTACTGCACAATCATTAGCGCCATCTCCGCACATCCCTACATAGTAGCTGGAAAACACAGAAGATTGTCATTTTATTTTCACAGGCAAAAACTGAAAGAAAACGAGCCAGCTATGAATATTATATATTTAAAACACTTGATACAGTAAATGAGAAGTTTAAACTTCTAGGAATAGCTGTCAATACAGATGATTAATCACTGCGTTCTTATTCCTAAGAACTTATTCCTAAGAACTTGCAGGTCCTTGGAGAGGAGCTGCAGCTTCTTTACTTTTACCGTAGCATATGCTGGATATCATTGAACACATGTACTGTAAATTTTTAAAGGCCATCTGTCAGCAGATTTGTCCCTATGACACTGGCTGGCCTGTTACATGTGCGCTTGACAGCTCAAGGCATCTGTGTTGGTCCCATGTTCATATGTGCCCACATTGCTGAGAAAAATTATATTTAATTTATGCATATGAACCTCTAGTAGTAATGTTGCTTTTAAACCTAGAGGCTCTCTTTGGCCTCATCCATTTTATCCGAGCAGTATATCAGTAAAGTGGAACAAGTACTTCATAAATATAATTTCTACTACAAAGCTGGCTGCCTGTAGCCACCACTAGAGGGAGCACAGTGCATAGGAACTTACACAGTTACTGTAATCATCTGTTTGCATTAAGCTCCACCTAGTGGTGGCTGCATGCGGTATTTTTACATCAGGATGAGATATGAGAAAGAGTTCAGCACTGGGCCCCCTCCCCCATGACCCCATAGCCTTCTTCTTCTAAATGTTCCTTTATTTCTTCTGTTTATTGGATCTCATATACACTCATATGCCAAGTCCCTAAAGGGGCATGCAGTATTCAACTACGGTAGCGCATAATGGTTCTGTATAATTTTTCTATACATAACACTTACTCAAGCTTTCGAAATTCATCTATAATTCCCGATTTCTGCCCAGGAGACATTCTTGCAAAAACTGTGCCATTCATTAATATCTGTGGAAAAAATAAAAACAATGATGTTCACCTAAAAATAGCAATGTACAGGTATGTCCTTCCTTACCCTTCCTATTGGATCAACATACCTGTGTGTGGTGTCAAATGACCAACTTTTTCGAATAACATGATTTTGCAATAATCTGTCCCATGATGCCTATCATATGTGTGTCTATGTGTGGCCACCCAGTGGTTTCGATGTAATTTGCTGGCTATTGAGGGATTTGCTTGTATGTCAAAATATTCTATTGCATTTGTTTCTAGAGCAATTGAAGTCCCTAAAGGGGTTATGACATGATTAATGTAAAAAATGAAAATCAGACATCATATAGTACATGACAATCTCTTTATAACAAAGCTAGAACCAGCCCTGTACATCCCATGGATCCAGAGATCTCCCCATTCATTGCTTTGCTAGATTTATATTCAGCTGGCAGCTCAAAGGGGTGTCTTTTCTGCTGCGGGAAGGATAAAACTGAAGGCTGAAACTGAGCATGTGCGGCCATCTCAGGGAGCCGGACAAAGAAATAAGAAAAAGAACAAACAGCAGGTGGCGCTACACTGATACATTTTATTGAATAACGCAGTGGTTATACAAAATTTTTAATTAGCTGCAATTACAAAAGTATTCAGATCCAGATGCTGGTTTGAAAACTTTAGAATAGTTTTCGTACGACAACCCCAAGCTAAGATAAAGATGGATACATATATCCAGAGCATAAAGGAATGTTCATGGACTCTGAGTTACCAATTCTATTACTTGAGACTATAAATATCCTATATGTATAGTCCTGTAGGGAACAATAAAGAACTCCTCTAGGTATTTATTGTATATTTGACCTTGATCATGAACATGAAATTGAAGCAGCAGGTTCCCCATAATTATGACTAGAGATGAGCAAAGTATTAAAAAATTCGATTTGGCTGCCTCACCAAATTTTACCAAAATATTTGCTTTTTGACTAATTACTTTGTCAGGAAAAGCATTTCTTTATAAGTAGTGGGTGCAATGACAGGCATAGCACCGCTCCCCATTATTGTACGACTCAGATGCCGCGTTCATAGCTGATTGCAGCATCTAACTGAAATGAAAGTGTAAAATAAAAATAAAAATTTAAATCATACTCACCTCATCCATTTGCTCGCGCCGCCATCTTGATTAAATATCTAGCATGAAATCCACGGGCTTTCGTGCGAGATCTTCAATCAAGATTGTCTAAGCCACCGTAGCGAGCAAATGAGTATGATTTTTGTTGTTGTTGTTTTTTACACTATTTCAGATAAAATCCATTTGCTCCGAAAAAGCACGAAGAAATTCGGCTTTGCAGCAAATTGAATTTTCCCTGAAAATTCGGATCTTCGCTCAACACTAATTATGACCTTACACAATTATTCTGGAATGTTCAAATTCTTTGTTTAATTGCTATAATGATGACATTTCTACAGTGCATACACATCTTATTTTGATAATGTGCATTGTGCACAAAAATAATTATGTTTACACCTAATGAAGTTGTATATAGACCACAAACACAGAGTAAACATATAGTAGGTAATTCCTCCTGGACTAGAGTCTGTGTACAATGAAAGGGCCAGCGCAATGAAAGCCTATCATATTTCAGTAGTTGTCAAGCAGACAAGATCTTCGCTAAACAATGTATATGCTTTGAAAAGGCTGCGATTTTTGCATTTGACACGTACCTTTGGTAACAAGTCGGTAAAGTGTTTCTCCAAATTTTCATATGTCTTCCCACTCAGTGAAAAATGATAATCACTAATTTTGTCATCCGAATCATCTTCAAAATCGATGGATATTTCCTGGTAAAGCACATCATTTTTTATTTTTACAATTAGATAAATTACTTGTCGAAGTTAAAACATCACAGTTAACACTAGATAGATAGATAATAGATAGATAGATAGATAGATAGATAGATAGATAGATAATAGATAGATAGATAGATAGATAGATAGATAGATAGATAGATAGATAGATTTTTTTATATATCACGAATGTGTTGTAGAACCACTTACATGAGAACAGAGTGTTTTGAGTCGTCTATGGCATATACCATTTTTTGAATACTGGTAAACATAACAAAAAATTAACCATACCTGTAATAATTTATCACTTTTTCCACTCTGTGGATATTCCAGAAGATTCCAGGTGACCGAAGCTGGGGAACTGCCATTAGGAGCTTGTGCTTCCACCAAAATAACTTTGCTGCCCTCAGGAATCATTCCACAGTTCTTTGCAACTGTAGTTGCTGTTTGTATGTTATCACCTATATAAAGATATTTAGCATTTAAGTACATTATGTACCATTGAAAACACATGCACAACCTTACAGGGGTCATGCTATTTATTACAAGCACACTGAACTTCTGCAATTCAGCAAAAATAAAAAACTGGAATGTAATTGTGATTAATAGGGATGAGCGAAGCTGGGAAGTTCAGGTTCCCTGGGTTTGGCTAAACTTCAGGTCAAAGAATTCCATTATTTTCCGATATAACCATGTTATAACTAATAATAAAGTAATTCAAAAATCACCCAAACACTGAACCCTGACTTCAGTTCGGATTTGCTCATCCCTAGTGATTAAAAATAATAATGTCTATCTTTGGATCCAATTTTGTCTTTTTAAGAGGTTTCTCCCAAAGAAAGAGAACCATCTTACTAGTGCCATCTTTCAAAACTGGCTGCATATGAGACAAAGTCTGACTTTTTAACAAGCCTTTGGACACCACAAGGAAAAATAGCCAAGCCAAAGGCTTGTAAAAAAAATTGAAAATACGGTTTTTGGGCGCCTAGAGTGGGAATAGGGGTGAGTATTGACATCCAACTTACTGGTCTGGAGACTGCAGCAAATGTTTTGTACATGTAGTATGGTACTTAATAGGGCTTTCCTGAAAAGGCAGATTCCCTGAACTTAGGCCCCATTCACACAACCATATTTTTCATCCGCATCTGAACTTTTCACGGATTCGATGGGGACCTATTGATTTCAACGGGCCACAAAAAATGCAGACAGTGCAGTGTGCAAGATGCAAGAAGAAAGACGAACGGCACTCACCAACAATCCTTGCAGCTTTATTTGAAGATAAACACAAGATGGACGCGGGCACAGCACAGTCAGAAGGCTACAGCCGTTTCGCCCTCCCTGCGCCTTCCTCAGGCCTGCCTGACTGTGCTGTGCCCGCATCCATCTTGTTTTTATCTTCAAATAAATCTGCAAAGATTGTTGGTGAGTGCTGTTCGTCTTTCTTCTTGCATCTTGGATTAAAGTCTGTGTACTTATTACATACTGAGCACCACCAGACGTCACAAGTGTACGATGCAGTGTCCGCGTACTTGGATCTAGTCACACCACGCAGTGCCAACTACAACTTTCTTCACTCTATACATTGAAGTGCATGGTGTGCTGTCAACATCAGTGTGTCCGTTCCACAGTCCAGCAAAAAAGATAGAACATGCCCTATACTTGTCTGTTTTGCATACATGAATAGGCATTGTTATAATGGGTCCACAAAAAAAAATGGATGTAACACTGATGTTATCCATATTTTGGCAGACTGCTAAATACATATGGTCATGTGAATGCACCCGAAGGTGGAGGTTTGACTAATCAGTATGAAAAATCCCAGGTAGTTAGTCTATCCACTGAATGCTTGTATAAATTGTTACCAAAGAGCTTGGTAACAGCATAATCTTAAACGGGTTGTTCCATGAAAAATATTCTGCAGTTTTCAAACCAGCACCTGGATCTGAATATTTTTGTAATTGCATGTAATTAAAAATTTTGTATAGCCATTGAGTTATTCAATAAAACATATCTGCGTAGCACCACCTGCTGTATGTACTTTTTTGTATTTGTTTGTCCTGCTCACTGAGATGGTCGCACGTGCTCAGTTTAACCCTTCAACTGCCTCCTGAACTGTGATAGGGAGAGCATGGGCATGCCCCTTAGCTTCAGCAGAACAGACACTCCCCTTGAGCTCTAGCAGAGCAGATCAATTGATGTAGAGATCTCTGGATCCTGTGAGGTACAGGACTGGTTCTAGTTTTATTTTGTTCTGTCATGTACTATATGATGTCAGATTTTTATTTTTTAGACTATTCACGGGATAACCCCTTTAAAGGGATTTTGCAGGGTTAGAATAGGCTTGTTTCTTTCAAATACAGCCCCGCATCTGTCTATATGTTGGGTGTGGTCTTACAGCTCAGCTCCATTCACTTCAATGGAGCTGAGCTGCAATACCTGGCACAATCCATGGACATGTGTGGGGCCATTATAGGAAGAAAGCAGACATGTTTTGCTAATTCTTTTAAATAGGTCAAGTTTTCAAAACTATACTAATGGTTTCAGAATTGTACTGTGGAAAAATCTAGGCAGTGTATACAATACAGTTGTTCTATGTTCCCGCATAATTTTATGTAGGTTTTAATTATACATGCAGCTTGACTATTGCATTTTAATGAAAGTATTCTATTTCACCTGTAATCATAACAGTCCTGATTTTGGCAGCATTCAGTTCCTCCAGGACAGGCTTAGTCTCTGGTTTGAGACGATTTTCCAGTATGAGCAAACCAAGGAACTCCAAGTTGCTTTCAACTTCATCCCTTGAAAGAGACAGAAAGACTTTCTCACTCTCAGTTTATAGTATTTGAGCTACACATGAGCTGGTTTGATACCAAGAGCAAAATTAGTCTGCACCTCCTAAAGCTATATCTGCAATGCAGAAGCAAACAAATATAAAATATGCAAAACATTTTGCTGTAATTATAAATGAGATTCTTAGCGCACAAATTGATCAGATAGTGTGAGCCCACCTGCTATGGCAATGTGTCCTCAGGCCCTTATCCATTGTAAACAAGGTTGACAAAACTATTCCTAACATCTCTCCACCAGTAAAGAACGCTTACCTCTTGACAGGGACATAGATAGCTAGGGTGGAGGTGGAGTGACGGCCCTGGGGGACATTCACAAGGTGGGGCCCACCAGAGGAAGAATGGCGATCCCCAAGTGGGCTCCACTTTCAACTGTATTGGCGTCCGCAACTCTGTGGTGGAGCAGGGAACAATGTTCTCCCTGCCCGACTATTTGCCATCTTGTAGGCCACACTCAACTTTAGGCCTGTGGCCTACAATACACCAGGGCAAAGCAAGGATATAAGTATCCCAGCACAAGTGCCTCAATGACATCTCTACATCATGCCACCTGCACCAGGATGTTGACTGATCAGTAAGGTGAGTAAAAGGCAATTAGGGACATTATTACTATTTAAGGGGCACTAAGAAAGATTATTACCATTTAAGGAGGCACCAAGGAGCACTATTACTATTTAAGAGTGCTCTCAGAGGCATTATCACTGTTGAAAGGGGTACTTAAGGGCATTACTGCTATATAAGGGGACCCGAAGGGGCATTATTACCTTGTACGGAGCACAAGAGGGGCATTATTACTATATACAGCAATATGACTGTGTGGGGTAAACAATCTGACACTTTTACTATCCATTGTAACAATTTGGCACTGTTATATTTGGGGGCACTGTCTATGTGGCACTATTTTTGGTCTGGAGGGGTAATTATACTTATGACACTACTAATGAAGTACAGTATACGGGGGCACCATGCCACATCGCTGGTACAGTAATAGGGGCAGCAACAGTTACAGAATTTGGGGAATCTGTAGTATAGAGAATATGTATAGCTTAGGGTAAGCTAGGGTGGAAGTTGGAAAAGTGAGGTGCCAAAGAAAGTCATCTTGGTGGTCCAGGCCGAATGGAAGAGATAAGTGAATAAATCCAATTCGAGAACATGTGTGTCAACTATAGGTCACTGGATATAACTACAATGTAATCACTTATGTATGTTGTGCAGAGTGCCTGTGTAACATAAATATGTATCGCTATTTGTTCACTGTATGGGGGTAATATTGGTCTTTGTATAGTGGTTATATTCATCTTTGTATGCATGTATTTTCAGTAATAGTATAGTATTATTTTTCAGTCACTAAGTAGTGGTATTGGTAGTGGTCCTGGGTTGGTGTTATCTGGGTTGGGCGCTTACTCAGGCCTCAGCTGTGTTTTGACACTGTGTGCTTAACCCCTAGCTATGCCTCTGCCTCTCGATGTTCCTACTGCTGCTGCACTGGTGTCTTCTGGCCTCAGGCTCAGGTCTCTCTGCAACCACTTCACCCTCTCCACTTTGATTGACAGGACCAGACAGTGAAAATGTCATCATGCCTGGCTCTGTCAATCAAAGTGGGTAAGGTGCACCAGTTGCAGCGACAGCAGAGACTCTAGTGTAATGGCAACGTCCCCGTTGCTCCTAGAGCCTCATTTGCATATATTAAAACATAATTTTCTCAGCAATGCGTGCACATATGTACATGGGACCAACACAGATGCCTTCAGCTGCCAAGTGCACATGTAATAGGTGAGCCGGTGTCATAGGTACAAATCTGCTGACAGATGTTCCTTAAAGGTAATCTGTCACCCTGATTTTGGACTATTATCTACAGTATACCATGAGTAGTACTGCAGATATGGAGTATTTCAGTATAGCTTTGAGTGCTGACAGACGGGGAAAGGGAGGCAGTATAAAAATAAAAATTTGTGATCTGGACTACATATCTGCAGCACTACTCATGTATTGCTGTAGATAATAGTCCAAAATTGAGGTGACAGATTTCTTTTAAGTACAAATATACAAATGATTACAGGGAAAGAAGACCAGGGCAGCTTCCTAACTCTTCCCAGTTCTATGAACCATCTGTTATTTTAACAACTCATTTGAGAGAACTGGGGGTAAATTTGTTAAACCCAATCCATTCCCCACTGCTGATTTAAAGCTCTGTTCATATCTGCAATGTGGATTCGGTTTAACATGAAAAACTACAGAGGTCTTCCAGATCCTTTGCACAATAGTCCAACAGACCATCTGACTTATGATGGTGCCTACTTTGTTTTGATGAGTAAAACAGCATGTCAAGCACCACTATTTTTCAGATCAAAAACATGCAATCTGTGACACTCTTCCCCCCAATAAGTTAGTTGGGGTTCGTCGTACATCATGTATAGGCAAGGGCAATGTGGCTTTCATTATAAATGGCTCCTTCAATGCCATAGCCTTTTCCATTGAAGGGGTTGGCCACTTTCTGGCTACTGTTGATCCATATCTTTGTGAGATGATTATTTGGCACTTACTAATGTAGTCTTCATTGAAATTATGCACCATTTTGTATATTTCATAAGATATACTCCCTTGTTTACAAAGTCTTTTGTGTTGTCCACACAGAGGTCCTGTCCATAAGATAGCTGCTGATGAAGGGCCATATGACCAGGGAAATCACCTCTATGTGATGCCTCCTTCATTCCAACACACTGCACCTGCTTTATTCACTTGTAGTGTTGGGAGTATAGTGCAGGTGCAGTGTGATGGAGGAGACATCGCTGGTCAAGTGACCCTCCGTCTGTGGCCATCTTATGGACAAGACCTCTGTATGGACAGCACAAAATACTTTTTAACAAGGGGGCACATCTTATGAAATATAGAAAATAGCACAGAATTTCAACAAAGACTATATTAGTAAGTGCTGTATAATCATCTCACAAACACATTGGTCAACAGTAACTTAGAAAGTGGCCAACCCCTTTAAGCCTGTGTTCCAATGATTGTGTGTCACATGTCAAGCATGCTGCTTTGGACTATAACATATGCTTTAAGTCAGGAGCTGTAAGCTGCTTACCACATGGCTATTAACAATTCACAGAGAAAAACTAATCAGTTTGTAATGGTTTTCTTGTATACTAGTGCGTCTTGAAGGGCCGCGTGCAGACACTTCTCAGGCACTCTGTGTGACTTTAGATCAAACAGCTAAGCAAAATGGATCCAAAATGGATCCGAAATGAATTAAAATGCTATTATAACAGTTTTTATATAATAAAAATTCTAAAAATGTCTCATCCAGTACATGAGCTTACCCTGGATCTACCTAACTTTATACTAAGCAATAGTTGGTATAAATATAGACAAGACTGTTTAGCCATGCACCAATTTTATCATCTAGCCTAAACCACTATTTATGTCCTTTATAGAATTAGCAATTATGCACCTATGTTTCTGTGAAACAGTTATTTTGGCCAGGAACCTCTATCATAGCACTGTACACCAACAAGCTACTCAACTGTGAATATGCAGTACACTACAGTGGGCAATTTGCAAACTATTCTTGTGATATAATGCTATTTATTGTTATTTAATATGTAAATACTTTTTAATGTACCAGCATATCTCTGTATGGATCAGTTGGGGTTAATAATTCGGACCACCCCCCTCCCCGTCCACGCCAAGATCACTCTAGAGTTGGCTGAGGAAGTAAGAAGGAGTGCCTGTTCATATGCTCACTCTTCAGAGTACTAGGCCTAAACTCCAGAGAACAAGTATGTCTGAAATCCATCTCTACTTCACTGTACTCAAGGAAAAGACAAAGAAAAAAAAACGAGAAGGTCCAGAATCACACGGCCTAGCTCTCAGTTAGACCCACCGTATATTAATCCTGTACGTCTCAACTGGGAATTACAGACAAGTTTGCAAGAACCTTATTGCCAGCTTAAGATTCTGCAGAAAGAGATTTTGGGTTGATAGAGGGAAGGAATACTACAACCATCATCCTGGCCTAAACCAATACATTACTATCTGCGAAGATTTGCACTCTGAATTGTTTTGAATTGTGTTTTGATACCATTGGAAGTACTACAACTCCCATTCTGTACTTTATTAAACAGAGATGTTTATCTTCTACAACTGGCACACCAACTACCATCAGGAAGAAGTCCCAAAATCAGGGCGTGGCCGCAAGAGAAGAAAGGGTGTGCACTCCTATTACTGCCCTGACCCAAGGTAGCATCAGTGTGAGGATTTCCACTGTGAATAATTATTGCAGTAAGGGCCACTACTACTCCCATCTTCCACTCCTTTGGGGCTTTCAGCAAATAAAAATTGCATTCTATTAGTTGAAAATGTAACAACTGTGAGCAGTAGAAAATTCAATACCCAGACTTAATCATTAGAATATGCCCCCACCTTTGGGACCTATACTTAGAAAAGAGTCTGAAAAGTTCCAGAGGGTGCACCGCGCATGCGCGGCCGCCCTCCATTCACTTCTATGGGGCTGAAGCTCTCAGAGGAATGAATGGAGGGCGGCTGGGCTTGCTCTGTGTGCCCTCCGGGACTTTACTGGCTCTGTTCTAAGCATAGATGTGATCCCAGAGGTGAGACCCATACCTATCAGACATTGGGGACATATCCTAGCGTTATGCCCCTAATCTCTGAGATGGGAATAAGCCTTTATAATCCAAAAACCTTAAGCTTTACTGAAACATTAAAAATGTAAGTTAACAGAAAAATGTTAACTTATGTCGAACTACAATGTTTCAGACTAAAAGCTTTTACTCATGGCCTACACTTGCTAGTAACCACCTGCCTGTATCTGATTACATCAGACCACATGTGTTCCATCCTGAAGGCATAACCAAGTATATACAGATCACCTATACAAACATTTAAATAGGAAACCTTTCTAGTTGTTCCTGCTCTATACAAGACAACCAGAAGGTGTGAATATCCATCCAAATTCCAGACCTTATATTACACTATTAATCTTTTATTGGTGGCGATCATTTAGTAATAACAAATTATTCAGAGTTTTCTGAATATTCTTATGTCAACCGATGATGAATCCTGTAGTCTCTATATAACAATGATTTATCTATAATCTTTGTAATAACTGATTGTTTGACTATTATACTGATGTGCTGTATTTTTTAGATTATATTTGAAATCTTGATATCTCAACTGGGTCCTGTTTTTGTTGTCTGTATGTATCTGGTTATGTCTTCATTATGGATCATGTATCTGGTCACTTGATCGCAGGTTTTTTAAGGCAGGTGATAGCCAGTAGGTGTAGGTCAAGAGTAAGGATATTGAGTCTGAAACATATAGTACATCCACATGGAAGTGGGACATGATTATTTTTTTTATTGTATTTATAAAGCTTGAAGCTTTGGGTAACACATGGGTTTTGGATTTTCTACTGTTCATGGACTTTGAAGATTATCTCCGGTTTTCCATGAACCAGCTGCATTAGCTGATTGGTGAACTGATCTTCTGCTATGTTTTCTGGGTGAAAACTCTAATATTGAATTTCTTTCCCTTAAATGTTTCTGTGAGGAATTATGTATTATCCATATAAAACATATTTACAATTTATGTTACTGAAAAGAAATTTTGTATTAGTGCATATCACTATCTGTACATTTTCCTTACCTTTCTATGCTGTCTAAATCATCCCGATTTCCATTTGTAAGAATTTTGGATGCAACTCCAATTACTCTTAAGCCCTGAAATGTATAGTTTTCCAGTACTTCCGAAAATTCTTTAGGGACTACGTAATTAAAATAAATGAATAAGTATAATAAAGTAATTCAGGAAAACAATTAAATTTCATATTAACTCTTACTAGAGGTGCACTAAAACCTGGTCTGTTATTGAAATGGCCCTAACTGGCATAATAAGAGAAGTACAGATCTTAGCTTGAGATATCCCTAGATGAGTGGTGCAAGATGGCCAACTTTGGTAAAAAAAAAAAAAAAAGTTTGCAGTACTAACAATGCTCGACAGTAAAGAGTAAAGCAAAAAAATGTTTTCAAAAGATCTGGCCAACTCACACCTTATCTCAAGATATTCTTGAGCCAAGAGGTAAGGTAAGGAAGTATACATCTAGTAAATTCTACAATTTGGCATATAATATATGAATCTTCCCAATCTATTCCCCAGCTCATAAAATGTGTAACTATACTTTGAGCTACATGATTCAGCTCAAAATCATATAAACATACCTGTTTCTGGCCTGCAGAAACTGGCCACCATCTCTGGTGCTCCCTTCATGTAGACAGTCAACTCATCTCCTTCAATAGTCTCAGTGATGACAGACATACGTTGCAAGGCAGAGGAGAAGGGGAACTGGAGCAAAACATTTATACCTTTCACTGTATTCTGGAAAAAAATTATAATTTTAATATGATTTGTAGTCTTTTTTCAGTTTATACCTTTGTCCTGTACCCAAGTGGTCACTAGAATATGTAAAACACAACTAGTTTTGCTACAATATAGAAAAACTTACAATCCATGCACTCGGCCCAGGATGGACAACCATAGTTTGAGAAGCATTTTCATTACTAATATCTTCATTGGTAGCTTTTAGTACCTGAAATAAAAAAAAATTATTAAAAGAAATCACAACACTGTTATTCTTTAAAGTTTTGATAACTGTGACGTCTAGATTACATTATATTACCCAGCCTGTTGCTTCAAACATTTTGAGATCCAAAGGATCACCTTGTAAATTCCCATCAACCATGATTACTGAGTGGCAGCTTGCCATAGCACCAAATAGAGGTCCCCAGGTCAGATTATTCATCTGGTCATGCTCAAGCATTTCCTGAAAACTAAGTACAGTTAAGGTAAGTTTCCAGATATGTAAATCATATATTGTACAAAAGTATACATCACCAATTCTAAATCTCATTGAAGGAACCAATGAATATGATTCCATTTTGGAAATGACTTATTCTCCCTCAAGTGTAAAGATTTATATTTTGGACAAGTTTTGTCCTTTCCTTTACCTGTACACATGGCAAACATCTGTAAGCAGGCTGAGATTATACGCTACGTTTGCCATCCGTTTTGTAAGGTTAGATTACATACAGTGGCCCACATTTAGTAATGTAAGTGCACCTAGATTCTGGCTTAAATTTCAGCAAAATAATGCAATCTGGTGCATCTAATACATCTATAGCCGACATGGGGGCCTTTTCATTATACTGTCCGTCATCTTGGAAGTGCAGTGTAATTACAAGTGCTTTCTCCATTCACTGGAATGGAGCGTGTACTTGCGATTACACTACGCCACCGCAGATGTTTGCTCCCAACAAGCCACTCTTTTTTTGTCTGATAACATAGTGTGTGTTTAAACACCATCTGCCCCCAATAAGGGACTTTTGGAACACTTCTAATACGCATCACAAATGTGCAGTGTGCTTTTAAACAGGCTGTTTGTTCACACCCTCAACCATGAGTTCCCCTATAGCTATATATGTCAGCATCACTCTGGCATTATTTGCTGTTGCTGTCATTGCGTAAAAAGAGATTAAAGATAAGAGGAAGTGAGAGAGAGAGAGCAAAAAAAAAAAATAAAGAGAGAGAGAAATAACATATACAAAAGTAGGTTAAAAGATGGCTGCACAATACATCACAAACTAACAGAAAAACAAAAAAGGGGCTCATTCCAAAAATAGGAATGAAGGAAGCTCTTAGTTTGTGATGTATTGTGCAGCCATCTTTTAACCAACTTTATTTGCCTTATGGTCATGCACTTCTGAGTGTAGAAATATATTTGCTTAGTCTGAACTCTGTCTTAGGCCTCTTGCACACGAACGTATTTTTTTTTCAGTGTTTTGCTGTCCGTTTATAACGGATCCGTTTTTCCGTTTTTTGCTTCCGTTTTGTTTCCGTTTCGGTTCCGTTGTTCCGTTCCGTTTTTCCGTTTGGCATATACAGTATACATTAATTCCATAATGAAAATTGGGCTGGTCTTAAAATTTTCAATAGATTGTTCAGCAAAAAACGGAACGGATACGGAAGACATACGGATGCACTTCAGTATGCTTTCCGTTTTTTTTGCGGACCCATTGACTTGAATGGAGCCACTGAACGTGATTTGCGGACAAGAATAGGACATGATCTATATTTAAACGGAACAGGAAAAACGGAAACGGAAGGCATACGGAGACACTTCAGTATTTTTTGCAGACCCATTGAAGTGAATGGTTCAGTATACTGTCAGTATACTGAACTGAAAAAACTGCCAGTATACGGTCCGCAAGGGGCCTTATAGTATATATTGAGGGTGGCGCCTCTTTTGGACTAAGCTACGCCCAAGTACCTGGGACTTCTCAGCACAAAAGCAATTTAGCTGGTTCCTGCAGTGCCCTGAAAATAAGGAAACTGGTAAGTCTATAAGAGGCAGTATCTGTAGTGTTAGGGACCCTTGTGCGGAAGTCGCCGTGAAGTGGCACTTGGGCCCGACATACTTTTGATCAAAAATGTGCGCTAAGAGCTTCCTTCATTCCTATTTTTGGAATGAGCCCCTTTTTTGTTTTTCTGTTAGTTTGTGATGTATTGTGCAGCCATCTTTTAACCAACTTTATTTGCCTTATGGTCATGCACTTCTGAGTGTAGAAATATATTTGCTTAGTCTGAACTCTGTCTTATAGTATATACAAAAGTAGGTCCTAGACCTCAGAGTGTCATATACTAATTTTGAGCAATTTGAGCAATTTTGATTTGTGTAGAATCGAATCAGACACAAATCAAAATTTTTGAAAGATTCAATAATGCGTTGAATCTTTCGAAAATTTAGATTTGTGTCTGAATCGATTCTACATGAATCAAAATTGCTCAAATTGCTCAAAATTAGTATATGACACTCTGAGGTCTAGGACCTACTTTTGTATATGTTATTTCTCTCTCTCTTACACAAGACAAACATTATTCAACAATTCTAGTATAAAGTTCTGTCTGAAACTAAGATAACCAATATATGGTATAGTGTTAGATAAAAGAGTCTATCTCTGCACCACTTTTGTCATCCAATATGACCCATTGTGATAAATTTGATGCATGTCTAGACAGCCTCTTTAAGTTTATGCCATCTACAGGCGTAGTACACATTTTGGGGATCATTTTGTTTACCCTTCTTGCTCAAAATGCTACAACCATATTACTTTACTATTTTTTATTGTTTAGCAAAATATAGTAAAGTCATTCAGGTTCTTTTTTATTATTTTTGGAGCAGTATAGTCTAGGTAAGTGTTTTTTATGGATACTAGGAAATTACAAAGCTTAACATTAAAAACTACAAAGAAATGATTTTAGAAATGCCACTGAAATGCATGACATTTTTAAGGGCATTTAGCAAAGTGCTGCTTTCTAAAGAATCCCTAATCAAGTTACAAAGAACCTCAGGGTTCTACAATTCCCTGCATGGGAACCACTGGTATACAAATTGAGTAGGTTTCATCAGAAATATTCTAGACTGTGTCATATATAAGTACCATGTTCCTCCTGATGGTATTATGCCCATCAAATCAAGTCCATCTTCCGTTAAAGTGCCAGTCTAAACAGAAGAAAATTAAACACAAGTTAAACAGTGATAATATGTAATTCAGAAATATAAATATCCAGTATACAGCAAGTATACAAAAGAACACATTTTCATTATGATTTTTTTATTATTAGCATTATAAGAGGATTTACTGGGAAAAGTTAAAAAAAAATGTTAAAAAATCTAAGAAGCTGTACTCACCTCTACCAATTCCCTGTCACTGCCATTCAGATTCTGTTTTATTTCCCGCTGCTGCTAAGAAACCACTGCTCAGCCTTTTACTGGCCTTAGCATTTCCAGGAAGCCAACAGGAAGTGCAGAACAACAGGGACCAGAGCAGTGTCAAAATGGTAGCAGTGGAGGAACAGTGGAGGTAAGTAATCTTTGTTATTTTTAATACGTTTATTGGATTCCTTTGAATTTTAACTCCGTAAAGATTCACGTGTTTAAAGGATACGTTTTATAAATGAACCACTTTGGTGTACATACAGTATATAATGTATAGAATAATGTTTAATGTTTGGGGGATGAAAAATAGCAACTCTACAGTGGTCTACAGAAAATTGCATGTTAACTTTATACATAGTGCTATTTATGTTTTATTACTTCTGCACAATATAAGCCCTTTTTTATCTTTTATTGTTGTGACACCTGATTCTGATAAAGAATTGAGCAAGGAGGAGTACAGTTATCTGGTTTAGAAAACCCACTTTCAAAAATCCTATAACGCATGAGTTCAAAGAGATATGTACTCCATTGATAACCCCCTTCTATAGTATTAAACATACGGGAGAGCTCTTACAAAAAAAAACTTATTCTGGAGGAACCCATAAAATGGATTACATATACATATAAAACAGAGCATGCAAGGCTAAAAAAAATCATACGTCCATCCAGTTAATCCTATTATCCTGCAAAGTTGATCAAGAGGATGGCAAAAATTCCTATGAGGCAGAAGACAATTTTCCCTTAATTATGGAAAACTCCTAGGATCAACAACTCTTCTCCAGTAATCTACCATTACTTTGAAGAGCATAAATCATGTTTAAGGGAATTCCCCACCAGTTTTATTCTGCCCTAAGTTTTAAATCCTAAAAGCTCCTGATATTCATGAGCCAACAGCTCTCCTCACCGTCCTGCCATTGATTGACATTTTTTACCGATTGCAGTCAGCTGCAGATGGGGGCGGGGAGAGCCAGGATCTAATGAATTTTCAGTACAAGATTTTTAGCAAAACAGCTGTGGCAATTAAAGGGATTTTCTGAGACTTTTGTACTGATAACCTGTTTTCTGGATAGCTCATCCATATCTGATTGTTGGGAGTTTGAGAGCTGGGACCTCCTCAAGCCAGCTGTTTGAAGAGGCACTGGCGCCAGCAGTAAAGCCGAGGCCTTTTCTAAGCTCAACAAGCACAGTACCATACATTTTATAGTAGCGTTGCTTGGAATTGCATATCAGACCCATTCATTCCAATGCGCCTTGGCCATGTGACCGATGAACATGACATCACACGTGGTTGACCTGACCATGTTACCTGATTACTTTATAAACCAGCACTGGGTATAATACATGAATAAAATATATACTATTATTGAACATGAACAATGTAAAGGATGTAATTATATGTTGAAACAAAATGAGAGAAAGAGAATATATTTACTTTGTCAAAACAGAAGAGGTTGAGCTGGCCACACATGTTGATTCTATCTGGGCTAATACAAAATATGGTCTTTTTCTTCAATCTTCTTTGAGCATATAGAATTCCAACTGTTAAAGCAGCTGGAATAATTGGACAAATTGCAGATGTCAAAAGCACAAGTGCCTCCACAATAATTCTCCCAGCTGAAACCTAATATGAAACAATATATAGGCATGATAATATTAGTACAAAAGGGCTATGTAGTTAGTAGTTTGTGGACAACTAGCCCCAGTTAAATTAAAAAAGTACCAAAACAATGCCCCAGGAGCTCAATTCACTGACATACATTGAGATATTTGGCAAAATTTGTGAACATGAAGCTATGGAACAGTTGCCCATAGCAACCAGTCATTTGCAAATTTTAACAATAGGGCATTTTAACAATAACAGATGGACTCTGATTGGTTATTATAGGCATGTTTTCCACCTTTCTTGTGCACCAGCTTTGGTAACCTGCCCTCCCTTCCCCACATAATATTAAAATCTAACATCCAAAAACATCTAAGATAAATAAGTGGGTGTTATGCCTTAAAAGAACACTTTCAGTTATTTGGAGTAACATTTTACTATTTAGGTTTCATATCTTATTTTTAGACAAAGGTCATTGTTCATTTGAAATCCTAATCCAACTGTTGCGGCAAGGGAAGTGGAACCACTGGAGTATTTTCTGTATTAACTGCTGACCCCTTGGGGGTCCAGATACACCGGTTAAGGTCAGGCAGTGGAGGGTCAATACAGAGGTCAGGTGCAGGTCAGACAGTGGAAGGTCAATCCAGGAAACGGGCAGAAAGTTGGTGCACAGGCAGACTATAAATATAGCACACCTTTACAGCATACTAGCAGGATACAAACCTATTGCTCAGGCACTCTCCCACAAGGGAAGGAAGATGCCTTTAGTTCTCCAAAGCAAGCCATAGGCTGGAGAATATTGGTGTGCGTAAACGTTGGGCGTTTAAGAGAGAGAGGGATCACATGAGTGCACCGAACGAGAAGAGGTAGACGATTCTCGGCAAATATGCAGGGTTGCAGCCGGATCTCCACCAGTACCCATTATAGTTAATGGGGCCAGATGGCATTTACTATATGTAGCTTCTGGCAATGCCAGATACTGAGAGATCAGACAGGCTGTTCCCTGCAGGATCTCATGAAGGCTAATGTGAAATTGGCCTTATGGCAGATTTTAATTAACAGAAGTCTATGAATAAAGTTATAGCCATATCAGAAAATCATTTAACATTTCCCCTTTAATTTCACAGAAGAATGATGAATAAAAGTTCAATACCTTTTTCCCTGCAAATACGATCACTGCATATAGAATGCCAACAATGGCAAGAAATCCCAAAAATACAAAAAACCATTTAACGTCTCTGTGGAGCTTAAAGTTTAAGGGCTTTGGATACAATATGGACCTCACCATATCCCCTTTAGTTGTATTGAAGCCTAAAAAAAATCAAAACAGGAAATTAGTAAATTATTTTTTGTATCTATGGAGTTGTGTGAGGGCTTGATTTTTGTCGGATAACTTGTAGTTTTCATTGGTATCAAGCTGGGGGATACAGCACTATTTGATAGCTTTTTATTCCATTTTTGGTAGCAAGCAAAAAAACTCAATATTGGCTTTTTTTTTTGGTACGACGTTCACCGTACAGGATAAATTACATGATAATTGACTAGTGCAGGTAGTTACAACACAAGTATTTGAAATACCGCACATAGAGGGGATTTTATTTTTGCATTTTTTCCATTGAAAAGCTTTTTTTTCAACGGAAAAAGAGTATATTTTTTAACTTCAAGGTTTTTTATATTTAGTAAAACTTTATTTGCCCTTTGTTTAACCATTTACTAGTTCCACAAGGGAACTTTAACAGGCAATCTTTTGATCGCTTCTATAATACACTGTATGGCTTATTCAGTGCAATGAATTACCGTATGTCTGTGCTATACTGACAGGTACCATCAGGCTGCGTTAGAGAGAAAGAGCCTGATGGGCATACATTGCAGGCAGGCCTGGGGCCTTCATTAGGCCCCAGGCTGCCACTCAAAAATGCCAGCACCCTGCAATCTTGCATGGTGCCGATGGGAGACAGATTTAGATTCTGTGTATTTTACACCATTTCAATATGTGACCCTACTGTACGGTATTTACAAAGCGCTTGCATCCATGGTAAAGCTCAGAGGGCTCCATAAACTTTGCTCCATGTATCTGAAGGGGGACATTTTACTTGTAGTCTCACTTACCAGTCCTTAATACTACAGCTTTGGCTGGACCTTGTGCAGTGGATTCAGTCCTTATCACATCAGTTCCACAGAACAAGACATGGCGCTTATAATCTTCTCCACTGTACTGTTTCCATGGCATTTTGTCATCTCCATGAGGTAGTTGTGTTTTTGTCACTGGTATACATTCACCTGAATGAACCCACAAATATGTATATTACATACAGGTAGGCAGACAATTAAGGTATTGTGAGATCAGCATAAGAAAACCAATGAGATTTACTATTGCAAATACACCAGAATTCTGTTTCCAGTTCTGCCAATGTTTTGGTGCCCATGCTTTACACCACATTAATTGGGTAAGGGTTTTATACACTTTTTACACTGTGGTCGACAAGGGAGTATGGATTAGTGGGAAAGTGGAGAGGGTTGAAATGCAGCCATTTGCATCAAATTGGCAGATGATTTTGGCACAAAATTCTAGTGCAAAGTAAGCCAGCCAGTAGATACAACAGCCTTAGATTAGACGTTGTAAAGGTGTGCCAGACTTATAATCTAGCATCAGCTACTGTTATAACTGTATCATTTTTAGTCTGGTAGTCCCCTGGTATTCACCCTTTAACCCCTATACAGGAATCTGGACTGCACTGCAGGGGAGCCTCCAGCCATTACCTCTTGGAGTAATCTCTGTGTGGTTAACAGCTGACCCTGGATGTAAGAGAAACTGGTACAGGGTACTGAAGGGTCAATCTGAATCTTAGCCAGGGACGAGCTGAGGTCAGGGCTACTGGAGAATGTGAGGTAAGAGCAGGTGACTTAGGGTAAATACAGTAAACAGACAGATGTCAGTACACTGACGGACAATAGAATTCAGTGCATCTTTGCAGAAAATTAACAATTTAAGGAACCAATTGCTCAGGCACATGGAAGGTGCTTAAGGGTTGCCATTGGCTGGGGAAGATCAGGCTGGTGGAGAACATGCAATATGGAAATGGGTACGAAGTCGGGGCAGGCATCATAACAGGCAATGCGATAAACAGGCAGATGTCAGTACACAGGCGGACAATAGGATACAGCATACCTTTGCAGGAAAAGAGGCATTGACTGTGTGGACGGACAGAGGTTCAGCAGGAAGATGAGAGCAAGAAGCGGACCTGAACCACCTGAAGAGTTTAACATAAAAAGGTGGCTGTCTAGACAGTAATAAATCTGTTCCGGGTTCTTACCTACCTGTTAACATTCCCTCATTCACAATGCATGTTCCATTGATCAAAATGGCATCGCATGACATAAAAAAATTTTTGCCATTCAAAATAATAATATCCCCTGGAACTAAATGCCGAGACTCAGTTTGACTGCAATCTGCAAGAAAATTAAGAAGTTACTTTAGTTTCCATCTTTAAACATTTAACACTAAATGCACCTGTTTTTTCTATTCTTATATGTGTCTGCATACTAAAAATAATAAAAGACACAAAGATTTGAAAAACAATCATTTAAAAGATTTAGCCAGATAATATTGATGATCAATACCTGGGTCCCTGCGAACCAATAGGGGCCCTGCACTTGTGTAGCACCCTCAACTTTTTTTCTTAGCACATTCGTGTGTGTGCTGCTGCATCTGGTATCGCAACTCAGTCTCATTCTGGTTCCAGGACAAAGCTGTGGTTGAGTTGCAGTACCAGAGAAAACCACATGAAGATCATCACTGTGATAGTTATGCAGTCAATGTTGTGCCATCTATACCTCCACTGACAAAATATTAAGGAGCTATTGTAAGGAAAGTTTTCAGTGTTTATTCCTGAAAAACTAATTCAATTTCCGCAGTCAGTAAAGGGAAAGTTATTAAGGGGGTTATGCAAGATTTGTTTAGCAAATCCTCCTCTTGGCCAGAACTGTGAAGAGAAGAATACCTATCTGCTTCCCGGCGCTGGCTCCCTCCTCCTTCTATTTTAGCCTGGGCTGCTTTGCTGGTCTCCCTCGCTGTAAACATACGGTTTGACATGGCTACAGCCAATCACTGGCCACAACGGAGACATGCTCCCCTTACATCATGAAGAGACGAGAAAGAGCTGGGAGACAGTGCCAGGAAAGGGGAAAGTAAGCTTCCATTCACAGATTTGGTCAAGGAGGGGGTGGTTGATAAAACAACCCCCCAGACTGTTTTTGTCCAACTCAATTTACAAATAATGGTATAAAAAGTGATCAAAAAGCCAAATGTACCAAAAAACAAGCTGTCTAGATTGAAAAATAAAAATGTTACAGATATAGTCATATGGTGATGCAAAATGCAAAAGAATTTTTATTTTATTAAAAAAATGATTTTATGGTGCAAACGTAGTAAAACATTAAAAAAAAACTATATACATTTGATGTTTGTGTTTGAACACCCACGGCTTATTTTTATCCTGCAGATCTTGCACACGGATGTGGTTTTGTGTCTCGGCCATGTGGAGAAAAAAAGCTATACAGGAGTTGCCCACACAGAGCTACAGACAGCAAAGCTTGCCTTAAAACAACAGTTCAGTGAACCCTACTGTGTATGGGATTCCAAATTGGACGGATGGTCACTGCACCTCTGCTAACGAAGCTGCATCAGCAAAAAGGCTACGATTTTTGCAGCAGTATTGGAATTGGACCTCGGCTAATTTACAAAGGGTTGTCTTCTCTATTATGTTGAACAGATGGATGTTGGGGAGAAATACCAAAGAACAAACATCTTGCAACCATTGCTGGAAGAACACAAGCTGGAAGTGGCAACATTATGGTCTGGGGAATGTTTTTTGTGGCATTCTCCAGGCCCACTCATCCATGTGGAAGGCATTTTCAACTGATTTGGGTATGAATCCACCAGTGCAGATCACCTACATCCACACATGCTGATTGTCTTCCCTGGGGTAGATGGGATCTTCCTGCAAGACAATGCAACATGTCACATGGCTAGACGTGTCCGACATTGTTTGGAAGAATATAACCAAGACTTCCAAGTACTATCCTGGCCCAATAATTTTCTACACTTGAACCCAATTGAGCATCTGCGGAACCACCTCAATTTGTTGTGTATGGATCCTCCCCCACACGCTCTCCAGCAACTGTGGGAAGCATTGCAGTCAGCATGGCTCCAGATACCGGTGACAACCTATCAGGGCATTATTGAGTCACTTCCAGCCCATCTAGTTGCTGTCTGGGCTGCACACTATAGTTACTCTAGATATTAGCTGGTGGTCGTAATAATGTGACTCGACTGTGTATGTCACTGTCACTCACACTATTTCCTATTGCTGTCTTTGTGTTAAAGGGCTTAAAATGGAGGGAGGATAGAAAGCAAAAAAAATAAATAGAAATAAAAGAGAAAAAAATATTCCAGGAGTTCTAGGAGACCTCAAAGTGTCATATACCAATTTTCAGGCCAGGCTTTGAATAAAATCGGTTTGGACCCGAACTGAATTTTATTGACCAATTTGGAGTATCGGACAAGAAATTTGCTCATGACTGCCACAAACATTACAAGGATTGTTTTTGCATGAAATGCTCTTATATGGGCGATACCCTTATCAAGGCACATTTTACTTATAATTTTTGTTGTAGAAGTCTGAAAATAAATTATAATATAATATAATATAGAAACAAAAATATCCTTTTTTTCCAATAATAAAAGCAGAACTTATAAACATGTAAACAAAACACCATATAATCGTACCTTCATCTTTCCGGCACACAGTCACCTTCACGTTGTTGTGAGCTTTAACCAAATTGTGAAGCTTTGAAGATTGCTGCAAAATGAAAACACAGAAAATACAGGTTGTCTTCAATCATAGGCAGTCTTTCCTGGAATATTTATGGAATATTTATTATTAGTATAGCACTTACATTTTTTCAGTGCTATACACTATTCACATCAGTCCCTGCCCCCCCCCCCCCTTTCCCCTTCTTCCATGGAGCTCACAATCACCAAGCGGGTCATTTATCAATGTGGTGTAAAGTAGAACTGGCTTAGTTGTCCCATAGCAACCAATCAGATTCCACATTTGATTTTGGACAGCTCCTTTGAAAAATGAAAGGTGAAATCATATTGGTTGCTATGGGCAACTAAATAAATTCTACTTTACACCAGTTTGATAATTGACCCCCCAAATTTTTTAAACTCCAATTAACCTAACATCATGTTAGGAAGAAACTCTATGCATAAAAATGTAGATGTCGCTCTTGTTTGTCTTTTACCCTGGACCCCAGTGCTGAAAAGTAATAAAGCTAACTAACACAAGTATTGGGAGAAAATAAATATTCAGAGGTTAACATTAGTGAGATTAAATCCTGTTGCTGCAATACAACAGTGCGAATCATCAATAGTGATGAGCGGCAGGGGAAATATTCGAATTTGCAATATTTCACGAATATTTTGGCGTATATTACTCATAAATTTGAGAATTCACGATTATTTTCTTGATTGCAAAAATTGGCAATGTAATATGCACGTATTGCGAGCGCAATACAGGCGTGGTTCACTATTGCTAAATTTTTCAAGCTGCTAGAAGTTTCCTGAGACTGGAGAAAATGGTTGGCACGGCAGAACATTACAATAGCTTTATATGCAGATAGAGTGCTCCGATATATTTGCGATGGCACAAATCGGCAATTAATGATGCGCATAAAGACATTGCAGCTTTCTCATTGGCCCACAAGCAAGAAGCAGGGAGGGATCATGGGTTCAGAGAAAAAAAAATCTTGAATATCAGTGAATACGAATATATAGCACTATATTCTAAATATTCGCGAATTCTTGAAGTGGCGATATTCACAATAAAAATTTGTGATTCGAATATTTGCGCCCAACACTAATCATCAAGCCTCCATGCTTGCCCAACTGATTCCAAAAAACCAAGCCTACCAAATATTTAAAGATATGGTCACAAGTTGAATTAAATGTGGCATTTCCTTCTGCAACACAAGTCCAAAGCTGAACCCATAAATCCCAGACATTCAATTAAGCTAAACTTCTGTGTTTTTTCACCTGAAGTGACAAGTCACTTATTTCTACAGCAGGATTTTGCAAAAACCCACACAGACATTTTCCTATGCATTTGAAGGACGTCGCAAAAATGCCATTCACGTGCATGGAATATGGATTTCAGGGATTTAGGCAGAGAATCCATGCTGAAATCTGTATAATATCTGACACTGGCTAACACGGCCTAATCTGGATTTGCATAAATAATGTTGCTTTTCTGATGAGCAGTAATAAAAATACCTGTCTTAGTTCCATCAGAGATAAAGTGATTGTGCAAATACACAACAGGATGATGGCAATGGCATAACCCAAGTACCCTTCAGCAAGCCACAGGCAAATAGTAAAGAACTGGTACACGTAGAACAAATTTAACACCTGTGAATGACAGAAATGATGTCAGTGCTACCAATTGTGTAAATCTTCAGTTAATAAAATTCAATACGATTGTTATATACATACTTTGTTAATAAATAATTTCCAGAGGGGAGCCACTTCAACTTCAATGGTGTTATGTCCACATACAAGTCTCCTGTAAGAATTCAGGGAAGTTATTGGTTTTAAGTACGTAAATGTTAATTTTAAATCTGTGAATCTACAGTAATTAGTCTACTCATTTCAAAGTACCTTAACGGGGTTGTCCGAGATCAGGAAAAATGAGCAAAAGCAGGCAATGTAATAAAATAGCTAATACTCATCTGCTTGATCTTCCACCTTCTTAGTGCTCCTTGACGGTTCTTATTTACCTGGCTGCAGTGATGACTTGCCCATCCACACACTTGACTGCAGCAGCCAATCACTGGCTTCAGCAGTTTACAGCTTGAGACCACTGAAACCAGTGGTTGCTTGCAATGGTCACTTGTGTAGAAGAGCATATCTTCTCTGCAACAAGTAAATAAACACCAACTGGGTGCACTGGATGAGCAGGAGAACTAATAGATTAAGGACTGTATTACACCAACAGATTATGTAATCAATTTATGTCCAATCAGACCAATAGTTTGGCATGTATAACAAAAGATCTGTATGTGTAAACTGCCATCTGTCCAATGATTGGTAAAAAAAATGTGTCAGATAATCTGTTGGTGTAATACAGGCCTAATATTGTTTTTTTTTTTTTGTTAGCCTGCCTTTGCTTTAATTTTTTATGATCACGGACAACCGCTTTAAATCTCTATTAAAAACATAAAGTGGGAAAGATTAAAAAAAACAAAAATCTAACTTTCACATGTATACTACTGCAATGCTCCATGGGGTAAAAAGTTTGACAATTAGCTCATCTCTAGAAAGAAGATATATCCCATAAGCTAAACCAGTAAATCTTCCAAAAGCAAGAGACACCCATCTGTAGACAGTTGTTTCAGGGTTTTTGATCCTCATGAGTACAAAGCAGATTGGCTGGATGAGATGCCTCCAATATACCCCCCTCCTTCCCTCCGAGTTGCCACAAAGTCATCTTGCCCAGCCAACCAGTATCCTGCTGTGTAATTACAAAGGGCCAAGAACCCTAAAACAGCGATCTACAGATGGGTGTCTGTAGCACACTGCAAAAGTGCATAGAAATGCCATAAAAAAGCCTATGTGTGAAAGCATCTAAAGGATATTGTTCAGAAGATCTAGTCAATACAAAACCAAATGAATTGTTGCATTGTTGATTATTAGACCCTTAAAGGGGTTGTCCCATCTTGGGCTTTCATGGCCAAAAATAACCATAGTAAGCGCTGGCCTGGAGTGACTGGAATAACAAGCTATGCTATTTCCATAACTCCAGAGTAATAGAAACAGCGTAGCTTTTTGTTTGCATGGCTCCCATTCACTGCTACATTGGCTGCTAGCCCATTTCTGTATATATAAGCCTATCCTGGCAGCTCTTACTGTGGTTATTCCCATCCCAGCCATGAAAGGCCGAAATGCAACAACTCCTATAAGCATTAACGGGGTTGTTCCAATAAGACAAGTCATTATCTATTAAATCAAATTTCCTATAAATTAGGGGATAAGTATCTGATTATCAGGGTCTCCTGGCACATTTAAATGGGGAGTACAGGTCTACAATTCCCAGGATTAACTGGGACTGTAGCAATAGATTCCCTGCTAATCTGACATCTCTCTCTATTATTTGGATAGGGGAAAATTTGATTTAATAGGACAACCCCTTTAAAGTTCTTCTTACCTGATGTCTTGTTCTTCTATTTGCAGACCAGATCCATACTTTGTATGTATGCTATAACAAGAGTGCTCATCCTCTAAAGTTCTTAAATTAAAAAGAAAAATTTAAAATTAAAACAATTATATGCAAAAGAAGAGTTAAAGATAGATAGATATAGATAATTGTGTAATTACATTTGTAAAATCTGTAAAATTATCTATTTAAAATGTCTGCTTGCTGGAATGCTCAAAATGTATAAATAGACCGTGGAGGAAATATATTATTACCAAAATCTAAGGGCTGTATCTGTTAATATCACAAAAGATAAAGTTATAAGAGTTTTGGCTATATTTAGAGGATGGAAAATATGGTCAGGATTTCAGTCAGAGCTCATTTATAAGACTATGTTCATTTTTAAATCTGTAAAAAATGGAACATAAAAAACGGATTGTACATTGAAGAAAAATATAGCCGTGTGAATAATCCCTTATTCTTATTATCCCAAATGTAGATGCTAAGTGCAGAGAGTAAATGTTGTCACAACTTTCATTTCATCATTTCATTCTTTGTTGTCACAATATGAAAACATAATTACAAAGCAATATACGTAACACAAGTAACCATATTAATAGACTAACGTACCCAATCTTCTCAAATTTCTTTTTAGAGTGATCCCAGACATATCGAATTTTCTGCACCCGTATAAACTTTACCTGTAAAGAGACGTGTGTATTAAGAATGTAGAAGATAAATGAGCATAAAAGCTAAATTATCATTTTTGCACTATTAGGTCATTGACCCCCATTTACTAAAGTCCTTGCACCAGAATTCTAGCGTAAGTTCTTTCATTTTGGTACAAAATGAATTTAGACAAAATTATTGATTAGCACCAGAAACAATACATGGTTCCGCCTTGGCATAAACATTTCAAGTGTGGCTAGAAAAGGAGGCATGGTTTTACCCAGTTATTAAAACAATGCACACGTTTCCTGGCACAAAATAATGATCTAAAGTACGCCAATTAAGAATTCATAATAATTCAAACAATATATAACTCCATGCAAGATGTGCTAAACCCATCTGGCAGAGAAAGCCGCTGTGATACATTTGGTGTGTCTTGTGACTGCCTGGTATAATTAATTTAGATACTCTCGCAATGCTACATATTGTTCTTTGTTAGGCCTCATGTACACGACCGTTGTTTGTTTCCGCGTCTGTCCCGTTTTTTTTCACGGATAGGATGCTTCCCCAATAATTTCAAGGGGTCCATCAAAAAATGCGGATGGTCAACCGTTTTTGTTCAATCCGTGGTCCGTGTTTACCTTCCGTCAAAAAAATCGAGCATGTCCTATTTTTTCACGTTAGCAGACAAGGATAGGCATTATTACAATGGATCTTCCCAAAAAAACGGATCCGTCAAAAAAAACAGTCTGTCATCCGTTTTTTGGAATTTGCGGATGGAGCGGACGCGGAGGCAGGCAACGGCCGTGTGCATGTAGCCTTATTCTATCATTCCTACAAATCAATGAACTTGTAGTCCATTTGCCAAATAGCATTTTTCTTTGCTGTCATTGAGAGTAAGGCTTAGGCTACATGGAGACTTGGGACCATAAAGCGTTAAGATGACAAATGTTGCGCCTTTAGTCATAACTAATGATAGTCAATGTAGTTCTCCAGAAATTCAGTAGGTTTTGATCTCTGGTGACTATCATGTTGTGTAAAACGGCAAGTCACAAGGCAACCACATTAACTGTCATTAGTTGCAATGTAGTAGTGTGACTTTAAAGTCTTATTTCACATGACCACAAGTCGCAGTGTAGTCCTATCCTTGTCAAAATGAATTATATTTATGACCAGTAACAATGAAAAATGTATACATTTCTTAGTTTAGTGTACTGAGTTAATTACTTCTAATCGATGGCCCTAAATGACAAAGTTAAGAATTTGGTTAAATGAGAAAAGTGTCTAATTTCATACAAAATGCACCAAATCTGTCACACAGCAGGCACCACTGTGATAGACATTCATATCAAAAGAAATTACTACACATACATGATTAGTCGAAGAACAACCACTAGGACCCCCATTTATATCAAGACCAGAAGGTTACAGTATCCGGATCCTGGCAAAGAGGTAGCTGTGTATTCATAACCTCTAAATTAAAGTCAAAGGGGTTGCTTGGGAATTCATTATTTACAGCCTATCATTAGGAAGGGTCATTAATATCTGATTGGTGGGGGTCCAATAATGCAGATGAGCACTGCGGCCTATTTTACAGCCTGTGATGTCATATCCATCAATCACATGGCCTTTCTGCAGCTCAGTCCCATTCAAGTGAATGGAAGTAAGCTGCAATACCCAGCACACTGTGCCTGCTGTAGAGAACATCTGGCCCCTACTGAACTGATACTAATGGCTTATCCTGAGGATAGGCTGTTAATATTTAAGTCCTGGACAGCCCCTTTAATTTACGATATGGAAACCAGCATGGTTGCCTACTAAAGTTGCATTATCCTGCCTTACAATAAAATGCTTTTAAAAACATCTACACAATAGATAAAAGATAGATTACTTTGACATCCGGCCTCCTTATGGCTCTGTTCACTATGGAGTTTTTATCAGATATGACAGAGCATTGTGCATCATTTGAAAGTGAGTCTTTAAACTGGTCCAGGGTAATCCAGCGCACCTTCTTTCTAGTGTATTTTTTCCTTTCATCCTGTTTAAAAAAAAATTAAATGTGAGATATTAAAGTATTCCGATTGGTCTCCTTCATTTAGTAACTAAATGTTGTAGCACCCAAATAATAAGGATGTTGCCACATGTTCAAGCTTTTTGATGCAGTTTTTGAAGCCAAAATCAGGTGTGGATCATATTAAGGGCAGATACAACTTCTTCACTTTTTTCAATCCACCCCTGGTTTTGATTCAAAAACTGCATAAAAAAAACTGGAAAGCGTGCCCGCTCCCTATGCATGTGCAATTATTTACAAAACTTTTCATATAACTAATCATCAACATACAATTTTATATGCATGTGATGTGACGAATAAAGTTTGTAAATTAAACTTCACTGTGCAAACTCATGATTGTAAACGTTATGCAGGCATCATGCTATGAATTTTAACCTTATCATGCTTGGTCCTTTGATAAGGCAAACTAGTCACACGCCAAACTTAGGGTAATTTCAGACGAGCGTGTCTAATGTGGAAAACACAATCCATGTGGAGCATAATTTCCTGTTATAGACATACGGCATTATAATGATTTTTAATGCTGTGTGTCTCTGCCCACCATTGGATCCACTAAATTATACTGACATAATTCTGTCAGTATAATAAGTAGATGCAAGGCCGGTCAGAGACACTAGCAGAAGAACCAGGCTTCGCCCGGGTATATTTAATCTATTTCATTTAATGTTTATGTGTGTCATTAAAAGATATCTACAGTATCCCCCATAACAGTGACCTCTACAGCACCCTGCCCCTTTAACAGTGAAGTCCACAGTCCCTCACCCCTTAACACTGACACCCCACACAGTGCCCGCCATTTTAAAATGGGACCTCCACAGCAGCCCATCCCCTTAACTTTCACCTTCACAGCAGCCTGCCCCTTTAACAGTGAGTTTCACAGCACCCCACTCCCTTGACAGTAACCTCCTCAGGGGCCCGCCCCCTTAACTGTGACTTCCACAGTATCCCGCTGCCTTAACAGTGACCTCCACAGTTGTGTAGTTGTGCTCAATGTCGTGTGACACATGTCGTCGTGTAGCCCTAGCCCAAAGCTCACCTACAGCAGTGAAGAAAAATGGCTGGGTTGTTGTGGAAACCTGGAGTAAAACTGTGTGTATGGGGAGACTAAGGGGCTGCGAGCTTCTGAGGACATGTGACCGTGTGTATGGCAGTTAGGATATGAAGAGAAAGACTTGCAGGCTTGTATTGGCTAATGCAGGTCATTTTTGGGGAATATCTCAGGAACGGTACGTCCTAGAGAGCTGTGACCCCCACAAGATTTCAAGAGATGTGTATACCAAGTTTCGTTTAAATCGATGGTTGCGTTTTTGAGTGATCACAGAACATACACACACACACACTCATATATGCGTCCTTATTTAAATATATATAAATTATAATGCCATGCAATCCTGTGAAAGGAGCAGTGTCCATAATGGGAAATCATGCTCCCACATGGACCGTGTTGTGTTTCTGCACTGGACAAGCTCTCCTGGAATTAATCTTAGGGAGAAAACAAGTGCTTTGTGTTTATGCAATTCTTTCATTCTTTTTAATGGTGCACTTATAATATTAATAATATATATTTTATATATATCTATATATCTATATATATATTTATATATAAAATATTGTCTGACATGCACATACATACACCTATGACCTAACCATTTTGCTGTGATGTGCCGCAAATGATAAAACATATAGAATTGACATTTCTACAATGAGGGCTGAGAAATGTGTGAGATGCACACATCCGTATGAATGGTTCCATATACGGTCCTCAAAGAAAATACGCTCGTGTGCATAAGCCCAAAGGCCTCGTGCACATGGCCTTAGCCCGTCAGTGCCCATGCTGTGGAACGCAAATAGCAGTCTGCAATGCACGGGCAATGTCCATGTGGCCACCGTCTCCTTTCGCACTGCAATAAAATAGGACATGACACTAGGGAGGCTCGTCCCCGTCCCGCCTGCCATTGGCTGTTCCCCCCCATCAACGGATGACCGGGGACCAGGAGCGGTGTGGGCAGCTAGGTAAATATATAACCTGTGAGGGACCCGGCACATGGGGGGGCTGTTGTAGACATCGGATAAGCCCTTTATGATGCCTGTATGCAAACTTTGCAGAGAGAAGATGTGGCTGAAACTGAACTTGTGAGTCTGAGCTGAATAGAGAAGATGAGGAAAGAGAATATCTAAACAGAGGAGGAGACTGGATGTAAGAGGTATGGCATGTTACCGTTGCAGCCAATTACCAGTTAGTGGTCTAATGCTGAACACAGTGATTGGCTGCAGTGGTTGCATACCATACACTTGGACATCAGTGTGCACATCACCGACATGTGCCAGATGTTCACCGACATGTGCCATGGGCTGTCCATGATTTATGGCTCAGATGTCCAGAAAAACTTAAGGGAAGGTTGACAACACTGGTTGGAAGCCCTGCTATAACATTTCTATCTGGGTGTTTTTTCTTTTTTCATTTAGTGTACATCAGTTCTGTCCAGCCAGTTGTTTTTTTGTAGAGTGGAACCAAATGTTACATGTGTATGTGTACTTAATGTACAGGTCCGGCATCCATAGACTGATAGCAAAGAATAAAAAAAAGCATGCAGCATTTTTCGCTTCTGCATTTTCTGCACCACGTGAAAATGAGCTGTATTACAATGAGCTGTATTACTGGACATACTGCATGAGAAGGGGCCCTTATCGGTACCCAAACTATGTTAACTGTTTCTTAAATATGAAAGAAAAGGCAAATACTTACAGTTGATTTTAGTAAAACCACGTTGGCTTTCGCCAAAGAAGAAGGAACGCAGTTTGCCCAGACACTCCATTCAGGCTTCCAGTAAAACAGGAGCAGGAGAACCCCACCTGATACACAGTAGCCAATCACACACAAAATAATCCAAGGTACACTTATCCTATAGCCAAAGATTTCCTATTGAGAGAATACAGAAAAAAAGAGTCCAGTCAGTAACATAAAACATATTATACAACACTGGTGTGTGAGTTATCTGAAGAGGGAACCACCCTTTGAACTTTTCATAATATTCATAGCTATGATCGTGATGGTGCAGTTGTGGAAATTAGGGTATGGTAAGGGATGTCAACATGTTATTGGTCTTATTGAAATGCTTTATAAAACAATTTTTTCATGCATAAAGATATATGTAGTTCCCCAGACCTAGACATATGTTTTATATTGTTATGTATTTTTGTATGTTTTATCTGGCTGTTTCTACCATTAGCATATGGAAGGGAAATGTTAGCAAGGAACATGGCTGACCACCCTGTTCTTCCCCACTTGGTAGGAGTGGGCTGGTCCTGCTTCCTGCCAAGAGGGGGAGTTCCTGTCTAGAGTGTGGAGAGGAAGCACAAGTCAGAGCTCCTGTTCCTAAATAGGTTCTTCAGTGAAATTAACTTGTTCAAGTACTCAAGAACTATTGAACAGACAGCAGAGTGAACAGCTACTTCCAGCTTTCAAAGACACTGATTTGAGGTGAGGGACTACAGCTAAGACACTCATCACCGAGACTACTGTAAGGCCATAAGTGCTAAAATGCAGTTATCCTACCTGTCTCCTTATTCATTACTTGTGCCAGAGAGAAAATTGCACTTGAAATCCACTTCTAATGAATGTATGTATTAAGTTCTACGTTGCACTTTACAGAAAAAACTTTGTTACGTTTAAGCAGATTATCTAGGAAAGGATGGGTTATTTACACAAAAAGTGGTGTGGCTTTAAATGATAAGGACATTGTTTGAGAAAGCAAGCATATGGGCCAGAGCAAATGCTTAATTTGGCACGGACATCAGACTGGCAAGGTACTTTACCTCAAATAGCCATATGAATTATCATAATCCCTTCTAAGTGATAGAATGGTCAGCTGAGGATAATGTTAGCAGCATTTGGAAAGCATTTAGAGAATTGCACAATGGACAGGAGGGGAACCTATTGACTTTTGCTGCTTCCTCAGCGCTGTGTATAGAGTGATAGGGAAGATGAGAAACCATCCTTGCCTTCTCTATGGAAACCCTGCTGTCACTAATATCAGGCTGTCCGCTCCCACAGCTGCAATATTAGCTTGCAGCTGCAGTCTCTGCAAGGAGGTTATATAAAGCATCTCTGCAGAGATATGTGCCGATCACCTGGACATGTATAGTCAATGGGTGGTCAGTAAGAGGTCAAAGAAGCTTTTGAAACAAACTGCAGTGTGGAAGATTGTGATAAAATCATATGAAATACAATTATCTACTAAAACAGCCACGTCAGGAGAGGTGACAGACCATCTTTAAGATTAAGAAGGCAGTTACATTTTCACATGGGTAACCTTCAGAAGAGGGCTTGTTTGCCTTAGACTTTATATTAATGTAAGAGATGGGGCCTTGGCTAGAGACAACCCTCACCTCTTTAAGAAAAATGCCAACATATCTACCTCTGGATGACTATTGATTGCACCTCACCATAAGGGGACTGTTCAAGTGAACAACACAAACCCTTAAAAACAATATGGTAAACTCTTCAATTATTCAGTGTGACAGATATATAAGAGCTACAAATTTAGGCCAAAGTCTATTGATCTTATATTAGTACTCAATTTATAAGTGCAATTAGAAATACTAAACGCCCTCCTTCCCACCACTAAAAGTGACAAGGCGAAAGGTTGTAACATAGTAAAATAGTATATAAGACTAAAAAAAGAAATTTGTCCATCCAGTTCGGCCTGTTTCCTACAAGTTGATCCAGAGGAAGGCAAAAAAAAAACTGTGAGGTAGAAGTCAATTTTCCCCACTTAAGGGGAAAAAAATTCCTTCCCGACTCCATTCAGGCAATCAGAATAACTCCCTGGATCAACGACCCCTCTCTAGTAGCTATAACCTGTAATAGTATTAAACTCCAGAAATAAATCCAGTCCCCTCTTGAATTCCTTTATTGTACTCACCATCACCACCTCCTCAGGCAGAGAGTTCCACAGTCTCACTGCTCTTACCGTGAAGAATCCTTTTCTATGTTTGTGCACAAACCTTCTTTCCTCCAGACGCAGAGGATGTCCTCTCGTCACAGTCACAGTCCTGGGGATAAATAGATGATGGGACAGATCTCTGTACTGACCCCTGATATATTTATACATAGTTATTAGATCTCCCCTCAGTCGTCTTTTTTCTAAAGTGAATAACCCTAATTTTGATAACCTTTCAGCGTATTGTAGTCGCCCCATTCCAGTTATTACTTTAGTTGCCCTCCTCTGAACCCTCTCCAGCTCTGCTATGTCTGCCTTGTTCACAGGAGCCCAGAACTGTACACAGTACTCCATGTGTGGTCTGACTAGTGATTTGTAAAGTGGTAGGACTATGTTCTCATCACGGGCGTCTATGCCCCTTTTGATGCAACCCATTATCTTATTGGCCTTGGCAGTAGCTGCCTGACACTGGTTTTTGCAGCTTAATTTGCTGTTTATTAAAATCCCTAGATCCTTTTCCATGTCAGTGTTACCGAGTGTTTTACCATTTAGTATGTACGGGTGACTTGCATTATTCCTTCCCATGTGCATAACTTTACATTTGTCAGTGATAAACCTCATCTGCCATTTCTCTGCCCAAGCCTCCAATCTATCCAGATCCCTCTGTAGCAGTAAACTGTCCTCTTCACTGTTAATTACTTTACACAGTTTAGTGTCATCTGCAAAAATAGATATTTTACGGTGCAAGCCTTCTACAAGATCATTAATAAATATATTGAAGAGAATAGGGCCCAATACTGACCCCTGAGGTACCCCACTAGTGACAGTGATCCAATCTGAGTATCTACCGTTAATAACCACCCTCTGTTTTCTGTCACTCAGCCAGTTACTTACCCACTTAGAGACATTTTCTCCCAGTCCGAGCATCCTCATTTTATATACTAACCTTTTATGTGGTACAGTGTCAAATGCTTTGGAGAAGTCCAGATATACGACATCCATTGATTTGCCGCTGTCAAGTCTAGAACTTACCTCCTCATAGAAGCTGATTAAATTTGTTTGGCATGACCGATCCCTCATGAAGCCATGCTGATATGGCGGTATTTTCTTATTTTCATTGAGATACTACAAAATAGCATCTCTTAGAAACCCTTCAAACAGTTTACCCACAACAGATGTTAAACTTACCGAAATAGTGAAATAGTTGTCTTGTTTTCCACTTCAGTATGACATATATGCAAACAGTATTCATACAGCCGGCTTCTCAGCATACATGTAAGCCAAAATACACAAATGCTAATGCCAATCCAGTTTAACAGGTCATAATTATAAGATCCCATTGGAAATCATAAGTTACTCAGGGTGCATTTAAAAACTGCGATACTATAGATGTGTTCACACCTAACTGTTCATTTATCTCAACATTACCAGATATGTGTTACGCGATATGCGCTGCCTAGCTATTTTCAACACAATATCCCAATCTTGTGGCTCTTTGCAAATACCAAATGTGCCTACAATACAACTGTTCAGACAACAGGTGGCGTATTGTGTTACTAGCTAAGACCTGTACACTAGGCAGAACTGACAGAAACTTTTTTTTACATATACTGTACATTGGGGTCTCATACTCAGTTGAATATACTGTATGACTCGCACATAGAAAATATTTCCACCTGATGGGTTCCTAGCAGCATCTGATAACAGACTGCAACATACCTCCTAGCAGTGACAAATACTACAATGCAAGAAAAAAAGTATCTGCCCAACAGCATTGAATAAGCACCCTCATAAAGTAAGAAATTCCCAGTATTATTGTCCCTCACAACCTTCTCCGCATTGCAGCAGTAATATCCCCTGACAACCCCTCCCCCACTAACACCAGTAATATCACCTGACAAAAATTACCCACTTGCAGCATTATTGCCCCCTGATAACCCCTCCACACTGGCAGCAGTATTGTATCTTGACAACCCCTTGCTCACTGGCAGCAATATTGTCTCCTGAAAATCCCTCCCCCACTGGCAGCAGTATTGTCCCCTAACAAACCCTCCCCAATGGTAGCAATATTGTCCATTAACAACCCTTCCACTACTACGTGCAGAATTGTTCCCTGAGTATTGTCTCTTGTCCACCCCTCTCACAATAACAGCAGTATTGTCACTAACAACCTCTCCAACACTGGCTGCATTATTCTCTCCTGACAACCCCTCCTTTACTGAAAGCGGTATTATCCCCTGACAACCACTCTCCCACTGGCAGCAAAGTAATATCCCCTGACAACCCCCTCCTCCATTGGCAGCAGTATTGATTATAAAACGCATCAGAAATGTACATGCATGTAATGTTAATGAATATCAATCTTTATCATGTAAAATGTAAAGTGATGTGTCAAAATATGTGATGCAGATTTTAAAATCCACAGCATGCCAATCAGACACAGGGTATTTGTAATCCGTATGGTCTCATGTACACGACCATATTTTTGACCCACATCCAATCAACATTTATTGCAGATCGAACTCATTCATGGTGGGTGGACCCATTTATTTCTATAGGGATTTATACAATGGGGCCTGTAAAAGAGCAGAACATAAACGGACTGTATCCATATTTTGTGGATCCACCTTTCGCAAAAACAGATGACTGAGGCTATATGCAGGAAGCCTAGTGCTGTTTTTACAGGTCAGTATTTGGCCAGCGCATGACCAGTGATTATCATCAGTGTTGTTTGCCATAACTAGAACTAGTGGCTACACAGATAAGGCATAATGGAAATATTTGCAACTTACATGTTTTCTTGGTTTTTGACCAACATCTGGTTTGGGCTTAGAATCACTAATGAAAGTCACTGATCACTGACCAAAAAGCAACCTTACTATACAATAGTCACAGGACTTGCTATTAGGCTTGAGCGAATCGAGCTTCGTTCAGACACTTCGGTTTAATGCTGTCTGAGACCTGTCTCCATACAACATTAAAATGTATTGACTCCGTGAAGACAAAATTAGTTTCCCTTGAAGTCGCGTGAGACTTCGGTGAATTAATTCCGAAGTCGGGTTTGGTACCAAGATACCAGTCAGTTCCAAACCCGACTTCGGAGTCCTAATTTTAAATGTTTTTAAAGGTGCAGAAATGAATACCAAATTAATTCACCTTAGTCTTGCGTGACTTCGGGTGAAACAAATTTCATTGCATTTTTATACATGCCCAAAAAAGTTCCCCCAAAAAAACTGCCATAAAAAGCTGTGTGTGATAGCACATGTGTCTAGACAATTATAGTACTTGCAAAGGAATTGTTAGTAGGCCTTACCAGTGGTTTTCAGAAAGTGGTATTAAAATAGAAATAAAAAAAATAAAAAAAATTATGGAAGACGTAAAAAGTTCACTCTACAGTGATGTAATATTATATCATGAAATTAGGGCATTTAAGTAGAAGCATGCAATGGGGATCTCAAACTATTTATTGAAACAAAAGCAAACAACAGTGGTGGGTATAACCCACAAAAAATGTCTATGTCTCAATAACTTGTCATGTGGCCTTGAGCATCAATTACAGCTTGATAACGACATCTCATGCTGTTCACAAGTCGTCCTATTGTTTACTAAGGCATGGCATCCCACTCTTCTTGAAGGCCGGCCCTCAGGTCATTGAGGTTCTGGGGTACAGAATTACAAGCCTCTACACGGCAACTCAGCTGATCCCATAAGTTTTCAATGAGATTCAGGTCTGGAGAAAGTGCAGGCCACTGGGTACCCCAGTCTTCCAAAGCTGTTCCCTAATGATGTGACCTCAAAAAGCTGGCTCGTTGTCATCCATTAAGATGAAATTAGGTCTATGTTCATACAGAGGCACAATGACTGGATTAATACTGTTATTCAAGTAGGATGGGCTTGTCACTGTACCCACTCACTAAGTGTAAGGCAGTTCTGTATTGACTAGACACACCTGCCCACACTGTAACACTACCACCACCAAAGACTCATCTGGTTACAACAGTTAGCGCTCTCCTTGATGTCTCCAACATTGTTTGTGGCCATCATTTCTGCTCAGCGTGAATCAACTTTCCTCAGTGAACAGCACTGAGGCCCACTGTTCCCTAGTCCACCATAGATGGTCCCTGGCCTATGCAAGACAATGATGCCTGTGGTCAGGTATCCTTGCAGGTTGTCTAGCACGCAGACTACGCTGACGTAAATGGTTTTGAATGGTCTGACATGACACTTGGGTGCCTCTCACCACCCTAAATGTGCCTGGAGTTGTGTGGTATTCATATTTCGGTTTCGCAGGGCATTGTTCACAATGAAACAGTCATTAGTATGGGATGTGGCCAAAGGAAGTCCACTTTTATGCCTTTCTGTGACTCTTCCAGTCTCTCTGTATCTCTGTTGCAACCTGCTGATTAGTGTTGAGCGTGAATATTCGAATCATGACTTTTAATCGCGAATATCGCCACTTCGAGAATTCGCGAATATTTAGAATATAGTGCTATATATTCGTATTCGCGAATAGTGTTGAACTTGAATATTCTAATCGCGAATTTATCGCGAATATTGGAACTTAGCAACATCCCTAGCAACCAGTAGGAAAGTTGCATACCCTTTAGTGTTGATCGCAAATATTATAATCGTGAAATTTTTTAGCAAATATATTACATTGCCAATTTTCGCAATCAAGTAAATAATGACTGGAAATCATGAATTCTCGAATTTGTGAATTTATGCCGAATATTCGGCCAAAAATTCACAAAATATCTCGAATTCGAATATTTCCTATGCCGCTCATCATTACTGCTGATGACACTCTGTGACACTCTAAGCTCAGTGTCTACTTCCATCTGAGAACATCCTGTGTGAAGCCTCGCAATGGTAAGGTACTGTTGATCAATTGTAAGGTGTCGTCTTGGTCTCATGATCAAAATATCAATGTGAACAGCATGATGAGGAGGACTGTTTAAATAACAAAACTAATTGAACCAGAAAATGTATTGGGTTTTGCATTAAAGGGTTTCTGTCATCAGGTTTACACATTATAAGCTGTCTGACATTAGCTATGTGCTAATGTCAGAGCAGCTTGATAATGTGTTTTTTATGTAAATCCGAGTTATATTTATGCTAAAAAACGTATTTTTATAATATGTAAATTAGCCTCTAGGAGCAGGGCGTTGCCCTGCTCCTAGAGGCTCCGTGCGCCAACCTGCTGCCACGCCCCTTCTTTCCTTGATTGACAGTGCCATGCAGCGATCCTCTGCTGCCTTCGGCACTGTCTCCTTGCGAAATCCCGCGCCTGCGCCGCCGCTCTGTATTCGGCGCAGGCGCGGTGAGCAGAGGACAGCAGGCACCAGCGTCCTATGCTCACCGCGCCTGCGTCGAATACAGAGCGGCGGCGCAGGCGTGGGATTTCGCAAGGAGACAGTGCCAGAGGCAGCAGAGGATCGCTGCCCGGCACTGTCAATCAAGGAAAGAAGGGGCGTGGCAGCAGGTTGGTGCACGGAGCCTCTAGGAGCAGGGCAACGCCCCCCCTGCTCCTAGAGGCTAATTTACATATTATAAAAATACGTTTTTTTAGCATAAATATAACTCGGATTTACATAAAAAACACATTATCAAGCTGCTCTGACATTAGCACATAGCTAATGTCAGACAGCTTATAATGTGTAAACCTGATGACAGAAACCCTTTAAGCTCCCTGTTAGAGAACAGCAAGTTTTGCAAAAAGTACTTAAACATTGAACAGTTGGACATGTACATTCTAAAGTTTAGAAAAGGTCACATTAAGTTTACTTGTAAAGGTTAGACAGCAGTTTAGGTTCATCCTGAAATTTCACCCACAAGCCAAATATCTCTAACTTTTTGTGAGTAATATATATATATATATATATATATATATATATTGATATATTATATATTATAGATTTTTTTTCATTAAACTCTTAGCTTCTCAGCTTTTTTATGCAATTTTTAAGGCATTTTTGTCCATATTGTGGGTGTCATTTACAATGATTGGCTTTTTATGTTGATGGTCTTTGTTTACTCCTACACTACTGGAGGATTTGCCTAATTTATGATGAAGCATGCTTCTCGTCATAACTTAGGCACACTTAGGCACGCATTCTGAGTGTCTGGTGTAAAAACTACTACAGCCCATGACTGGAGTACATTTTACTCATCTTTTTATGCATAAATGATGCTAAATTTGCCAATGTCCCAGTCTCCTGCCACTCCATAGTTGCCAACTGAGTTCCAGAGACAGTCCCAGCAAATTTGCACTGTCTCGGGCTGAAAATGGGTGGGACTAACACACACCCCATCCATACCATAAGTGGTTGTTTTCAGATGAGTTTGGGGTGTTCTTTGCGGCGGGGCTTATACGCCCCAAATTTACCAACTGAAATGTTGGTAACTACTAATTATGCCACTCCCAAATGAAGCAGATAGTATAAAAGCTCCCTCTGATGTCACTTGCTCCCTCTGATGCAATGCACAAGAAAAAAAAATCCAATGAAGTGTGTGTGTGGGGGGGTCTGTGAGCAATAAAGCAAAAATGCCAAAACCTCTGATTTGAAAAAACACGAATTACCCAAAAAAAGCACATCAATGATCAAAAAAAGCCACTGAAAAAATATGTTTGTCATAGATTTAATATTTGCCATAAACTTCAGTGCAACATCTGGAGCTGACATTATTTGCAAAAACAAAACACCAGCCAAAAGAGCACCAATGAACCCTAAAACACCCAAAAAAAAATGCCAACGATGTATTTGTGATACCAGCCTTAGGTTTTAAGCATTCTGGGGTGTTTTTGAGGGGTTTTGTGTTTTTTGTTGTGTGACACCATTTCCAGAAGTTACATGAAGTCTATGGGAAACTGAACTGACAGACATCTTTTTGCAGTGTTCTTGGGACAATGCAATTTTTTTTCAACTCACAGCATACACAGAGTCTGGTATTATTTTGTTCATTGCAAAAACGCACAATAAAAGAGGGAAAATGCCTCAAAAATGCCCCAAAAATTCAAAACTTGCATGCTGATCAAGTCAGATGCCCCCTTCCCCCCCTCGCCGGTTTTTTTTTTTTGCAAAGAAATCTCCATGGTGAAAGTGAGTGAGGGAACCCTGAGGAATGTTTATCTTAAAACAGGCTCATTTTTATCAATTAAAAGAACACCAAACCCCAAATCCAAACAAAAAAAGAACAACCTACAAATCCTAACATAATCTCCTTATGTACCTTTGTTATTTGCTCTTGTTTCATAAGATATCACAATTGCAGAACATAAAAATAAAATAGAAAAGCAGTGCACTGTACTTTCAAACTGTAGCAATGACTTCTCCCCACTCTGATGCTAGTGCTGGTGAGTGAGAACTCTATCATGTATCTAATCCTATCATTTGTGATACAGTCTACTGAGCTGCAGTTTTTAATCTTATCATTTGATATTGTCTGCTGAGATGACTATCTAATCCTGCCATGTGAGATATTGTCTGCTGAGCCACGGTAACTAATCATATGATACTGTCTGCTAAACTACTGTATGTGTCTAATACAGTCAAATGTGATACTGTCTGCTTATTTGCTGTATCTAGTCCTACCATATATGTTGCTGTCTGCTTAGTTGCTGTATCTATTTCTACGATGCGTAATACTGTCTGCTGAGCTGTGTATTTAATCTTATTATTGGTGACAATTAAGGATGAGTGAATTTCATAATTTGAAGATTGTGTGTGGGTTCATGTTGTGGTATTTACCGAATTGCATTATGTATTCCGTTACCACGGACCATAACGCAATTCCTTGACGGAATGCATAACGGAATCCCTTTAGAGGCATTCCATTATTCATTCTGTCATAATAGAAGTCTTCAACCTGCATAACGGATGCGTCCGGTTTATGCTATGCAGGAGAGGACTCCAGCATAACGATGGTTTAATAAAAAAATATTTAAGCATTTTAATTTTCTTTATTCCTGGAGAACCCCTTTAAGGGGGTTCTCCGTGAATTAAGAAAATTAAAATACTTATATATTTGTACTTATATACGAATATAGTTGATAAGGTCTTCAGCTGAATCTCTGTAGGAATGGAGACATGAAGTTCAGAGAGGAGGTGCGGATGTGGGTAATGAGAAGCAGCACTTGTATGCAGTCTCTATTATCACAGCCCCACATTAGCACAGACTGTCCTGTCTGTCCTCTCTGTACTTCATGTCTCCTCATGAAATCCATTCCTACAGAAATTCAGCTGAAGATCTTATCAGCTGTATTCAGGATTATAATCCCTGACAAGCAGAGCAGAGAGGAGGATGAGGCAGATCTTTAGCTCTGTGTTCTGAAGCAACTTGTCATGATTAGGAAAGGTTTTGTGTGTACTAATAGGACGGTGGCCATTTTATTTCTCCTAATGATTTCTCCCCAGATAAAACGAGCCATTGTAGGTAATGAAAGGTATTTGGGAATATATTTATGATAAAGTAATATCTAAGTATTTTAATTTTCTAAATTCCCGGAGAACCCCATTAACCCCTGGAAACGAGCAGTGTATAATCAACCCAGCAGAGGACGCAATATGGACAATCACAATACATTAGTAAGTGCCTTGTATTAACTTTCTCTACATGATAAATGTCATTTGCTGAAGTGAGACAACCTCTTTAACTGAACTGGAAATCAATTAAGGGTGGACCCATCTGTATGTGCCAAGGAACTTTAATATCATTAGAATTAATGTCTGTGCAGAACAATGAATGAAACCTTTGGTTTATGTGTTGGGGGTGACTTACTATATTTATGCATCCTATAGTCAGTTGTGTAAAGATATTGCTCTAGTTTATACCAAAGATAATTACTAATCATTTATAAATCCCATCAGCTTTTGAGTGTGACAATTTCCAGTCAGTCAGTGATACCACCCTTTAAATGTTCATTCAATGTAAGTAGGGCTTGGGTTGTGTTATTTTAAGGTCTTAATTAGCTGCATTAAAATGATAGAAAATGCATTCTGCTTAAAAAAAATTGTAATGAATGACATCTGTGGCTGACCATACATGTAAGACAATGAATGAATAAAACATGTTCTTGCACAGGGTAAAATTGCAATAATGCTATGTCTCTGTAATTCTTTCCGGGCCTTTAAATTTATTGCCACATAATTACTCTAAATATAATACATTTTTAGACATGGGGCAAATAGATTCTTGTTGATATAAAATCTAATATTGGTTGATACAAAATAGTATAGAAAATATACAACTCACCATTTCATTCTCCTCTCCTTCATTAATTATTGCACTGTGATCTTTGGGTAATTTAGATTTCATGTTTTAAGTTTACAACCAATTTGTATGCTTTGCAGACCAAAGAATATTAATTGGTAATGGTATTCATGAGGATTTTATATTTATACCTTACCATGTCCTAGCTCCACTAGTTTAGCATAAACCTCCTCCTCCTCAGCATTATAGCACACCTCCTCATTATCATCCCATGAGGAGTTACTCCTCTGTTACAGTGGAGCTGAAAAATTTCATTTCATCATGTCATTATTAAAGCCACACATTATTCATGCAGGTTAATAAATACAAGGAAAGATTCTTTTTACCACCAATATAGTATTTCTTTATAATGGAAAATGTTACACTAAAATAACACAAGCCTCCTTTCTTGCAGACAAGAGGTTCCATTGCTAGTGTGTAGCCTCATCTCCTGCAGTGAAGGGGGCTCATTGATACTGTAAAAACTAATAGTGCCCCTTACTGTTTATTAGATTATATGACATAGACTTGACCCCTCCCTGTAGGCAAGAAGGTCATTGGCTAGAAAAATAGTGCCCCATACTGTTTATTAGATCACATGAAATAGTCTACACTCCTATTCTGCAGGCAAGAGGGCTTATGACTACCGTAAAAATAATAGTGCCCCTACAGTTTATGAGATCATTTTATGTAGGCTTTACTCCTCTTCTGCAGGCAAGAGGGCCCAACTGTTTATAAGATCATATGAAGTAGGCTTGTCTCCTCTACTGCAGACAAGAGAGCTCATTGCTACCATAAAAATAATTGTACCCCATACTGTTTATTAGATCATATGAAATAGACTAGCACCCTCACCTGCAGGCAATGGAGCTTACTGCTACCATAAAAATAATAGTACCCTCTACTTCTTATATAAAATAGACTTGCCTTCTCTCCTGCAGGCAAAGAGGTTCATTGGTGCCCCCTACTGTTTATAAGGTCATATGAGATAGGCTAACTTTCTCTCCTGCAGGCAATGAGGTTCATTGCTGACTTTAAAAAATAATGCCCCCTGTTTAGTAGATCATACGTGTCCATCAAAAGGATAGTTATTCATGGCATATTAAATGAAAGCATCTTAGACTATGATGACATGATGCCTGTTCTCCCCTGGAGACAAGGTAAAGTTAACCCTAGAATTGCTCAATAAAAATGGAATACAGCAAATATGGATGAAAGTATACAGATACGCAAGCTGATGCACCAGTCCAAGCACACTGCAATATGGTAAATCTCATGTAACATAGTAAACTTTGAATACAAGAGTGTTTCGAGCTCTAGTATTTATTCAAGCTCTAGTATTTATTATACCAGTGGTGAAAATTGTTATTGCGATGTTTTGGGCCCAGTACGGAACCCCTTTTTAAGCAGGAAAGTGCCGGTACATGTGGTTCCTCGTTTGGTGGCAAAAGCAGAATTGCATTATAGATTCAATTACCACGGACCATTATAACGCAATTCTATGATGGAGTGCATAACGGAATACCTTTAGAGGCATTCCGTTACTCATTCTGTCATAATAGAAGTCAATGGCCTGCATAACAAATCCGTCCCATTTCTGTTATGCAGGAGAGGACCAATCCGTTTTGTAACCCATAAACTTCTATTATGACGAAATGAATAGCGGAATGCCTCCAAAGGCAAATACATTCCATCATAGAATTGCGTTATGGTCCGTGGTAACGGAATCCATAACACAATACTGCTTTTACCACCAAACAAAGCGTGAATGAATTTCAAAAAAGGAAATTCGCTCATCTCTAGTTATGCACATGGGAAGGAATAATGCAAGTCACCAGAACATACTAAATGGTAAAACACTGGGTAACACTGACATCGAAAAGGACCTAGGAATTTTAGTAAACCGAAAACTAAGCTGTAGAAAACCAGTGTTGGGGAGCTGCTGCCATGGCCAATAAGATAATGGGTTGTATCAAAAGGGGCATAGATGCCTGTGATGAGAACACAGTCCTACCACTTTACAAATCACTAGTCAGACCACACATGGAGTACTGTGTACAGTTCTGGGCTCCTGTGAACAAGGCAGACATAGCAGAGCTGGAGAGGGTTCAGAGGAGGGCAACTAAAGTAATAACTGGAATGGGTGGACTAAAGTACCCTGAAAAATTATCAAAATTAGGGTCATTCACTTTAGAAAAAAGACGACTGAGGGGAGATCTAATAACTATGTGTAAATATATCAGGGGTCAGTGCAGAGATCTCTCCCATCATCTATTGATCCCCAGGACTGTGACTGTGACGAGGGGACATCCCTGTGCACTGTTGTTAAAACACATTAAACCATCAACAGGCCAACACAGCAGCTATTAAACCTAAAGATGACCTTTCACCAGATTTTACTTTATGAAAGCAATACCTCACACCGTAGCCCCCCCCCCCAACCCCACTGTGCCCCCTGTTCAGTTTTGGCGTCGGGTATGCTAATTAATAGCATCAGTACAGGGAGTAGGAGATATCAGCTTTTCTCAGTGGACGTCTCCTTCTCCCTTTCTGTGGCGTGGTCCAAACGGGGGGGGTGGGGGTGGGGGGTCACGGAGATGTGACATCTACTGAACATGGGCTTTAGTGTGACGTATTGCTTTTATAAAGTAAAAAAATGGTGAAAGGTCATCTTTAGGTTTAATAGCTGATGTGTTGGCCTGTTGATGGAACCTGGTTATACTTAGTAATACAATCTACTTTGTAGGGTCCCATAGGATAGATTTCAGTATCCGGCTTTGTATAACCTGGGGTATTCTGGGGACAGCCTTCTGTATTAACCCACAGGGAAGCAAGCATAGGCTTAGCCAAGGAGTGAGAGAAAAGTTATGTCTGGGGTAGTGTCCCATGGCAGATACTCCTTGACATAATTCAAGACCCAATATTATGTAGTAATGTTTGATTTAATCTGTCATTAGCGTATACACAATTAGAATCAGAAGCTTCTTTGGTTCGTTTTGTGTCAATTTTAATAGGAAGAAATATTTTTTAACTTATGATGCTGAATTTGACATATCATTGTGAAATTTCCTTCCTGCTCATGGTCCCAAGGCTACAGCATTTGTATATCAACAGGACCACATTCCCTAAGAATTGTTTTACATTGATGGCCCGTGCCCACCATTCTTCTCCTTCCCCAGGCAGGCACGGGTACAGATTCTCTCACCCTCCTGAATCGGCTCCTGCTTGGCTTCCTCTACCCTCCAGCAGCAGGCCCAGCCTGTCTTGGACTAAAAGTCAGGGCAGATCCTATGATGAGCTTCTACCTGCCACTCCTGTTGCTTGGCATCTGTACAGCCTGCCCATGCTCCACTTATTCCTCAAGACCTGCAAGGGTTGCCTTCTGTCTACACCAGATATACTGACTTGTTTAATAAAAATGTTATACATTCCATCATAGAATTGCGTTATGGTCCGTGGTAACGGAATCCATAACGCAATACTGCTTTTACCACCAAACGAAGCGTGAATGAATTTCAAAAAAGGAAATTCGCTCATCTTTAGTTATGCACATGGGAAGGAATAATGCAAGTCACCAGTACATACTAAATGGTAAAACACTGGGTAACACTGACATCGAAAAGGACCTAGGAATTTTAGTAAACCGAAAACTAAGCTGTAGAAACCAGTGTTGGGGAGCTGCTGCCACGGCCAATAAGATAATGGGTTGTATCAAAAGGGGCATAGATGCCTGTGATGAGAACATAGTCCTGCCACTTTACAAATCACTAGTCAGACCATACATGGAGTGCTGTGTACAGTTCTGGGCTCCTGTGAACAAGGCAGACATAGCAGATCTGGAGAGGGTTCAGAGGAGGGCAACTAAAGTAATAACTGGAATGGGTGGATTAAAGTACCCTGAAAAATTATCAAAATTAGGGTTATTCAATTTAGTGAAAAGACGACTGAGGGGAGATCTAATAACTATGTATAAATATATCAGGGGTCAGTGCAGAGATCTCTCCCATCATCTATTTATCCCCAGGACTGTGACTGTGACTGTGACGAGGGGACATCCTCTGCGTCTGGAGGAAAGAAGGTTTGTACACAAACATAGAAAAGGATTCTTTACTGTAAGAGCAGTGAGACTATGGAACTCTCTGCCTGAGGAGGTGGTGATGGTGAGTTCACTAAAAGAGTTCAAGAGCGGCCTGGATGTATTTCTGGAGTGTAATAATATTACAGGCTATAGCTACTAGAGAGGGGTCGTTGATCCAGGGAGTTATTCTGATTGCCTGATTGGAGGCAGGAATTTTTTTCCCCTAAGGCCTCTTTCACACTTGCGTTGTGAGGATCTGCCGGATCCATCACAACGCAGGACAACTGAAAGCATTTGAAGACTGATCAGTTTTCAAAATGCTTTCAGTGTTACTATGGCAGCCATGGCGCTACTAAAGGAGCAGATACTTACAGTCCGTGCGGCTCCCGGGGCGCTCCACAATGACGTCAGAGCGCCCCACGCTCATAGATCACGTGATCCATGCGATCATGTGTTCCATGCTCATGGGGTGCTCTGACATCATTGTGGAGCGCCCCGGGACTCGGGAGCCGCACGGACGGTAAGTATACTTCTCCCCTGCCTCCCCACTACACTTTACCATCGCAGCCGGGACTTTAGTGTCCTGGCTGCCATGGTAACCACTTACAAAAGCTAAACGTTGGATCCGGCGATGTGCCGAAACGACGTTTAGCTTAATGCTGGATCCGGATTAATGCACTTCAATGGGCATTAATTCCGGATCCGGCGTTACGGCATGTCTTCCGGATTTTTGGACGGAGACAAATCCGCAGCATGCTGCGGTTTTGTCAACGTCCAAAAAACGTTCACATAATGAATGGAAGACATCCTGATGCATCCTAAACGTATTTCTCTCCATTCAGAATGCATTAGGATTATTCTGATCAGTATCTTTCCATCCTAGAGCCCCGAGGACGGAACTCTAGGACGGAAAGCAAAAACGTAGATGTGAAAGGGGCCTAAAGGGGGGAAAATTGGCTTCTACCTCATATGGTTTTTTGCCTTCCTCTGGATCAACTTGCAGAATAACAGGCTGAACTGGATGGACAGATGTCTTTTTTCAGCCTTATAAACTATGTTACTATGTTACTATGTCCCCTAGAGGGACTTAAAATAAGTTAAAAAAAAAAACATTTAAGAACATAAAAAAAGTTACATTTCCCCTTTCCCCATATTAAAAATAATATAAAAGTAAAGATCATTGGTATTGGCCATGTCCCATAATACCCAAACAATTATGGTGGGTATCGTTACTACAGCAGGCACGCTTGTGGAGCATTATCTCTATTCGGTGTACTATAGGTGGCACAATTAATAATGAGGGCAGTCTAGAAGCACTATTACTATGGGGGACGATCCATATGGCCCTATTATTTCTGCATTATTGTATTTGAGGGCATTGGGAAGCTCAGCGGGCACAGTATTTGGATTGCCAGCAGGATAACAATGTTTGGGCAATGGAAAGAGATGGATGATACAAAAGTAAGGAATCAGGAAGTAAGCTATCAGGATCCCAAACTCTGCAGAGACAAGATGTGGCTGAAAGAAGTTGTCAAGGTGGTCTAGTCAAAATGGAAAAGATGAGGAAAGAGAACATCTACAACCGAGAATACATCACTGAATGTTAGAGGTATGACTTTTGTATTACCCTGTATGTGTTGTAGTACTGTATATAATGTTTTCCAAGTATGTCTTTAACATTAAGGCTGGAGGTAAGGGTTTAGAGTCAGAATTTGGCCCAGGGGGTCTGTTTTAATTTTTGCTTCAGGCAGCAGAAAGGCTAGGGGCACTCATGTGCACTGTTGTTAAAACACATTAAACCATCAACAGGCCAACACAGCAGCTATTAAACCTAAAGATGACCTTTCACCAGATTTTACTTTATGAAATCAATACCTCACACCGTAGATATCTTTAACCTTCCTGCGTTACATTATTTTGGATAAACACATTTCTATGGATCCTGAGAAGCTGTCAGCGGTCTTGAAGTGGCTCCGTTCCTTTCTCATTTTGGCGCATCTGTTTTGGTTACACGATCTGGCAGGTTTCCCTGACTTAGACTTATGCATACATGAAGAGGTTTGAGGATAAGAGACAAAGAACTCTACCACAATTTCTTTTTGGAAACAGGGAATGGTTATCTTCCAGGAATATTCATCTGAAGGTGCCTTCAAAATCATCAGCCAAATCAACCCAGTCAGATATAATATTTGCTCTCCTGCTTGCCATTGGTACCATCTCTCTCACCCTGCTTCTGTGGATCCCTCTGCCCCGTGGCCAGGTCCCACTGGCACTCCTCTACCCTCCAGCAGCAGGCCCGCCCACTAGAGTACTTTATCTTCTGTTGCAGGCAACAGCTTTCACTTCTGTCCCAGAACTGCTCGCTTGTCCCCTGCATAAGGTGTGTGGTTCCATTTGTTTGACCATGTGCCGACTTCTGCCGAATTCTTGACTTTGACAACCCCTCTTCTCCCTGGTGCCATAGTGACCCTTTGCTGCCTTGTCCTCGGACTGGTTTCACATAAATGAAGCTTGCCCTGGCCTCGGTCTGTTACTGAGTTTTGCCTGATCCTCTGGTGCCCCACTGACCTGACCCCTATGGGTCAGGTGTCAACCACACCGGGACTATTATATTGTGGCAGCCTGATGGTTCCCCTGCAGCATATGCTTGACTGTATAGGGGTTAAATGGTGAATACCAATGGATTGCCAGGACAAGGCCTTAGATTTAGCCCAAGATCAAAACAGTTGGTTGATACAGTGGTGAGGGCTAGGCAGTTTTATGTCCTTGTGTAACTTGCAATATCACAGGGGCTGCCCTAACATAAGATAATTGACAAAAGGACGCAGAATTTACAGAAGGTTACCACCTCTATGCATGAACAGAAAAGTAATTACTCACACACACGTCTGATGTGGTAAGAACCATTTTTTTCTATATATTTTCTTTATTTTCTTTTTTTCACTATTTACGTTCACTATTTGTTTGGGCCTCATTTATTTTATTGAACATTAGTAAAAGTTATGTTTTAATCTATTCCATATCATCTTTTGAAAGTATATTGATACAGTGGTTCCACACCCACTGATTGTAACAAATTGCCACAACCGGGATTCATCTCTGACATAGGTGAGCTGTGGTCAAAGTTTCAATATAGTAAGGTTTGGCACAGTAAACCCTTCAAACATGTTAGGCTTTAGGGGTCATATTGATAGGAATAAATCCTGCCAATTTGTCAAATTTAAAGGAGTCATCTGAGTTAAGGAAAAAAGGGATCTACTGGTTTACCCTGAAATAAACCCTTTTTTGGGCTGTTTTAATATTGCTGCATGTAAGGGGTAGTGATGATCGAGCACCAAAGTATTCGGGTGTTCGGGTGTTTGGCCCAAACACATTGCTATATATTCGTGTGCCCGGCCAAGCACCCAAGAATAAAGGAAGTCAATGGGAGACAACCAGGCACCCCCTGCTCTGGTCCATTGGAAAAGGTCAGAAAGTGACAGAAACATCACCTAAATGGATCAGGAACACCATGGGGATGATATCTGGATGCATCTTGGACTCCCAGGTCGCTGATGGAAATTATGTGGTCCGAGTTGTATGCCACTTATACAGACTGACAAAAATACGCACAAATCCCCCCAAAAAAATTTCACAGGAAAAATTGTTAGGAAACATTCTTTCCAGTATATTTAATTGTATATAAAGTGCAAGTGCTGCCAAAAACTACAAGCAAGAGGCACTCCGAAACAGACTGTATATCACATGAAAGAGGGCCTCATTCACATTGTTGTACCATTATTCAGGTAGTGGGACTCACCCTTTATTACACATAAAGGAGGGTATCATACACAGACTACAGAGACTGGACCTGGTGGAAGAGAGGGTGGTGCTTACCGACTGGACGCATTATCTTCAGCAATCCAACCGACCAACTGTTCGCACTGGTCCGACTTGTTGTCCAGTGTTGTCCTGCGCCGCCCAGCTAAGTTGGACATGAAGCTGGGTACGGTGGATGTTTTTTGGTTTTGTTTTTTTGGTGCACTGACAGCAGGCACAGTTTCATTGCGTCCAGGGACACGGCCTCTGTGTGCACCATCAGCATTACGCCCACTTCCCCGTCCGTTAGTGCTCGCCTTTTTCATATTAATGGTTTTGTCACTAGTTGTGGCGCAGATTGTTTTACTGTTCGCCATTTTCGGATGCAGGACAGTATATGTCACAGAAACCCACAGAATATGGACACTATATCAGGCCCAGTTTATTGGAATTTGTAATACAGACACTGTTTGCACATGTTCTACAGTTTTGGTTACAGAACACCACAGATTATGGACACTGTATTAGGCCCAGATTATTGGAATTTGTAATACAGACACTGTTTGCAGATGTTGTTCAGTATTTTTTACACAAAGCCACACACTATGGACACTAGATGTGGCCCAGATTATTGGAATTTGTAATACAGACACTGTTTGCAGATGTTGTTTAGTATTTTTTACACAAGGCCACACACTATGGACACTAGATGTGGCCCAGATTATTGGAATTTGTAATACAGACACTGTTTGCAGATGTTCTACAGTATTGGTTACAGAACACCGATTATGGACACTAGATGTGGTCCAGATTATTGTAATTTGTAATACAGACACTGTTTGCAGATGTTGTTCAGTATTTTTTACACAAAACCACACACTATGGACACTAGATGTGGGCCAGATTATTAAAGAAAGTCTGCGGATTATGTACAGTATATGTCACTAATAGGTAGGTATAAAATAAAAACATCTTGCAGCTGTCAAACACACACAGTAGTTCTTAAAAGGACTATGGGGTCTTTGAAAAGCTTTTGGTAGTAAAAACAGCAAATGTCTCTCCCTGCACTATCTGTCTCTTCCGAAGCACTTTACCTGAGACTGCAGTAGGTAAATAGATTGCTGCTCTAAAACATACACACACACACACACACACACACAGTAGTCCAAGACCCAAAGGACTTTTGGGTCTTGGAAAAGCTTTCTCTGAATAAAAACTGTGAAAATCGCTCCCTACACTGTCTTTCCCCTTTCTATACTCTGCTCTCCTGACTATGACTGATCTGAGCACGTGTCATCGGGTGCTATATAGCACCAGATGACGCGTTCCGGCCAGCCAATCACTGTAATGCCAGCAGCCAACATGGCTACTGGCATTACAGTGAGGGCAGTACTTACCTGCACCTTTATTGGCTGCTTAAAACGAGACGTGCGGGGCGGAGACTCAAGCATGTACCGCTCGAGTCTCCGCCCCGTGTGCCGAGCATAGCGATGCTCGAACTGAACAGATATTCAGCCAAGCATGCTCGCTTATCACTAGTAAGGGGTGTTCTGATGAGGACTTTGAGAGTACCTATCACACCATTCAGCAAACTATATCCTTAAACTGTAATCTACCACTGAAGTAACTGGTGACACTGACTACCATCTTTTCTTATGTTATGTGCAGTCGTTTCTCTTAACAGTTTCAGGCTTTATATTGGTTCCAGCAGGCATTTGCTTTAAATGTGCGCTTCACTTTTTAATCTTGTCTGTCTCTAGATCTGTCCAGGGAGCACTTTACTCCTGGTTTCTGAGGCTCCCAGCTGTGGCCTCTAGATCGAGCAGAGCTTAAGGTGCTCTAGCTGGTCCAGGCAGGGCTCGTCCAACAGGGATGTGCTTCTGCGGCCTTCCCCTAGCAGGGGTTACTCTAGGCTCTCCCCTAGAAGAGGGTAAGCTAAACTGACTCCTAACTGAACTCCTCCCTCCCTGCAGCAAGTGGGACACGCCCACCACACCACAGAGTGGTGGGGGTGTTCCACTTGTGCAGGGTTGTGGGAGTTCAGTTAGGAGTCAGTTTAGAATAAAGGCTCCATTATATGTATCTGTTGTTCTGCCAATTATGCTGCCATCTGCTGGAGAACTAGGCAAATTACATTTCAACAGTAAAAAAACGCCTATAATCTGTAAAATCGCCTCCAAGAGGCGAGGCTAAATGCTCTAAACCCACCTACATATGCCATGTTCTAGATTTTTTGATGGAATGTTAGATTGTATGTGAAGCTCAACATACGTTTATTTGCAGGCACCATAATTGTGATGTACTGTATCTTTAAGATTGGTAAAGAAAGGTGGGCCAGGTTTTAAAAAAAAGAAGCTACAGTATCTTGTGGTCACTCACCCCAGGTGGCCCTGCTTCAAAACAGACCACGTGTTTACAGTTCACACCCCACTTAGCCAGCATGGGGGCTTACTCATCCTACAAAAAAAAACCTGTGTGGGTCTGAACTAATTACATAGATCACTCAAATCCATCAGACATCATGGAACTGGGAGTTCAAGGGATTATTAATTGACTGTTCATCGCAGAAATAAAACGGTTGCATATCTACAACCCTGGGACCGAGACAAACAATCACTTGGCCTTCCTTTTTGGGTAGGGTGCAAGAACAGGAGATACGGAGAACTCCTAGTAGGAACCAAATAACGGTGCCATGTTTGGTCTCCTCCACTTGTAGCTGGAACCCAGCCGGATCTGTTGCTGCCAGAACTATCTCCCTATGATCTTTCGGTGAGGAGCTATAATCCATAATGAACTTTTGAATTCTTAGCTGCCTCATCAGAGCAAGGGGGAGTAAGATCCTCCCCGGCGGAGGCAGGGGAGGGACCAACTACAGGTGAAAAGGCCCATGCAGGCTAGAGGCCGGGGTGTTTCTTTAAAAGGGGGTCACATCGTGTAATGTGTTCGGCGGGACCGTAGACAACCTGCTGATGTCACTGCTCCCATGTGGCTATAGCATTCATCATAATAACCCAAAGGATTATTCATCTACCCCGCAACTGACTTTTGATCTGTTTAACTCTGTTTATACCATATCATCTGAATTTGCACATCTGACCATTATATATATATGTGTGTGTATATAGTAATGTCTAGTGTGCACTTAAGGCAATTAAATATTTTAAATTAATCTTTAACTGTTCTGTATCTCGAATCCATGAATCCCCACGTCCGTGTTTCTGCATAACATTATACACTACCTGGGGTTTGTTCCTGATCCGATAAAATCTCATTAACGGACTGGACTTATATCTAATGAGGAACTGGTGACAGTCTACCGGGGTGGCAGAGTCCTGTTTCACTGGGGCAGTGAAAGGACCCTCTCAGCTTTTTAGGGTTGTGAGCGAGTGTTGTGTCACGCTGAAGGTAGCGTGGACCACCCTCTCTCACTCCACGTGCCTCCCTGTGCCTGTGTGGACAGGAGGTGTGATGTCTGTATACACTGTGCCAATATGACCTTACAGACTCCCAATGAGGGCATAATATCACTTCTTGGTAAGTGCGGTATTCGTCAATCGTCACAGTCATAAACACTTATCAGAAAGATAAGAACTGAGCTATAATGAGTGTTCATAATGTCAGAGAGCAGAAATAAGGAGAAATGACAGAAAAGAGAGAAAATCCAGAAGCTGCTTCAAGAGCATCTCAGCTACGTGCAGAAAAAAGGCCTCCATATTTTTAATAAAAACCAGTTGAAAAAAAAAGATTTTTTAGCTCAAAATGAGTACAATGCAATAATAAAAAAAATTCCCCTAAAGGTATATAAAGCCTTTAAGGGTACAGCTCCATTGCGATTTTAAATGTAACATGTGTCGCTCGCCCAAGTATCACAGTGTAGCTGTGCTCCCATATAACTAAATGGGGTCATAGGGCGATTCTCACTTTTGCCGCAAATCAGACCCCAGGATATCAAAAAATGCAACCCCTCATTCATTACTATAGGAGCATAGTTACACTGTGATTCTTGGGCAAGCAGTATGTTTTGTGCCCAAAATCACCCTGAAGCTGCACCCTATTGAGGATAAGTATATAGTTCACAGAGGTCTGACTGATATGGCCTATGCTAATCAACAGAACGGTAGCTCTGTGTTCCCTTGTTTGAATGGGGCAGTGGTCATCCGTGCATGCTGCCACTCCATTCAACTGTATGGAACTTCCAGAGATGGCCAAATACCAGTGCTAACTTGTCTCCACAAGTCCCATAGAATTGAATGCAAGAGTAGCATGCATGCAAGAGTGCTGCTGCATTAAAACAGGGGAACAAAAGGCCCCCATTCCTATCATTGGTAAAATCCCCAGTGGTCACACCCCACACTATATACTGTACACTATATATACACAGTATTGGCTAAACCCAGGGCAACAGGAGGTGTTTTGGACAATCAAATGTACAGTGTGCTTTGTGCAGTCTGAGAAGCAATGAAGCCATTTTGGATGATAGAAGAGGAGCCTGGGAATAGGCGGATTGACAACTGAAAAGATTAAAAATAAGTGTTCAATGTACTCCCCACTCCCCAGTTAACAAAGTTTTTTTTTTTTTTAACCGGAGGGTCACCTTAAGAGACTGGGATGGAGGAGAATGTAGGTTCTGAGCTTGTCTAGTTAAAATAAATGGAAGCTAATTTCACTGACAGGATGTATCTTCTTCTTGTGACAGATATGAAAGGCAGGATACATCTGGAGCACAAGTAACTGAGCTTAGGGACAGTATGCAGGCACTACATATGAATTCAGTAGTGCAGTCGAATCTTCATTTTTGGCTGGATATAGTTGAAAAGCATAAAACTTTTAACTATTTAGTGGTACCTAGTCCCTGCACTATTTTGGGTAATAAAATAATTCACAATATTATTAATGCAATAAGATAATTCATAATTCACACAGGATACAATTTATCCATTTCATATCAAATATAAATTGCTTAATGTCTTTTATGCTCCAGTGTTCACAATTTTATGAAAATCCAATCAATGCTGGTGACTAGAGATGAGCAAAGTTTTTAAAAATCTAATTCAGTTGCTTTGCTGAATTTCGTCAAGGAATTTGATTTGTTACGAATTATTTTGTAATGAATCACATTCCACTGTATAGAGCGGGCACAACGACAGAAAACAGTGATCTTGCCGCCGCCCCCCCCCCATCATTTAATCCCTCAGATGCCACGTTCAACACTGATAGTGGCATCTAAGAGTTAAATTTAGCCCATCAGGGGTTAAAACAAAAAAATATATATACTCACCTCATCCATTTGATCGAGGATAGGCAGTTGTGGCCATCTTGATTGAAGAAAATGCACCAATTGGGGCATGTGATGATGTCACTGCACCCGCCCTGTGTGATGACGTGGTGATGTCACACATCAACGCACGCTAGAATTGGCAGGTTTTCTTCAATCAAGATGGGCGCAATGGCCTCTTTGTACTCAAATTGATAAGTTTTTTTTTTAACATCATTTGAGGAGAAATTGACTCATTGCCACAAAGCGCCAGGAAATTCGGATTTCTGACGAATCAAATTTTTACTGAAATTCGGATCGACTTCCACTTTGTTAACTTTGATTTACTCAACACTACTAGTAACATTGCTCAGATCCTCATTACTTACAGGCATTAACTTTATTCGTTTGACAAGGAAATAAACACAGCAAGTTAATCTCTATGCTTGTGATCTAAGAATGAAGCTGTTTACATAGAAACCATTGTAAGTGCTGCAAGCCCTAGAGGAGAGGACTGGAGAATAGGAGTGATAGTGGCTCTGGCTCTCACAGTTATTGACAGTTTCAGTCCTCGCACTGATGCTCTCTAGGGCCGAACTGTGACAGGAGGGAACCCTTTCTTCTCTCGGGTCATACCCTGATGTTGGGGCTCCTGCCTGATGGTAGTTGGGTTGGCCTTGGTGTTATGAATGTGTACGGGTGCAAGGCAGTAGATGTAGGTGTGGTGGCCGGTGAATGGTGCCGGAGTCAGTGACCAGGCCTGTTGTAGGAAATAGAAAAGCAAGGATGGGCATTGTAGTGGGAGACCCCAGGCCTGGGGGTATCTGCAATTATTCTATGTAATGTCCAAAAATAATAATACAATTCGTGTCAGTCTCCAAAAGAAATAATGGATACTTTGTACTTGCGCTGCTGGTTCTTCAAAGTGATGCGGCTAAGTTCACACTTGTAGTCAATTTGTATATAATCAGAACTGCGCTGCTCTAAAACCAGACCATCCAATGTGCAGGAAAATTCCTCTGTAAATGCAGGTATTTGGCGTCTCTCTCCTCAAGGATTCAACACAAATCAGGCTGTTTCCTCTGTAAGGCCCAAAATATACCATAATGGTGAAGCACCTTCTAAGTTGGTAATAAAGGTTGGATTTATTATACTCACAAAACCCGGGTCGGGCAAATTTTGGATTGTAGACCTGTATTTTATGAGATATGCTTTGATTTTTTCACTGTTTGTGAGTATAATAAGTTGTTAATAAAGGTTGGATTTAATATTATACTTTATTATACTCACAAACAGTAATAAAATCAAAGCGTATCTCATAAAATAGAGATCTCCAATCGAAAAATTGCCCGACCCGGGTTTTGTGAGTATAATAAATCCAACCTTTACCAACTAAGAAGGTGCTTCACTATTGTGGTATATTTTGGATCTTACAGAGGAAACAGCCTGATTTGTGCTAAATCCTTGAGGAGAGAAACGCCAAATACCTGCATTTACAGAGGAATTTTCCTGCCCATTGGATGGTCTGGTTTTAGAGCAGCACGGTTCTAATTATATACAAATATTCTATGCAATATAACTTTATTTATATTTTATGTTGTACTGTTATGTACACTCATGTACTACTCATATATGAAGAACACTGATCCAGGGAGACTGAAGGTGGATATTCTTTGCAGCTACGGTGCTACAGTCAGGAGGGTGACCGGCAACTAAAGCTTCACAGATCCTGCTGCAGGCAAGGGAGAACACCCATCACCATAGCCCAGTTCAGGCAAATCTAAAAGCCTGTAATTATCAAGTAGACACCTACAGTCAAAGGTGCCAGTTTAAATCAGGAGAGAGAGAAAGAACTATTCTACAGTGCTAATGTTTGCCATCTTGCCTGCCAACATACCTCATTAGCTGAAAATAGAGAAATTTCACCTTGTACAGATGACTGCTCCATATACTGTAACTCATCCTTTGCACTTGTTTGTTGTTCATCTGTGTCTGTCTGATACCTTTTCACTGCATTGAAACCAAGGGAGCGATGGTCTGAGGGAGTACACTGTGGCCCAACAGCTCACCAGGACCACTACCACTCCCATTCTCTGCACCAGCTCTTCAGGGGCTTGCTGCAGTAGTACTCTTTTTCTCTATATTTCCAATGTCTCTCTCTCTCTCTCTCTCTCTCTCTCTGCCAAAGCTAAGGCTGGCAATAAGGTTCTTGTAAACTTGAAATCATTAGGTAATTCCCAGGCTGAGCGGTACAGGTAAGATATGGCTGGCCAGGACCTTATCAAAGTATGATGGGTGTATTAACAATGTCCTTTTTACTGCAGTAAAGTCTCTATCAGCCTTAAACAGTGAATACCGTCTGACTCCAATGCCCAGCCATGCAGATTCTGGTCCCTCTTGGTTCTTCTCTTTCTCGCGAGTACTGTAAAGTAGAGATGGCTTTCTTAACGCAAAGGAGTGAGCACATGTATCTCCTCTCACTTCCTCAGTTAATTCACACATTACAGTGAAACTGACCAAATTAGGCCTCTTTCACACCTGCGTTGTTAGGATCCGGCGTGCACTTCCGTCGCCGGAATGCACGCCGGATCCGGCACAACGCAAGTGAACTGAAAGCATTTGAAGACTGATTTGAAGTCTTCAAAATGCTTTCAGTGTTACTATGGCAGCCAGGACGCTACTAGCGTCCTGGTTGCCATAGTAGCAGTGGGGAGCGGGGGAGTGGCATACTTACCCTCCGTGCGGCTCCCGGGGCGCTCCTGAATGACGTCAGAGCGCCCCGCGCGCATGGATCACGTGATCCATGCGATCACGTGATCTATGCACTGGGGCGCCCTGACGTCATCCTGGAGCGTCCCGGAGCCGCACGGAATGTAAATATGCCGCTCCCCGCTCCTCTACTCTTTACTATGGCAACCAGGACTTTAGCGTCCTGGCTGCCATAGTAACCATTGACAAAAAACTAAACGTCGGATCCGGAGATGCGCGGAAACGACGTTTAGCTAAAGGCCGGATCCGGACTAATGCCCTTCAATGGGCATTAATTCCAGATCCGGCATTGCGGCATGTCTTCCGGATTTTTGGACGGAGACAAATCCGCAGCATGCTGCGCTTTTGTCAACGTCCAAAAAACGTTGACATACTGAACTGATGCATCCTGATGCATCCTGAACGGATTTCTCTCCATTCAGGATGCATGGGGATAATCCTGATCAGTAGCTTTCCGTCCTAGAGACCCGAGGACGGATCTCTAGGACGGAAAGCTAAAACGCTGATGTGAAAGAGGCCTTAGAGGTGGACCTAAGACCATTACCTAGCTTCTACAAGGTGAGAGTCAGGACTGTAAACTGTGACTTATCCATGCAAAACTATACTAGGTAGTACAATACATTTGAACATTAAATTACACTTAAATAACCAGAAACTATTTGCAAGCACCCTATTCAGGGGTACTGCATACTGTAAGCAGCTTCATGCTGGCTCAAAGAATGAAATCAATCATATCAACAATGTTTGTTCTTACTTGACAGGCAAATCTGCTCTTAATCGGAAAAAAAACCTTTATCGACATATCAGACATGCTTGCACCGCACCTAATGTACAAATAGAAATTGGACATTTGAAACTCCTGATACTGTGGGGAGCACGCACTGAACATGCAATCATTAGGATATCATACCAGAGGATGCAAGCAGGGAAAGCCATTGCTGTGGCCCACTATAAATAGTGGGACCCTATAAACAGGATCCTATAAACAGGACTACTGTCCTTAGTCCAAAGCAACAACGCTGTGGAGGGGAGTGAGGAGCATTGCACCACAGTTTAAAGGTCCATTCACACGTCCATAGAATGGGTCCACATCCGTTCCGCAATTGTGTGGAACGGTTGTGGACCCATTCATTCTCAATGGGGATGGAAAGGATGCAGACAGCACACATTGTGCTGTCCACATCCGCATTTCCGGTCCGATGCTCCGTACTTCCAGGCCGGAATTACTGGATATTACTGTTTCCCAGGGAGCTTTGCACTTTGGATTGCTGTGTTGAGACTCTTAGATGAGGCTCCACGGTGTTTTATGTAGCTGGTCTCGCTGAGATCAGCTCTTGTTTTGTTTGAGCAATAGTGGACAAGAATAGGCATTTATGTAGGGTTTCCGGTCTGGTGTATTGCGGATCCGCAATTTTCGGATCTGCAATACACTACGGATGTGTGAATGTGAAGTAACTTAGCTACATAGTTAACTCGGTAAATTTAATTATTTTCATCTTTCTTCATAACTAAGACCCTCCATGCACCTTATCAGTTTAGTCGCTCTCCTCTGTACTTTTTCCAGCTGCAGAGCATCCTTTCTATAGACTGGTGCCCAGAACTGAACTGCATATTCCAGATGAGGCTGCACCAAAGCTTTGTAAAGTGGTAATATTACATCCCTGCCCCGCGAGTCCATGCCTCGTTTAATGCATGACTATATCCTGGTGGCCTTAGAAGCAGCTGATGGACAATATATGCCGTTATTTAATCTACCATCTATAAGCAGTGTCGGACTAGGGTGCCTAGGGCGCACCAGTGGAAATTAATCTAGGGGCCTACCCTACAGCTACCAAAAAGAAATATTACTTTTTCATTTTTCGGGCTCATGCACATGAATATTTGCAGTTTAGCACACAATACGGTGTGCAAAGCAGAACAGTGTTGTGCACTGCTCTATATCAAATTGTTTCTTATTAAGCAGCTAATCTGTTAAGGTCCCTTTACACAGGGTGACAGAGCAGGAGATTGTTGGGAAGGAAGCCTTCCTTCCCGACAATTGCCTGCTCTTTAATGGAGGAGAACGCTGTATTCACATGCAGTGATCTCCATTGTATAGGGAGCAGTGAGCACTACTGTCAATGTTCTTCCCCATCCTGACTAGTTGTTTGCCGGCAGCAGATCGTGATTACACAGCACAATCTACTTCCAGTAAATGATCATTTTTATGTGCGCACAAACGATCGAATTACGGTACCCGATGAATGAGCATTTCGTTCGTTCATCAGGTAGTCAGCCTAAACGGCATCCACCGCAGCCATTACGCCCAAGAGCTACTAAAGCGAGCAACATGGTAACCTGTGTCACAGTGAACTACACTGTGACAATATGTCTATTTTAATTTATTTTTTTACATAATAAAGCATTTAAAAAATAATAATAATAATGTTTCCATTTCTGAAAGCCATATATTTATTTTTTTCTGCCAATGATCTTGTGTAGGGGCTCCTTTTTTGCAGGAAGAGTTGACATATTTATTGTTGCATTTTTGGGTGCATATGATTTTTTGATCGTTCAATGTTACACTTTCTTTTTAATGAGGGGATAGGTCATTTTTAGAGAGCAGGTCGTTACAGACGCAGCGATGCCGGATATGTCTATTTTTTTTTTATTTCTATTAAAGGGATTGTCTCATCTCAGACAATAGGGGCATATTGCTAGGATATGCCCCCATTGTCTTATAGGTGTGGGTCCCACTGCTGGGACCCACATCTATATTGAGAACGGAGCCCTGAAACTGGTAAGGGGCACGCTGAGCATACTCAGCCGCCCTCCATTTATTCTCTATGGGGCCACCACAAATAGTCGTGCGCTGGCTCGGCTATTTCTGTTGGGCCCATAGAAGTGAAAGGGAGCGGTGGCTGGTCATGCGCGGTGCGCTCCAATTCACTTCTATGGGGAGAGGACTCCGGTCTGGTGGCCAGACCGGAGTCCTCCAGCCACCACCTTGCAGGGCTCCATTACTGATATAGGTGGGACCCACATCTATAAGACAAGCCATATGCCCCCATTGTGTGAGATAAGACAATCCATTTTTTTTGTCACCATTTTCTGAAAGCCATGTTTTCAAAAAAAATTGGGCGATTGTCTTATGTAGGAGCTTGTTTTTTGCAGGATGAGGTGACAGTTTGATTGGTACCATTGATTTTTAGATTGTTTGGCATTAGACTTTTTTTGGCACTGTTTTTATATATTTTTTTATGGCATTCACCTGAGGGGTTAGATCGTGTCATATTTTTATAGAGCAGGTTGTTACAGAAGTAGCTATACCTAATATATGTCTTTTTCTTTTTTCTGTTATTTTAATTTTATATGACTTTATTATGTGAAAGCTGCATTGTTTATTTTTTTTACTTGACATCTATGTGTCCTACAGTTTAATACAAAAAAAACAAACAACTAAAGCACAAAATGAAACAAAAAATACTGTATATTTTTACATTTACGTCTATGGAGCTGTGTGAGGAGGGGCCAATCTGTACTATATTGATACCATATGTTGGAGTGTGTATGACTTTTTTTAGCAATGTTTACTCAAATTTTTGTAGCATATACAATTATAATTGTGATATAAACTTACAGCATGTTGCAGGAAAACTACAGCAGGTCTTGAAGGTTTGCATCTCACAGGGCATGTTAGGAGTTGTAATTTCCAGAGGGGAATGCAGTAATTTCCAGAGGGGAATGTCTTAGGGGACTAGCGGCAGCCTGTGATGTTCACCACTGAGTCACAGGCAGCTTCTGTTTCATTGGGGACACAGCAGCACCACCAGCACGTCTGCACACTCAGGAGCACATTAAAAGCTTGCCGCGCTCTGCAGATTCCAGAATATGGGCGGACGGCAGGGCTCTGTGAGGACGCAGCGTGTGTGCAGCGCAGGGAGTGAGAAGGAAGCGCAGGCACCGCACCACATGTATCAAGAGGTGGGTCCTGCCGCCCACTGAAAGATGGCAGTGCCAGCCACCAGCATCACTGCAGGCCAAGTTAAGTGGCGAGATGATCAAGATCATCTCGCCACCTTCTGAATGTCTGTGTAGCTCTGCTTTTCCTATTAAAGCTGCAGGCAGCGGCGCTTGCCAGCAGAAAGCTGGGGCTGCCTGCCGCTGCTGATTAATATGTAGACCAGAGGTCGCACTACATTTTTTCCATAAGAATACTCCTCTTAACAATTTTGAGAAGTATTTTTAGCTGAGGAGGAGTACAAAATTTGCGGTAATTCACATATATAATGCATAGGCCCACATACCGTTATGAGGCTGATATTTGTGCAGGGAAACTATTGCTAGTCTCCCGTACAAAAATAAATGTAGACAGTTTTACATTTATCCAAAATCAGACAATAAACATAAGACCACTGCTGCCTTACAGAGCGCCCGCCTGACGCTGCTATACACTGTGCCCACCTGAGGCTGTCATACACTGCGCCTACCTGACACTGCCATACACTGCGCCCACCTGACGCTGCCATACACTGCGCCCACCTGTGGCTGCCATACACAGTGCTCACCTGACGCTGCCATAAACAGAGCCCACCTGAGGCTGCCATACACTGCATCCATCCGACGTTGCCATACAGAGCGCCGCCTGACGCTGCTATATACTCTGCGCCCACCTAAGGCTGTCATAAACTGCGCCCACCTGACACTGCCATACACTGCGCCCACCTGACGCTGCCATACACTGCGCCCACCTGTCGCTGCCATACACTACGCCCACATGAGACTGCAATACACTGCGCCCACCTGAGGCTGCCATACACTGCGCCCACCTGATGCTGCCATGCACTGCTCCCACCTGATGCTGCCATACACTGCGCCCACTTGAGGCTGCCATACACTACGCCCACTTGAGGCTGCCATACACTGCACCCACCTGACGCTGCCATACACTGCGCCCACCTGACGCTGCCATACACTGGGCCCACCTGAAACTGCCATACACTGGGCCCACCTGATGCTGCCATACATAGCGCCCACCTGACGGTGCCATACACAGGGCCCACCTGATGCTGCCATACAGAGCGGCCACCTGACGCTGCCATACACAGGGCCCACCTGATGCTGCCATACAGAGCGCCCACCTGACGCTGCCATACACAGCATCCACCTGACGCTGCCATACACAGCGCCCACCTGACGCTGCCATACACAGGGCCCACCTGACGCTGCCATACACAGTGCCCACCTGATGCTGCCATACACTGTGCCCACCTGACACTGCCATACACTGTGCCCACCTGACGCTGCCATACACTAGGCCCACCTGATGCTGCCATACACTGCGCCCACCTGATACTGCCATATACAGGGCCCACCTGACGCTGCCATACACAGCGCCCACCTGATGTTGCCATACACAGCACCCACCTGACACTGCCATAACCAGGGCCCACCTGTCGCTGCCATACACTGCGCCCACCTGACGCCGCCATTCACAGCGCTTACTTGACACCGCCATACACAGGGCCCACCTGACACTACTATATACATATTACATACACAGCTGTACCCCATGCCCATTACACAGATAGTTTACTATATACACATTGCACACACAGCTCTGCTACATATCCATTACACAGATAGAACTACTGTGTGCACATTACACACAGAAAACTGTACAATGGACTGGTTACACTGACATAGCCCTGCTTTATACACACCTTCCATACATAAAGTACCTCTGCATTCTCCACCAGCACAGCCTGTGTTCCCCTAACTCCTCCCACACACATGAATTTAGTCTAGTCCCTGGAGCTGCTCCTGGTAATAGAGATATCAGTGAGGGGCGGGGCTTCTCGGGAGAGGGGCGGGGCTTCATTTGTGCCAGACCTGGCAGCTTCTAATACAGGGCACCTAACAAGAAAAAGACTATGCGTAAAAATACTCATGAGTCTTTTTCCAGGGAGTAAAATGGCCTGTACAGGGGTCTATGATGCTTGTACAGGCATTATTGCGACCTCTGATATAGACTGTAACTAGGCATGGGCCCATCGAGGATTTTCCCGGCTCCCCGGTGGGCCAGTCCGAGCCTGTCTATAAGGACACCCAAATCCTTCTCTATAAGTGACTCTCCCAGTGTTACATCCCCTAGGGATTATTACTACCAAGATGCATAACTTTCTATTTATCTACATTGAAACTCATTGAAACCCATACACATTGAAATCCATACAAGTTGATGGCCAATCACTCAGAGTGTTCAAGTCAGCTTGTAGTTTAGACTGCACAGTACAACACAGCTTAGTGTCATCATGCAAAAATAGAAATGGTGCTAATAATCCCGTCCCTGATATAATTAATAAATAAATTAAATAATAAAGGACCCAGCACTAAACCTTGGGGTACACCACTTATAACCAAGGACCATTCTGAATAGGAAGCATTCTGAATAGCTAGTTTTCAATCAAATTACAAACTATACTTTCCAAACCCATAGACCTTACTTTAAATTTACCTATTAAGCGTCTATGAGGGACAGTATTGAAAGCCTTTGCAAAATCCAGAAACACTGCATCCACAGCAGCCCCTCTGTCCAGATTTCTACTCATAAACTTGATTTATTGCTGTTTGTCCCATATAAGACAAAGTGCATTTACAGATGAAAAGGTCCTGAGTTATCAAGACTGGCGTGCCAGAGGAGGCAATCAATTTTTGATAAGGTGCAGAATAAATTAGATACCTCCTCCAACAGTCCATGTGGCAAATTGAAATCAATGTCAGCTTGGAGCTGCCATAGATTACAGCCATTATTTACACAATTTATTTGTGTAAATACTGATAAATGTTCCACGGACGATGGCTTTGCCATGCTCCCAGGCATGAGATTCAGCCATTTCCCTCCAGTTCTCCAGATCCGGTTGTTAAAATTACAACTGGATCGGAGAACCGTGTTACTGGCTGAGTCCTGATCCGGTGCTCTGGTGGCGGCAGGGCAGCTGGAGATAGTTTAGCTCTTTAGTTGGGTGATATGTGTTTGTAGTGTGTATATAGTGTATTTATGTATGTGTGCAACGGGCGCCATTGGCCGTGCCGGGGTATCCTTTGCCCCTTAGGAGATTTCTACGAAATATGTCCCTCTTATAAAGCAAGTAGTCGTGACGCCAGCTGCCATGAAGCAACGAGGACATGGAGTTCCCTTTGTAGATGGTATTGAGGGTACCCAGGGTAGGATTGCCAGAGTGGTGCAGGGTGGCCTACAATCTATGTAGATGTATACATGTGTCTCAGTGTTCCTACCTGGATACGGTTGGATCCCAGACGTGGTGTGGTCCGAAGCAATGCAAAAAGGGTAGTTGAACTTGGATGATGAATAGGTAGAATAAATGGAGTCCAGACTTTGTAGTAACATTGAACACAGCTTTATTTGGCATAAACAGTAATCCAAACAGTTTCCAAAAGTTAATTGTAGGAAAGACTGGGCACTCTGATGGATGTCTGGTTGATCGTTTATTAACAATATCGCACAAAATGACTAATAAATGTTTGGGTTGAGAAGAAATAAAATACCTAACTTTGCAATATAAATACATATAAAACTGATTGGCAGATGACAGCGTCACCACCCCCTTAAGGTGGGACTGAATGAGGTGACAGTGTCACCGAATCAGGGAACAATAGTACGTGAGCTACAGTAATAGTAACACATATAGCAGCATAAAAAATTCGAACATCAATAATTAGAAGCAGCAAATAAGTAAGTACTTGGATGCACCCATAAATAGTGAATATCAAAAGTAATCGATCAGCCTATTGATTCGATGGATCGCAGAATATATCGATATGACAATGTTCCTTAGTATGCCTTTTCGCTTGACTCTTTGGAGTATATATGAATAATCGAATCCTCAAATTTCATGTGCTTGATAATAACTCTGCAGAGGTACAGTGATCGTTTCAGCGGCGTCCCGCTGGAAATGTGGTGCACCAACTATAAGTCTTAATTTTGTAATAGTGCCGGCTCAAACACGGAGCGATCTTACCCGCTTACTGCATGCCTTGTTCCTTTTTCGGATGGATTATCCCAATCAAGTCCACACTGGTGATGCTTGTGCACGCTAGCTTCTAGGTCTATCGCGCGCTCTGTTTTTGATTCACCTTTCGGTGAAGTCTCTGGGACTTTCGGGTTGGTGTAGGCAAGGTTCGGGTAACGCTCGAATATACTTCCTCCGGAGAACGATGTGTAATCAGATCCCCGATTACACATCGATGTCCGGGAACGAAGTGTTCGTTCTCAACAATCTGCTGCTCACTGGTGGAGGAGATGCTGCATTCATATCCAGCTATCTTCTCCAGTGTAACGGGAGGAGCGATCGCTATTGCCATTGCTCTTCCCCCTAACAACTCATTGTTTCCCAGCAGCAGATCGTATTAACACAGCGAGATCTGCTGTTGGGAAATGAGGATTTTTGTGTTCGCACAAATGATCCAATTACACGATGAACAAGCTTTTAGCTCGTTCATCGGGTAATCAGGGGTACATTTACACCACCAGATCATCACTAACAGGCATTACTATGAGCATCAATTAGCAATGATATATGCGATTCTTGGCCCGTGTAAAGGGCCCTTTATGGCTGTGTTACACTGGCTGAGGGTCAGCCAGATAATCACTAACAATGCTAATGAGCATCGGGCAATCGCATCTTTTATGCAGTCACAAAAATCATTGCTTGCCAGCAGTAGATCATGCTGTCTAATCACACTCTGCTGATGGCAAATTATGATTCTGTATGGGGATGAGCGATGGCATTAGCGATTGCTCCTGCCCATACTGAGGAGGAGATCACTGCATTTAAATGCAGCGCTATCCTTCACTGACAAGCAGACTATTGTCAGGAAGAAACGATTCCTTCCCGACAATCATCATCTGCATCAACCAGTGTAATACAGTCCTTAGAAATTAAGGAGATCTAGAGTCAGTATGATGGGGAAGGGGAGGAAGGGTGTCCATGTATTGGGTCATAAATCCAGGTATTAAATTGAGTCATCTTTTCAATGCTTCGAATGTTATCAGTTTGAATACCCAACTTTTTCTCTTCCTGCTGGCCTTCTCTTCAAGCAGCTGATCGGCAGGGGTGCCAGGTGTCGGACTACTCTGATATTGATTACCCTATCCCTCAAAAACAAGAAGCCCTCACACACTATAGCCAGAAAAATGTAAAAAAAATATGCCTGTAAGAAAATGGCAACACAAAAACACAATTCTAAAAATGTTCTTATTGTGTAAAAGATAAAAATAAAACTAAACATATTTGGTATCGTTGCATCTGTAACAACCGGATCTATACAAATATCACATTATCTACCCCATCAAGTGAACAGTATAAAAAAAATATAGAAAAATGACACCAAACAGCTTTTTTTGTGACTTCGCCTCTCAAATATGAGATAAAAAGCGACCAGAAAGCCAAATGTACCACAAAATGGTGCATAAAAACTACAGCTTGCCCCGCACAAAATAAACCCTCACGCAGCTGAATCAACAAATAAATAAAAAATGTATAGCTCTTGAAAACCATGACAGAAAATTCCATGTTAGAAAGTCCAGATGCCGCTCCTTCACTTCTGAGACCTGGCGTATCCCCAAATAACGACCTGTTATCCCTAATGAAAAAAAAAGTTTGGGCCTATAGCACCTAAGCACAAAAAATATATATATATATATATATATATATATATATATATTTTTTTTTTTATTTTTTTTTCACAGCCAAGTATTATAAATTATATGAAACACCTGTTGGGTCAAGTGCTCACTACAACCCTTCAAAATTCCTTGGGTTGTGTTTTACAAACTGTGGTTACTTTTTTTCATCTCCAAGAAAATTTCCAAAACCCACTTTTTATGGACCATTTCAGGTCTGAAGTCACTTTGTGGGGTTTACATAGTAGAAAGCCCCCATAAATTACCCCATTGTAGAAACTACACCCCACAAGTTACTCTAAACTGATTTTACAAACTTTGTTAACCCTTTAGGTTTTCCCACAAGAATTAAAGGAAAATAGAGATGAAATTTCTAAATTTCCCTTTTTTAGCAGATTTTCCATTTCAATCCATGTTTTTCTTTAACACATCAAGGGTTAACAGCCAAACAAAACTAAATATTTATTACCCTGATTCTGCGGTTTACAGAAACACCCCACATGTGGTCGTAAACTGATGTAAGGGCACACGGCAGGGCGCAGAAGAAAAGGAACGCCATATGGTTTTTGGACGGCAGATTTTGCTGAACTGGTTTTTAGATGCCATGTCCCATTTAAAGCCCCCATGATGCAACCTTACAGTAGAAACTCCCAAGGGAATAAGGTGCCAGTTTTATTGGTACCATTTTTGGGTACATATGGTTTTTTGATCATTCATTATTACAGTTTATGGGGCAAGATGACCAAAATTTTTTTAATTTTGGCACAGTTTTTATTCATTAATTTTACAGCGTTCACCTGAGAGGTTAGGGCATGTAAATGTTTTTTATAGAGCAGATCATTACGGACGTGGCAATACATATTATGTATACTTTTTCTTATTTATTTAAGTTTTACACAATAATAGCATTTTTAAACCAAAAAATGATGTTTTAGTGTCTCTGTAGTCTGAGAGCCATAGCTTTTTTATTTTTTGGATGATTGTCTTACGTAGGGTCTCATTTTTTGTGGGATGAGGTGACAGTTTAAATAGTACTATTTTGGGGGCATACGCCTTTTTGATCGCTTGGTGTTGCAATTTTTGTGATGTAAGGTGTCAAAAAAATGCTTTTTTGGTAATATTTTTTTTTTTTTACGGTGTTCATCTGAGGAGTTAGGTCATGTGATATTTTTATAGAGCAGGTTGTTACGGACGCGGCAATACATAATATGTCTACTTTTTTTATTTTTTTCACTTTAGAACAATAATAGCAGATTTGAAGCCAAAACAATCATAGTTTAGTGTCTCCATTGTCTGAGAGTCATAGTTTTTTTTAGTTTTTTACTAATTGTCTCAGATAGGGTCTCATATTTGCGGGATGAGGTGATGGTTTTATTGGTACCATTTTGTGGGACATATGCCTTTTTGATCGCTTGGTTTGGTTTGCACTTTTTGTGATGTAAGGTGACAACAATGGCTTTTATTGACACAGTTTTTTTTTTTTTTTACGGTGTTCACCTGAGGGGTTAGGTCATGTGATATTTTTATAGATTTGGTTATTACAGGCATGTTACGGCGATGCCTAATATGTATACTTTTTATTTATTTATTTCACTTTAACCTCTTTAGGACGCACGGTGTACATGTACGCCCTTGTGTCCTGGTACATGTACACCCTGCGAATATTCGATCACCGCTGCGCACATGGCGGTGATCGGAACACTGTGACTTCTTAAATCACCTTGGCATAATGCCCAGGGGGGTCCTGTGACCCCCTCCCATGTCGGCAATCGCAGCAAACTCTGATCAGAGACTAAAAAATGCCCCAAACTTATAAATTTTAACCCCCCCCTGCACCCCGCCATATTAGTGTCCCCCCGGGCGGTGCAATGGGGGGGAACTGCGGGCGGTGCTGTGGGCGGTGCTGCGGGCAGTGCTGCGGGCGGCGCGGGAGGCGGTGCGGCAGGCAGGATCGCAATTGCAATTCCCCACCCGCCTCCTTTCAAATGATTTCCCTGGTGTTTAGTGGGTATAGCAGGGGGTCAGCACATTGCTGACCCCCTGCTATAAACTGCTGACATCTGTGCTGCAGATGTCAGCAGTTTAACCCCTTCCATACCGTTTCTACTCTAGGGGTGCATCGGGGGGCTTCAAATGGGACATGTCAAAAATCCAGTCCAGCAAAATCCGCCTTTCAAAAACCATATGGCGTTCCTTTCCTTCTAAGCCCTGCCGTTTGGCCATACCGCAGTTTACGACCACATATGGGGTGTTTCTGCAAACTACAGAATTGGGGCAATAAATATTGAGTTTTGTTTGTCTGTTAACCCTTTTTTGTTACTGGAAAAAATGGAAAATTTTCCAAAAAATTGAAATTCTGAAATGTTATCTCCATTTGCCATTAACTCTTGTGGAAAACCTAAAGGGTTTATGAAGTTTGTCAAATCAGTTTTGAATACCTTGAGGGGTGTAGTTTCTAGAATGGGGTCATTTTTGGGTGTTTTCTATTATGTAAGCCTCACAAAGTGACTTCAGACCTGAACTGGTCCCTAAAAAGTGGGTTTTTGAAAATTTCTGAAAAATTTCAAGATTTGCTTCTAAACTTCTAAGCCTTGTAACATCCCCAAAAAATGAAATGGCATTCCCAAAATGATCGATACATGAAGTAGACATATGGGGAATGTAAATCAATAACTTTTTTTGGTGGTATTACTATTATAGAAGTAGAGAAATTGAAACTTGGAAAATTGCTAATTTTTCCAAATTTTTGGTAAATTTGGTATTTTTTAATAAATAAAAATGAAATTTTTCGTATTCATTTTACCACTGTCATGAAGTACAATATGTGATGAAAAAACAACCTCAAAATGGTCTGGATAAGAAAAAGCGTTTTAAAGTTATCACCACATAAAGTGACACTGGTCAGATTTACAAAAAATGGCCAGGTCCTTAAGGTGAAATAGGGCCGAGTCCTTAAGGGGTTAAAGGGATTCCGTCAGCAGGATTAACGCTATAGTGATATTTATATATGCCCATCAGTCTCATTGTTGTGTTTAAAATGATCCCACTGTTACTGCTCTTTGTGTTTTAAATTATTATAAAAATCAATATCTAAATTACCTTGGTAAGGTGCCCAAGGGGTTGTCCCGCGATCTGTTGGAGCCCAGCCGCGCCCACTGATCCAGAGCCCAGCACCGCCTACCACTTAATTTTGTACATACATTAACAGGCCTGAGGCTGGATCTCCTGCGCACCCGTAGAAGGCAGGTCTCGATGCCATGCAAGGCATTGGGCAGCCTCTGCACGGCATCAGGCTGCCTTGTCAAGCATCGGATCCCCGTCACAGCAGCGCAGGGACTCAATGTGCTTCTTCACCAGTACTATGTCGCTGACCACAGCATAGAAGGGGTTAATCCGCCGGCATCGCTGTAAGCATGGACTGCAGGCCCCTGCAGTGATCGAGCGCGCGCCACTCAGGTGCCCGCCCGATCACCATGATGTACTATTACGTCAAAATGCGGGAAGTCACTGACTTCCATGACGTAATAGTACGTCACATGTCGGAAAAGGGGTTAAGAAAATACTATGCCTGGATATAAAGTTTAAACATCGACAGCAACATTATACTATGTATATCATTCTGCTTTTCTATTGTGTTGTATTTTAAATCTATATATATTAAAAGAAAAATCCAATAAATAAAAGCATTCCATGCCCATGTGGGCAGCTCAACGTTTTGGCTCACAACTAGAGCCTTTCTCAAGCAAAAAACAGGACAAAGTGTTACATATTTATACCCAAAAACGAATCAGTGCATTAATTACATGATTGTGATACATTTATGAATATAACAACGTGCATAAGTCATTTACATCAAAAATATACAACAAAACCATGATTATAATAAAGTGCCAAGTGCCCACGAAAATGCATAACCTCAAAATTCATAAATACATGCATAAAAAGTGGAGAGTGCCTCTAATTCATAATTAACAATACATCAAAACCGCCTGTGAAAAAGTCCAGTGTATAATCCTAAATTATTAAATGTGGCTAGCTGGAACGAGAGGAGAAGAAGGAGGGAGTACAGACATACACTGATCAGATGAAGATGGCGACATCCACACGGAGCATGTCGGTATCGCGTTCCCAAGTGCGTACTGCGCATGTCAGAAAACTAATTTATGTCATTCAATATGATGAAAACCAGCGCATGCTCATTACATTGAAGAGATAGGTGCAGCCATATTTAAACATGGCAAACGTTCCAGCTTTATAGTAGAATAAAATCACAACAATCAAACAAAATTCTCCACAAAGATCACTGTAGAAACAGGGAAAATGGTTAAACGGACCCTGGTGCAGCCATGCATCTCCTTTACAGGACATAAGACGCACTCACGGGGGAAGATAGGGCAGATGTCTCCAAGTCACTGGGACATCAATGTCCAGTCTAGCCCCAAGATCAAAACCAATATATACCCAAGAGGGATCTCCTCCTATTGTAATTCCATTAAAGGGACCAGTGGACAAGTGGAATAAACGCCCAAGATAAGTACAAAAAAAAATAAAAAAATTGTCCAGCACCATCCCAATACGAATATAATCAATTATTTTGCATATACATCTGGTGTGTCCTTCTTTCACTTCTTCCTCTCTTCTCACCCATGGTTCACCATCTATGGAAAAAAAAAATATTGAAAATTGTACCAATTTCATGTATATATAAAAAAGAGACATAATATCTGTGCTAATAAGGAACTACCTAGCAGACAGTACCATAGTGTATCGAACCACAGGGAAAATGGGCAAGCCACTCCCTTAAATTAAAGCTCCTATATTATAATTAATATTTAACCCCTGAGGTTTGAGCGAACCAAGTATATGTATCCAGTAAAGCTCCTACTTTTTGAGTAAAGTCAAACGATTACCCCCTCTTCTGGATGCGAACACATGATCTATAATGCAACATCTTAAGTCACTCTCGACATGATTAAGTTCTGCAAAATCTTTAGAGACAGGTAAATCAAGACCCTTCTTCCTAATAGTGTACCTGTGATTATTCAATCAAGTTTTAAGATCCGTCGAGGTCTCTCCCACATATAGTAAATGGCATGGACACATCAACACATAAATTACATGATTACTATCACATGTGAGATGGAAACGTATTGGATATGCAACGCTGGTATTTGGATGTATAAAAGTTCTTCCCTTTATAATAAACCTACAATTCACACAACCCAGACATGGGAAACACCCAAGACCAGCCCTTGTTAATGTGATTTGTCTTAGATATCTGCTAGACCCTACGTCAGACCTCACTAATTGATCACGTAAACTGCGTGATCTCCTATATGACAATAATGGTGGACTCTGAAATTCTACCACGGATTTGTGACATCCATCAAGAATGTTCCAGTGTTTTTAATAATTCTAGGGATCTCTCTGCTTACTTCCGTATATGTAGTGATAAAAGGAATCCTCCTTGTTTTATTATGAACTTTTTTATCTTTTAAAAGGTCAGAACGGTCTAAGTTAAGCACAGTAACCCCCCTTGCCAGAAATTTGTGAACCCATCGCCACGCCTTGTATTTGCATATAGTATTGATCTTGAAATTAAAAATAGTTAGACTTTAACACTATCTCTAGAAGAGATAGAATAAACTCAGAAGCTTGTGGAGAATGTGTAGAAAGTTCAAGTATTCTGGAGACCGCTGAGAGGCCTTTTTATACTCTATAGATGTAAAAGGTGAAGCGACATCAAATGATGCTAGTATATTATATCTTCCGTATTCGGTAATTTCACCCCATATAACTTGCATAAAAAATCAGAAGTGTCCAATATAAATAAACTACCACCAATTGCAAAATTGCACAAGATTTTATCCAAGTATATAGAAATATGGCTGAAAATTGAACCAGAACCTGAGACAATAGGACGTCTCGGAGGGTCAATTAAAGATTTATGAATCTTTGGTAGCATGTATATTACTGGCATAACAGGGTGTGCTATGTCAAGTAATCCATCAGGTCTGAGTCAATAATTCCAGCCATAAGTGCAATGGATAGTAAATCATGTTTAATAATCTCTGCTATTTGGAATTTATGATTAATATCTACAGGCATATAGATATTATCAACACGTAACTGCCTTAATACTTCTGCAATATTTTTATGTGTCAAGCATGACCACAGCTCCACCCTTATTCGCGGGTTTTATTGTGAGGCTGTGGTCGCGTCTTAACATAGCTAAAGCATTGGCTTTCTCAGTGGTGATATCAGGATGCTGAAACGAACCATCAGAGGAAACAGATTGAAGCAAAGCAATATCAGATTTAACGGCAGAGATATAAGCATCGATGGCTGAGTCATTCAATACTGGATTAAAAATAAATTTCTCTTGAAGGACAAATTGAACATCCCCAGGGTGAAATCACTAACCTGAGGACGGCCAATTGCCTCCTTGGATTCAAACCAAACTTCTAGCTTTATGGATCGAAAAAACGAGAACAAATCAAACTCTAACTGAAACCAGTCAATATGTGTCTTGGGACAAAAAGAAAGTCCTTTAGAAAGAACACTCACTTGATCACATGTCAGTTCTTTAGATGAAAGATTGATGATCATCATTTCTTTTTGGACGTGGGGGTTTTACCCATTGGAAACCGAGTCCTGTTGTTGCGTAACTTTTTCCGTCCTTCTGTGCTTGTAACTGCCCCTTCTAGTACGTTGTTTTCTTCCGTGTCTGAATGCAGCTTGTCCCCTAAAAAAGAAGAACTCTCATCTGCCACAGATGTCTGCATATCTCTCCTTTTCCTTCTAGTGTCTTTAGTACTTTGACTGTGCTTATCCTCTGATTGCCACACATAAACGTTGCTCTTTTTATAGTCCTCCAAATCACAATTCCACTTCACTCGTTTACCCTCTTCCATCTCGGATTAGAAACGTTGTATATGAATAGATAATGCCTCATGATATTTAGTTAACTCCTCCACGGAGAGTGAAGTGGAAAGTTTTTGTTCAACATCAGATAAATCAGATGCAACAATAGTCACTTCATTTTGCAAATACTCCAAGTTAAGTTAAATAAAGTTTAATGCATATTTATTTGATAAAGATTCAAACTTTTTGTAGAAAACTTGATTGCCAGAAAATAAATTGGGACGTAACTGTGATCTGATGCCCCTCGGGATACGTTGGACTTTATAGTACTCATGCAGTGTTGTCATATGGAGACGAAGAGATATGGATTGCTTAGATAAAAATTCAAACTTCCTCTTGAGCTCTTTAACAGACAGAGTGTTAAGGAAAGTGGCATCTCCCTCTACTCCCCGCAGGATACGATCAACTGCCTCCTGTGTGTAGGTGAAGCCCACAGGTGACTCCAAATCACTGGTAGACATGCTGAAAATAGCAAAAAGACTTGCACAAGCCAACCGCTAATAATAAAAAAATGGAAAAAGATGGCAGTGCCGGCTAAAAAAATCCATATATGGGTGCAATGCCGTAAAGGATGAGCAAGTCCTTGTAATATAACAAATATATATATATTGGTTTGGATCTTGGGGCTAGACTGGACATTGATGTCCCAGTGACGTGGAGACATCTGCCCTATCTTCCCCAGTGAGTGCGGCATCATGTCCTGTGAAGGAGATGCATGGCTGCAACAGGGTCCGTTTAACCATTTGTCCAGTTTCTACAGTGGGCTTTGTGGAGAATTTTGTTTGTTTATTGCGATTTTATTCTACTATAAAGCTAGGAACGTTTGCCCTGTTTAAATATGGCTGCACCTATCTCGTCAATGTAATGCGCATGCGCTGGTTTTCATCATATTGCATTACGTAATTGACTTTTCTGACATGCGCAGTACGCACTTGGGAACGCGATATCGGTGTGCTCCGTGTGGATGTCACCATCTTCATCTGGTCAGTGTATGTCTGTACTCGCTCCTTCTTGATTTTGCTTTTATTTTTTGGAGTGCTGCCTATTTTTCTTTTGTTATATTACAAGGACTTGCTTGTCCTCATGGCGTTGCACCCATATATGGTTTTTTTTGGACAGTGCTGCCATCTTTTTCTATATATATTGTAAGAGGGTGCAAGGTGTTGTATTTGATAGCAGGTACGTGTCACCGAGGTTGCTGGCCTCGGTGAGGTGAGAGCCGGGTTTTTGTCTGCAGCAGCTAGTGCTGCTCTGTTAAATAGCATGGCTGCAAAGCCGATCCGGGCCGGCTCTTACTGGGAGCAGCTAAAGAGTAGGGTGGGTGGCTGCTCCCCACGGTCCAGTCCATGTTTTGGGCTGGGTATAAAGCGCAGCCAGCAGCTGTGTCTGAGGGTGTGATTATCCTGGAGCCTGCAAACAGGGCTGGGGAATTCTCTGTCCTGGAGGAAGGAGCTCAGCAAGGTGGTGTTTCCCTGCGACCTGAAGGTGGAATCGCCTGCGGCTGAGCCGACTGCTAGGTGTGAACCCGCACCTAAACCACCCAAGGTGACTGGACCCTGTGTTGGCCTGTTTTTGTTTTGCCACAGTATTTCCGTTGTGTGTGAACTGTCACCAAGAGACTGCTTTTCATTTGTGGCGTGCAAGTGTGAATAAAACACTGTTTGATGCACCATCTGGACTCCTTGTTTTGCCTCTAAACTGCACCCGCACCGCTGTCTACCAGAGCGACTCCCCACATTTGGTGTCGGATGCGGGCATGCGCAGTGAGGCTGGCGTGAACGCCGAACTTTGTTTGCTGAGCAAAAGTGTATGTCCTATATTAGGCCGGCAAAGTTGCAGCCTGTGATTTCTGGCAACATGGAGGCTGCTGTGAAAGCCCTCATAGAGGCTAACGTGCAGCAGCGGGAGACCAACCAGTTATTGCTGCAACATGTGATGGCATTACAGGCGGCAGGAGCGTCCCACCACGTCCATGATGCCCGGAGCGGTCCGTGCGGCGATCCCAAAGATGACCCCCGCAGGCGGCGTGGAGACATACCTAGCCGTCTTTGAGAAGGTCGCCGTGAGGGAAAAGCTACCCGTGACCAGTGGGCCGAGGTGGTTGCTCCGTTCCTGGCAGCCGGACCCCAGCAAGTTTTTCGATTTGGCAGATGTCCAGGCAGCTGACTACCCGACCGTGAAAGGTGAGATTCTAGCAAGACTGGGGGTGAATGTTTTGGTCCGGGCCCAGCGGGTGCATCAGTGGGAATTTAACCCGGCTGAACCCGCCAGACCACAATACTATGACCTGCTACATCGGTTGCAAAAATGGCTGCAGCCAGACATACTGACTCCCACTGCTATGCTCGACCGTCTGTTAGCAGATGTATTCTGGAGGTCTTTGCCATACCCTCTCCAGCACTGGATCGGCCAGGTATCCCCCACCAATGCCCTTGAGATGGTCGACCTGGTGGAGCGATATGAGGCCACCAGAAACCTGCAGGGGGTTCTTTTGGGAGGAGGCCAGTCAAACCCGGAAACCTCCACCCCAGTCCCGGCGGCCGGCCAAACCCGCCCGGGATGTACCCCTTGCAGATCTCTCCCCAGTAGTCTGCTGGCGGTGTCACGAGCCTGGCCACGTAAGGGCCGACTGTCCACAGTGGGGGAACCCATGGAGACTAATTATGGGTACCGGGCTTCCCTGTATGCCCGGAGACTGTGTGCGACCGGCACCCCGAGACAATAGACAATCGACATCTGTGCCAGGTGCAAATCGGGGATAACCTGGCAGTGGCGCTGTTGGACTCAGGGAGCCTGGTAACCCTGGTAAGTGCTGCCCTGGTACAGCCCACCCAGTATACGGGCCGGAAAGTTGGTGTGGTGTGTATACACGGAGACTTAAAGGACTATCCCACGGCTGTAATGTCTCTGTCCACGGCGGCCGGCACCTGGACTTGTGAAGTGGCGATCTCCACAAAGCTGCCCTATGAACTAATAATTGGGAGAGACTTCCCTGGTTTTCCGTCACTGTGGCCTGAGATGAAAGTGACTAATAGCCCTGAGACAGGGGTAACCCTAGCAGAGTGGCCTGATACCCCTGGAAGGCCAGAACCCTGGGAGCCCGAGTCTGAAGGGCCAGCGGTAGGGGTGACCACTGCTGCAGCGGTAGTGGGGGAGACAACCCCACTGAGTGTAATGGTGGGAGACACGGAGGACTTGCCACCGGGGCCTGAGTTGGCAGACCTCAATGTCTCCGGGGAAAATTTTGGGACCGCACAACACGGGACCAAACCCTAACCAGGGCCTGGGAGAATGTGCTGGAAATTGATGGTAAACCCCAGAAACCAGGGGCTGAATTAATGTTCCCACGATTTATTGTTCTGCAGGATATGTTGTATCGGGTGAACCAAATCCGAGGTGAACCTGTTGAACAGTTGGTGGTGCCCACAGCGTATCGTAAGCTTGTCATGGAGCTTGCCCACCAACATGTTCTTGGGGACACCTGGGGTGGCAGAAAACCCAGGACCGCATACTGCAGCGGTTTTATTGGCCCAGTGTGTTCAAGGAGGTAGAGAATTATTGTAAGTCCTGTCCGACCTGTCAGATAACTAGCCCCCAGCCACATTTCCGTAGTCCTCTGGTACCTCTGCCAATTATTGAAGTACCGTTCGAGCGAATCGCTATGGATTTAATTGGGCCTGTACCAAAGTCTGCCAGGGGCCACCAACACATTCTGGTAGTTCTCGACTATGCCACTCGGTATCCGGAGGCGGTGCCTCTGCGACATACCTCAGCTAAGCTCATTGCCAAAGAGTTAATGGAGATGTTTTCCCGTGTGGGCCTGCCAAAAGAGGTTCTGACAGACCAAGGGACCCCTTTTATGTCCAAAGTAATGAGGGAACTGTGTAAATTGTTGCGTATAAAGCAGCTACAGACGTCCGTTTACCATCCGCAAACAGACGGTCTTGTTGAGAGGTTTAACCAAACTCTAAAAAATATGTTAAAGAGGGTGGTTTCTAGAGATGGGAAGGACTGGGACCTGCTTCTGCCCTATCTCATGTTCGCAGTGCGAGAGGTACCCCAGGCCTCTACTGGGTTCTCGCCTTCGAACTGCTTTATGGCAGACACCCTCGGGGCCTGTTGGATATCGCCAAGGAAGCATGGGAACAACAGCCTGTCCCCCACAAAAGTGTCATTGAGTATGTCACCCAGATGCAGGAACGGATAGAAAGGGTGTTGCCGCTGGTCCGGGAGCATATGGAGGCAGCACAACAAGCCCAGAGTAGGGTGTATAATCGTCAGGCTCGGGTGCAGGGCTTCAATCCGGGAGATCGAGTGTTGGTTCTGGTACCCACCCTTGACAGCAAATTCCTAGCTAGGTGGCAGGGCCCCTATGAGGTGATCGAGAAGGTAGGGAAGTAAATTACAAAGTACACCAGCCAGGGCGGCGCAAGCCGGAGCAGGTGTACCACGTGAATTTACTTAAGCCGTGGAAAGATAGGGACACGGCCGACGACCACAGCCCCTGCCAGGGCTTCTAGGTGAAAAGGGTCCAGCCCCACAGTTCGAGGCCTGTGAAGCAGTAACCACGGTAAAATTGCAGACAGCCTGTCTTCCAAACAAGTTCAGGAAGTCAGGGAGTTCATCAGTCGGAACACGGATGTGTTCTCGGACCTCCCTGGCCGCACGTCTCTCATCCAACATGACATCGTCACTGAGCCTCAGGCCAAGATCCGGTTAAAACCATACCGGGTACCTGAGGCTCGGCGACGGGCCATCGCGGAGGAAGTACAGTTAATGTTGAAGCTCGATGTCATTGAGGAGTCGAAGAGTGAGTGGGCCAGTCCCATAGTCCTAATACCCAAGCCGGATGGGACGTTGCGGTTCTGCAACGATTTTCGCAAGTTAAATGAAGTGTCCAAGTTTGATGCGTATCCCATGCCCCGGGTAGACGAGCTTGTTGAGAGTTTAGGGCAAGCCCGTTATTTTTCTGTGCTAGACCTCACCAAAGGGTACTGGCAGGTACCCTTAACGGAGTCGGCTAAGGAAAAAACCGCATTTGTTACCCCGCAGGGCCTGTATCACTACAAGGTGTTACCCTTTGGCCTGCATGGCGCCCCGCCACTTTCCAAAGGTTAATGGACATAGTGCTGCGACCACATCGTCGGTACGCCTCGGCCTACTTAGATGATGTAGTCATCCACAGCACCGACTGGGAAAGCCATTTACCCAAGGTGCAGGCGGTAGTGGATGCCCTGAGGAAAGTCGGACTGACCGCTAACCCAAAGAAGTGCTCCATAGGGTTAGAGGAGACAAAATATCTGGGATATGTAATTGGGCGGGAGTCATCAAACCTCAGGTAACCAAGGTAGAGGCCATTCGTAACTGGCCCCGACCGGTCACCACCAGGCAGGTAAAGTCGTTCCTGGGGATTGTAGGTTACTACATGAGGTTTGTGCCCCACTTTGCCACAATAGCAGCGCCGTTGACAGACCTGTTGAAGGGGCGAAAGTCTGGGAGGGTTAGCTGGAGTGAGAAGGCGGAGGAGGCTTTCGCCGCGTTGAAGTCGGCCCTGTGTGGGTCCCCGGTTTTGGTGACACCCGACTTCAACAAGGAGTTTGTCGTACAGACCGACGCCTCGGAGGTAGGCCTCGGTGCGGTACTGTCTCAGGAGGTCAACGGGAAGAACATCCCGTTGTCTTCCTGAGCCGTAAGCTCAATCCCGCCGAGTCCAGATATAGTATAGTGGAGAGGGAGTGCCTGGCTATCAAGTGGGCACTCGAATCTCTCCGCTACTACTTGTTAGGGAGGAGGTTCCGTCTGGTGACCGACCATTCCCCCCTCAAATGGATGAGTCAGGCCAAGGAGAGGAATGCTCGGGTCACCAGGTGGTTCCTATCTCTTCAGAATTTCAAATTCTCCGTGGAACACAGGGCAGGCCGCTTGCAGGGCAACGCAGATGCCCTGTCCCGCGTCCACTGCCTCACGTGTGTTCACCCCCTCAGGGTTGAACAAAGGGGGGGGGTGTGTAAGAGGGTGCAAGGTGTTGTATTTGATTGCAGGTACGTGTCACCGAGGTTGCTGGCCTCGGTGAGGTAAGAGCCGGGTTTTTGTCTGCAGCAGCTAGTGCTGCTCTGTTAAATAGCATGGCTGCAAAGCCGATCCGGGCCAGCTCTTACTGGGAGCAGCTAAAGAGTAGGGTGGGTGGCTGCTCCCCACGGTCCAGTCCATGTTTTGGGCTGGGTATAAAACGCAGCCAGCAGCTGTGTCTGAGGGTGTGATTATCCTGGAGCCTGCAAACAGGGCTGGGGAATTCTCTGTCCTGGAGGAAGGAGCTCAGCAAGGTGGTGTTTCCCTGCGACCTGAAGGTGGAATCGCCTGCGGCTGAGCCGACTGCTAGGTGTGAACCCGCACCTAAACCACCCAAGGTGACTGGACCCTGTGTTGGCCTGTTTTTGTTTTGCCACAGTATTTCCGTTGTGTGTGAACTGTCACCAAGAGACTGCTTTTCATTTGTGGCGTGCAAGTGTGAATAAAACACTGTTTGATGCACCATCTGGACTCCTTGTTTTGCCTCTAAACTGCACCCGCACCGCTGTCTACCAGAGCGACTCCCCACAATATATATATATATATATATATATATATATACACTACTCACAAAAAGTTAGGGATGTTTGGGCTTCCGTTGAAATTTATCAGTAGAAGCATGCAATAGTGATTTTCTCATCTCTCAAACAATTTATTGAAACCAAAGCCAACAACAGTAGTGGCTTTAACCCCACAAAAATGTCTCAAAAACGTGTCATGTGGCCTGGAGCATCAATTACAGCTTGATAACGATGTATCATGCTGTTCACAAGTCGACTTATTGTCTGCTGAGGCATGACATCCTACTCTTCTTGAAGGACAGCTCTCAGGTCATTGAGGTTCTGGGATAGAGAGTTACAAGACTCTACACGGCGACTCAGCTGATACCATAAGCTTTCAATGTGATTTAGGTCTGGAGAAAGTGCAGGAGACTACATTTGAGGTACCTCAGTCTCCAGCAGTCTTTCCCTAATGATGCAACCTCGATGAGCTGGCACATTGTCGTCCATGAAGATGAAATTAGGCCTGTGTTGTTCATGCAGAGGCACAATGACTGGATTAATGATATTAATAATGTAGTATGGACTTGTGACTGTACCATTCACAAAGTGTAGGGCAGTTCTGTATTGACTAGACACACCTGCCCACACCACCACCACCACCAAAGGTTTGTCTGGTCACAACAGTGGCTGATGCATAGCGCTCTCCTTGACATCTCCAACATCAGTGAACAGCACTGAGGCCCATTGGTCCCTCGTCCAGGGTAGATGCTTTCTGCCCCATCCAAGACCATGATGACTGTGGTCAGGTACCCTTGCAGGTCATCTAACACGCAGTCCATGCTGATGATAGGCTATGGTGTCGCACTGCGACATGTGACATGCTGAGACTGCGACATGACAGTTGCAAATAATCCATCCAAGATGGATTTTTCTGTAACTGTCACGTCACAGTCGCAGCATGTCACGTCACATGTCGCAGTGCAACACTAAAGACTATCATTATAAAAATTGTCACGCGACATTGGTGCGACATCAATGTCGCGAGACACATGTAGCAGTGTAGTTGTGCCCTATGTGTCGTGCGACTTATTGTCGTGTGACACATGTCGTCGTGTAACCCTAGCCTAAAGCTGACCTACAGCAGTGAAGAAAAATGGCTGGATTGTTATGGAAACCTGGAGTAAAACTGTGTGTATGTGGAGACTAAGGGCCTGCGAGCTTCTATTGGCTGATAAGGGACATGTCACCTTTTATGGCAGTTGGGATATGAAGAGAAAGATTTGCAGGCTTGTATTGGCTAATGCAGGTAATTTTTTGGGAATGTCTCAGGAGCGGTACGTCCTAGAGAGCTGTGACCCCCACAAGATTTATTTCCAGCTAGCAAGGGATGTGAATACCAAGTTTCGTTGAAATCGATGGTTGCGTTTTTGAGTGATCTCTGAACATACATACATACGTCCTTCTTTATATATATAGAAGACGATTGTGAGTGTCGCATACCTATATCTATATATGTGGAGGCTCTATTTTTAGCTACTGTGGTCCAGCTTATTGACCGACACGTCACCACAGATTGAACTGTCTTTATATATGATGGATTTTGTGACATTTATTCCCCCTTTTTTGTATATATTATGTTGCCAGACAACATGATGGCGCTTCCTAGCACCTGAAAACGTAGTGCATAGATGCAGACTTTTGACAGATAGGGGGAGGTGTTTTGGCATATGACTTTTGTTATGTAACTTCCCTCTGTGTAGTATGTTCTGCGATCTGCGCTTTGCTATAGTTTCCCTGCTCAAGTCATGTGCTCATGTGCCCTTTCACTCCTTGAACACTAGATGTCCTTGGGCACCATTTTTTGCATCCATAGAGACTGTGGTCAGATCCATAGACATGCCCAGGTTAGAACAAGAGGATGTTCACTATAACATTTGAATGTAGTGAGCGCTAGTCATCAGCTGTTTGTAAATAACCTACTAATGCAATTTATGATTTTTTACACTATTTGCACTTTATTTCTAATTCATCAGCACTAGTATATATTGATGAATTGAGATATTATTGCACTTTTTCCCTATGTTCTGTATTTGCTGTTATATATAATTATGTATTTTCTTGGTGCTCTTTTAATCATGTTTAATTATTGTGATTGGCATCTCCTTTACTTATACCTTGACACATTGTTCACATTGTTGCTTAAAAAGGGCTATATTGAGCAGTTGAAATGTAGCCTGCTGGACAATGGGTGAATAAACTTCACTTTTGCACTGAAGTGCTGCTTCTATTTGATTTATGGACTGGTGAGAAACTAGAGGCTTGCACTCATTATTTTTATTTTTCACTGTGCTGCTTTATCTTTTTCTATTTTGCATTATTAGCATGCATGGGTGTACATGATCTGCATGTATGATTCATACTCAAATCAATTGAGAATGCCTTCCATATGGATGAGTAGGCCCCATACCTCCCAAGTGTCCTTCTTTTGGAGGGACAGTCCCTCATCTGGACTCAAGTCCCTCCTTGCTCCTTAAATGTCCCTCTTTTTGACCTAGGAAATAAATTTGCATTAATAAATGTATTAAACTGCTCCAGAAACTGTCTGGTTCCTACCTGTATATTAGAACTCACCTTATATTTCTTTTCATTATTTGGTGCAATTATGACTTTAACCTGTTGGGAGATGGCTGCACAATACACCTGGGACCTAGCATCTGGGACTTCTCAGCGCAAAATCAATTTAGCTGGTTCCTGCAGTGCCCTGAATTAAAGGAGACTGGTAAGTCCATATGAGGCAGTATCTGTAGTGTTAGGGACCCTTGTGCGGAAGCTGCCGTGACGTGGCACTTGGGCCCGACATACTTTTGATCAAAAATGTGCGCTAAGAGCTTCCTTCATTCCATTTTGGAATGAGCCCCTTTTTAATTTTTTTCTATTAGTTTATGATGTATTGTGCAGCTATCTTTTAACCAACTTTATTTGCCTTATGGGTATGCACTTGTGAGTGTAGATGTATATTTGCTTAGTCTGAACTCTGTCTTTTAACCTGTTGAGGACACATGACGTACCGGTACGTCATGGTGTCCTGGTACTTAAGGACACATGACGTACCGGTACGTCATGGTGTCCTGGTACTTAAGGACACATAACGTACTGGTACGTCATGTGTACTACCGATCACTGCTGCTCAGCCGGCAGTGATCGGAACAAGGTACCTGCTGAAAGCATTCCCCCCCGTGTCGGCGATCGCTGCAAACCAAAGGTCAATTCATTCAGACCCGCGGTTTGCAGCGCTTTCTGCGATCTCCGATCAGAGTTTTAAGAAATGCCCAAAGTGTTAAATCCCCCCCCCCCCACACACTGCAGCCCGCAATCATATTGTGGCGGGGAGCGGTGCAGGGGGGTGTTGTGGGCGGCGCGGGAGGCAGGCGGTGCGGCAGGCGGCATCGCAATCGCGATCCCCTGCCCGCCTCCTCTGTAATATTCCATGGTGGTCTAGTGGGCATAGCAGAGTGTCAGCACATTGCAGCACATCTTCAAGAACCAAGTGGGTCTGGGTCAAAAAAAATGTAAAAAAAGTGAACAAAAAGTAAAAAAAAAAAAAAAGCACATATCACTGAATAAAAATTAAAAAAATAAAATGCACTACACGTATTAGGTATTGCCGGGTCCGTGAAAACCTGCTCTATAAAAATATCACATGACATAACCCCTCTAGTAAATACCGTAAAATAAAAAATTAAATAAAATGGTGTCACTTTACATCACAAAAAGTGTAATACCAAGCAATCAAAAAGGCTTAAGCCTCCCAAAATAGTACCAATAAAACCGCCATCTCATCCCGCAAAAAATGAGCCCCTACATAGGACAATCGCCCCCAAAAATATGTCTCTTAGACTATGGAGACACTAAAACATCTTTTTGTTTTCTAAAATACTGTTATTGTGTTAAAGTAAAATAAATAAAAAAAACAGTATTCATATTAGGTATCACTGCGTCAGTAAAAACCTGCTCAATAAAAATATCTAACCCCTCAGGTAAATACGGAAAAAAAAAAACTATGTAAAATAATAACATTTTTGTCACCTCACATTACAAAAACATAGCAAGCGATCAAAAAGTTATATGCACTCAAAAATACGCAAATCAAACCGTCATCTCATCCCGCAAAAAATGATACCCCACATAGGACAATCGCCCCAAAAAATAAAAATAAATATGGCTCTCAGACTATGGAGACATTAAAACATGATTTGTTTTGTTTCAAAAATGATATTATTGTGTAAAACTCAAATAAATAAATAAAAAGTATACATATATTATTATCGCTGTGTCCGTAACAACCTGCTCTATAAAATTAACACATGACCTAACCCCTCAGGTGAACACAGCAAAAAAATAATATAAATACCGTATCAAAAGCCATTTTTGTCACCTTACATCACAAAAAGTGTAACAGCAAGCGACAAAAATGTCATATGCACCCTAAGATAGTGCCAATCAAACCATCATCTCATCCCACAAAAAATGAGCCCCTACATAAGGCAGTCGCCCAAAAACTAAAAATAAATATGTCTTTCAGAATGTGGAGACACTAAAAAAAAACATTTTTTCAAAAATGCTTTGTTATGAAAAACTGAAACAAAAAATCCCAAAATGTAGTCATATTTTGTATTGTCGTGTCCATAACAACCTCCTCTATAGAAATAGCACTCGATCTAACCTGTCAGATCACCTATGTAAATAACAAAAAATAAAAACGGTCCCAAAACAGCTTTTTTGCACATTTTCCATTTTAATCCATTTCTCCAGTAACAAAGCAAGGGTTAACAGCCAAACAAAACTCAATATTTATTACCCTGATTCTGTAGTTTGCAGAAACACCCCATATGTGGTCGTAAACTGCTGTATGGCCAAACGGCAGGGCGCAGAAGGAAAGGACACTTTTTTGACACTATGTCCCATTTGAAGCCCCCTGATGCACGCCTAGGGTAGAAACTCCAAAAAAGTGACTCCATCTAAGAAACGACACCCATCAAGGTATTTAAAACTGATTTTACCAACTTTGTTAACCCTTTAGATGTTCCACAAGAGTTATTGTCAAATGGAGATGAAATTTCAGAATTTCTATTTTTGTTACCTTGTCTCAAAAAAAGTGTAATATAGAGCAACCAAAAATCATATGTACCCTAAAATAATACAAACAAAACTGCCACCTTATCCCGTAGTTTCCAAAATGGGGTCACTTTTTTGGAGTTTCTACTGTAAGGGTGCATCAGGGGGCCTTCAAATGGGACATGGTGAGCCCTGCCGTTTGGCTACACAGCAGTTTACGACCACATATGCAGTGTTTCTGCAAACTACAGAATCAGGGTAATAAATATTGAGTTTTGTTTGGCTGTTAACCCTTGCCTGGTTACTTGAAAAAACGGTTCAAATTGGAAATTTGTCCAAAAAAATCGAAATTCTGAAATTTTATCTCCATTTACCATTAACTCTTGTGGAACACCTAAAGGGTTAACAACGTTTGTAAAATCAGTTTTGAATACCTTGAGGGGTGTAGTTTCTAGAATGGGGTCATTTTTGGGTGGTTTATATAATGTAAGCCTCACAAAGTGACTTCTGACATGAACTGGTCCCTAAAAAGTGGGTTTTTGAAAAGTTCTGAAAAATTTCAAGATTTGCTTCTAAACTTCTAAACCTTGTAACGTCTCCAAAAAATAAAATGGCATTCTCAAAATGATCCATACATGAAGCAGACATATGGGGAATGTAAATTAATAACTTTTTTGGGCGGTATTACTATGTATTATAGAAGTAGATACATTGAACCTTGGAAAATTGCTAATTTTTCCAAATTTTTGGTAAATTTGGTATTTTTTATAAATAAAAATGTTTTTTTTACTCCATTTTACCAGTGTCATGAAGTACAATATGTGACGAAAAAAGAATCTCAGAATGGCCTGAATAAGTAAAAGCGTTTTATAGTTATTCACACATAAAGTGACACTGGTCATATGTGCAAAAAATGGCCTGGCCCTTAGGGTGAAAATGAGCCCGGTCCCCAAGGGGTTAAAATGTGTGTAATAAGATGAGTTTTGTGCTAAGATTTAAATGGTATTCCAGGGAAAGAAAAAAGCGAAACAAAACAGAGCTTAGAATCATGTCACCCACCAATGCAGCAGGTGATTATCATTAATGTAGGCCCCTGGCACCCAGAAAGAGGAGAGAGGTCCCATAACAGCAAAACAGGCATCATGTCACTCACCAATGCAACAGGCCACTTTCAGCAATTTAGGCCCTAGCACCCAGACAGAGGAGAGAGGTCCCATAACAGCAAAACAGGCATCATGTCACCCACCAATGCAGCAGGCGATTATCATTAATGTAGGCCCCTGGCACCAGACAGACGAGAGAGGTCTCATAACAGCAAAACAGGCATCATGTCACCCACCAATGCAGCAGGCGATTATCAATAATGTAGGCCCCTGGCACCCAGACAGAGGAGATAGGTCCCATAACAGCAAAACAGGCATCATGTCACCCAGCAATGGAACAGGCCACTTTCAGCAATTTAGGCACTAGCACCCAGACAGAGGAGAGAGGTCCCATAACAGCAAAACAGGCATCATGTCACCCACCTATGCAGCAGGCAATTATCATTAATGTAGGCCCCTGGCACCCAGACAGAGGAGAGGTTCATTCAAATTGGGGTATCCCCCAAAATAATGGTACATTACATATAAAAAAAAAGGTTGCAAAGTAGGAGGAGGAGGCAACAGGAGGCAAAGAATAATGCCCTGCGATCCTCGGTAGTGGAAGGACATGCGCCAAACTGCTATCAGCCTCGGGCCCAGCTGCCACTACGTTTACCCAGTGTGCAGTTAGGGAGATATAGCGGCCCTGGCCGTGCTTACTGGTCCATGTATCTGTGATTATGTGGACCTTGCCACAGATGGCGTTGCGCAGCGCACTCTTGATTTTATCCTCCACTTCGTTGTGCAGAGAAGGTACGGCTCACCTGGAAAAGTAGTGGCAGCTGGAAACTACGTACTGTGGGACAGCGACCACCATCAGCTGTTTGAAACAGTCCGTCTCCACCAGACGGAATGACAGCATTTCAAAAGCCAGTAATTTCCTCACCATCCGTAGAGAGGCATTCGGGCCTACCAAATAACGCTGCAGATTCTGTCGCCTCCTCGCACCAGATGAAGGTGTTTCACTTGGACCTGTAGTTGGCGCTGAACGGCCACGTCCTCTCCCAGCAACAGGAGCTCCACCAACACCACAACGACCATGCCCACGTCCCTTATTTGATGTTCTCCTCATTATTTGCGTTCACCCACCAAGCTGAAAGATTGGTTTCTCTCCGGTGTCAATTTACCTGCCAGTAGTTGACAATTACGTTTACTAAGGCAGTGCCCGTGTCATAAAAATGTTCTGTTGACCAAGATTAATGTTTTTCGGGCCTAAAACACGATGATTCTCAATTTCTATGCAGAAATGTAAAAAATAATTGGGTACATTGTATGTACAAGTGGTTTCCCGAACACCCCAAAATTGGGTACGAACCCGAACTATACAGTTCGGGTTCGCTCAACTGTACACATCATTTATTCACAAAGGTGCCATTTGTCCACTCATGATGTACTTTCACCATAGCAAAACATGAGCAGTTCACAAACTACGCAGTTTCAGAAATGCTGACACCCTTGGCCCGAAAGCCAATAATCATCCCTTTTTGCAACTCTGATAAATCACAACTTTTACCCATGACAGCATTGAGAGTTATGTGTGCAGAAAGCCTATCACATACCTTATATACCCACCAAGCCAGCCCACCACATGTTACTTCCTTTAAGAGCTACACGCTGCGGACATTGAAAGTAGGAAGTGGTCATAATAATGTGACTTGACTGTGTATATGAATGTGTCAATGTGTGGCCACTGAGTGGTGGTGTTGTGAGCGTCATTCTGCCAAGACATGTCAGGATATTGTATTGAATTGGTTTCATGAGATGAGAGACCACCCCTACTGATGTTTTTGTTTTAATCACCCTCATCCCCTTCTGGTCAATACTTGATGTTTTTATTATGTAAGTGTAAAATGTGTTGTATTTTTGAAACTTTCTAATAAAAGAATAATAAAAAGCAAACAAAAAGAATTGGTTTCATGCATTATTGCAGTCTATAAATGGGTTGTGTCAAGTTTTCAAGTTATCCCTCATCCACAGGATAGGGAATAACTGATCAGTGGGGGTCTGACTACTGGGACCCCCACCTATCCCGAGAATGGGGGTTCCATTCCTGCGTCCTGATAGAGTGTCAGGCAGAACATGCTCCCTGCTGTTCCATTCATTTTCTGTGGGACTGCCAGAGATAGGTCATCAATATTTACAGCTCAGAGAACCCCTTTAATAATTATATACTATACAGAAAATATATACAGAAAATGACCAAGCTCCTAAACGCATGGTCTACCTAATTAAATGATTTGTCATTTCAACTCAAACTTCAACTAGAACTAACCCATTAAGCCATGATGTGAAAAATACTCAGATGCAGTGCAAATAAAAAATTTTTAAATCAGCTTCTTTCATGTATTAATAAAGAAGCGGCTTCTCTTATGGAATATAAACCACACACAGTTATTGGCCCTATCCTGAAGAAGTGCAATATTTAAATACAGTGTAGAAATTGCTGTAAAGGTCCGCACACTAATTTACATAGTACACTTAGTTCTTTTCGTCATATGTTTAATAGTCGTGGATCCTTATCACTGAAGCAATACATTTAATACTGATTTTATGTGGTTATCATCAAAGCTTTATCAGTGTTGGGAGAAGGGGGAAAATTATGCAATGTGCACCGCAGTGTGGAAATATGTAACCAATGCTGATAAAGCGAAAAAGTAAAGCTGCTTATACTAGGCACAACTAGGCACAAGATGAATTCAATGATATGAATGAATGAGGAAAAGAATCGGATTGATAGGAACTGCCCTAATAGTTACACATTTCTAGAGCCAAATCCAATCATTACAATGGGTTGAAGGTATTTCACAGTCTTAGTAAAACGTCAGCCAGAGAAAGATGTGCCAAATCTATTAACCCCTTGAAGTGGCACTGTACTTTCAGTAAACTTTTGATATGTTAGTTTAGATCGGTGGTGGTCTGAGCATTGAGACCGGCACGATCTCTAGAATGTAGGGAGAGAAGTGCGCGCTTAGTACGTTCTCTCTCCTCACTGCAGGACAAGAAGCAAGATGGACTCAATAGAAAGTATGCGGGCCCATCTAGCTCCTGTCTTATGCAGTGAGGAGAGGGAGCACGCTAAGAGAGCCCTTCTGTTCCCTTGTTCTAGAGATCGTAGGGGTCCCGCTGATCTAAACTTTTGATATATTCCTATAACATATGAAAAGTTAACTGAAAGTACAGTGCAATTTTAGGGATGCAACTTAGTTTGGTACTTAAGGTTCAGACAATTTTTTTTTTTTTTTGGATCCCTGCATTTCAAAAGCTATAACTTTTTCTGTCTACATAACCATTTTTTTAAATGCATGTCAAGTTGCATTTTTTTGTCACCATTTTGGGGTACATCAAGTGAATTGTATGAATTGAATTAAATTTTTTTCTTGGGGGGCAGTGACAGTGTGAAAACACGATGAAATTCTTCCATCGTTTCAAGTTTTTCATTTCAACAGTGCAGTAATGATAACAGTTTAACCCTATTCTACAGATCAGGAGATACAAGTTATATGTTTTTTGGTATGTTTTACTACTTAGAATGTTCACTGTGCTGGTTAAATAATGTAATATTTTAATCCTTTATATTGGGTCTTTGTGGAACCAGAGATACCATTTACGTATATCTTTTTTATATAAGGTTTTATTTATTTTTAATTTTTAAAATATTTATTCAACTTTAAAAAATATATTCTCCCCTATGGGACTTAAACCTGCAATCTTTTGATCACTTCTACTTTACACTGAATAGTCATTCTGACAGACAATTAATAGAGGCCACAGCAAGACAGATTTGGGGGACTTCAGAAGACCCCTGGCTGCCATACCAAATACTTGGCATCCTGCAATTGCATTTGTGCGGTGCCGATCAGAGGGTGTTCTCTCCCTTTAACTGCTCAAATTCTGCAGTTGCTATTGACTGTTGCATCTGAGGGTAAAATACTGGGATCGGAGATTACAGCAAAGTCCCTGCTGGACAATACAGCAGACACCCACAAGCAATGACACGGGCACATTCTCTGAGCCTGCATCGAATATTATGGCACTGATGGTTAGCTACCTGCACTTAGTAACATAACAACAGGTCACTTGAGTGTTAAAGAGGTTATCCAGGAAAAGATTTTTATGACTACTCTTCAGGATAGGTCATCAGTATCAGATCTGCAGGGGTGGGACACTCAGGACCCCGGCTGATCAGCTGTTAGAAGAGCAATTGAGCACTGCAGCCTCTTCCTAGGCCAATGACATCACTGTGCATTCAGAACAGTAGAAAAAATCCAGCAGCAGGCTCAGGATAAAATCCAATTACAAAATCCAATCATGACTAGTGATGAGCGGCAGGGGCTATATTCGATATTTCACGAATGTTTTGGCGAATATTCGTCATATATTCGCGAATTCGCTATCTTCGCTCATAATTTTTTTTCAATGTGAAAATCTCAATGTAAAATTTGCTTACTGCACATGCCAAAAAGGAGATTGGAAAACATGGTTGGCAGCAATTTTCGCGACATTGAGGAAGAACTCCTGATCACGGTAAGTAATTTGACATTACAGCACTGTATTTGATTACATGTCACATGCATGTCAGAACAATCGCTTTATATGCAGATAGAGTGTTATAATATATTCGCGATTGCGAAAATCGCCACTTATGATGCAAATGTTTTTTCTCAATACATACAACATCACATTTTATCAGGTCTAAGTAGATATTACTGATTGGTGCACTAAGTATTGTTGTGACATCACAGCACTATGTCTGTAGTATGTATGTATGGACAGCATAAAAATATCTCTCATATGCACATTGCACATCCATTTTCCTGCCACACACTATATACCCCCTCCCCACACACACACACACACAGTCTATAAATTAGAGTTAGTGTCTGGTTGGTCAGGACTCAGGAGAAGCTTTCTTTGTCTTACCGCCAGTATTTGCTGGTTCATTTAGAGTTACCCAGGGTGCACCATGGGGAGGCGAACCAGTTTTACACCCCATACCGCACCGTCACTTCACTAGACAGGTACATCTCTGCTCAGCTGGCCAATATCTACAGACATACAATTGCAATACAATCCGATCTTATAACGCTAACATTAAATCTAATATTTCCCCTTCAAAGACTTAAATACTTTTTGATGTTTTGTTGAGGACATTATTTTAAATCAATGTAAGAATAAACATAGTGTGGCTCAACTAGTTGGCCAGAGATGGGTGGGTGCTCCAACTTCAGTACTCCCCAATACCAGTAAAGTTCAAAGCTAAGAAATGGTTGTGCACTCCGTATCTGGATTATATCAGAAATTGGATGCGTTCTATAAAATCAACAATTTATTGATACAACAGTTCAACAATTACACAGAAAATGAATACACTATTAATATCTCTAGTTGGATGATACTATGGGTAAAATGATATGCACAGTCTATTACTGCAGTCCCACATACATGTAGTGCAGTTATTCCTCAATAAAAATGTCGATGAATGCCCATTCAGTGTATTCGTATTTAATACACGATTATTTCTCCATAAAAAAAGGGTCAGTAAACACTGATTCGATGTGTTTGTATCAAAATGTGCATGTTATTTAGATCTTCCTAAGTGCTGGATGCTTCATATTTAATTTATATGATTAGTACTCACTGTTTAGCAGTTCGGTATTCGGAGAAGCCGTGGCGTCCCACGCTTACTCTCCATGCTGCGTACTTGCCTCTTTTCAAATGAGATCTCGCGAGAGGTTCTCCGTTGTTTGGAACAAACCTATGCGATCTTTGTGGACCTAATGCAGGCTCGATCCCAGGTTAACCTGCCAAAGATATTACACGGTCCGGACCTCATCGTCCCCTGCATCGTCTTCCACACAGTCTTCCTCCCTGACCTCCTGTTCGGTCTGCACACTGCAGAAAGATGCAGCAGTTGGCACCTGTGTTTCGTCATCATCAGAGACGTGCGGACTCCGATGAGGTGGTATTCCCATGTCCTCATCATCAGGAAACAACAGTGATTGTGCATCAGTGCATTCTATGTCTTCCACCACTGGGGAAGGGCTAGGTGGATTCCCTTGGGAAACCCTGCCAGCTGAGTCTTCAAACAGCATAAGAGACTGCTGCATAACTTGAGGCTCAGACAGTTTCTCTGATATGCATGGGGGTGATGTGACAGACTGATGGGCTTGGTTTTTAGGCGCCACCTGTGCACTTTCTGCACAAGACTGGGTGGGAGATAATGTTGTGAACGTGCTGGATCCACTGTCGGCCACCCAATTGACTAGCGCCTGTACCTGCTCAGGCCTTACCATCCTTAGAACGGCATTGGGCCCCACCAGATATCGCTGTAAATTCTGGCGGGTACTGGAACCTGAGGTAGTTGGTTCACTAGGACGTGTGGCTGTGGCAGAATGGCCACGTCCTCTCCCAGCACCAGAGGGTACACTAACAACACCACGACCACGTCCGCGTCCCTTACTAGATGTTTTCCTCATTGTTACCGTTCACCAAGCACCACAATAAGAAAAAAAATATTTGGCCCAATGTATTGATTTTAAATTCAAGCCTTTTTTTTACAGGCACCTAACACTATCTGCCTATTTATTTATGTAGCGTATTACACTAATCTGGGCACAGCAGTAACCACTTATTTAGGGGAATATCTCTTTTAGGGCTAGTATTTAGGCCCTGGATGAAAGGTATCCTTTTATGGACAGATTTACACTTGGAGATGCACAGTAGCGTGAGAAAAAATATGCAGGATTATGCCTTCAGCAATTGTATTTTAACACTTTGTGTAATATACCCTTTAACGGACAGAAATACAATGGGAGATGCACGGTAGCTTGTGAAGTTAATGAGGATAACTCTCTCAGCACTTGTATATACACCTTGAGTGTAATATATCCTTTTACGGACAGATTAACAATTGGCCTGCAACAGCTGGGACACCAGATTCAGGGTATTGCTATTTTGGCAATTGAATTTCACCCCAGAACAAAATATATGTTTTGGCGGACACTATTATAATTTTCCAGCCACAGCTGTGACACCAGATTTATGGTATTGCTATTTTGGCAATTGAATTTCACCCCAGAACAAAATATATGTTTTGGCGGACACTATTATACTTTGCCAGCCACTACTGGAACACCAGATTCAGGGTTTTGCTATTTTGGCAATTGAATTTCACCCCAGAACAAAATATATGTTTTGCCGGACACTATTATACTTTGCCAGCAACAGCTGTGACACCTGATTTATGGTATTGCTATTTTGGCAATTGAATTTCACCCCAGAACAAAATATATGCTTTGGCGGACACTATTATACTTTGCCAGCCACTGCTCCAGACACCAGATTCAGGGTATTGCTATTTTGGCAATTGAATTTCACCCCAGAACAAAATATATGTTTTGGCGTACACTATTATACTTTGCCAGCCACTACTGGAACACCAGATTCAGGATATTGCTATTTTGGCAATTGAATTTCACCCCAGAACAAAATATACCCTTTTACAGACAGATTAACACTTGGCCTGCAAAAGCTGGGACACCAGATTCAGGGTATTGCTATTTTGGCAATTGAATTTCACCCCAGAACAAAATATATGTATTGGCGGACACTATTATACTTTGCCAGCCACAGCTGTGACACCAGATTTAGGGTATTGCTATTTTAGCAATTGAATTTCACCCCAGAACAAAATATATGTTTTGGCAGACACTATTATACTTTGCCAGCCAGTGCTGGGACACCAGATTCAGGGTATTGCTATTTTGGCTATTAAATTTCACCACAGAAAATGATCTATCCTTTGCCAGACAGCAGACAGTATCACACTTGGCTAGCCAAAGCTGGAACACCAGATTTAGAGGATTGGTGTTTTGGCAATTGCATTTAACCCCTTAATAAAATATAGAAATTGCTATCCTGAGTTTCTAGGGGTTACAATAAGCACAGCCAAGCCCCTGGTGTAGGATATAGCAAAAAAAAAAAAAAACAACTAGTATTGATTGATTGATGGACTTGGTGGCAGCTTGTTCTGGTGCACCACAAGTCACAAAATGGCTGCCGATCAGCCCAGAAAAAAGTGACAGAAAAACGCTCTGTGCAGCCTAAAAAACAGTGAGCAATTAACTAGCAGAAGTTGAATCATTCACAGCTGTAGATCAATCAGTTCATTAGGTGCTGTTGCTGACTTTTCCCTGCCTAATCTTGCCCTCACAGAAGCTGCGTCCTCTCCCTACACTAATCAGAGCAGTGTGACGTGCGGCGCTACGTGACTCCAGCTTAAATAGAGGCTGGGTCACATGCTGCACTTGGCCAATCACAGCCATGCCATTAGTAGGCATGGCTGTGATGGCTTCTTAGGGCAAGAAGTAAAACGCTAGCCGATTGGCTGCTGTGCAGCCCTTAAGAAAGCGGGAAGAAAATGTTCGGGTCCAGGTCCGGGTCCCGAACACCCCAAAATTCGGTACGAACCCGAACTATGCTCGAACTGTTCACTCAACACTACTCTTCAACACTCTGTAATGTATATATACAGTTAGGAAAATAAGTATTTCATCCCTTTAGAAATAATTACTTAGTACCTGGTTATCTGGTGTGACACGTAGCAAATCAGCAGGTTGCATCACACATCTCTACCTCACCATGAGTATATATATATATATATATATATATATATATATATACTTATACACACAGCGAGGTATAGATATATGATGTAACCGGCTGATTTCGGGTGTTTTACACACACATATATATATACTAGACATTATGCCCTTTACAATAACGGGCGCTAGAACATTAGTGCTGGCACTGTTATGGGGGATCTGTGAATGACACTGTTATGGGGGATCTGTGGATGGCACTGTTATGGGGGATCTGTGGAGGACACACTGTTATAGGGGAGATCTGTGGATGGCACTTTTATAGGGGATCTGTGGATGACACTGTTATGGATGTGATCTGTGGCTGACACTTTTATGGGGGATCTGTGGATGGCACACTGTTATGGGAGGATCTGTAAATGGCACTGTTATGGGGGGATCTGTGGCGGACACACTGCTATGGGGGTCTATGGCTGACACTGCTATGGGGGATCTGTGGGTGACACTGTTATGGGGGATCCGTGGATGGCACTGTTATAGGGGATCTGTGTATGACACTGTTATGTGGGATCTGTGGCTGACACTGTGATGGAGGGGATCTGTGGCTGACACTGTTATGGGGGATCTGTGGATGACACTGTTAGGAGGGGGATCTGTGGATGACACACTGTTATGGGGGATCTGTGGAAGACACACTGTTATGGGGGTCTGTGGCTGACATTGTTATGGGGGCACAGTGGCTGACACTGTTATGGGGGCCCTTAATATGTCACGGTTATGGGGCAGCTGTTGCTAACACTGTTATAGGGGTGGTCTGTGGCTGACACTTATGGGGGTCTGTGGCTGACACTGTTATGGGGGTATCTGTGGCTGACACTTATGGGGGTCTGTGGCTGACACTGTTATGGGGGTATGTGTGGCTGACACTGGTATGGGGGTGGTCTGTGGCTGACACTTATGGGGGTCTGTGGCTGACACTGTTATGGGGGTATCTGTTGCTGACACTTATGGGGGTCTGTGGCTGACACTGTTATGGGGGTATCTGTGGCTGACACTGTTATGGGGGTATCTGTGGCTGACACTGGTATGGGGGTATCTGTGGCTGACACTGTTATGGGGGTGGTCTGTGGCTGAAACTGTTATGGGGGTGGTCTGTGGCTGACACTTCTGGGAGTCTGTGGCTAACACTGTTATGAGGGTATCTGTGGATGACAGCATCTTATGCCATGTGTCATCCACAGATCCCCCCATAACAGTGTCGCTGTTTAGTGTGAATGTAATGGCAGCGGGGCCCGGTGCAGTCACTGTATTGCACCAGGCCCCGCTCAGAGTAGTAATACTATGAATAACTGTAATAATAATAACGATCTTCACTCCTTCACTTACTAAACAGTGAGGCTGGAGGCCGGGCAGGAAGCCGGGCGGGGGGGCACGCGCTGGCAGTGTAAATCACTACTTCATGCGCCTGCACCGCCTGCTTCATTCATAAAGTGGGCAGAGCAGGGGCGTCACTTAGTGAGTTAAGCTGCCAGTGACTGCCCGCCCGCCCGGCCTCCTGCCTCACCGTTTAGTAAGTGAAGGAGTGAAGATCATTATTATTATTACAGTTATTCATAGTATTACTACTCTGAGCGGGACCCGGCGCATTACAAAACCATTCCGCCCACACTGTTATGGGGGATCTGTGGAGGACACTGTTATGGGGGATCTGTGAATGGCACACTGTTATGGGGGTCTGTGGCTGACACTGTTATGGGGTATCTGTGGATGACACTGTTATGGGGGATCTGTGGATGGCACACTGTTATGGGGGTCTGTGGCTGACACTGTAAAACGATGCCACCCATGTAGTGTCCGTGGAGTGTGTGCCGGTTGGTCTGTGCGCCACGCATGCGCACTTGACAAAACGGCACACACACACGGACACCACGCACATAGGGATTTTATTAGTGTAGATGTGTTTGTGTATATACATAAACTGCAATCATCATTCTGTATTCCAGTAAAAGGCCCTGTCCATCATTACAGTACATACATCCAACACTTAATTTGCATTTGTTATGAGTTGTGAGTCTAAATTCTGAACATTGTGTGATTACAGGGGTTCCCGTTCCCTCTGTCTGCCACAGGCCTTCGACAGAGGATCTGGAGGTGGTTGTGTTGTCCACTGAGCAGGAGGAGGGAGAGGAGGCTGGACCCTCCCAGCAGCAGCAGCATGAGGAGCCAGCCCCACCTAATGTGGGCGAAGAGGTTGAGGTAAAAGAGGCTGGACCCTCAGCAGCCAGATCCCCCCCCCCCCCCCAGCTCCTGAAGAGGAGGAGGATGTCACCCACCCCCACCAGGAGAGTAAATATTTAGCAATAGCAGATAGCAATATAATTCTGTATCCATGCCACTTATTCTGAATTGCAAGTAATTTAGCATTTTTTTTTTATCCTAACAGTACTGATTAATTTAAGAAAAAAAATGCGTCAGATGCAGCAGGAGCACGAAGCCGGCATGCACGCGATGCAGAGTCTGATGTCCAAGCAGATCCAGAAGATTTTTATTTTCTTGGAGAAGAAAACCTCCCAGGCTATGAGCTGAGCGCTGCGGTTGGTCAGCGCTACAGCCTGGGAGAAGGAGACGCCCAGGAGAACAAGGGCAGGCTCCTCCCAGTTGAGACGCAGAGCTGAAGTCACCGGAGGACATACCGGGAGAGCGGAGCGGCGCCCAGGGATAATAGTAAGTGCAGGGAGATCCCTGGGCGCCGCTCTCCATGTATGTATACTTAGTTTAGATTTGTTAGGGTGATGAAAGGTCCTCTTTAAGGACCACAGGTTTATACCCCCCTAGTGACCAGGCCCTTTTTTACAATTCTGCACTTCACAACTTTAACGGTTTATTGCTCGGTCATGCAACTTGGCACCCAAATTAATTTTACCTCCTTTCTTCTCACAAATACAGCTTTCTTTTGGTGGTATTTGATTGCTGCTGAGATTTTTCATTTTTCTGATATAAATAAAAAAAAGACCGCAATTTTCTCAAAAAGGTATTTTTAACTTTTTCTGGTAAAATAGTTAAAATATAATTACATTTCTATACAAGTTTGTGTCAGAATTTATTGTGCTACATGTCTTTGATAAAAAAAATCCAATAAGTGTATATTTATTGGTTTGCGCAAAAGTTATAGCGTTTACAAACTATGGAACAAAAAAGTGAATTTCCGCATTTTGAAGCAACTCTGACTTTCTGAGCACCTGTCATGTTTCTTCAGGTGCTAGAATACCAGGATAGTATACATACCCCCCAAATGACACCATTTTAGAAAGAAGACAACCCAAAGTATTCGCGGAGGGGCATGGTGAGTTCATGTATGATTTCATTTTTTTTTTCACAAGTTAGCAGAAAATGACACTTTCTGAGGAAAAAATAATAATAATAAAGTTTCCATTTCTGCCAACTTCTGGCAAAAAAAATAAAAATCTCCCACAGACTCACTATGCCCATCAGTGAATACCTTGGGGTGTCTACTTTCCGAAATTGGGTCATTTGTGGGGTGTGTTTACTATTCTGGCATTTTGGACGGGGCTAAATTGTGAGCAACCTTGTAAAGCCTAAAGATACTCGTTGGACTTTCCGCCCCTTTACGCACCTAGGCTGCAAAAAAGTGGCACACATGTGGTATCGCCGTACTCAAGACATAAAATAAAATGTTACATGAACTCACCATACCCCTCACGGAATATCTTGGGGTGTCTTCTTTCTAAAATGGGGTCACTTGTGGGGTATTTATACTGCCCTGGCATTTTAGGGGTCTCTAAAGCGTGAGAAGAAGTCTGGAGTCCAACTGCGTAAAAATGCCCTGTGAAATCCTAAAGGTACTCATTGGAATTTGGGCCACTTTGCGCATCTTGGCTGCAAAAAAGTGTCACACATGTGGTATCGCCGTACTCAGGAGAAGTAGGGATTTGTGTTTTGGGGTGTATTTTTACATATACCCATGCTGGGTGAGAGAAATATCTCTGTAAATTGTCAACTTTGTATAAAAAAATTTAAAATGTTGTCATTTACAGAGATATTTCTCACACCTAGCATGGGTATATGTAAAAATACACCCCAAAACACATTGCCCTACTTCTCCTGAGTATGGCGATACCACATGTGTGACACTTTTTGCAGCCTAGGTGCGCAAAGGGGCCCAAAATCCAATGAGTACTTTTTTGGAGGGCATTTTTAGGCATTTGGATTCCAGACTTCTTCTCACGCTTTAGGGCCCCTAAAATGCCAGGACAGTATAAATACCCCACATGTGACCCCATTTTGGAAACAAGACACCCCAAGGTATTCTGTAAGGGGCATGGCGAGTTCATAGAAGATTTCTTTTTTTGGCACAAGTTAGCGGAAATAGATATTTTTTGTTTTTTCTCACAAAGTCTCCCTTTCCGCTAACTTGTGACAAAAATTTCAATCTTTCATGGACTCAATATGCTCCTCAGCGAATACCTTGGGGTGTCTTCTTTCCAAAATGGGGTCATTTGTGGGGTGTTTGTACTGCCCTGGCATTTGAGGGTCTCCGCAATTATTACATGTATGGCCAGCATTAGGAGTTTCTGCTATTCTCCTTATATTGAGCATACGGGTAATGAGATTTTTTTTTTCCGTTCAGCCTCTGGGCTGAAAAAAAAAACTAACGGCACAGATTTCTTCATTCGCATCGATCAATGTGGATGAAAAAATCCCTGCCAAAAAATGTGAAAAAAAAAAAAGAGGGGAAAGGACATAGGAGTGCTTGCGAAGTAAGGCCCCATTCACACGTCCGCAAAAATGTTCTAATCTATTCCGCAATTCTGCAGAATAGATGCGGACCCATTCAGGGTGAATGTTGCTGGCGGTGATGCAGAGAGCACACTATGTGCTCTCCGTATCAGCATTTGCGGAGCTGCGGCCGCGAACTTCCGGGTTTCGGCCCCGAAACATCCGGCCGCAGCTCCGCAAAAGATAGAGCATGTCCTATTCTTGTCCACAGCCTGCGGACAAGAATAGGAATCTCTATGGAGAGTGCCGGCATGGTGTGCTGCGGATCCGCAATTTGCGGGTTCGCAGCACACCACGGACGTGTGAATGGACCCTAAGGCTGCATTCACACGAGCGTGATTTCCGCGCGGGTGCAATGCGTGATGTGAACGCATTGCACCCGCACTGAATCCTGACCCATTCTTTTCTATAGGGCTGTGTACATGAGCGTTTTTTTTTTCACGCATCACTTCTGCAACGCGTGTAAATCGCAGCATAGAAATGAATGGGGCTGCGTTAATAACGCATAGCATCCGCAAGCAAGTGCGGGTGCGTTGCGTTTTTCACTGATGGTTGCTAGGAGATGTTGTTTGTAAACCTTCAGTTTTTTATCACGCGCGTGAAAAACGCATCAAAACGCATTGCATCCGCGCGGAAAAAACTGAACAACTGAACGCAATCGCAGGCAAAACTGAATGACTTTGCCTGTGAAAACGCTCAGTTTTCACTGAACGCATCCGCAACGCATCCGGACCTAATCCGGACACGCTCGTGTGAACCCAGCCTAAAGCTGCGATCGCTAATAAAGATCCAAAAAGCTCAAAAGTGATCTTTATAGCGCCGCAGCGATTTTACGGTGTTTTTGCAGTAATCAGAAAAAAATAATTTCTGTCACTGAGGTGGGGCGGACTGAACGCAAGTGTGGGCACAAGATCAGGCCTGATCCTGCGAACACTGCATTTTTTGTAGAGCCTAAGATGACCCTAATGTACTGATATAGATCTGATTGCGATCAGTCTTGATCACTTACAGATACTATATATTACTAGTGCTGATTAGCGACAGCGATGACGCTAATCAGCGACTAATCAGTGACTGCGGTGCGGTGGGCTGGGCGCTAACTACCTAACAAGTAGCTAACTAACTGACGGTGATAAGGGACCCTTAGGCCCCACTCACACGTCCGCTATTCTGTTCCACATTTTGCAGAACGGAATTGCAGACCCATTAATTTCTATGGGGACAGATTTTGTCCCGCTCGGATCCGGAATTGCGGATCCGCACTTCCGGGTCCGCACTTCCAGGTCCGCAAAAATATAGAGCATTTTCTACATAGTTCTGGCAATGTGCGGATCCGCAAAATGCAGAAAGCACATTGCCGGTGTCCGTGTTTTGCGGACCCGCGGATCCGTGGATCCGCAAAACACATACTGACGTCTGAATGGAGCCCTACAGGGGGGTAATCAATGACAGGGGTGACAGGGGGTGATCAGGGAGTTAATATGGGGTGATCAGGGGTTAAAAAGGGGTTAATAAGTGACAAGGGGGGGGGGGGTTGGGGGTTGGTGTGTGGTGATTGGTGTACTTACATAGCTGCCCGTGTCCTCTGGTGGTCCCAAGCAAAAGGGACCACCAGAGGAGCAGGCAGCAGGTATATCAGACGCTGTTTACAAAACAGCATCTGATATGCGATTTGGATGCGATTCTTTTACATCTACAGCCTGGCAGCGAACGATCAGCGCTGGCAGGCTGTAGAATAAGTTCTAACCTGCCGGGTCTCATGGGATGACGCCGATAGGCGTGATCGAGACCTGAGAGAACCACCTCCCGCACGCCTTTCGGCATTAGTGTGACGGGAGGTGGTTAATTCTGCAACAATAATCAATCCTTTCTGAGTCCTCGTAGCGCCCCTATTTTACAAAATATTTCCTTTATCTTATTTTTTCTTCAAGCCAATGTATACCTCATGTATGCTTATATAGTTTTTTCCTGTTTATTTCTATGGTTTTTTTTCTTTTCTCTTATGTGAAATGTTGTCTATAGGTGTGGCAAATTTTCTTTGAGGGCGTATGCAGTCATGTGATCACAATTAGTGAAGACAGGTGCAACCTTTCCTACAAATAATGCCATTTTAATGTCTTACGATGTCATGAGTAAGGGCTTGAATTGTTTATAGTAGCCCGAAACGCGTAGACAAGACTTTTGTAACTGGATGTAATTTTACCGCAAGCAAAATAAATAATTCCTTTACCGAAGTGGAGCTGGATCCCTTGAACCTTTTTGCATTGTGTTGCCCAGGCCTGACACGGGTTCTCCGGGTTCCTCGTGCTTACAGGTGAAGGTGGGGCAGGTGAAAGCTGCTGAACTTTCTTTCTTTAGATAGATAGATAGATAGATAATATATGATGAACAGAGCACATGCGCAAAAATGAAGCATGCACACCACTTTAAGAGAATTCTAATATTCAATTGTTGATAAAGTCCAAGGGCAAATAAGTGGTCCATGCTGGTTGTCCTCAGCAGGAACAGAACAGACAGCAGCAGGGAAATGGTAACGCTGTAGTATAAGGCATACACATTGCTGGGCCTAACTCAGCAATATCAGGACAGACAGCAGCAGCTAGATAATGGTAATGCTGTAGTGTAAGGCATACATATAGCTGGGCCTAATTCAGCAGGAACAGAACAGACAGCGGCAAGGAAATGGCAACCCTGTAGTATCAGGCATACACATAGCTGGGCCTAACTCAGCAGAAACAGACAGCAGCAAGAAAATTAGTAACGCTGTAGTTTAAGGCATACACATAACTGGGCCTAACTCAGCAGGAATGGAACAGACAGCAGCACAGAAATAGTAACGCTCCAGTATAAGGCATACACATAGCTTGGCCTAACTCAGCAAAATCAGGACAGACAGCAGCAGGGAAATGGTAATGCTCTAGTATAAGGCATACACATAGCTGGGCCTAACTCAGCAGGAACAGAACAGATAGCACCAGGGAAATGGTAACGCTGTAGTATAAGGCCAACACATAACTCTTCAAGATCAGTACAGACAGCAGCAGGTAAAGGTAACGGTGGAGTATAAGGCCTACACACAACTTGGCATGATCAGGACAGACAGCAGAAGCAGCAGCAGGTACATGGTAATGGTCAAATCTAAGGCCTACACATAGCTCGACCTAACTTTTCAGGAACAGACAGCAGCAGGTTCTTTGTTTGCAGCAGGAATGTGTTCCAAGGAATAGGCCCCCAACAGACCGGGGCAACACCAAAAATAAACTTAGACACCTCTGAAAGCAGCAGGTTCTTTGTTTGCAGCAGGAATGTGTTCCCAGGAATGGGCCCCCACCAGACCAGGGAAACACCAAAAATAAACATAGACACCTCTGAGAGCAGCAGTTTCTTCGTCTAGAGCAGGAATGTGCTCCCATGCATACAAAGTGCAATATTTCCCTATGACAAAATTGTTTTTCGAATGTATTTTAAGTTTGTACAGCCCACAATAAATTAGTACAATATTAGCTCCACACGCTGCCTGCACCGGTCTGCTCTCAGTTTCCATATGGGGCATATCGAGTCTGGAGAAGAACACTGCGGTAACGAAGCCTGCCGCGCCATGTGCTAATTCCTCCAAGCCAGAGGGCAGCAGGACTGTCAGGGTTTAGCAGCAGCTCTAATCCTCCTTTTGTCCGTGAAGAAGCATGGTTACTACCGATCGCATGACCCATACATCATCAGCGCCGCACACAGGCTGGGTTCTGGCCATCGGCAGCACCCAGCCGTCCTCTGCCCGTCTGAGCACAGAAGCCAGTGAGAAGCCAGCTTGCCTTGGCCCGGGTCTGGAAGTGTCCCCGGCTCTGCTGCTGGGATCAGTCCCCCTCCCCTCGGTGATGACTCAGTCACGGTCCCCGGCTGCTGGCAGGGTCCTCGGCGGCTGCCTCTAGGACTTCCATATTGAGCACATCGAGTCTTCTTCAGACTCAATGTGCCCAATATGGAAACTTAGAGCAGACCGGTGTGGGCAGCGTGTGGAGCGCTGTGTGCCAATTGGCATCTGAGAGGGCTAGTTTCCAGTATGGTTAATGTATGGAGGGCAGTATCCAGAGATCACACAGAGGTCTATGGGTTACACGAAACTAGGGCTGAAACGATTAAAATCAATTGAATCGAATAATTTGACACAAAAAGCCAATGTGGTCAAGTTCCCTTGCCATTTAAGATCGACTGTTCCTACTACTGTTTATGCACTACTGTTCTAGCGCCCGTTATTCTAATGTGTTAATAAACTCATAAATAAATTCATCAATACAGAAATATATAAATAAAGTCATCAATAAATGAATACATAAACAAATTCATCAATAAATAAATACAAAAATAAATTAATCAATACAGAAAGATATAAAAAAGCCATCAATAAATAAATACATAAATAAATTCATCAATAAATACATAAATAAATTAACCAATACATAAATATATAAATAAAGTCATCAATAAATAAATATATAAAAAATGTATCCCTAAATAAATTAATATATTCATCCACCGGAAGCACCGACGGACCCCATGTAGCCTGCCATCATGCGGGGCAGCCACTGGTGGTGACTGTTGCTGCTGCTACTGGATCGCGCAGACTGGTAGAACAACCTCATCCCTCCCATAAGTTCACCTACTCGGCTGGAGCTGCTTGGGCCATCCACCTGCTGGGTGAGATGGGCGGGGAGAACTTGAGCGTGAGGCTGAGGGTTTGAGGAGCAGACAGGCCCGCAGGTTTTGCATACGGGTATCCATCCGGCTGGCTGGGATGAACTGCTCCAGTTTCCCCTTGCATCGAGGGTATATAAGGGTGCCCAACCAAAAATCATCCCTCTCCTTAATTTTCCTGATCTGGGGGTCCCTCCAGAGGCATCGCAGCATGTGGGCAGCCATGGGGAAGATTACAGCCTGCTGTGACTCTTCTTTGCTGCCCGGGACCATGACATCTTGGTCCTCCTGCTGCTGTCCCCTGTGGGAGTCTCCCCACCCGTGGACTAATGGTGCCCCCGGCACCGCTCTCCCTCCTGACAAGCTCTAGACTCCTGGACGTCAGCAAACTCCTCAACAAATTCTTCCTCCTCCTCCTGGGCCTGGTCTTGGTGGAGCAGTGTTGCCTCTTCTTGCTTCACCAAGGCACTCTCCCCAGCATCGAACAGGCGTTCTAGTGTCCTGTCCAGCAGGAACACTATGGGGAGCACGTCATTGAGGCCGACATGCTCCCCACTGACCATCTTGGTTGCCTGCTCGAATGGGGCCAACATGTAGCACACCTGGTGTATCTGCCCCCACTTCGCATTGGTGATGTAGGGGAGTGGGTGTGATGGCCCGAAAGTGCCTTGGTCCAGCAGGTACTCTTTTACCGCCCGTCGCTGCTCCCACAACCTCTCCAGCATGTGGAGGGTGGAATTCTACTGCGTCACGCTGTCCACAATCAGCCTGTGAGGTGGCAAGCTGTTGTCCTGTTGCAGTTTGGACAGGGACCCGGTGGTGGTTGGGGAGCGTCTGAAGTGGTTCACAATCCTCCATATCCTTTGCACTATGTCGCTCAACCTTGGGTATGTGCATAGGAACTTCTGTACCACAAGGTTGAGGACATATGCCATGCAGGGCACGTGTGTTAGACTGCCAGCATGGAGGCCGGCAAGGAGGTTGCTGCCATTGTCACAGACAACCATACCTGCCTGGAGCCTTCGGGGTGTCAGCCACTTGTGGACATGAGCCTGGAGGGTGGCCAGAACATCAGGTCCAGTGTGTCTCTATTCACCTAAGTTCACAAGCTACAGCACGGCCTGGCAGCAGACATGCCCCACAATTGTGTAGCTACTGGGAAGCTTGCTGGGGGGCTCAGCAACGGTGGAGACAGTGGCTTGAGGGAGAGCAGCAGTTCTCCCCTGGACACCCCGGGACGGCACAACAAACTGAGATGCCGCCACATCTGATGATCCCTCCCCTGTGCCTCAGAGGGACACCTAATGGGCTGTAAAGCTAACGTATCGTGCCTGCCCATGTCTGCTGGTCCAGGCATCCATTGCCAGATTCACCCTGACAGCGTGATCCAGTGACAGGGATACATTCTGTACAATGTGGGGGTGTGGGTCAGGGACGCCGGTCCTGGTAAGGAAATGGCGGCTGGGGACATGCCATATGGGTTGGGGCTGCTGAATTGGAATGGATTGCAGTCCACAATTTTGAAGGGAAGCAGATGTTCGGCGATAACCCTTGCCAGGAGCCCATTGAGTGAACGCACCTGTTGGTCCCCGGGGGCGTAGGCTACGGTGCGTTCAAATGCGTTGGCGACGACGGCTTGTGCCAGATGGCAGTAGAGGCGATAGAGGAGGGTTCAGAGGAGGCAGAGGTCTGGCTGCCAGTACCAGTACCTCTAGGAGAGGGAGTGGGAATGTATTGTTGGAAGGGGGTGGGGTGGCTGCAGGATAGAGGCAGTGTAGTGTCACACTCGGTAATGGTGGGCACTGCTAAGGAGTCACAAGGGTCACGTTGTTCCCATTCATGTGGGGAGATTGGTATTTTGTCATTTTCTGCACTGTTTTACCCTGCAAATGTCATGTGTTTCTGTGTACAGGCCTGCTAGAGGTGTAGTTTAGCCTCCCAGACAGTAGAGGGAGCTAGGAAGCCCCTAGTTTATATAGCTAGGCCCAGGCAGGGGCTAGGGAGTCCAGACCCTGGAGTCTGAGGGAGTTCCTGCTCAGTTGCAGTTTATTGTTTAAACGAGAACAGTCCAGGAGAGATTCCTGAGTATCCCTTCCAAGAGAGAGTCCTGAGTCCAGGAGAAGGTTCCCTCCTGAGGCCTGCAGTCATGCAGAGAGAAACCCAGCAGTGCCATTAACCAGTCCAGCTAGAGTCAAGCTGAGAGGCAGAGAGAGAAAGTCTGTTCAAGAGGATATTACAGATCAGAGGAGGTACTTCAGTTTTCCCCAAGGATAAAGCCAGCAATTAGGCATACGGGTCTTGGAAGTTTTACCAGTCAGGATCCTGAGGAAAGCAGCCTGTACTGTGAGTCTATTTAACCCTCTGTGTACCCTTGCCAAGCTATACCTACCATTATACTGTGAAGCCTGCTGTACACCAATTGTCTTCTGTGGAAGTACAAGGAGTGTGTATGAAGTTGCCATTATTCAGTAAAGAAGAGTTCTGTTTCAACTCAGGTGTTTGCACCTCCATTATTCCCACTGGTACTGGCGTCAAAAACTGTATGGGACCTGGCTATAGGCACGTTAAATCATAACACCAAGGGCACCTCACCTAACACCTGGCCTGTGTCCCCAAAATTAGAGTGTGACCAAGAGGACACACGTGTCTGCCTCTCCATCACTGGCATCCCTCTCTTCATTACCCCGGGATTCTACAGCAGGAGCTGCTGTCCCCTGCGCACTGCTGCTGGCGCTGCTGCGACCACCCTGCATCTGGCCCCACTCCCACCAGTGTTTGGCTCTCAGGTGCTGGGTAAGTCATCCCTTACCCCGGGATTCTACATTTTGGCGTCACGAACAGTATACGAATATTTCTGCGCCATAGTGGAATCAGAACTGTGTGCCTTAATCGTCTACCAAGTGACTCATGCCCTATCTGCTTTATTGAAAAATCTTGGGGCCAAAGAATTGCGCAAAACTCATCCCAGCAGCGCTCCTGTGCATCGGGCTGGTCTGGAGAAGTAAAATGCAGTGAGAAAGTGTGGATTTATGGACTATTTCGTGTTTCAATACCACCGCTTGCTGTCAGTGAATTGATGAAGTTATTCTTAAAGATGGCCGCCTGAGTTGTGGAATTGAATGCTGCGCTATCTTCCCGTCTCTGCAGGAAGAAAAGTGGATGCCCCTCTGCCGAAATAACGGGAAAACCATTGTGCTACTCCCCAAATGCCAAGTGGGGTCCGCCTACCTTGGGCCCTGAAGTTCAGAGAAGCCTCCCCTCGTCCGGTTGAGTGTGAAGCTCCACCTCTCCATCCAGGCATCCTCGCGGGAATGGACACTGCGCATGGGATTTCTGAGTACGTCTTCACGCATCTCGCGAGACTGGGACCGCGCCATACCGGTGTGAGTAAAAACTTCTGGGGACTAATTATACAAGTACCGCAGGGTGCCTATAGGTGTCTTAAAGGGACCATACCTATATCGAGGTTGCCGGCAGCAACGCCCGATCCCAAGCAAGCCTGATTCTTGGTCGAGCCATGTCATGTCCGCCTCTGAGGAAGCGGGGCAGCCTGCCCCCAGTGAGCCTACGGCCGCAGGCGCTACTGCAGCCCCCAGCATGATGCCACTGACGATCCCATATTATTTTGGGGCCCCCTGGTTTTCACGCTATTCAGGGGAAGCCCATAACTTAAAGGACTTTAAAGACAAGATCATGGCCTTGTTCCGGCTCTATCCTATCTCTGCCGAGCAACAGATGGAGATCCTATTAGCGCAGCTAGAAGGGGTCGCCCGCAGAGAGGTCATGTACTGGCCCAGCTCCGCAAGAAATACAATGGAACAAATCTTTGACCGCCTCAGCACCACATTTGAATCCAGGACGGTGTCAGAAGTAAAGATGCAGTTCTTCAGTAAAAAGCAGCAGCCCGGTGAGTCACTCCGTGATTTTGCTTTGTCCCTACAAGAAGCCTTAAGAGCCGTTGTCCAGGTAGACCCCCGGGAAGCTGAAAACCAGGACCAGACCCTGCGGGAACAGTTTATTGTGGTTGTAAACACTGAGCATTTAAGGGGCCAGTTGAAAATGTTGTCGGCCCAACACCCCAGCAGTACGTTTATGGACTTTAAAGAACTGGCCACCAGTATCCTGGGCCAAAACCTGCCCACTGAGCCGGCGGTCCCCCTTGAACAGCCTGTCTGCAAGCCCAAGAGTATTGATGTAAATCCGTCAGGGGCCCGCCCAGCAACTCAATCTCCTACATCTGACGCAGTGGCTGCATTAATGGAACAGGTTAACTATCTCACTAAGAGCCTGGAGAAAGTGTGCAAGAAGATAGAGGAGTGGGAGAGACCGTTGCTGTTGGAAGATGAACTTCCATTACCTCAGAGGCCCTTTCCACCTGCATATCAAGAGGTTTATCCCAAAAACCCTGGGGGACGACAGAGTGACCGGTTTAAGAACCGTAAATGGCATGTCTGCACTTATTGTAAGAAATCTGGCCATACTGAACCCATGTGTTGGCAGTTAAACGGGCCACCCTCGAGGCTGAGGACCGCCCCTCGGGAGGTAGAACAGTAGGTCCAAAAGATCCCAACTAGTCGCGGTGGGCACTGCTAAGGAGTCACAAGGGTCATGTTGTTCCCCCTCAGGTGGGGAGATTGGTATTTTGTCATTTTCTGCACTGTTTTACCCTGCAAATGTCATGTGTTTCTGATTACAGGCCTGCTAGGGGTGTAGTTTAACCTCCCAGACAGTAGAGGGAGCTAGGAAGCCCCTAGTTTATATAGCTAGGCCCAGGCAGGGGATAGGGCAGGCATGTCCAAACTGTGGTCCTCCAGATGTTGCAAAACTACAACTCCCATCATTCCTGGACAACCTACAGCTATCAACCTACAGAAGGGCATGATGGGAGTTGTAGTTCTGCAACACCTGGAGGGCCAGAGTTTGGACATGCCTGGGATAGGGAGTCCAGACCCTGGAGTCTGAGGGAATTCCTGCTCAGTTGCAGTTTATTGTTGGAGCTAGAACAGTCCAGGAGAGATTCCTGAGTATTCCTTCCAGGAGAGATTCCTGAGTCCAGGAGAAGGTTCCCTCCTGAGTCCTGCAATCAGCAGAGAGAAACCCAGCAGAGCCATTAACCAGTCCAGCTAGAGTCAAGCTGAGAGGCAGAGAGAGAAAGTCTGTGCAAGAGGATATTACAGATCAGAGGAGGTACTTCAGTTTTCCCCAAGGATAAAGCCAGCAATTAGGCATACTGGCCTTGGAAGTTTTACTAGTCAGGATCCTGAGGAAAGCAGCCTGTACTGTGAGTCTATTTAACCCTCTGTGTAACCTTGCCAAGCTATACCTGCCATTATACTTTGAAGCCTTCTGTATACCAATTGTCTTCTGTGGAACTACAAGGAGTGTGTATGAAGTTGCCATTATTCAGTAAAGAAGAGTTCTGTTTCAACTCAAGTGTTTGCACCTCCATTATTCCCACTATCAATCGGTGTGCCACCGTTACTGGCACTGGCGTCACGAACTGTATGGGACCTGGCCATAGGCACGTTAAATCATAACACCAAGGGCACCTCACCTAACACCCGGCCTGTGTCCCCCAAATTTAAAGGTGTGCACCAGAGGACCCACGTGTCCGCTTCTCCAACACTGGCATCCCTCTCTCCCTTACCCCGGGATGCTACAGCAGGAGCTGCTGTCCTCTGTGCACTGCTGCTGGCGCTGCTGCGACCACCCTGCATCTGGTCCCACTCCCGCCAGTGGTTGACTCTCAGGTGCTGGGTAAGGGCAGTGGTACCCAGCTGAGCAACAGACCTCCCTCTCCTCACCCTGGCATGGCACAGCTGACAGATGGCAATTGTCTGATCGTCTGCAAACAGGCGACTTACACACCGACCTCCTGTCAGATGGGGTGGTGCTGCCTTGCGCCTGTTCGGGCTCGGCGCGCACAGGTGGAGCCGGCACTTGTTCCTAATGCCATTAACAGTGGGGTCCCTAGTGACCTGGCGCACCGTTCGACTTTGGTGCCTACCTTCCTCATCAGTGCTGCTGTCACCTGATAAGGGAGGTGGCACCCATTCTAAGTCGCCATCCTCTTCATCCCCTGTAATGTCAGACCCAAGGTCGACCAGTGGTTGACTGAGGGGAACAGGGGTACAGCAGACTTGAAGCCCCTGACCTGGCTCTGCTGTCCCCTTGCTGATGCCTGAGTCTGACTAGGTGCAGGGGTTCGATGGCTGAAACCACCCGCAGCAGTTTGAAGAGATGTCACTGGGGTACTGATGGGCGGTACCCCCCCCTCCTCCTCCATCCCTTCCAAAAGGTCCTGAGCATCCGGACCAAGCTCTAGCTCATTTTCCTGCATTACCACCCCCAAAATGTCCCTCTCACTGTTGCTGTGAAACAGCATCGGGGTCGAGTCTTGGGGGCTGGGGACTGGTCCTGCAGGAGGCGGAGAGCTGCCACTGCTCAGAGCCGGGGCAGAGGACTCCGTGCCACTGGCTTGTGTCACGAATTACACAACTGGTTCGGCGTCCTGAGGTGAAATAGGACGGCTGCCACGTCCCAAAAAATCATGGATGAGGCGGACGCCCCTGCCACCTGCTCCCACCCCTCTGTGGGTAGAGGAGTGGCCCTGTGCTGGTAGCGGTCCAGCACTGGAACCAACTCCCCTACCACGGCTGCGGCATGACCACATCCGCTCATGATTTCACCAAATGACCACAATGTTTTCAAACAACAGAAAAAAATATATAGAAAGAGGGAGTTTGGGCAAACTTTATTGGGTTGGGGACAGTGGGGCAAAAATGAAATAAAATAGACACGAAACCCTAAGACAATGACACAAAAACAGACAGAAAAATACTTTTTTATAGTTTTTTTCACAGACAAAAGACGCTGACAATAATCCCTCCCTAGCACACGAAACCCTTAAACAGTAACACTAAAACACAGCCAAAGCCTTTTTTTTTTTTCACAGACAAAAGATGCTGACAATAATTCTTCGCTAGCACACAAAACCCTAAAACAGTAACACTAAAACACAGCCAAAGGTTTTTTTTTATTTTTGTTTTTGTCACAGACAAAATACGTTGACAATAATCCCTCCCTAGCACACGAAACCCTAAAACAGTAACACTAAAACACAGCCAAAGACTTTTTTTTATTTGTTTTTTTTTTCACAGACAAAAGATGCTGACAATAATTCTTCGCTAGCACACGAAACCCTAAAACAGTAACACTAAAACACAGCCAAAGATTTTTTTGTTTTTGTTTTTTTCACAGACAAAAGACGCTGACAATAATCCCTCCCTAGCACACAAAACCCTTAAGCCTCTTGCACACGAACGTGTGCGCCCCGTGCCCGTGCAAATTGCAGCCCGCAATGCACGGGCACCATCCCGTGGCCATTCCGCATCACGGATGCGGACCTATTCATTTCAATGGGTCTGCAAATCCGGAGATGCGGAACCGTGCAGAACAGAATGACTGAACGGAACACTACGGAAGCACTACGGAGTGCTTCCATGGTGTTCCGTTCCATATTTCCGTCCCGCAAAAAGATAGAACATGTCCTATCTTTTTTGCGGAATGGGCAGATCGCGGACCCATTCAAGTTAATGGGTCTGCCATCCGCTGCAGGTGCCCCACGGTCGGTGCCCGTGCATTGCGGGCCGTAAACAGTAACACTAAGGCCCCTTTCACACAAGTGAGTTTTCCGCGTGGGTGCAACTCGTGACGTGAACGTATAGCACCCGCACTGAATCCTGACCAATTCATTTAAATGGGTCTGTGTACATGAGCGTTGTTTTTCATGCATCAGTTCTGCAGTGCGTGAAAATCGCAGCATGTTCTATATTCTGCGTTTTCACTCAGCCCACTTTTCACTCAGCCCACTCAGTGAAAAACGCATTGCATCCAAAAGCAAGTGCAGATGCAATGCATTTTTCACTGATGGTTGCTAAGAGATGTTGTTTGTAAACCTTCAGTTTTTTATCACACGTGTGAAAAACGCTTAAAAACGCTTTGCACTCGCGCGGAAAAAACTGAACAACTGAATGCAATTGAAGACAAAACTGACTGAACTTTCTTGCACTGAGTTATACACTGCACAATCATAAAGCAGTGTGTTGGGCAGACATTATTAAAAGGGACTTATTCACTACAGTGTGCCTGGTACTGAGATATACACTGCACCACTATAAAGCAGTGTATTGGGCAGACATTAATAAAAGGGGCTTATTCGCTACAGTGTTCCTGCTACCGAGATATACACTGTACCATCAGAGAAATTATTTGTTATGGGGAAATTAACCTAACTTCTGCCACATCTGTGTGTGCGTTCAATCCACAACCGTTATATTAATTACTCCAGCAGACAGTGATTTATATTTTGGCTATAGTTAACAAGTTTTGGGCACATCTGTGTGTGCATTTAGGCCGAAACCGTATATACAGTATTCCAGCAAAGAATACATTTTATTTGGGACAAATTTGTATCCAATATAGAACTACACCCGAATAAAGTGTGTATTGTCAAAATTACATTATCTCTGGCCTAGTGTAGTGCCGAAAAATTGGATTTCTCTGTCTCCTGTACATTACAGAAAGCAAATACAGTGTGTACGGTAAAAGTGACATTATCTCTGGGCTAGTGTGGTGCCAAAAAATTGTATTTCTGTCTCCTGTACATTACAGAAAGCAAATACAGTGTGTACTGTATACATTACAGTATACATTACATTATCTGTGGCCTAGTGTGGTGGTGAAAAATGGAATTTCTCTGTCTCCTGTACATTACAGAAAGCAAATACAGTGTGTACTGTAAAAGTTACATTATCTGTGGCCTAGTGTGGTGGTGAAAAATTGTATTTCTCTGTCTCCTGTACATTACAGAAAGCAAATACAGTGTATACTGTAAAAATTACATTATCCGTGGCCTAGTGGGTGGTGAAAAATTGTATTTCCCTGTCTCCTGTATATTACAGAAAGCAAATACTGTGTGTACTGTAAAAGTTACATTATCTGTGGCCTAGTGTGGTGGTGAAAAATTGTATTTCCCTGTCTCCTGTACATTACAGAAAGCAAATACAATGTGTGCTGTAAAAATTAAATTATCTGTGGCCTAGTGTGGTGGTAAAAATTTGTATTTCTGTCTCCTGTACATTATAGAAAGCAAATACAGTGTGTACTGTAAAAATTAAATTATCTCTGGGCTAGTGGGGTGCCGAAAAATTGTATTTCTGTCTCCTGTACATTACAGAAAGCAAATACAGTGTGTACTGTAAAAATTATATTATCTCTGGGCTAGTGGGGTGCCGAAAAATTGTATTTCTCTGTCTCCTATTCATTGTAGAAAGCAAATACAGTGTGTACTGTAAAAATTATATTATCTCTGGCCCAGTGTGTTGCCGAAAAATTGTATTTCTCTGTCTCCTGTATATTACAGAAAGCAAATACAGTGTGTACTGTAAAAATTACATTATCTCTGGGCTAGTGTGGTGTCAAAAAATTGTATTTCTCTGTCTCCTATACATTACAGAAATCTAATACAGTGTGTACTGTAAAATTACATTATCTCTGTCCTAGTGTAGTGCCGAAAAATTGTATTTCTCTGTCTCCTGTTCATTACAGCCAGCAAATACAGTGTGTACAGTAAAAAAAATCATTATCTGTGGCCTAGTGTACTCCTGAAAATATTTATTTTTCTGTGTTCAGTACATTACAGCAAGCCAATACAGTGTGTACTGTAAAAATAACATTATATCTGGGCTAGTGTAGTGCCGAAAATCTGTATTTTTCTGTATCCAGTACAGTCTTGCATCAAAAAACTGTGTCTTTAGAGGACAAGTAAAACAATCTGCGCCACATCTACAGACAAAACCATTAATATGAAGACGGTGAGCACAAAGGAAGTGGGAAATGGGCGTGATGCTGGTGGTGCAAGCAGAGGCCGTGGCCCTGGGCATCATTCTGATGGTGCAAGCAGAGGCCGTGGCCCTGGGCGCAATGAAACTGTGCCTGACGCCAGTGCACCAGAAAAAACTAAAAAATACACCTTAATCAGCTTCTTGTCGAACTTAGTTGGGCAGTGCAGGACAACACTGTCCAAGTCGGACCAGTGCGAACAGGTGGTCGGTAGGATTGCAGAAGATAATGCTTTAAGTCGGTTAAGGACAACCCTCTCTTCCACAAAGTCCAGTCTCTGTAGCCAAGAGTCTGGTCAACTGAATCCTCACTCTGATGCTCCTTCCACCCAACATGTCGCGTCTGGGCAAACAAGTGATCCCACACTCGGATATTCAAATGACCTCTTTTCATCGCCAGTACTTGGTTCGGCTCTCTCGCCAAGCAGGCTTGAAGAAGTACCTGAGATATTGTGCCCTGATTCCCAACCTCTTGAGCCTTCACAGTCTCAAGAAGATGACGGTGGTGAACCGCAATCATTCGTTCATGAGGTGGATGATGATGAGACACAGTTGCCAATCACTGAGATGGTGGTTAGGTCAAGTCAGAAGGATGAGCAGAGTGAGGAAGTGGAAAAGGAGGTGGTGGATGATGAGGTCACTGACCCAACATGGTTAGGTGAGGACAGCAGTATAGAGGGGGAGGGATCCGTAGCACCACAAAAGACTGGAAGAGGCAGTGGGACGGCAAAAGGGAGACGTCGGGCCACACCAAACAGGCCCGCAACCGTTACACCCAGTACCCCCATGCGTAAATCTACCTTGCCAAGGGGTAGGTGTTCCGCAGTATGGTGCTTTTTTGAGGAAAGTGCAGACGACAAAAGAGTGGTAGTTTGCAACCTGTGCAGTACCAAAATGAGCCGGGGTGTGAACACTAACAACCTCACCACCACCAGCATGACCTGCCACATGGCATCCAAGCACCCTAACAAGTGGACCGAACGCCTGGGTCCACACTCTGCGTCTGAGGGTCCCACCACTGCCTCCACTTCCCTGTGTTACGCACTGCTGGCCAATCCCCTGTCAAAGGCGCAGGCCCGGATGCCCCTCGCCCTGCACATTGAACTTTGCATCAACCGTCAGCAACAACATCCACTTCCCTGTCCCAGCGCAGCGTCCAAATGTCGATAACACAGGCATTTGAACGCAAGGGCAAATACCCACCCACCCACAGGCCATATCACTAAATGCCCAACTTAGGCTTGTGGACATTGAGGCCTTCCGCAGCCTGATGTCGGCAGACATCCCTCGGTAAGCAGTCCCCAGCTGCCACTATTTTTCACGGTGTGCCGTGCCCGCCTTACACCAGCATTTGTCCCACAGCACAAGTTAAAATGTGGACAACTCTGCTGTTGTTGCACAGGCACTGCAGTATGTAGTCGCTCATGTGTGCCAGGCTGCCCAGAGGTAACGATAAGCTGTCCTCTGTAGGTGGTGTATCGTCTGTGTCCTCAGTATCCCCCCAGCCACGCTTCAGTGATGGCCCTGAGCTGTGTAGGGTGCCACCCTGCAGTGAAACCGGTTCCTCCTCCTCTACCTCATTCTCCTCCTCCTCGTCCTCCAGAAGTGTGCCCTGGCTGTCCACATGTGTACCTGGCCTCTGCTGGTGCAGGAACCCACCCTCTCAGCCACTTCTGTATGACCTGCCTGAAACCCTGTGAAATGTCCCCTTTTCCTCCTCCTTCTGTGCCGCATCCTCTTCCATCATCGCCGTAATATTTTTTTCAAGGAGACATAGAAGGGGTATTGTAATTCTAACAACGGCGTCATCAGCACTGGCCATGTTGGTTGAGTACTCCAAGGACCGCAACAAGGTACACAGGTCTCGCATGCAGGCCCAGTCACTGGTGGTGAAGTGGTGCTGATCCGCAGAGCGACTGACCCGTGCATACTGCATCTGAAACTCCACTATCGCCAGCTGCTGCTCGCACAGTCTCTCCAGCACATGTAAGGTGGAGTTCCACCTGGTGGGCATGTCGCATATGAGGCGGTGAGCAGGAAGGCCGAAGTTACGCTGCAGCGCAGAAACAGGCGAGCAGCAGCAGGGTGAGAATGCCAAAAGCACGCATATACGGACCGCGCTTTCAGCAGCAGCTCTGACATGTCTGGGTAGTTTTTAAGAAACTTCTGCACCACCAGATTCAGCACATGCGCCAGGCAAGGGATGTGCGTCAAACCAGCTAGTCCCAGAGCTGCTCCTGTGCGGTGTGGGGTTTGTCACCCAAACACATGAGTTTTAAAATCGCCTGCTGACGTTTACCCCAGGCTGTGCTGAAGTTTGGGGTGAGGTTCTTTCGATGACCGGATGTGGGGGTGGTAGAAGAGGAGTAGAAGGAGGAGGAGGATGATGTGGAGTAGGAGGAGGAAGCAACGGGAGGCAACGAATAATGCCCTGCGATCCTCGGTGGTGGAAGGACGTGCGCCAAACCTCTATCCGCCTCGGGCCCAGCCGCCACTATGTTTACCCAGTGTGCAGTTAGGGAGATATAGCGACCCTAGCCATGCTTACTGGTCCATGTATCTGTGGTTTTGTGGACCTTGCCACAGATGATGTTGCGCATCACACACTTGATTTTATCCTCCACTTGGTTGTGCAGGGAAGGGACGGCTCGTCTGGAAAAGTGGTGGCGGCTGGGAACAATGTACTGGGGGACAGCCACCGCCATCAGCTGTTTGAAACAGTCCATCTCTACCAGACAGAATGACAGCATTTCTGCATTTCTGTAACAGTTCTGTATGCAGAACTGTTTTGTGGACAAGGAATACGGTTTTTCCCCCAAAATTATACAGATTCTCCATTTCACCGCAGAAATGTCAAATATATATTTTGGCGGTGTAAAATAGGCTTGGTGGATCAGGATGACCCCCTTTTATTTAAGTAAAATACACTGATGCACTATTTGATAGCTGAAATGGAATATACGGTTTAGTGCATAGTATACAAAAGTGCTCTCTGGCACCACAGATCCCAGGCTAGAAAAATGGACTATGTCACCCCTTAAACATACAAAAGGCAATATAAAATGTGTCGTTGGACGGTGTATGCAGAACTGTTTTGTGGGCAAGGAATCCAGTTTTCCCCCCAAAATTACACGGATTCTCTATTTCACCGCAGAAATGTCAAATATATATTTTGACGGTGTAAAATAGGCTTGGTAGATCAGGATGACCACCTTTTTTTTAAGTAAAATACACTGATGCCCTATTTGATAACTGAAATGGAATATACGGTTTAGTGCATAGTATACAAAAGGGCTCTCTGGCACCACAGTTCCCAGTCTAGAAAAATGGACTATGTCAACCCTTAAACATACAAAAGGCAATATAGGGGACTTGAGCAGCCAGAAAAAAAAGTAGCGGTACCCATTCCCCTGAAGACCACGGCGGTAGCCGGTGAAACATGACGGGGGGTAGTGCTGCGAGCTTTAGTTGGATCATAATCATTATCCAAATAGTCAGAATCATGGTGGCGAATAGGAGATAGCAGGCGGCGCGCAGTCTAGGATCTCCAGCCTAGTTCAATTGTTGATATAGCAGTGGAGTGGTGAAATCAATGATTGTATCCAACAATTTTAATTTCAGCCATATAGCTTATTAATTGTGATCAAATTAAAAGTTACGTTTTATGTGCAGAGTCGAACCGGATGTCAAGAGTAGGCTGAAAGTAAAGTTGTAAATAAAGGATAATGAGCCTCTACATCTGGTGGGTCATAAAGATAATTGTAGAGTTGGCTGATAAAACACCCTTTGGTCTATTCTCTTGTGTTACCTGGGGGCTGTCAGCTGCTGCTGAACCCCCTCCTTCTGTAGGGCACACAGCAGAGTACCAACACTCAATGGCTCGCAGTGGTGGGTACTCTGGCTACGTGTCACTGCAGCAATGTAGGTAGAATTCTTCCCACCTATGTTCTGTTGGACAGGTGTGTGGGGAACAGACGAATTATTGACTAGTACATCTCTTCCAGTGATGCTGCCTCTCTTTTGTTGCACTATTGGTATTTAACGTTTTATATTTGTAAACTGAATAGAGAGCTGTTGGCCCTAGCTTGTCTTAAAATGAACTCTGGCTTTAAAGGGATTGGCCCATCTCACACATTGGTGGCATATGGCTAAGATATGTGACCTGACCATAAGGCTAGAATGTGGCCATCAAAGCAAAAAAGAGCACGCCACATATGAGCAGCGTGCTCTCCATTCACTTTTTTGGGAGGTCTGGAAAAAGCTGAGCCTCTTGCGCAGTGCGCCCTTGTTCACAATGGGGGTCATGTTCCAGAGAAAGGTGCTGGTTCCAGAAGAGGGACCTGCAGATATCTGACACTGGTGGCATATCCTAGCAATATGCCACCAATGTGTGAGATGGGCCACCATCCTTGAGTTCTATATTGGAGGCAGATAGTACACATTCCTCACTGAAACCTAAATATTTCCAAATTCAGGAATGTTTTCTTCCTTCCTGAATTTTTTTTATAGGATACCTTACCTTTCAACAGACTTTATATTAATCAGTAGTACAGTTGCAGTACCCAAGAACTGAGGGTATCTGCAAAGTTAGGTTTGTTATATATTATTTGTAAGTAATGTTAATGTAATGTACTGCACAAACAGTTGTTCCAGCATGAGCCAGGCAAGGTCAGATTTAACAATCCTTCCTCAGCACTGTCTGAAGCTCAAGGTGTGGGCTGGCTCCACCACCTAGCTCTATAAGTTTCCATTCAGAGTAGCTGTAGAGAGGAAGGAAGAAAAAGAAGTCTACACGTGTTCCACTGCCAAATACTTCAGCTCCAAGCCCTGGAGCCTGCCTCGAAGAGCTCCAGGAGGTGCAAACAAGCAAGAGCTTGACAAGGAGGAGGATTTGCTTGGTTTCAGCAAGACAGAGAGACAGCAAGGTAACCCAGCTTAATGTGATTTAGACCCTGCTGCTGCAGAGGGGAAAACAATTTAAGAAACTCCAGAATAGTAGAGACTACAAGGCTGAAGTTTCTTATTCATCAGTTTCTTATGCACATTATTTGTATTTTTTTGTTTCTTTTAATGAATTTTCAGGACATCTTATCCCAAGTAATAGAAAAAGTTGCAGTGAGCTGTCCTTAAAGTAACTCAGTTGAAAGTGCAATTAAAGTTAAAATGACAGGCACAAAATGGGATAAAAGTGGGCACAAAAAGTGCGATTTAAAATATTAAATGAATTCGGGACAGTGATCTAGCACTGCCAATATACAGAGGGTGATGCTCTGAATCAGATACAAGTTATCCCAGCCTGGCCAAACAATTCTGGGCATGAAAACTGACATCAAAGTGGGCAGAGGGAGACTTTTCACTGATTTGCTTAAGTAACTGGTGTTTTTAAAGGGTTAAAGGAATTCAAGCCATTTATCTCATACTTCCAACATACACAGGGTAATGCCCTGCATAGGATACAGTTGAGTTCAGCCTGGCTTAAACAGGTTTTGGGCATAAAAACTGGCATCAAAAGTGGGCAGATGGGTACTTTTTAATGATTTTAATGAGTAACTGGAGTTTTCAAGGAGTTAAATGAACTCGGGCCACTTATCTCGCACTGCCAACATACAGAGGGTGATGCCCTTCATCAGATACAGTTGAGTTTTGCCCTGCCCGAACAGGTTCTCAGCATGAGAACTAGCATCAACGTGGGCAGCCAGATACTTTTCATTGATTTGAATAAGTAAGGGCGGGGTCGCATCGGCGTTATTGAATTCAGTTATAGGTTCCATTATAACAGAGTTATGACGGAATATAACGGAATTCTAGGATGGAATGCAAAAATGGAAGCCTTTAAGAGGCATTCCGTTTTGCTCCATCCTAATACATGCCTATAGGGCCAAATAACGGTTCCGTTTAGTTCCATTATAGATGACAGAAAAATAGTCCTCTATACTCAGTTAGATCACTATATAGTATCGGGTGCTACCCTCTACTGTATTAAACTATTCCTCAAATCGATAGCACAACACCAAAATTTAATAATACAACAATATTATTTTATTAGAGATTCTTTAAAATTACAACCAATTTAAATTAAGGAAACCATTCTTACAAAACGCCATCCTTCCTGCATTATTATCAAATGAGAGACTGGTAATACTTGTAACAAATGATCTATCAATGTACCCTCCTTATAATCCACTATACCGATAGTAACTGTGGTCTGGGAGACAAATACGCCCACCGGCTTCTGGAGTCTTCCTACACTAAACCACACCTATCCTAGGCATAATTACATAAAATATTAAAACATCAGGCAACGTACCCTCAATGATTCTCTTGCTAAATCCTGCAGGAATGGCGTCCTCTACGCGCGTTTCGCGTATTCGCTCGTCAGGAGGAGAGCCTCCTCCTGACGAGCTGACACGAAACGCGTAGAGGGGACGCCATTCCTGCGGGATTTAGCAAGAGAATCATTGAGGGTACGTTGCCTGATGTTTTAATATTTTATGTAATTATGCCTAGGATAGGTGTGGTTTAGTGTAGGAAGACTCCAGAAGCCGGTGGGCGTATTTGTCTCCCAGACCACAGTAACTATCGGTATAGTGGATTATAAGGAGGGTACATTGATAGATCATTTGTTACAAGTATTACCAGTCTCTCATTTGATAATAATGCAGGAAGGATGGCGTTTTGTAAGAATGGTTTCCTTAATTTAAATTGGTTGTAATTTTAAAGAATCTCTAATAAAATAATATTGTTGTATTATTAAATTTTGGTGTTGTGCTATCGATTTGAGGAATAGAAAAATAGTCCTGTCGACAAGGCTATTTGTTCCGTCATGTATAACAGAAACAAACTGGCCCCATAGACATGTATTAGGACAAAGCAAAACGGAATGCCTCCATTTTGAATTCTGTACTAGAATTTCGATATATTCCATTATAACTGCTATAACGAAACCTATAATGGGTGAACCCACCCTTACTGGTGTTTTTAAGGGGTTAAATGAATTTGGGCCACTGATATCGTACTGTCAGCATACAGATAGTGATATCTCTTATCAGATACAGTTAAGTTCAGCCTGGCTCGAACAGGTTCAGGACATGAAAACTGGCATGGAAGTGGGTAGACAGACACTTTTCACAGATTTTGTAAGGACTGTAGGGACAGACAAGGACAGTGAGCCACTGAACTAGAATACAAACCATTTTCCTTACCTGCTTGCAGTATAAGCCCAAAATGGCAGAACCACAACTGGACAACAGTCCCTACACTAATATAAGTGCAGGACAAAACAACAACACACAATGCGGACATACACAAAAACAGCATTGTACAAAATTGGTTTAAAACCAGACGGGCTACGCAGTACCAAAACACGGGACAAAGGAAGGTCTGAAAACAAGCCAAGGTCAGAGCAAACAAGGTGTGAGATCAGTGCCCTGAATTAATTTAACTCCTTAAAAACTCTAGTTACTTTTTCAAATCAGTGAAAAGTGTCCGTCTGCCCACTTTGATGCCAGTTTTCATGCTTTGAACCTGTTCAGACCAGGGTGAACTCAACTGTATCTCATGCAGGGCATCACCATCTGTATGTTTGTAATGCGAGATTAGTGGCCTGAGTTCATTAAATCCCTTGAAAACACCAGTCCTTATTCAAATCCCTGAAAAGTGTCCATCTGCCCACTTTGATCCCAGTTTTCATGCCCAGAACCTGTTTGCGCCAGGCCGAACTCAAATGTATCGGATGCAGGGCTTCACCCTCTGTATGCTGGCAGTGCAAGATAAGTGGCCCGAATTCATTTAACCCCTTAAAAACACCAATTACTTATTCAAATCAGTGAAAAGTGTCTGCCCACTTTGATGTCAGTTTTCATGCCCAGAACCTATTCGGGCAGGCTGAACTCTATCTAATCACCATCTGTATGTTGGCAGTGCGGGATAAATGGCCTGAATTCATTTAACCCCTTAAAAATACTAGTTACTTATTCAAACCAGTGAAAAGTGTCTATCTGCCCACTTTAATGCCAGTTTGCATGCACAGAACCTGTTCAGGCCAGGCTGAACTCAACTGTATCTGATTCAGGGCATCACCCTCTGTTTGTTGACAGTGCGAGATCAGTGGCCCGCTTTTATGCCCATTTTGTGCCCGTCATTTGTATTTTAATGCTGCTTTCAACTGATTTACTTTAAGGACCGCTCACTGCAACTTTTTCTATTATTTGGAATATGGTGCCCCAGGAGGACTGAGCAAGAAGGAAATTAAGAAATTCATCTCATAAATGTGGTCCTGTTAGCAAGCTATCTTTGCACCTGGAGCAGAAGAAGTTGCCTGAGCCAAGAGTGACAAACTCTTTGAAGAGATTTTTGTCCGACTCCCCTGTATCATGTTCTGGGATGGCGAGGAGGCGTCCATGGCAGAATTGTCGGTCATGAGGTTCTGAAGTCAATGGAAGTGCTGCGGGTGTCCATTGAAGACCAACAGACACCCACTACAGCACAGTGATCCGTACCCGCTGAGGTCAGAGCTGTGGCTTCTGCTCTGCTGTTCGCCCATAGACTTGAGCGAACCCGAACTATAAAGTTCGGGTTCGTACCGAATTTTAGGATTTTTGCCACCCGGACCCGAACCCAAACATTTTCGTAATAGTTCGGGTTCGGTGTTCGGCAGATTTTATGGCGCTTGTTGAAAAGCTGCTGGGCACCCGATCAACAAGCGTCTAACTACTTTGCCCACAGAAACCATCACAGCCATGCCCACTAATGGCATGGTTGTGATTGGCTAAGTGCAGCATGTGACACAGCCTCTATATAAGCTGGAGTCACATAGAGCAGCACATCACTCTGCTGTTGTTAGTGTAGGGACAGGTTGCTGCTGGTGCTCTCAGGAAGAGAATAGGAAACAAGCTTTGTTGAATAATATCTCATATAAGAATTGTGTTCACTTAGCGATCTACAACCTTTTTGTTCTTGTGGGTGCAATTTATTTCAATTGGCAAAATTTACCCATTTTTTAAGTGCACCTGCACTGCATATCTGCTAGGGGAATGGAAAAATAATACTGTCACTCCATTTGTGATTTTAGGGACCTAGGAGGTGATATTTTAACATTTTGTTCTGTAAAGTACCCCTGTGCTGCATATATCCTTGTCGTTAATTCTCAGAAGTACATCAGATTCTGGGCTTCTTTTTTTTTTTTGTGCTAAAAAATTGGTGGTCAGTTTCATTGGTGGTTGAAAAAATGATATATTTTGTTGAAATAAATTCCATCCTCTCCCTGCACAGGCAGTCTGATAGTGAGCAATAATTTGTTAATTTATCGGTTTCACTGGTGTAGGAAAAATCGTCTTTTTTCCTATAAAGGGCCTTTTTACTTTGTACTGCAAATCAAATAAAATTAGTAAATTCCACTGGGACATTGTGGGTGGAAAAAACACGTAATTTGTAGCACAAAGTAAATTTGTGGCCTGTTCTGTACTACTGCTAGTGAAAGAATTTCACTTGCATCTGTCAGTTTCATTGGTGGTTGAAGAAATCATATATTTTGTTGAAATAAATTCTATCCTCTGCCTAAATAATTTGCTAATTCATCTGTTTTACTGGTGTAGGAAAAATCCTCTTTTTTTCCTATAAAGGACTTTTTTTGCCTTGTACTGCAAATCAAATAAAATCAGTAAATTCCACTGGGACATTGTGGGTGGAAAAACATGTAATTTATGGCACAAAGTAAATTTGTGTAAGGATACGGTGGTTTGCGTTTCAGCCTGGATCATGCCCTGTGTAACCATGACAACGATCGCTGTTTACCTCCCAGGCTGGAAGCAGTGGCCGCTGGGCCGTCTAAGGTGGCTCCGCCCACCCACACTTGGTCAATAAATAGGAGCCAGGTGCTGCACAGGGGGTTCCACTAATGGAGTGCACACCCTGCCTGCTCCATTCACCACGAGGACTCAAGATCCTAACTACCTGCAACTCTGAACCTCCAGGAGAAACCCTCACCTACCTTTCCCGGCTCCACCACTGCAGGATCCCTGCATGACTTCCAACAGCAAGTATCAAGCCTGTCATTTTGTTTCACTGACATTGCTCACTGAAAGGAAGGAACTCGCGCTGGTGGTTATTAGTACTGCAGGCCTGGGATTCCTGAACGTTGCCAAGAGCTGTTAGTCACATGAACTTTAATCTGAACTCTCATTCCTAAAACGAACTTTCCTCACTATTAGTTTTACACTCTATCTTTAGTACGCGGTACACAGTGGCGTAACTAGAGTTCTATGGGCCCCAGGGCAAACTTTGGATTGGGGCCCCCCCTAGCAAAACCCCGCCCACTACCAAGACCCCGCCTACTATCGGTGTGAATGTGTTTGAGGTGAAATATAAAATAGAAGAGGTAGGGGTTTAATTTTTTTTTACCATATTCTAACGGCACGGCTCTCCTCTCTGCGGCTTTTTCTCCTCTCTGCGGCGTTCTCTCTCCTCTCTGCGGCGCTCTCTCTCCGCTCTGCTGCTCTCTGTGGTCACTCTATCCCCTCTCTGTGGTCACTCAGTCCCCTCTCTGTGGTCACTCAGTCCCCTCTCTGTGGTCACTCTGTCCCCTCTCTGTGGTCACTCTGTCCCCTCTCTGTGGTCTCTCTGTGGCTTTCTCTGTTCCCTCTTTGGCTCTCTCTGTGGCTCTCTCTGTCCCCTCTGTGGTGTCTCTCTGTCCCCTCTGTGGCTCTCTTTATCCCCTCTCTGTGGCTCTCTCTGTCCCCTCTGCGGCTCTCTCTGTCCCCTCTGTGGTCTCTCTGTGGCTCTCTTTGTCCCTTCTCTGTGGCCCTCTCTGTCCCCTCTGTGGCTCTCTCTTTACCCTCTGTAGCTCTCTGTGATCTCTCTGTCCCCTCTGTCGCTCTCTGTGGCTCTCTCTGTCCCCTCTGTGGCTCTCTCTGTGGCCTCTCTGCTGCTCTCCCTGACTGTCTGCCCCCTCTTCCACCCTCCCTCCCCTTGTCTCCCCAGAATCTCAGGCGCTGCAGCTTCAGAATGGGATGTAATTTAAATGTGGTGGCCGCACTGGTCGGGGCCCGGGTGGCTGACTGGGAGGGGGGAGCGAGGGGGGCGGCTGGCGTCGGCGAACATGTCGGGCTCGGGCAGCTCATGGCGGGCGGGTCAGAGGAGGACTCGCTCCGGCCGGCCTGGGCTCGCTCTGCGGCTGCCACACGTGAGTCTCCTGTCCTCTTCCTCTCTCCTGCAGCAGATGGTGCAAGGCGCGCGCCGGACCAGCTGCGCGCCCGCACTTCCTACAGCTCCGCCTCCTTAGTCCTGCGGCTCCTTCCCCCAGCACGCCGCGGCCGCTTTGAATGAAAGATGAGGAGAGGGGGAGGGCCTGCTCACCGCCGCCTGCAGCGGGCCCCCTCCACCGCCGGGCCCGGTCGCGGTCGCACACTCTGCGACCGCGATCGTTACGCCCCTGGCGGTACATGATTTTGTTAACCCCATACTCTCCGCTTAAGACTGAGAGAGCCGCCTGGGGTACACACTGAGCAGCCGCAAAAGACACCACCAACACTCAATCAGTGTGACAAAAGTGGATGTCAAAGGACACCGCAGTTGAGATCCTAACTGATCAATTTGGTGCGTTACATATTAGTGGAACCCCCATGGATCCAGCGGAGCTCGCGCGGCATATGGTCGCCCTCACTGAGAGGGTGGAAACCCTTAACGTGACCGTACAGAATCTCCAATTGGAAAATCAGACGTTGCGAGATCTCGTCACGTCGCGCACAGGACACCCCCACGATGGACCGGAACCCAAGGTCAGTCCACCTGAACTTTTCTCAGGAGACCTGAAGCAGTTCCGCGAATTCCTGAATGCGTGCAAACTGATGTTTCAGTTACGCCCCCGGACCTATCCTACCGATAGAACCAAAGTACTCACCATGATCTCGTACCTCAGGGGGGAGCCCAGAGCATGGGCTAACACCTATTTAGAAAAGGAAGACACGGTCTTGAATTCCTTTCCGCAATTTCTTGAAACAATGGCCCTCCTTTACGAGGACCACAACAAGCAGCTGACTGCGGAGACCGCCATTCGCACCCTAAAGCAAGGGAGACGACCCGTTGAGGACTTTATTGCGGAATACACTCATTGGGCCCGTGAGACGGAATGGAATGATCTCACTCTTAGAAATCAGTTCCACCTCGGTCTATCTGAGGCCCTGAAAGATGAGTTAGCCCGCGGAGAGCTGCCACATACACTCGACGCCTTGATGCAGAAGGTCACCACCATTGACAGACGCTTAAGGGAACGCAGGGCTGAGAGAGTCTAAGGGTTTACACCCACCCCGAGACAGACCAGCCCAGATCCTGTAGCAGAGATGATGGAGATTGGGGCAATTCGTGGTCCTCTGACTGAGAGAGAGAAGACCCGGAGACGGAACCTCAACCTCTGCTTATACTGTGCGTCGGCTGACCATTCGGTTGATGGATGTCCTGCCATAAGAAAGAAACATGAAGGTAAAATGATGACGTTCTGTAACTTAGGCAGAAAAATAACAACACAAGTGGTTACATTTATACGTCTCTTACCTTACAGTGGGACCAAAACCGAACTATCGTTGATGCAATGGTGGACACGGGAGCTTCGGGGAATTTTATCGATAAGCATCTAGTAGAGAGAAATAAAATTCCCCATACAAGGAAAAATGTATCGCTATCCATGAGTTTTATTGATGGTACAACCTCTAGACCTATCCATAGCCAGACTCAACCCCTTTTGGTGACAAGCGAAAATAGCCACACAGAATTTTTATCCTTTGATGTCATACACTCCCCTTCGTTCCCCATCATTTTAGGCTTGCCATGGCTCCGGTTACATCAACCAGTTCTCCTATGGGAACAGGGGAGAATTGGGTTTACCTCACGTTATTGCAGGGAGACCTGCTTCCCTATTAAAACGCTCATGCATGTAGGGGTGAACCAGGTCCCTACCCAATACTCAGAGTTCTCGGAGGTATTTAGTGCAAAGATGGCGGAATCCCTACCGCCCCATAGACCCTACGATTGCCCCATAGACCTACTGCCGGGCAGTGAAATACCCACAGGAAGAATCTACCCATTGGCACAACCAGAACTTGACCACCTCAAACAGTATCTCGAAGAGAACTTAAGGAAGGGATTCATTCGGCCTTCAACCTCCCCTGCAGCCGCGGGTATGTTCTTCGTAAGGAACAAAGACTTGAGCCTCAGACCCGTCATTGATTACAGAGCATTAAATAAAATAACAATCAAAAACCGGTACCCCCTGCCGCTAATATCCGAGCTTATTGAAAGACTTCAAACATCAACTATCTACACTAAACTGGACTTGAGAGGCGCATACAACTTGATTAGGATTAGAACCGGGGATAAATGGAAAACTGCTTTCCGCACCCGGCACGGACTCTTTGAGTACATGGTAATGCCTTTCGGCTTGTGCAATGCCCCTGCCACATTCCAAAACTTTATCAACGACATATTTAGGGATCTACTAGATGTATGTGTTGTCATCTATCTAGATGACATATTGGTCTACTCCGATAACCTACAAGATCACAGGAAACACGTCCGTTGGGTACTTGCGCGATTAAGCGTCCATCACTTATATGTCAAACCAGAAAAGTGTATATTCGAGACTACTACCCTTCCGTTCCTTGGTTATATAATCTCACCCAAGGGAATTCAGATGGATCAGTCAAAGATCACTTGCATCCAAAACTGGCCGACTCGGACTCCAGGAAAGCCCTCCAGCGTTTCATAGGGTTCTCGAACTTCTACAGGAAATTCATCAAAGACTTCTCCGCTACCATCAAACCCCTAACCAGATTAACTAGTGTCAACACGAAATTTGTTTGGTCCATGGAGGCCCAATCCGCTTTTGAGTTACTTAAAGACAAATTCACTTCAGCACCAATTCTGACCATTCAGAATCCAAACTATCACTTTGTGCTGGAAGTAGATGCATCACAGGCAGCCATAGGAGCTGTTCTGTCCCAGCGGAGCTCCTTCTCATCCCCATTACATCCTGTCGGGTTCTACTCCCAGACTCTAAACACCGCTGAAATCAACTACCCCATAGGGAAAAGGAACTTCTTGCCATAAAATGTTCCCGAGAACTGGAGGCACCTACTTGAAGGTTCAACACACCCCATCACAATATACACGGATCACCGTAATTTACAATACCTGAAAACCAGTAAAACACTGTCAGCACGTCAGGTACGGTGGAGTTTTTTTTTTTTGACAGATTCGACTTTCAAATTACTTACCGACCAGGCTCAAAAAATGGGAAGGCTGACGCCTTATCACGTCTGGCTGAATGCCGCGCCGCAGTCACAGCCCCCACATGCATTATACCACTTAACAAAATTATCTTCGCCACCATCGAATTGGAAACCCAGCTTAAGGATGCTCTGAAAATTGACTGTGCTAACATCCCCCCGGGACTTCTGAAAGACCAACGGGGTTTCCTCTACAAAAACAACCTACTGTACATACCAACTCCTCTCACCACCCAGGTAATCAAACTCTGCCATGACTCACCCCTCGCGGGACACCCTGGCATTGCCAAAACCATAAACCTGATACGCAGGAACTTCTGGTGGCCAAAATGACCAAAGAAATTAAGCAATATGTTTCCACGTGCGAGACATGTGCCTCATGCAAAAGTGATAGAAATCGACCATATGGCCTTCTTATGAGTCTTCCTATCCCCAACAGACCCTGGGAATGGGTTTCAATGGACTTCATTGTAGAACTCCCCGCTCCAGAGGAAACAACACCATCATGGTTGTAGTAGACCTACTAACTAAGATGGCACACTTCATCGCCCTCAAAAATTACCTTCCTCCAGTGAAACTGCCGAGGCCTTTCTGTCCAATGTCATAAAACTACATGGAATCCCTAGCCAAGTTATATCAGACAGGGGTTCACAATTTGTATCCAAATTTTGGAGAGCACTTTGTCTTAGACTCCAAATCGACCATAGAATGTCTACCGCCTACCACCCCCAAACTAACGGGCAGACCGAAAGGGTGAACCAATGTCTAGAACAATTTCTCAGATGTCACTGCTCATTCCTTCAAGATGACTGGGAAAGCCTACTCTCTCTTGCCGAATTCGCTTACAACAATTCTGTGAATTCCTCCACTTTACATAGTCCATTCTTTGCTAATTATGGATTCCACCCTAGGTCTCTCCCCGAAATCAACCTTCCTACAAACGTTCCTGCCACAGATGATTTTGTAACTACCTTGCAAACAACCCTCAGGATGCTGAAAGACAACCTCCAACGGGCAAAGGAAAGGCGGAAGATCTACTACGACCGTCACAGAAGAGAAAATCCTCCCTATCAGGTTGGAGACTCGGTATGGCTGTCAACGAGAAACCTTCGGTTGGGGGTACCTGCTAAGAAACTGGGTAGGCAATTTTTGGGTCCTTTTCTGATAGAAAGAATTATCAACCCCAACACGGTGAGACTTACCTTTCCTCCTCGACTACAGGTACATCCCACATTCCATGTATCGTTGCTAAAACCGTTTAGACCTAGCCCGTTCCCCTTACAGGTTCCTCAACCCTCCCCCCGATAGATGTCCGAGGTGAGGAGGAATTTGAGGTTGAGCAGCTTCTCGACTCCAGAAGAAGACGGGGGAGGATCCAGTACCTCGTTAGATGGAAGGGTTACGGGTCTCAGGATGACTCTTGGGAAGATGTGCGAGACGTCCATGCACCCAGACTCCAAAGGTTGTTTCACAGGAGATTTCCCGACCGACCCTCCCCTACTGGGGTACCCCGGAGAGGGTCCCCTTAAGGCGGGGGGTACTGTAAGGATACGGTGGTTTGCGTTCCAGCCTGGATCATGCCCTGTGTAACCATGACAACGATCGCTGTTTACCTCCCAGGCTGGAAGCAGTGGCCGCTGGGCCGTCTAAGGTGGCTCCGCCCACACTTGGTCAATAAATTGGAGCCAGGTGCTGCACAGGGGGTTCTACTAATGGAGTGCGCACCCTGCCTGCTCCATTCACCACGAGGACTCAAGATCCTAACTACCTGCAACTCTGAACCTCCAGGAGAAACCCTCACCTACCTTACCCGGCTCCACCACTGCAGGATCCCTGCATGACTTCCAACAGCAAGTATCAAGCCTGTCATTTTGTTTCACTGACATTGCTCACTGAAAGGAGGGGACTCGCACTGGTGGTTATTAGTACTGCAGGCCTGGGATTCCTGAACGTTGCCAAGAGCTGTTAGTCACATGAACTTTAATCTGAACTCTCATTCCTAAAACGAACTTTCCTCACTATTAGTTTTACACTCTATCTTTAGTACGCGGTACATGATTTTGTTAACCCCATACTCTCCGCTTAAGACTGAGAGAGCCGCCTGGGGTACACACTGAGCAGCCGCAAAAGACACCACCAACACTCAATCAGTGTGACAAAAGTGGATGTCAAAGGACACCGCAGTTGAGATCCTAACTGATCAATTTGGTGCGTTACAATTTGTGGCCTGCTCTGTACTACTGCTAGTGTAGTGAAAAAATTTCACTTGCATCCATCAGTTTCATTGGTGGGTGAAGAAATCATATATTTTGTTGAAATAAATTTCAGCTTCTGCCTGCACAGGCAATCTGATACTGAAAAATAATCAGTAAATCTATCTTTCACTGGGGTTAAAAAAATCTTAATTTTTTCCTATAAAGTAGGAAAGTTATTTGTTATAAAGTTATTGTCTTGTACTGTAACTCAAATAAAATCAGTAAATTCCACTAGGACATTATAGTTGAAAAACAAAACACATAATTTTGGCCCATGAAATACCCTTGTGGCCTGCTTTGGTGTTTCTGCTGCACTGCATACCTGACTTTCCAAAATGTATTCAGTAAATTAGGTTGCGTACTACCGATTGTTGGGGGATCTGTGCCCCTCATATCTTTCAAAGTAACTTGTGACCAATCTTTTATCTTTAACACGCTGCCAGGGCCTATTGGGCAGACCACACAGTGTAATAAATTAGTTTCTCATATTGTGGTGTGACCTAGAAATATCTTTTATATTTATCACACTGCCAGGGCATATTGGGCAGGGCACAAAGTGTAATAAATTCATCTGTCACATAGAGGTGTGACCAAAACCAATGTTTTCTGTTTATGACACGGGCACGGCATACCTGACAGGAAACAAATTTAATCAAATCTGTCTGTTACTTCGTTGGGTTACCGAAAAGAATGAGGAGAGCGTCAAATAAGGGACGTGGCCATGGTCGTGGTGCTGTTGGTGTTGGTGGGGCTTCCGTTGCAGGGAGAGGACATGGTGGATCTGTGCCAGCTACACGCCCAAATGAAACACCTTTCTCAGGTTTGCGTAGACGACAGGGCCTTCCACGTTATTTAGTAGCCCCGAATGCCGCTCTATGAATATTCAGGCCAGAGCATGTACAGGCGCTAGTAGATTGGGTGGCTGATAGTGCCTCCAGTACCTTCCCATTGTCTCCCACCCCGTCCACTGCTGAAAGCTCAGAGTTGGCACCTGCAGGCAGGGCCGGCGCGTCCTATAAGCTGACTAAGCAGCCGCGTAGAGCGCCCCTTGGGAAGGGGCGCTGCTAGGAGCGCCCCTTGGGAAGGGGCGCTGCTAGGAGCGCTGGCCCCGCCTCATGCTGCAGCCGCCCGAGCGCTCTATATTGAGCCTCTGGCGGCTGCAGCACTGCCCGGGCTGGCGCGTCCATGAGGGCGCACCGCCTGGGCTCAGCAAGAGGAGAGGAGCTGACAGGAGGGAAGCGCTCAGCGCTCCCTCCTGTCAGTCCCACATTGTAGCGTGGCCGAGCTCTGTATGGTCCGTGGGTACAGGGAGCATCTGTCTCCTGTACCCGGCCGGACTGACATGAAGTGCGCACACAGTGTGCGCTTCCTGTCAGTCCGCCAAGGGTACAGGAAACTAAAGCTCCTGTACCCGTGGACCATACAGAGCTCGGCCACGCTACACCAGAGGTAGGGGGATTGGGAAAGAGAAAGACATTTAGGGGTGGGGCGGGGGACAGAATGACATGGGGGAGCGAATGACAATAGGGGGTGGAGAATGACAAGAAAAGGAGAGAAAATAACATGGGGGGAGAGAATGACATGGGGGGGAGAGAATGACATATGGGGGAAGAGAATGACATGGGGGAAGAGAATGACATGGGGGAAGAGAATGACATGGGGGAAGAGAATGACATGGGGGGAAGAGAATGACATGGGGGGGAAGAGAATGACATGGGGGGAGAGAATGACATGGGGGTGGAGAGAATGACATGGGGGGAGAGAATGACATGGGGGGGAGAATGACATGGGGGAGAGAATGACATGGGGAGAGAATGACATGGGGGAGAGAATGACATGGGGGAAGAAAAGACATATGGGGGAGAGAATGACATATGGGGGGGAGAGAATGACATATGGGGGGGAAGAGAATGACATGGGGGGAGAGAATGACATGGGGGGGGGAATGACATGGGGGGGGAGAATGACATGGGAGGGAAGAGAATGACATGGGGGGGAAATGACATGGGGGGGTAGAGATAACTGGCGTTAGTTAAAGGGGTTCTGCAGTTTATTTAAACTGATCGGCAGTGGTCCGACACCCTGGACCCTCGCCGATCAGCTGTTTGAGAAGGCAGCTGTGCTGGCAGTAGCACCTCGGTCTTCTCGCTGTTTACCGCAGGCGCAGTTACGTCACGACTAGTATCACTGGCCTTGGTGGGGTTAAGCTCTGTTCACTTGAATGAAGCTTAGCCCCACCCAGGCCAATGATACTAATCGTGACGTCACTGCAAGAAGGCTGAGGCGCTACTGCCAGCGCCGCTGCCTTCTCAAACAGCTAATTGGCGGGGGTCCCAGGTGTCGGACCCCTGCTGAACAGTTTAAATAAACTGCAGAACCCCTTTAATATGGCAGATCATATGGGTGGGGAATTGTGATGTCACATGGGGGGAGGGCGGCAAACTTTTCTTTTGCCTAGGGCGGCAAAAATCCTTGCATCGGCCCTGCAGGTCATGGGCAGCTATCTAGCACCTCTGCCTGCCCCTTGCAAATCAGCCAAGCAGATTGAGCCCCAAGTCATGCAGTAGACTCTCATGCTTTTTGATGACTCTCCTGGCAGGGTTTCCCTGGCCCATCCATCTAGCCCTGCTCCAGGAGTGAAAGAGATTGAGGGCACCGATGCCCAACCACATATGTTTGAGGATGAGGACATGGGAAGACCACGTCTCTGATGACAAAGCACAGGTGACAACTGCTGCGGCTTTCTGCAGTGTGCAAACCGACAAGATGCAGAAGACTTGGTAAAAGATGATGTGGAGGACGATGAGGTCCTAGACCCTACATGGGATGAAGGTCATGCTAGTGACCTGTGCAGTTCGAAGGAAAAGGCGGTGGTCACTAGAGACAATTTCCGCAAATGTTCGTTAACGGGCGAACCGCCATAGACTTCAATAGGCAGGCGAATTTTAAAACCCACAGGGACTCTTTCTGGCCACAATAGTGATTTAAAAGTTGTTTCAAGGGGATTAACACCTGGACTGTGGCATGCCGGAGGGGGATCCATGGCAAAACGCCCATGGAAAATTACGTAGTTGACGCAGAGTTGGGTTTTAATCCATAAAGGGCATAAATCACCTAACATTCCTAAATTGTTTGGAGAAACGTGCTTTAAAACATGCAGTGTGTGTATACGATCAGGTATGATGTTGTATCGATCAGGTAGTGTAAGGGTTACGCTGTAGTGAATAGATTTTTGGAACCGGGAGATGGAAAAAGACCCGTGCTTGGTCCGCTTCGTTTGAATTTTAGGTCACAGCGCTTGCGCCGTGCAATGTACTGTGCCACCCTATATGAGTGGTGGGCAGTGGGCACAGTACAGTCTGTGGGCCTGACACACACTGGCAGGCAACTGCGTTTATATTAAAGGGTAAAAATTAAATGACTTTTTTATTTGCAAGGTACTGTGCCACCCGATATGAGTGGTGGGCACTGGCAGTGGGCACAGTACAGTCTGTGGGCCTGACACTCACTGGCAGGCAACTGCAATTATATTAAAGGGTAAAAATTAAATGACTTTTTTATCTGCAAGGTACTGTGCCACCCTATATGAGTGGTGGGCAGTGGGCACAGTACAGTCAGTGGGCCTGACACACACTGGCAGGCAACTGCAATTATATTAAAGGGTAAAAATTAAATGACTTTTTTATCTGCAAGTTACTGTGCCACCCAATATGAGTGGTGAGTACTGGCAGTGGGCACAGTACAGTCAGTGGGCCTGACAAACACTGGCAGGCAACTGCAATTATATTAAAGGGTAAAAATTAAATGACTTTTTTATCTGCAAGGTACTGTGCCACCCTATATGAGTGGTGTGCACACAGTACAGTCTGTGAACCTGCGGCCTCTCACACAAGGGCAGGCAACTGCAATAGACATACAGAAAAATAAAATAAAAGCAGACTGATGCACCAGGCCTAAAAAGGGCTTTTTGGGGTGCTGTCAGGACGCTGTCCTTACAGCAGATGAGTCTTTGAGGACTGGAGTGGACACAGAACACTGGCCTAGCTAACGCTTTCCCTATTAATTCAGCAGCAGCACTCTCCCTGCTCTAACTAACACTGCAGCTTCAGAATGAATCTAAGGGTCCATTCACACGTCCGTATGTGTTTTGCAGATCCGCAAATTGCGGATCCCCAAAACACTGACACCGGCAATGTGCGATAGCCAGCACATAAATAGAAAATGCCTTTTCTTGTCCGCAATTGCGGACAAGAATGGGACATGTTCTATTTTTTTCAAGGTCGGAATTGCGGATCCTGAAAAACACGGAACCCTAAAAAACAGATGCGGGTCCCTAAAAAACGGATGAGGATCCCGAAAATACAGATCTGCATTCGTTCCAGCCACATTGAAAGTGAATGGGTCCGCAAACTGTGGAACGGATGCGGACCCAAATTGCGGACATGTAAATGGACCCCAAGATGGATGCTGTCCTTGCTTTTTGATAGGAGGTGGGAGGGTCTGGGAGGGAGGATATGCTTATTGGTTGGAATGTGTCTGCTGACTGTGAGGTACAGGGTCAAAGTTTGCTCAATGATGACGTATAGGGGGCGAACGCGAACAAGCGATGTTCGCCAGGAACTGTTTGCCGGCGAATAGTTCGGGACATCTCTAGTGGTCACACAGAGACACCAGCACAGCAAAAGAGGGAGCAGGATGCAGAAGCAAAGCGCCCGTCCCTTAGACACTACGCCTGCTACTGCCCACTGCACACAGGGACCGAGCACACCAAAGAGAGCTCCTAGGAGTTCCCCGGCATGGCAGTTGTTCACACAATGTGCAGACGACAAGACACATCAGAGCCTAAAGCGAGGCATAAACGTTCTAAACCTGAGCACAACCTTCATGACCAGGCATCTAAGTGCAAGACACGACCTGCAGTGGAGTAAACACCTCCAAAACCAAGAAAAGTCTATGGCTTCTCCTGCTCCCTCTTCTGCTGCAATCTCGGCCTCTACGTCTGGAGTGACAGTGGCAACAGCCACCCAGCAGAGGATGTGACACCAACGCACCAGGTCCGTCACCTTCAACAAGCACCACCACAGTGTCCCATGGAAGTGTTCAGCTGTCCATCTCCCAAACACTGGATCGAAAGAGGAAGTACCCCCCTACCCACCCACGATCCCAGGCCCTGAATGCCAGCATTTCAAAATTGCTGGCCTTTGAAATGCTGTCATGCCTTCTGGTGGAGACGGAGAGTTTTAAAAACCTTATGGTGGTGGCTGTCCCACAGTACGTCGTTCCAAGCCACCACTACTTTTCCAGGCGAGCCATCCCTTACCTGCACAAGCGACGGACAAAAAAAGGTGTGCACTGCGCAACGCCATCTGTGGCAAGGTTCCACATTCCTACCCATACGTGGACCAGTAAGCACGGCCAGGGCCATTATATCTCCCTAACAGCACACTGGGTAAATGCAGTGGCGGCTGGGCCTGGGGCGGATAGCTGTTTGGTGCATGTCCATATGCACCCCATGTCATTTCCCTATCCACATTTGTTTGCAGGGCACTTACCCACATTTTGCTGCCTTTTGCAGCCCTCCAGCCTTTTCCTGGACTTTTGTAGACCCATTTTAGTGCCCCAAAGTTCGGGTCCCCATTGACTTCAATGAGGTTCAGGGTCAAGTTTGGGTCAAGTTCGGATCCCGAACCCGAACTTTTTTATGAAGTTTGGGCGAACCCGAACTTCCAGGTGTTCGCTCAACTCTACTTCCTAACTTTCTCATACTCACTGAGAAGCAGCCCCAGTATCATGGTAACCATTACAGAGAATTACTGACCTGTATTGATGTGAATGTAGCATTTGGGCTGCTATATAATGTCTATTTAGCTGTGCAGCCTCCCTGGCTGTATTTGTCTCACTTAACCTCCACCCAATGCCAGTGATGTAGATTTCCAATATCCATGTCAGAAAATCCAAAGCGGTATATGTTGCAGAATGTCTGAAGATTTGGCCTTAGTCTTTACACTTTGCAAAATCTGAAAAGATCCATGGCGAAACCTAACGTAAGACATTTAGACAGCTGCAAATTTCTGGGGCTTGACCCCCCCCCCTCCCCAAAAAAAATATATATATTTCTACCATGTGTATTATAATGTTTTGGGAAGCACCCAACGGTAAAGGGAGGGTGTGCAGAGACTGGTGGTCCCTCCCATTCCCCAATCGTTTTATGGTTTTCTAGCCCTGTTATAGTGGAGGTGCAGAGGAAATAATGGGTCATGGCCGTTTAGGGGTTAATTGCCAGGGACCCTCTTTTTCAGCATCAGGGGTCATGCAGGAACTCCTCCAAGGTTACATATACCCCTGCCCAATCCCAGGCACTTCCTCTTGTTAGTGGAAGCAACGTGGTTAGTAATGAGCGAGCATGTTCGGCCGAATACTGGTTCGGCTCGAGCATTGCTGTGCTCGGCACATGGCGGTACTAGGCCGAATACCACATGTGCTCGAGTGCCATGTTCGAGTCTCCGCCCCGCACGTTTCACGGGTTGTAAGCAGCCAATCAAGGTGCAGGTAAGTACTGCCCTCACTGTAATGCAAGTAGCCATGTTGGCTGCTGGCATTACAGTGATTGGCTGGCCGGAACGCGTCATCGAGTGCTATATAGCACCCAATGACGCATGTTTGGCTCAGACATAGACAGGGAGAGCAGAGCATAAGAAGGGAAAGACAGAGTAGGGAGTGAAATTTAGCAGATTTTTATCAGAAACAAGATTTGCAAAAACCCAAATGTCCTTTAACAATAGTGTGTGTGTGCGTTTTACAGCAGCAATCAATTTAACACTTGCAGCCTCAGGGACAGTGCTTCTGAAGGGACAGAGAGTGCAGGGAGAGAAATTAGCTGTTTTTGCTACCAGAAGCTTTTCCAAGACCCCAAAGTCCTTCTTAGGACTACTGAGTGTGTTTGACAGCAGCAAGATATTTTTATTGTGTACCTTTTAGTGACATATAGTGTACATCATCCGCAGACTGTGTCTGTAACCATCTAGTGACCATAGTGTTTGGCTTTGTGTAAAAATACTGTACTACATCAGCAAACAGTGTCTCTAGCACAAATTCTATTAATCTGGGTCTAATAGTGTCCATATTCTGTCGATTTCTGTGACATATACTGCCAGGCATCCCAAAACAGTGTCTGTATTTAAAACTACATTAATCTGGCCATAATATACTGTCCATTTTCTGTCGGTCTCTGTGACATATAGTGTCAGTCATCCCAAATCTGTTTTTTGTATTTTAAATTACATTAATCCGGGCGTAATATACCGTCCATATTCTGTGTTATTTTTTTGTGGGACATATACAATCTACCATCTGAATACATTGTCTGTATGTAAAATTACTTTGGCCATAATATAATGTCCATTTTTCTGGGGGTTTCTGTGACATATAGTGTCAGTCATCCCAATACAGGTTCTCTATTTCCAATTACATCAATCTATGCGTAATATACCGTCCATATTCAAGTTTTTTTGGTGACATATACAGTCTGGCATCTGAAAACATTGTCTGTATGAAAAAATTACATTAATCTGGGCCTAAAATATTGTAAAAAATCTGGTGTTTATTGTGACATATACAGTCTGACATCTGAAAACATTGTCTGTATGTAAAATTACAACTCTAATGTTTTAGAGGGTCAGCTCAGCAGCAGGCCCTCGCCCTTAATGTTTTAGAGGGTCACCACCAGGCCCTTGCTCCAAATGTTTTTGTGGGTGACCAGCAGGCCACCAATCATAATTTTTACAGGGTGTGTATGATGCCCTCCTTTTTGTGTAATAAAGGGTGTATTGCAGTGCCGGCTCGTTGTAATCTTTGGCAGCCCTTTCACTTAGTGCATAGGCTTTATGAGTGTAGGAGTCCCACTACCTGAACGATTGTACCACAATGTGAATGAGTCCCTCCTTTATTTGATATACATGCTGTTTTTGAGTGCCCCTTCATTGTAATTTTTGGCAGCACTCGCACTTTATATACAAATAAACATACAGGAAAGAATGTTTCCTAACAATTTTTCCTTTAAAATTGATTTTTTATTTTTATTTTTATTTTTTGGGGGTTTGGGCGTGTTTTTGTCAGTCTATAAAAATGGCGTACAACTTGGACAACATGGTTCCCAGCAGCGACCTGGGAGACCAAGATGCATCCAGACATCGTCCCCATGCTGTTCCTGGTCCATTTCGGTGGTGTTTCTGTCACTTTCTGACCTTTTCTAATGGACCATGCACCCTCCATTGAATTCCATTATACTCGGGTGCTCGGCAGAGCACATGAACATAGCAATGTGTTTGGCCCGAGCATCTGAACACCCGAATACTTTGGTGCTCGCTCATCACTAAACGTGGTATGTACCCCATTGCTCTGTCCACTCCTAGAGATGTCCGCGGGAGATGCTGCCCTTAAGGGGGCTCTTCTGGCAAGGTTTAATGAGGAGGGTGAGGGTTGACTGCGCTCTTTTCAGAGCAGCCTCAGCTCTCCCCGCCTTCCTCCTCCCCTGCTCCTGCTGCTGTGGTGCCTATTGGGGAGCTGCCGCAGTCAGCAGCTAGCTCCTGTGACTCAGCAGGAGGGCGGCGGTCTGTACAGCATCCCCCCCCCCCCCCGCATAGCTCAGCCAGAGTCCCCTTTCCTCCCGCTCCCCCCTGCGTTCAAAGGGCGGCACGCGCATCGCTCGTCCGGGACAGCCTGGTTTGAATGGGCTGAGATGCACTGTAGCTCCGCCCCTTCCCTGGTAGCACTTCCTGGCGCGAATAGTGCAGGCACCGTGTGGCAAGCGAGAGTGTCGTTTTTGGGCATTGAAATCGACTGTGGATATGGTTTTCCATTTGCCTCCTGAGAAGCTTCATAAACTTCTTGATTTGGTTGAGGATTTTTGTCATTCAAGAAGGTTACCCTCCATCAGTCTCAGTCTTTGTTAGATTTGTTATGTTTTGCATGTCGGGTCATGCCCATGTTTTCCCGGTGCCTGTCACTGGCCACTCATGGTACTAAATCCCCCCGGCATCATATCTGGCTTAGCAGATCCCTTAAAGCAGATCTGGTGGTTTGGAGAACGTTCCTAAACTCCTAAAAGGGCCATACATGTTATATCACCAGTGAGATTTCTAACAATGCTTTGTCTCTGTTTTCTCATGCTTCCGGCTCCTGCGGGTTTGGGACAATTCTTGGAAACGAATGGTGTTCGTCCCCTTGGCCCGACTCCTGGCAGTTCCCGATCATTGTGGCGGTTGAGATATGGGGAGACTGGTTGGCTAATCGGCATGTTTGCTTTTGAACGGACAATATGGGTGTGGTTCACTGTATCAATAGTTTGTCCTACTCTTCCCTTCCTGTCCTTGCGTTACTGCGGCACTTGGTGTTGCGTTGCCTTGAGCGCAATATCTATTTCAGGGCTCACCATGTTCCGGGAGTAGATAACAGAGTTGCTCACACCCTTTCACATTTTTATTGGCAGAATTTTGAGGCTCTTCTTCCGGAGGCGGAGCAGGATGGCATGGAATGCCCATGGTAGCTGGTGGACATCAGCTGATGTCGCTGATCAGCTCTTCGGTTCCCCCTCCAACTTGGCAAGCACATGGTTCTGGGCATCCAGCTGTATGGATGGTCGGTCATTTGTATATCTTCTGGGCAACGCAAAGAGCGAAATGCAGACCCGGTGGGTGAACCCTGGGTTTTTGAGAGGTGGATGTTTTCTGGCGGGGGATCCTTGGCCTCAGGTGGTCACAAATCCTTCCGGAGGTGGTTGATATTGGGTTGTGCAAGAGGTCCGGTAATACTGGTGTTTCATGCAGGTGGCAATGACCTCTGTCTTCTACGGTTGGCGGAGCTCATGACCCTTATGCGTTCTGAGATAGAGCGATTCCCTTCCTTTTTTAAGGCGCTGGTGTGGTCTGAGATTGTTCCTCGGGTAGTATGACATAGTGCCAAGGACGCGGAGGTGGTTGAGAAATGCAGACGCACAGTGAATTCCTGTATATCTCGTTTTGTAAGATCTCAGGGGGGTATAGTGGTTCGCCACCGGCAGCTGGAGGATGACAACCGATCTTTAATGAGACCTGACGGTGTTCACCTTTCTGATATTGGACTGGACATATTTCTTCCGGCCTTCAGGATGGGGTTGAGCAGGCCATGTTTTTGTTGGGTGGTGGTTGGAGCCCCATTTAGGGGAATGGGTCTCCTTCGTGGCGGCATTTGAATACAGCGGAGAGATGATGTAAGCAAATGGCGGACTTGGGAGTCCAGCGGTCAGCATACCGCTCCAATGGTTACAGTGTTTTAACCCCTTAAGGACGAAGGGCGTACATGTACGCCCTTGCGTCCTGGTACTTAAGGACCAAGGGCGTACATGTACGCCCTGAGAAGTTCCGATCACCGCTGCGCACGTGGCGGTGATCAGAACAAGATGCCTGCTGAAATCAATCAGCAGGCATCTTGGCACAATGCCCAGGGGGGTCCTGTGACCCCCCCATGTCAGCGATCGCAGCAAACCGCAGGTCAATTCAGACCTGCGGTTTGCTGCGCTATGTGCGATCTCTGATCCCCGCGGTCACAGACTAAATTATGCCCCCAATGTTAAATTTTAACCCCCCCCCTGCACCCCGCCATCTTATTTTCCCCCCGGGCGGTGCAGGGGGGGGGGAATTGCGGGCGCTTTTTTGGAGATTCTATTCTAGGGGTGCATCGGGGGGCTTCAAATGGGACATGGTGTCAAAAATCCAGTCCAGCAAAATCCGCCTTCCAAAAACCATATGGCGTTCCCTTACTTCTGTGCCCTGCCGTTTGGCCATACAGCAGTTTACGCCCACATATGGGGTGTTTCTGAAAACGACAGAATCGGGGCAATAAAAATTGAGTTTTGTTTGGCTGTTAACCCTTGCTTTGTTACTGGAAAAAATGGATTCAAACGGAAAATTTTCCAAAAAATCGAAATTCTGAAATTTTATCTCCATTTGCCATTAACTCTTGTGGAAAACCTAAAGGGTTAATGATGTTTGTAAAATCAGTTTTGAATACCTTAAGGGGTGTAGTTTCTAGAATGGGGTCATTTTTGGATGGTTTCTATTATGTAAGCCTCACAAAGTGACTTCAGACCTGATCTGGTCCCTAAAAAGTGGGTTTTTGAAAATTTCTGAAAAATTTCAAGATTTTCTTCTAAACTTCTAAGCCTTGTAACGTCCCCAAAAAATAAAATGGCATTCCCAAAATGATCGATACATGAAGTAGACATATGGGGAATGTAAATCAATAACTTTTTTGGGCGGTATTACTATGTATTATAGAAGTAGAGAAATTGAAACTTGGAAAATTGCTAATTTTTCCAAATTTTTGGTAAATTTGATATTTTTTTATAAATAAAAATGAAATTTTTCGACTTAATTTTACCAGTGTCATGAAGTACAATATGTGACGAAAAAACAATCTCAGAATGGCCTGGATAAGAAAAAGCGTTTTAAAGTTATCACCACATAAAGTGACACTGGTCAGATTTGAAAAAAATGGCCTGGTCCTAAGGTGAAAATGAGCCCGGTCCTTAAGGGGTTAAGGTTACCAGGAGCAAAGTTCAGTAAAAGTCATAAGTTGGATTGCACCATCCTTGTCTCAGTTTCTAATTCCTTAATTACTACTTCTATAAACGGTTGTACCACCACAAAATGTACTGGCGTCACGACAATCAGGGACCTTGCCATAAGCACATTAATACAGACCACCAAGGGCACCAAGAACCACCATCTGGCCTGTGTCCCTTATCAGAGCGTTCCCCAGAGAATCGTTGTGCCGTTCTCTTTATCACTTATGCAAGCCTGCCCAGGGACGACATAACCGTGAGTAACCAAAACTGTGTTTTCCCTCAGACTATCGTTAGTCACACCGTGACCTCACACCGTGACCTCACATGACCGTGACCTCACATACAATTGCCCAGTGAGCATGTATATTCTGTGTATGTGTATATGCTACAGTATATGTCACCAGGCGTCGCTTTGAGGTTCCTTCATACAGCAGTCAGACGATCCAGCTGGAGCTAAACTCTTTTATTTGTAATCCAATACAAGAAGAATATCTCAGGTGATGGCCTCAACACATGTCCCTGATCAGGCAGTCCTTACACATGGTCCCAGGTTCTGGCCTCAACTCACATCCTGACCCTTCCAGCATAAACAGCAACTACCAACTCCCACACCCAACTTCTTCACTTTGTATTCTCATCATTTGCCCCAACCCATTGGTAGGCAGGGGTTGGAACCAGTGGCGGATTACAATAGGGACGTTCAGGTCGGCAGGCCGGGGACCCAACGCAGACCCGAACGCCCACATACTGCAGTGGGGCACAGGAGCGCATAGTTCCCTGCCCCGCCGCCGTCCACCGATCACCGCCATAGGCTTTAGGCCTAGTAGGCCTGAGGGCTATGCGGTAGTGAAATCCCGGCGCAGGCCGGCGTGATGACGTCATCGCACGCCTGTGCCGGGATGCAGCACTGTGACGTGTGCGCTGTCTCATCCCACCTTCCTCTGCGAGCAAGCGCCTGGCCCTGGACATAGGTGAGAATTTAGCTTTAAATTTTTTTTATTTTTTTATTTCATGTGCCTACTTTGGGGGACATGTGGGGTGGGGACACACAGGAGGACATATTAAGAGATATTGAGTACATCGGGAGGAAATTACTATATTGGGGCACTGTATGGAGACAAATTACTATGTGGTGGAAAATTATTATGGAAAGATTACTATGTGGGGGCTCTGTGGGGCCAAATTATTATGGGAGGAACTACTATGTGGGGGCAATAACTATGTGAGGCAGTGTGGGGGAAACTACTGTGTGTGGCAGTGTGGGGAAAATTACTATGTGGCGGCAGTATGGGGGAAACTGCAGTGTGGGGAAAATACTGTGTGGGGGCAGTGTGGGGAAAATACTGTGTGGGGGCAGTGTGGGAAATATACTGTGTGGGGGTAATTACTGTGTGGGGCCAGTGTGGGGGAGATCACCACATACCCTCTGCACATGCCCTGGCCTATCTTAAAGACCACAACCTCATATCATACACTGTACCCTCAACATAGTGCTCAGGAATCACAAAGATTCCAAGATTAAAGAGGCTGCTCAGTAGAAAAAGAAACTGGCAGCACCAAGTGAACAACTCCTGGTCAACCCAATTAATTCATACCCCTTCCTCAAAGCCCTGTTTGCAGAAAAGGCGAAGTATGTGGTTTGCACTTCGCACGTCATGTATTGGCACATACATAATGGAAACTGAAAAAATAAATCAAGGGCAGGGTTTTTTTGCTTCCGTCATACACTAAGGAGGGCAAGAAAAAAAACTCCTGATTGTGGATGTAAATTTACTAATGGTTGGCAACCATGCTGTCCAGTGTCTGTAAATACAATATGAGAGCAGATACTGAGAATTACACCCAGTACACAAGAGAATTGGGACAGTGCAATGTCCATGCACTGTACACAGGATTAGAGCAGATACTGAGAATAAAAACCAGTATACAGGACAGGAGAAGTGCTACTGTGCTGTGTCCATATACAGTGAGGAACAGAAGAATTTGAACACCCTTGAACACCCAAGATTTTGCAAGTTCTCCCACTTAGAAATCATGGAGGGGTCTGAAATTCACATTGTAGGTGCATTCCCACTCTGAGACAGAATAAAAAAAAGAAAAAAATTCAGGAAATCACATTGAATGATTTTTAAAGAATGTATTTGTCTTGGACTGCTGCACATAAGTATTTGAACACCTGAGAAAATCAGTGTTAATATGGTACACAAGCCTTTGTTTGCAATTACAGAGGTCACTTCTGTTGCCACAACCTCCCCACACACACACACACACACTCACACACTCTGTTCTTGGGCTACTATTTTGACTCTTCATACTGTTGCCACCATCACAACTCTGTTACGGAGACACTATTGTGACTCTTTATGCTGTTGCCACCCTCACCAGTCTATTCTAAGGCCACTGTTGTGACTCTTCATGCTGTTGGCATACTCACCACTCTGTTACAAAGCCACTAGACTCTATGTTTAGCCGTGTTAGTCACAATTTATTTTTCCGTTCTGTCTAGTGGATTTCTGACTTTTGTACACCAAAAAGAGACATAAGGGGAATGATACATTTCCCCCATATTTCTTGAGGGAGAAATAAGAAAAAATAAGATGGTGCATTTTCAAGATTACATGTTGGGGTAGAGAGCAGTAGAGTGCTGTAGAGTTCATGTGGTAGAGGCAATGGCGGATTAACATGGCGACGTTCGGGTTGGCAGCCCCGGGCCGATCCGAACGCCCCCATACTGCGGTGGGGCACGGGAGTGCATAGTTCCCTGCCCCACCGCCTATCACTGCCATAGGCTTCAGGCCTAGTAGTCCTGAGGCCTATGTCGCAGTATTATCCCGACGCAGGCGTGCGCGATTACATCTTTGCGTGCCTGTGCCGGGATGCAGGACAATGAAGATTGCACGCCTGTGGCCTGCCTCACCATCCCGGACACAGGTAAGTATTAGCTTTTATTTATTTATTTTTTCTGTGTGTGGCAACTTTGTGGGGCAGAGGAGGACATGGGGGCAGTGTGGGGGCAAATCACTTCAGGGGGGGCAGTGTGGGGGAAAATTATTTCATGGGGGGTGGTGCAGGGGAAATTACTACATGGGGCAGTGTGGGGGAAATTACTATATGGGGCAGTGTGAGGGAAATTACTATATGGGCGCAGTGTTGAGGAAATTACTATATGGGCGCAGTGTGGGGGAAATTACTATGTGGGGGCAGTGTGGGGGAAATTACTATATGGGGACAGTGTGGGGGAAATTACTATATGGGGCAGTGTGAGGAAAACTACTATATGGGAGCAGTGTAACAGAAATTACTATATGGGGGCAGTGCGAGGGAAACTACTATATGGGAGCAGTGTGGGGGAAATTACTATATGGGAGCAGTGTGGGGGGCGTTGCTATTAGGGGACATTATTTTTAGGGACACTAAACAGGAGCACAATATAGGGTGTTATTATTATTTCTGGGGGCACTCTAGGGGACATTATAACGGCTGTAGACACTATAGGGACCTTTGGGATAATTTATCAAACTGGTGTAAAGTAGAACTGGCTTAGTTACCCATAGCAACAGATTCCACCTTTCATTTTTGACAGCTCCTTTGGAAAATGAAAGGTGGAATCTGATTGGTTGCTATGGGCAACCAAGCCAGTTCTACTTTACACCAGTTTGATAAATGACCCCAATTATGAGAAATGTTTGCGTAACAAACTCTGTAGAGACGAGATGTGGCTGAAAGAATTAGTCATGGCGGTCTGGGTCAAACGGAGGAGAAGAGGAAAGAGAATATCTATGTAAACCGAGAGCAAGGCAGGTGGTTTGACTCCGTGACCAGAAAGGAGTGCGTACGCAGAATTTCAGATTAAGAAAGTTGCATTTACTATAAGTGAATAGAAACAGGTTAACAACACTGGAATTGCAGGGGTAAGGACAAGCAGAATATTCAGAACAGTATGAACAATATAAGTCATATACTAGAACAATGTCCACCTCCACTGTTTCCCTATTTGCAGCGCGGACACTCAGATACAATAGTCCCAAACACTGTCCCTAACTGACCCTAACTTCAAGTGGTTCTCTTACAGTTTATAGGAGTGCACGGTGGGGCCCGATGTCGTTCTTTCTCTTTAATCAAGGCAGGATCCACAACCAAGAAGTCCTCCTCAGAAGGCCGGAAGAATCAGTTAGATGTTACAGTCACTGTCCGGTACATCGACAGTACTGTGAGTCCTTTTACCATTAGTGGCAGTCCACTCAGCACAGGCCAGCTCCACAGGTTAGTTGCTGTACACGGTCCTTCTCAGCTCAGCTTGACTAAATGCACTGTCTCTTTATATTCCAACCGAAGTTTACACAGCCTGGATGCACAGGGCAGCTTTGTGATGTCTCCAACCAGGCCTTACACCACACAGAACAGGTTCTCTAACTTGCCATCATGGCTGACACAGCAGCAGCTTCTCTGTCCTCCTTCTTGCTCAGAAAACAGGCCTGCTGACATCATCCGGGCGTGTCTTATTCAGCACTTAAAGGAGCATCACAGTAACACACTATCTCTATGATAACTTCAACACAAAGTGGTCCTATGCTGCCATCTACTGACCAAAAGAATACTGCAGGCACTTTACATTTTAACACAGAATAGTGAAACTTAGAGACATTACATGACTGTTTCTTACATATTCCCCCCACTTTAAGATTGGCAGTCCCTGCCAATGACTGAACATCCAGAGGGCTGTACTCTTACATGTAGAGTGGTAATGTACCGTTGTACGGCAGGCCAAATAAACTCATCCTGTGCATACCGAACAGGGGAATACCAGCATTTTGTCTAATGGTGCGTCTGGGAACCACTGGTATACTCTGGGGTTCTGTAGCCATAGACTGAGAAGGACCAGTCGATTCCGCATCAGAGGGGGTACAATCTGAGGACACAGTAGCCACAGGCGGAACAGCCTCAGGAGTTGAGATTGGCCAATAATCATCTTCATCATCGTAATCCCATTCCACACCGCCAGTCTCTGACTGTGGGAGCACGTTGACATTGTCAGTCCCATCACAATTTGCTTCCCTAGATTGGCACAGGAACAACATATTTCTGTGAAGTACTCGGACACAATCAGTTCCTTCTTTCTGGACTTCATACACCGGCCCGTTTTCATACTTGCGGGCAACTACACGATACGGCACAGCCTCCCATCTGATTTCCAATTTTCCTTGAGGTTTCTTAACACGTACCAGCACCAGGTCACCTGGCTGCAATGGTGTCTTTTGCACCGGAGTCTTATCGGGATGAGAATTTTCTTGCAGACGCTGCCGCACCCAGGAAGTGGGATCTCTTTGCTCTATCGCTTTATTAATCTCACAAGTTCGACATCGATGACATACTTCTTCAACCATTTGACGGAGGCCCGGGCAGTAAATCAGTCGCTGTAGCCAACGAAAGGTCTTCTCATGACCAAAATGTCCATTCTTATTATGAGCTTCAAGGGCCAATGATTGAGCCAGTTCACTAGGCACGACGATTTGGTAGCAAATGTCGATTTCAGAAGGTAGATATACCTTTCGGCATAGCACTCCATTTTTCATCTCTAACTTTTCCCACTGACTCAGGACCAATAGCATTTCACGTGTCATTCGTTCTCTTTCCTCTTTACAGGGCTTCTTGTTCTTCTCAACACACTTGATCATTTGCACCAGCCCCTCATGGGCCTGCTGCATTTGCGCCCATTCCTGTCGTGAGGGGCCAAAGAAAGGAGCCATTTCGGTCCCTTCCATTGCACACTGAATAGCAGTGACCAAGGCTTGTGAAAATCTGCTGAAGTCAGGCACCTCCACATGCTCTAACTCTTGATCCTGTGTGTTCACACACCGGAGGGGTACTCTCCCATTGTGAACTACTGCCAAGGAACGGGCCACTAGTGGATCAATACTTCTTTCAGCTGTCAGTGGTGGCAATGTAATTTTTGTGTGCAGAGGGACCGAAATCCGAGCAAGAGGTCGTTGTGCATCAGAACTTTTCTGTAAGCCGCATGTTCCGACCAGCCGCTGGAAGGCTGTTTGAGTAGGCCGATGGCTAGCGGTTTCTTTCCAGTAACCGTGACCTTTCTTTTCAAAGAGAATCTGATCCAAATCTTTTAACACATTCATCCCCAAGATGATAGGGACCTCCACTTCACGTGACGCCTGTACCACCACAATGCCTTTCTTGCCTAGATCTTGGCCACATAATCTGACATTCATCCAGGCCACTCCCACCACCGGTACTGGTAGCTGATTAGCTGCAACCACTCGTATGAATGTATGGGGATCATATTTCACATGTTGCTGAAAGTACCGTTCATAACAGTCTCTACTCAGGGTCGTTACTTGAGAACCCGTGTCAATCATCCCGGTAACCGGAATACCTTCTAATTCTATCTGTATGATGGGACTTGCAGCAATTAGGTCTTCTTCAGGGCATTCTCCCCTCATAGTCTCCCTCTCAGTTTCCCCTACTACACGCCCTACTACAGCAGGGGGTCTCTCATAAACTTGTCGCTGCTCTGGACATCTAGCAGCAATGTGGCCCATGCGTCCACACTCCCAGCAGCGTAATTCTCGTCGCTCCTGCCATTGGTTTGGGCCCCTTCGGTAAGCCCCATCAGTCTCCCCTGAGAGTTGTACTACATTATTGGGACCCCTTCGGTAGGTCCTATCCTCATCCCTCCAGCGGGGTTGTGGGTGATTTTGACCTTCTTGGTGTGAACAGCCCACCCCTTCGTCTCTAGCTTTCTGGAGGCCTGTAATTCTCATAGCACTCTCATTACAACTGGTTTGTAGGTGTTCCATTTGCTCTTGCAATTTCTGCATTACTGTAAGTATCTCTTTAAAGGTCCCTTTTTCTACTGTTTCTGAGCCAGAGCTAGCCCCCTGCGACAGTGTAGCTCCAACTGCGGTCTGAGGTTTCTGAACCATACTATTGGCACGTGAGATGGCCTCTACTTGTACGTCATGAAATTTGGCATCAGTCTCCCGTCTTATAAAGTCCTGCATAGCAACAGACAAACTGCCATCATGGATCCCCAGAACAAACCGATCACGGAGTGTCCGATCAGGGTTACAGAAGGTTGGTGGGCCCCCTCTTTCCTTCCCTTGAATATCTCGGAGCAGTTCTTGTAGGACATTGGCATATTGAGGGAGACTTTCATTCTCCTTTTGTACCCTCTGGAAGAACTGTGCCTGCAGGGACCCCAGCAATGCCGTTTCTCCATAAATAGTTTCTAGAATCTGGACAACTTGCTCAAATGTCTGTCTTTGTTCAAATGGCCGCAATATCACTGTAGTCTTAGCATCCCCTTGTAACGTCAATATGGCTAATTCTACTAGTACTTCTGGTGCGGTCTGGTACATGCGCTGTACCATCCGTATCTGCTCTGCCCACATATTCACAGACATATTATTACCATCAAACTTTGTTAACTGACTCATTATAGCCCCTGCTGTCATTCTTTCTCCAGCACCATCCCTCCTAACAGGTGCGTCGCCGTTCATTCTGGTACACGGATCCTGCCGACTACGCCAATTTGTAAACCGAGAGCAAGGCAGGTGGTTTGACTCCGTGACCAGAAAGGAGTGCGTACGCAGAATTTCAGATTAAGAAAGTTGCATTTACTATAAGTGAATAAAAACAGGTTAACAACACTGGAATTGCAGGGGTAAGGACAAGCAGAATATTCAGAACAGTATGAACAATATAAGTCATATACTAGAACAATGTCCACCTCCACTGTTTCCGTATTTGCAGCGCGGACACTCAGATACAATAGTCCCAAACACTGTCCCTAACTGACCCTAACTCAAGTGGGTGCACCTTATCCAGTGGTTCTCTTACAGTTTATAGGAGTGCACGGTGGGGCCCGATGTCGTTCTTTCTCTTTAATCAAGGCAGGATCCACAACCAAGAAGTCCTCCTCAGAAGGCCGGAAGAATCAGTTAGATGTTACAGTCACTGTCCGGTACATCGACAGTACTGTGAGTCCTTTTACCATTAGTGGCAGTCCACTCAGCACAGGCCAGCTCCACAGGTTAGTTGCTGTACACGGTCCTTCTCAGCTCAGCTTGACTAAATGCACTGTCTCTTTATATTCCAACCGAAGTTTACACAGCCTGGATGCACAGGGCAGCTTTGTGATGTCTCCAACCAGGCCTTACACCACACAGAACAGGTTCTCTAACTTGCCATCATGGCTGACACAGCAGCAGCTTCTCTGTCCTCCTTCTTGCTCAGAAAACAGGCCTGCTGACATCATCCGGGGCGTGTCTTATTCAGCACTTAAAGGAGCATCACAGTAACACACTATCTCTATGATAACTTCAACACAAAGTGGTCCTATGCTGCCATCTACTGACCAAAAGAATACTGCAGGCACTTTACATTTTAACACAGAATAGTGAAACTTTAGAGACATTACATGACTGTTTCTTACATCTACATGACAGGAGATGTCACTGGAAGTAAGAGGTTTGTGGTGCTGTATTCTCCTATATCTAGAGCAGGCTCACTACTCTGCATCTCATCTCCTCCTCCTCCAAGCCTTTTTTTATCATAATCATATTTATTTTAAATCTGGCAACTAAAATTTGTATTTGTTGATGTCATCTGCAGTCCTATGTAACAGCCAAAATAATAGTTACAACTTTCTGTGTGCAGATAATGTAGTAGATATTCCCTGCAGTCCTATGTAACACCCCACATAACACAATAATTCACTGTGTTATGTGGGGTGTTACATGGGACTGCAGGTAACATCTATGACATATGTACTCAGAGAGTTATGAGATGGTGGGGGTTCAACTCTTGGCACACCTGCCAATCAGCCTCTGTGCTCAGCTCTGTCCATTTGATAGCACTGTGCTTCATATTGCAGCTCAGCCACAATCACGCAGATGGGACTGAGCTGTATCTAGGCCATGTGAACGATGAATGTGATGTCATATGGCCTAGGAAGAGACTGGCGCTCACGAAGCACCACAGCCTCTTCATACAGAAAAAAAAATTAGGCTAAAATAGAGGGAGGGGCCCGAATTGGGTAGACAGCCCCTTACCTATCATGCACTTATTCCGCCCCTGGGTAGAGGTAGAGACTAGAGAGCAGTACAATGCATTTAGTACAAGTAGATAGCAGTGCAGTATATATGAATTTCACAGTTTCACATGTATCACAGCTATATAACAATGCTTATGCAGCATATGCAAAGGTAGAAGGAGATAGCGATAGAGCACATGTAGTAAAGGTAGGACAGTATAGTTCATGTAGCACAGGAATAATTGTGGCCAAATGTTTTAAGCCTAACACAAATTTTGTTTTTCACAAAGTTTTATGCTTTAATGTTTTTAAACATTTATTGTTAGATATTTCTATTGTACAGTTATTAGTATTACATAAATGTTTAAATTTTATTGAAAAAAATTCTTGTTTATGCAAAGATTTAATATTTCAGAGACTTCTTCAATTCACCCTGGGATTCTGGATAGCCTCCAAATTCTTGTGGGGCCAAATGCTGATGCTGACTGATAGCAACCCATTCTTGCCTAATCAGTGCTTGGAGTTTATCACAATTTATGTGTTTTATTTGTCCACCCGTTTTTTGAGGATTGACCACAGGTTCTCAATGGGATAGAGATCTGAAGAGTTTCCTGGCCATGGGCCCAAAATTTCCCTACAAATTTAAGTCCCTTTGGATCCCTTTGGATCTTTTCCATGCATTTCCTTGAATTGTAGAGACACACTGTGTTTTTCAAAGCCTTTTTTATATTTCTGATATGTTCTTGCAATCCAGTTTTTAAATTACGCATGGTCCTTCCTACGTACTGCATGCCACAGGGACATTCTAAAAGATAAATGACCCCCATTTTTTCACCTGTCACTTCATCATTGATCTTAAAAAGAGAACCATTTTTATTAGACCTATGCAGAGCAGGGGTTTGTATACGGCAAAAATGGGTTAATATCACCCACCAATGTAACAGAGGATTTTTAGAAATATAGGACTCTGTCACCTATGCAGAGCAGGGGTTTGTATACGATAAAACTAGGTTAATGTCACCCAACAATGGAAAAGACGAATTTTTGAAAATGATTACCCTGTCTGCTATATGCACATATGCAGTGCAGGTGCACTTAAAAATGGGTATATGTCACCCACTGAACTAAAAGAACAGGATTAAGCTATTGTCCATGGCACATGTGCAGGTGCAAGTGCACTACACTTGCACAAAATGTCCGCCGACACCCACCTAACTAACAGACGGATAATACTTGTTTTTTTGTGTCACTGGGATCATGGGTAAAAAAAATGTAGCAGAGCACCCACAAAAATAATCGTTGTAGTTTTTATATTTAACACCAAGTACACCAGACCAGAATTGTTTCCTAATCTCTCCCTCACAGCAGCAGCATTCTATCCCTACACTAGTAAGAGCAGAGTGACATGCGGCGCTACGTGACTCCAGCTTATATAGAGGCTGGGTCACATGCTGCACTTGGCCAATCACAGCCATGCCATTAGTAGGCATGGCTATGATGGCTTCTAAGGGCACACTAGTTAAACGCTCGTTGATTGGCTGCCCTGCAGCCTTTCAACAAGCGTCATTAAATCGCCGAACACCGAACTCGAACCCGAACTTTTATGAAATTTTTCGGGTCCGGGTACCAAAAACAATAAAGTCTGGTACGAACCTGAAATTTACAGTTCGGGTTCGCTCAACCCTACAAAAAGGTACTACTATCTAACAAAAGTCTTTTTAATTCTGTGTCATATTGGTCTCGATCTAACACAACCACCCCTCCCCCTTTATCAGCTGGTTTCACGACTATCCGGGGTGCAAGACTTTTCATGGCTTTATATTCTTCCCGTGTTAAGTTATATAATTTTGGTTTATCATCCATTTTCTCCAATTCTTTTAGTAAGCCTCTTTTAAAGGAATTCTATACAATCATTATCCTTAATTATTGCAAAAAATTTACTCTTCTCCCGTAGATTCGTATGGATTATCTGACCACTAGCTGAGATATTAAACACACAGGGTTTCTGATTACTAATCGCATATTTTGCCATATTTAATTTCCGAATATATTTATGGATATCTAAGAAAATTTCAAATTTATTTGCTCTTTTTGTGGGTGCAAATTTTAAACCCTTCCCCAATACACTTTTTTTCCGGAGTCAGTTAGTTGGTGGGAACTTAGATTATAGATACCCTTCACCTCTTCCTGCTCTTTTTTTAATGTGGACTGTGTCTTTCCCCTTTTTCCCCTACTAGATTTCTTTTCAGTTGTTGTTCCATCTCTTTCTTCTCTTTTTCCTTCATCACTGAATCCCTCTGTATTCCCTTGATTGCTTGGTGGGGAAAATTTTGCGGAGTTTCAGCCGTAGATCTTGTATTGTTTTGCTCAAATGTTGGTATATTTCTTTCCCTACAATATATGTGCTTATAAAATCGCTGTTGATTATGCGAATAACGATTTTGTTAATTATGGTGATTCCCTGCATATGGTTTTGGTCCTGGTCTATACCGGGCCATTCAGCAGGTATTCACATGCTACTGCATTTCTCATGGAACATATCTTCGATTCTGCTGTTGATAATTGTGTGCATAATTCATCGACGGTTGTGTCTCTACCTTATTTACAATGTACACTCCCTGATTGGGTAAGGCAGTATCCTTGTTATATCAGCTGCTGGTAAGATAATCCATACGAATCTACAGTACATTTTTTCCAATGATTAAGGATAATGATTGTAAAAATTGGAGAAAATGGATGATGAACCGAAATTATATAATTTAACACGGGAACAAAATAAAACCATGAAAAGTCTTGCACAAAACTACCGGATAGTCGGGAAACCAGCTGATAAAGGGGGAAGGGTGGTTGTGTTAGATCGAGACCAATATGAGACAGAACTAAAAAGACTTTTGTCAGATAGTAGTACCTACAAGGTCATGAAAAGTGACCCTATGGCTATTTTCAAACAAAAATTGGATGTACTGTTACAAGCAGGTTTATCAAAGGGGATTATGAATAAAAAAGAGTTTGACTACTTGGGGGTCAAGTTTCCGATCGTTCCTGTTATATATCAATTGGCCAAAATTCACAAAAGTCTGACATACCCTCCAGGGAGACCCATCATTTCAGGAGTGGGCTCCCCGACGAGTAGAGTGTCTGAATACATAGATTTCTTTCTGCAAAAGTATGTTATACAATCTCCCTCATATTTAAAAGACACAGGTAGTGTGATAGAAATTTTAAATAATTTTGGTCCATGGTCTGAGAACATGTGGTTAGCCACTTTGGATGTGATTCACTCTATACCATTATCCAAAAGGAATTGGGTATTAGAGTGATTAATTGGGTATTAGAGTGAAAGAGAGACTTAATAGTGATTAATCCTGTGTGATTAACAGGAAGAAGGGGAATTTGACTTTGACCAGCGAGATTAGCTTGCAGGCTGTAAACTGTTTAGATCTGACTATTTTTGTAGAAGAAGGGACGATAAAAACCAAAACTTATTTTAAAAAAACTGATATGAACGCTTACATAGACACAAAAAGTTGTCATTATGATCCATTAAAAAAGAATATTCCCAAGGGACAATTAAAGAGAATACAACGAAACCGTACTGACATAAAAGACTATAGAGAGCAAATCATATGTAATCGGTTTGAGAAAAAAAGGTATAACAGAAATGATTTAATTAAATGTAGAGAATTGGTCGAAATGAGAGATGCAAAGAATAATAACAGCAATATAGTGAATAAGCAAGATAAAGATTATAGGTTTACCTTTTTCACTCAGTTTAATGCCATCACAGGTCCGGTGAAGAATGCCCTACGTAAAAACTGGGCAATTTTAAAGAATGATCCGGATTTGGGTACAATTATCCCAAGTAGACCAGAGGTTGAATTTAGAAAAGCTCAGAATATAAAGGATAATTTAGTGCATAGCTGCATCCCCATTGAGGTGAAAAAGAAAGAAAAGAACCAGTTCACATGGTGCGGTTTTTGTATTCCTTGCAGAAACCGCTCGAGGGAGGATAGACAGCAGGCATTGGTGGGTGGAAATCCTGGCTGATCCACGTCTAATTCATGTTGACAAAGGTCACTCTCTCTACATTTAGGGTGGACAGGCGAGTTCTACTTGTGGTTAGTGTTGAGCGAACAGTTGGAGCATAGTTCGGGTTCGTACCGAATTTTGGGGTGTCCGGGACACGGACCCAAACCCGGACATTTTCAAAAAAGTTCGGGTTCGTTGTTCGGCAATTACTTCCCGCTTCTGAAGGGCTGCACAGCAGGCAATCAGCTAGCGTTTTACTTCTTGCCCTAAGAGCCCATCACAGCCATGCCTACTAATGGCATGGCTGTGATTGGCCAAGTGCAGCATGTGACCCAGCCTCTATTTAAGCTGGAGTCACGTAGCGCCGCACGTCACAATGCTCTGATTAGTGTAGGGAGAGGACGCAGCTTCTGTGAGGGCGAGATTAGGCAGGGAAAAGTCAGCAACAGCACCTAATGAACGGATCGATCTACAGCTGTGAATGATTAAACTTCTGCTAGTTACTTGCTCACTGTTTTTTAGGCTGCACAGAGCGTTTTTCTTTCACTTATTTTCTGGGGTGATCGGGAGGCCATTTTGTGACTTGTGATGCACCAGAACAAGCTGCCACCAAGTCCATCAATCCATCAATACTAGTTTTTTTTTTTTTTTGCTATATCCTACATCAGGGGCAAAACATATATTTTGTTCTGGGGTGAAATTCAATTGCCAAAATAGCAATACCATAAATCAGTGGTTTCAGCTGTGGCTGGCAAAATATAATAGTGTCCGCCAAAACATATATTTTGTTCTGGGGTGAAATTCAATTGCCAAAATAGCAATACCCTGAATCTGGTGTCCCAGCTGTTGCAGGCCAAGATTCATAGTGTCCGCCAAAACATATATTTTGTTCTGGGGTGAAATTCAATTGCCAAAATAGCAATACCATAAATCAGTGGTTTCAGCTGTGGCTGGCAAAATATAATAGTGTCCGCCAAAACATATATTTTGTTCTGGGGTGAAATTCAATTGCCAAAATAGCAATACCATAAATCAGTGGTTTCAGCTGTGGCTGGCAAAGTATAATAGTGTCCGCCAAAACATATATTTTGTTCTGGGGTTAAATTCAATTGCCAAAATAGCAATACCCTGAATCTGGTGTTCGAGTTGTTGCAGGCCAATTTTAAATCTGTCCATAAAAGGATACCTTTCATCCAGGGCCTAAATACTAGCCCTAAAAGAGATATTCCCCTAAATCAGTGGTTACTGCTGTGCCTGGATTAGTGTAATACGCTACATAAATAAATAGGCAGATAGTGTTAAGTGCCTGTAAAAAAAGGCCTGAATTTGAAATCAATACATTGGGCCAAATATTTTTTTTCTTATTGTGGTGCTTGGTGAACAGTAACAATGAGGAAAACATCTAGTAAGGGACGCGGATGCGGTCGTGGTGGTGTTAGTGTACCCTCTTGTGCTGGGAGAGGTCGTGGCCATTCTGCCACAGCCACACGTCCTAGTGAACCAACTACCTCAGGTTCCAGTACCCGCCAGAATTTACAGCGATATTTGGTGGGGCCCAATGCCGTTCTAAGGATGGTAAGTCCTGAGCAGGTACAGGCGCTAGTCAATTGGGTGGCCGACAGTGGATCCAGCATGTTCACAACTTTATCTCCCACCCAGTCTTCTGCAGAAAGCGCACAGGTGGCACCTGAAAACCAAGCCCATCAGTCTGTCAAATCACCCCCATGCATATCAGGGAAACTGTCTGAGCCTCAAGTTATGCAGCAGTCTCTTATGCTGTTTGAAGACTCTGCTGGCAGGGTTTCCCAAGGGAATCCACCTAGCCCTTACCCAGTGGTGGAAGACATAGAATGCACTGATGCACAACCACTGATGTTTCCTGATGATGAGGACATGGGAATACCACCTCATCAGAGTCCGCACGTCTCTGATGATGACGAAACACAGGTGCCAACTGCTGCGTCTTTCTGCAGTGTGCAGACCGAACAGGAGGTCAGGGAGAAAGACTGTGTGGAAGACGATGCAGGGGACGATGAGGTCCTAGACCCCATATGGAAGGAAGGTCGTGCCACTGACTTTCATAGTTCAGAGGAAGAGGCAGTGGTGAGACCGAGCCAACAGCGTAGCAAAAGAGAGAGCAGGGGGCAAAAGCAGAACAGCCGCCTCCAAGAGAGTTCGCCTGCTACTGGCCACCACCACCAGGGACCGAGCACCCCAAAGGCAGCTTCAAGGAGTTCCCCGGCATGGCACTTCTTTAAACAATGTGCTGACGACAAGACCCGGGTGGTTTGCATGCTGTGCCATCAGAGCCTGAAGCGATACCACTTCTATGTCTCCTTGAGAAAACGCTTAGGGCGATGATGGAAGAGGAGGTGGCCCAGGAGGAGGAGGAGGATGAGGGGTCATTTTTAGCACTTTCAGGCCAGTCTGTTAGAAGTGGCTCAGAGGGAGGTTTTTTGCAACAGCAGAGGCCAGGTACAAATGTGGCCAGCCAGGGCCCACTACTGGAGGATGAGGAGGAGGTGGAGGAGGATGAGGATGAAGCAGGTTCACAGCGGGGTGGCACCCGACACAGCTCAGGCCCATCATTGGTGCGTGGCTGGGGGGATACGGAGGACGATGACGATACGCCTCCCACAGAGGACAGCTTGTCCTTACCTCTGTGGAGCCTGGCACACATGAGCGACTACATGCTGCAGTGCCTGCGCAACGACAGCAGAGTTGCCCACATTTTAACGTGTGCAGACTACTGGGTTGCCACCCTGCTGGATCCCCGCTAGAAAGCCAATGTGCCCACCTTACTTCCTGCACTGGAGCGTGATAGGACGATGCTCGAGTACAAGCGCATGCTGGTAGAGGCACTCCTGAGAGCATTCCCAAATGTCACAGGGGAACAGGTGGAAGCCCAAGGCGAAGGCAGAGGAGGAGCAAGAGGTCGCCAACGCAGCTGTGTCACGGCCAGCTCCTCTGAGGGCAGGGTTAGCATGGCAGAAATGTGGAAAAGTTTTGTCTCCACGCCACAGCTAACTGCACCACCACCTGATACGGAACGTGTTAGCAGGAGGCAGCATTTCACTAACATGGTTGAACAGTACGTCTGCACACCCCTCCACGTACTGACTGATGGTTCGGCCCCATTCAACTTCTGGGTCTCCAAATTGTCCATGTGGCCAGAGTTAGCATTTTATGCCTTGGAGGTGCTGGCCTGCCCGGCAGCCAGCGTTTTGTCTGAACGTGTATTCAGCACGGCAGGGGGCGTCATTACTGACAAACGCAGCCGCCTGTCCACAGCCAACGTGGACAAGCTGACGTTCATAAAAATGAACCATGCATGGATCCCACAGGACCTGTGCCTCCCTTGTGCAGAAGAGACATTTATAACTGCCTCCCCCTCAACCATGTATTCTTGTACTCTGGGGCACTTCTTTATTGAATCCTCATTTTTTTAACTTTACCATGATCTTGCGGTGCAACCTAAAGTTGAATGAACCTCTCCTCTGTCTGGGTGCTGGGCCGAAATAACTGAAAGTGGCCTTCTCCGGTGGAGGTTGATATGACGCATGATTCCTTGCTGTGGGAACTCTCTCCTCTGTCTGGGTGCTGGGCCGAAATAACTGAGAGTGGCCTTCTCCAGTGTTGGGTGATATGACGCATGATTCCTTGATGTGGGACCTGTATCCTCGGTCTGGCAGGTGCTGGGCTGAAATAACTGAAAGTGGCCTTCTCCAGTGGTGGGTGATATGACGCATGATTCCTTGATGTGGGACCTCTCTCCTCTGTCTGGGTGCTGGGCCGAAATAACTGAGTGGCCTTCTCCAGTGGTGGGTGATATGACGCATGATTCCTTGATGTGGGACCTGTATCCTCGGTCTGGCGGGTGCTGGGCCGAAATAACTGAAAGTGGCCTTCTCCGGTGGAGGTTGATGACGCATGATTCCTTGCTGTGGGACCTCTCTCCTCTGTCTGGGTGCTGGGCCGAAATAACTGAGTGGCCTTCTCCAGTGGTGGGTGATATGATGCATGATTCCTTGATGTGCGACCTGTATCCTCGGTCTGGCGGGTGCTGGGCCGAAATAACTGAAAGTGGCCTTCTCCGGTGGAGGTTGATATGACGCATGATTCCTTGCTGTGGGACCTCTCTCCTCTGTCTGGGTGCTGGGCCGAAATAACTGAGTGGCCTTCTCCAGTGGTGGGTGATATGACGCATGATTCCTTGATGTGGGACCTGTATCCTCGGTCTGGCGGGTGCTGGGCTGAAATAACTGAAAGTGGCCTTCTCCAGTGGTGGGTGATATGACGCATGATTCCTTGATGTGGGACCTGTATCCTCGGTCTGGGTGCTGGGCTGATATAACTGAGTGGCCTTCTCCAGTGGTGGGTGATATGACGCATGATTCCTTGATGTGGGACCTGTATCCTCGGTCTGGGTGCAGGGCTGAAATAACTGAAAGTGGCCTTCTCTAGTGGTGGGTGATATGACGCATGATTCCTTGATGTGGGACCTGTATCCTCGGTCTGGGTGCTGGGCTGATATAACTGAAAGTGGCCTTCTCCAGTGGTGGGTGATATGACGCATGATTCCTTGCTGTGGGAACTCTCTACTCTGTCTGGGTGCTGGGGCCGAAATAACTGAGTGGCCTTCTCCAGTGGTGGGTGATATGACGCATGATTCCTTGATGTGGGACCTGTATCCTCGGTCTGGCGGGTGCTGGGCTGAAATAACTGAAAGTGGCCTTCTCCAGTGGTGGGTGATATGACGCATGATTCCTTGATGTGGGACCTGTATCCTCGGTCTGGGTGCTGGGCTGATATAACTGAGTGGCCTTCTCCAGTGGTGGGTGATATGACGCATGATTCCTTGATGTGGGACCTGTATCCTCGGTCTGGGTGCAGGGCTGAAATAACTGAAAGTGGCCTTCTCCAGTGGTGGGTGATATGACGCATGATTCCTTGATGTGGGACCTGTATCCTCGGTCTGGGTGCTGGGCTGAAATAACTGAAAGTGGCCTTCTCCAGTGGTGGGTGATATGACGCATGATTCCTTGCTGTGGGAACTCTCTCCTCTGTCTGGGTGCTGGGGCCGAAATAACTGAGTGGCCTTCTCCAGTGGTGGGTGATATGACGCATGATTCCTTCCTGTGGGACATCTCTCCTATGTCTGGGTGCTGGGGCCGAAATAACTGAGTGGCCTTCTCCAGTGGTGGGTGATATGACGCATGATTCCTTGCAGTAGGACCTCTCTCCAATTGATATTGGTTAAATTTTATTTATTTTATTTTATTTTAATTCATTTCCCTATCCACATTTGTTTGCAGGGGATTTACCTACATTTTGCTGCCTTTGGCAGCCCTCTAGCCCGTTCCTGGACTACTTTACAGCCTTTTTAGTGCCTAAAAGTTCGGGTCCCCATTGATTTCAATGGGGTTCGGGTCGAGTTCGGATCCCGAACCCGAACATTTTCGGGAAGTTCGGCCAAACTTCCCGAACCCGAACTTCCAGGTGTTCGCTCATCTCTACTTGTGGTAACTATGGCCAGGAGCACGTTCAGCTTCTGCGCCATTGAATGCGAGCACGCATACTGTTGTCTCTTGGCAATCACTTCGATAATCGATTGCTGATGGAATGACTGACGAGGAGTAAGAGGAGCAGGAGCATCAGGACCAGCAGATGATATGAAGAACAGTAAGCTCCCTTCGGCTGAGGTGGCGGAGCCTTGACTGCCTGAAACTGGGTGTGTTGGATTGGAGCCACGGTTCTCCCAGGCCACTTCATGGTGACGCTGCATATGTTGACGCAGGGCTGTGGTGCCAAGATTGGCACCCTGGCCACACTTCACCTTCTGCCTACAGATTCTACACATGGCCATGTTTTCCTCCTCTGGCGGCCTAACAAAAAACTGCTACACCGCAGAGTAGGTGATTTTACCCCTAACACTACGCTTTGACTGACTGCTACTGCCGCTGCCTCTGTGAACCCGTGCGCCGCTACTTCCCGGGCAGGTAGGCTCCTGCGAACCGGGCACGTTTGGCTCCTGACCTCCCACTGCTGCAACCCTGCTGACTCCCGGCCACGCTACCGACTTGCTGGCTCATGGGCCAGCTGCCACCCTCTTCTCCCTATGATGAACAAGCCGCTTTGTCACCAAGCTCCCAAGTGCGATCAGCTATATCATCATCATCAAGTACTGTCTGCATGTCACGAATGTCCTCCTCAAGCATCTCTGGGTCAGGAGCCTAACCGCTCGCAACACCAGCTCCCACGCCACTCTCCTCATCACTACTTGCCCGCCTAGCAGAGGAAGTGGCAATTGTCTCATCGAGATCTTGGCTGGGCAGTAGCTACTGACTGTCTTCTAGTAGCTTGTCCTCTCAAAAGTGGAGCTGAGCTAAGGGAATATAATACTTCTCGCGCTGAGGGAACTGAAAATGACAGAGGAAGGTTCAGGACAGATGGGGGCACAGGGACTGCCAACTAAGCTTCGTGGCAGCGGAACCCATCGACTCTTGGCTGGGGGTGTTTGACGTCACTTGGGACGAAGTGGATAACCGAATCAACCATTCAAGAACCGCCGGGTTGCAGGTCAAGACATGACCGACCGCTAGATGACACTGGAAGCGCAGGCCTCTCGCTGCAACCCCTGCTGCCACGCCCCCTTACTCAGCTGCAGCCACAGCCTGCACCAGAAACATTTACCCTAAGTTCACACTTGCGCGTTTTACAGCGCGGTAAATCCCCTGCAAACAAATGTGGATAGGGAAATGACTTAAAATAAAATAAATAAAAATTAACCAATATTAATTGGCAACTTGGAGGAGGAGGTGGAATAGGAGGTTGGGGTAGCGTCAGTTGGGAATGCTATGGCAGTTGAAGTTCTCCTCACAGCCATAAAGGATTCATGTCTGCCTGCAGTGCCACACGCCTCATTCGCAGCTTCAGGCCCATGGCAACCATACATGGCAGTTGGAGAAGTTGTCATCACAGCCAAAAAGGATTCATGCCTGCCTGCCTACAGTGTCACAGGCCTCATGCACAGACTCAGGCCCCTGGCACCCACAAAGAGGAGAGTTCAAATCATGCCAAAACAGTATTGATTTCACCTAGCAGTGCCACAGGCCACAATCACTCATTCAGGCCCATGGCTCCCGCAAAGAGGAGAGCGGTCCCGTAACAGCAACACAGGCCTCAGGTCAACCGGCAATGGAACAGGCCATTATCATTTATGTAGGCCCTAGCACCCAGACAGAGATGAGCGGTCCCATAACAGCAACTCAGGCCTCAGATCAACATGCAATAGAACAGGCCATTATCATTTACGTAGGCCCTAGCACCCAGACAGAGGAGAGCGGTCCCATAACAGAAAAACAGGCCTCAGCTAAACCTGCAATGGAACAGGCCATTATCACTTATGTAGGCCCTAGCACCCAGACAGAGGTGAGCGGTCCCATAACAGCAACTTAGGCCTCAGGTCAACCTGCAATAGAACAGGCCATTATCATTTATATAGGCCATAGCACCCAGACAGAGGTGAGCGGTCCCATAACAGCAACACAGGCCTCAGGTCAACCTGCAAAGGAACCGGCCATTATCATTTATGAAGGCCCTGACAGGAAAAAGAGGTTAATGTCTCCCACCAATGCAGCAGGCGATTAAACGAAATGTAGGCCCCTGACACCCAGACAGAGGAGAAGTAATTTGACAGTAAAAAGAGATTAATGTCTCCCACCAATGTAGCAGGCGATTAAATGAAATATAGGCCCCTGACACCCAGACAGAGGAGAGGTCATTTGACAGTAAAAAGAGGTTAATGTCTCCCACCAATGCAGCAGGCGATTAAATGAAATATAGGCCCGTGACACCCAGACAGAGGAGAGGTCATTTGACAGCAAATAGAGGTTAATGTCACGCACCAAAGCAGCAGGCGATTCGGCTGAAGTGTAGGCCCCTGCCAAACAGACAGAGAAGAGGTTCATTCAACTTGGGGTTGCCCATAATGGTACAATTAAAAAAAGAGGATTCAATAAAGTGCCCTGGAGTACAAGAATTTATGGTTGAGGGCGAGGCAGTTATAAATGTCAATGCTGTGGGATCCATGCCTTGTTCATTTTAATGAACGTGAGCTTTTCCACGTTGGCTTTGGACAGGCGGCTGCTTTTGTCTGTAATGACGCCCCCTGCCGTGCTAAATACACGTTCAGACAATACACTGGGCAGGCCAGCACCTCCAAGGAATAAAGGGCAAGCTCTGGCCATGTGGACAATTTGGAGACCCAGAAGTTGAATGGGGCAGAACCATCAGTCAATAAGTGCAGACGTGTGCACACGTACTGTTCCACCATGTTGTTAAAATGCTGCCTCCTGCTAACACATTCCCTATCAGCTGGTGATGCAGTTTACTGTGGCGCGGTGACAAAACTTTTCCACATTTCGGCCATGCTAACCCTGCTGTCTTAGGAGCTGGCCGTGACACAGCTGCGTTGGTGACCTCTTCCTCCTCCACCGCTGCCTTCGCCTTGTGCTTCCACTTGTCCCCCCATGTCAGTTGGGAGTGCCCTCAGGAGCGTGTCTACCAGCGTGCGCTTGTATTCGCACATCTTCCTATCACGCTCCAGTGCAGGAATTAAGGTGGGCACGTTGTCCTAGTACCGGGGATCCAGCAGGGTGGCAACCCAGTAGTCAGCACAAGTTAAAATGTGGGCAACTCTGCTGTCGTTGCGCAGGAACTGCAGCATGTAGTCGCTCATGTGTGCCAGGCTGACCAGAGGTAACGATAAGCTGTCCTCTGTAGGTGGTGTATCATCTGTGTCCTCCGTATCCGCCCAGCCACGCTCCAGTGATGGCCCTGAGCTGCGTAGGGTGCCACCCTGCAGTGAAACCGATTCCTCCTCCTCCTCCTCTACCTCATCCCCCTCCTCCTCGTCCTCCAGAAGTGTGCCCTGGCTGTCCACATGTGTACCTGGCCTCTGCTGGTGCAGAAATCCACCCTCTGAGCCACTTCTGTATGACCTGCCTGAAACCCTGTGAAATCTTGTGCCACATCCTCTTCCATCATCGCCATAAATTTTTATTCAAGGAGACATAGAAAGGGTATTATAACACTAACAACAGCGTCATCAGCACTGGCCATGTTGGTTGTGTACTCAAAAGACTGCAACAAGGTACACAGGTCTCGCATGCAGGCCCAGTCACTGGTGGTGAAGTTGTGCTGATCCACAGAGCGACTGACTCGTGCATACTGCATCTGAAACTCCACTATCGCCAGCTGCTGCTCGCACAGTCTCTCCAGCATATGTAAGGTGGAGTTCCACCTGGTGGGCACGTCGCACATGAGACGGTGAGCAGGAAGGCAGAAGTTACGCTGCAGCGCAGACAGGCGAGCAGCAGCAGGATGAGAAAGCCGAAAGCGCGCACATACGGACCGCACTTTCAGCAGCAGCTCTGACATGTCTGGGTAGTTTTTAAGAAACTTCTGCACCACCAGATTCAGCACGTGCGCAAGGGAAGGGATGTGCGTCAAACCGGCTAGTCCCAGAGCTGCAATGAGATTTCGCCCATTATTGCCCACCACCAAGCCGAGCTTGAGGCTCACCGGCAGCAACCACTCATCAGTCTGCCCCATCCAAAGCTCCTGTGCGGTGTGGGGTTTGTCACCCAAACACATGAGTTTTGAGATCGCCTGCTGACGTTTACCCCGGGCTATGCTGAAGTTGGGGTTGAGGTTGTTTCGATGACCGGATGTGGGGGTGGTAGAAGAGGAGTAGGAGGAAGAGGAGGATGATGTGGAGTAGGAGGAGGAAGCAACAGGAGGCAATGAATATTGCCATGCTCACCTGGAAAAGTAGTGGCAGCTGAAAACAACGTACTGGGGTACAGCCACCACCATCAGTTGTTTGAAACAGTCCGTCTCCACCAGACGGAGTGAAAGCATTTCAAAGGCCAGTAATTTTGAAATCCTGGCATTCAGGGATAGGGCTCGAGGGTGGGTAGGTGGGTACTTCCTCCTTCTCTCCAATGTTTGGGAGATGGACAGCTGAACGCTGCTGTGTGAAACAGTGGAGATGCTTGGTGATGGTGTTGTATGTGGTGGTGTGGATGGAACATCTTCTGTTTGCTGGTTGCCAGGTGCCACGGTGACGCTAGAGGTGGAGGGAGAGGCTGAGGCAGCAGCAGAAGAGGGAGCAGGAGAAGCATGAGACGATTCCTGTTTTTTAAGGTGTTTTTTACACTGCAGTTTATGCTTTGCGTGTAGATCCCTGTTCATACAGCTTGTGCTGAGGTTAAGAACGTTTATGCCTCGCTTCAGGCTCTGATGGCACAACATGCAAACCACTCGTCTCTTGTCGTCAGGACATTGTGTGAAGAACTTCCACGTCAATTAACTCCTTGGAGCAGGCCTTGGTCTGCTTGGTGCCTGGGTGCGGTGGACAGTAGCAGGCGTACTGTCTCTGGAACGGCCGCTGCGCTTTTGCACCCTGCTTCCTCTTTTGCTGTGCTGTTGCCTCTGTGCGACCACCGCCTTTTCCTCAGAACTGCATGCCTCACTAGCACAAACTTCAGTCCAGTCTGGGTCTAAGATTTCTTCATCCTCCACATCATCTTCTACCCATTCATGACCCCTGCCCTCCTCGTTGGTCTGCACATTGCAGAAAGCCACAGCAGTTGGCACCTGTGTTTCGTCATCAGAGACGTGTTGCGGCGGGCTTCCCATGTCCTCATCCTGCAACAAAAGTGGTTGAGCATCAGTGCATTCAAGGTCTTCCTCTTCTGGGGCAGGGCTAGATGGTTGGGCCGGGGAAACCCTGCCAACAGATTAATCAAAAGGCATAAGACTTTCCTGCATGATTTGGGGCCCTGACTGCTTGGCTGATTTGCAAGGGGGTGAGGTGGAAGTCTGAAGGGCATTGGCTGCAGGTGCCAACTCTGAACTTTGTGCAGAGGACTGGGTGTTAGATACTGTGAAGGAACTGGAGGCACTGTCAGCCATCCAATCTACTATCGCCTGTACATGTTCTGGCTTCACAATCCGTAGAGCGGCATTTGGGCCTAACAAATAACGCTGCAGATTCTGTCGTCTACTCGCACCAGAGGAAGGTGTTCGACTTGGAGCGGTAGTTGGCGCTGAACGGCCACGTCCTCTCCCAGCAACAGGAGCTCCACCAACACCACCACGACCATGCCCATGTCCCTTATTTGATGTTCTCCTCATTATTTGCGTTTACCCACCAAGCTGAAAGATTGTTCTCTCTCCGGTGTCAATTTACCTGCCACTTGTCGACAATTACGTTCGCTAAGGTAGTGCCTGCTTCATAAAAATGTTCTGTGGACCCAGAATAATGGTTTTTGGGCCCAAAATACACTGATTCTCAATTTCTATGCGGAAATGTAAAAAATAATTTGGGTAAGCTGTATGCACAAGTGGTTTGTGGAACAAGAACAAGTATTTTTGTAATAAAATACAGAAAATTTGTATTTCACTGCTGTAAATTGAAATTAATTATTTATACGCCGGATGCACCACTGTTTTTTCGGCCTAAAACACTGCTTTTTTCAATAAAACCACAAAATGCAGTTTTTAACTGCTGTACATTAACCGTAAATATTTATAGTATGTATGGACACCAGATTTGGGGACCCAGAACACAGATTTGGTCACCAAAATTCACAAATGCAGTATTTAACCGCTATAAATTGGAAAAAATTATTTATACAACGGATGCACAACTGTTTTTTCGGCCTAAAACACAGCTTTTTTCAATAAAACCCCAAAATAATTTTTTTAATGCTGTGTATGTACAACTGCTTTGAGAAGCAAGAATATAGCTTTTTTCCCCACAAAAAAAGAATAATGCACTATTTCTCAGCTGTAATGTAAAATCGGTATTTAGGCGGTGTATTTCAAAATATATATAAATAAAGAGAAAGGTGAAGCGGCACTGCTCGGGTGCTGTGAGATCCACGTGTTATAGCACGCTATTCCCAGGTAAGCCTGCAGTCAGTAACTTCCGTGATGCTCAGCCAAATAAAAATAGTGACAGTTCATATGTTGAATGAATATAGAATCCAGAAAATGAAACTGGCTGCACTCACCGGGTCGTAGAAATGTTCTTTATTGTATAATCCAAAGGGTAAAAAATCGGGCATGGAGCGGACTTCACCTTGATCAGAGAGACAGGCTACAGCGACGGCCGTTTCGCGCAGTGAACGCGCTTCTTCTGGCTAGCATGTACTGTGTGTTTCAAAATGCTTTGTGGATCAGGATTTCTACTTTTTTGTCAAAAAGATACACTCATGCTGTGTTTCACAGCAGCAATGTAAAATAGGTGGTTGGAATGGGTATTTCAGGCTGTTTGGTGGACCTTGAATAAGGTTTTTTTTCTATAAAAAACAAAGAAGCACTATTTCCCTGCAGAAATATAAAATATGTCAATGGAAGGTGTATGCAGAACTGTTTTGTGAACAAGGAATACTGTTGTTCCCCATAAATTACACAGATTCTCTATTTCACCGCAAAATTGTCAAATATATATTTTGGCGGTGTAAAATAGGCTTGGTGGATCAGGATAACTACTTTTTTTTAACTAAAATACACTGATGCACTATTTGATAGCTGAAATTGAATATACGGTTTATTGCATTGTATACACAAGTGCTCTGTGACACCACAAATTCCAGACTAGATAAATGGACTATGTCACTTCTTAAGCATACAAAAGGCAATATAGGGGAATTGAGCAGCCAGAAAAAAAAGTTTTTTTTCCCTTCACTGAGCTACAAAATAGGATTAGGCTAATTTCCCTGGCTGGCTGGCACACATGCTGTACACTGCAGTGTCTAAAATGGACGCCGAGCACCACCTCAGTAACAGATGGATTACAAAAAAAGATTTCCCTGGCAGTGGCTGGGTACAGAAATGTTGGATTGCTGAAGCTCCCTCCCTCTCTATTTGCTGTATCTTGTGGATTAAAGTAGCACCGGTTCTTCTGATTTCTACCCTATTCTGTCACTGATTGCAGCAGCAGCATCCTCTCGATAAGCTCAAATCAGCAGAGTGACATGTGGCAGTATGTGACTCCAGCTTATAAAGAGGCTGGGTCACATGCTGCACTCAGCCAATCACAGCCATGCCATTAGTAGGCAATTGCTGTGATGGCTTCTTAGGGCAACCCTTCAACAGGGTTGAAGCCAAACAGCAGACCCGAGCCCGAACTTTTTTGAAAATGTTCAGGTCGGTGTCTGAACACCCCAAAATTCGGTACGAACCCGAACTATACAGTTCAGGTTCGCTCAACTCTATTCATGTAACATACATTACAAGCTCATTCAAATGTATGGAAAAGATTTTACTCCCAAAAAGTTCTGCAATAAATCTGTCATGTTTGAATATAACATAAATGGCATAGGTTTGTATATCTTATTGCTGCAGATATGATTTCATATATGAATTAGCAGACCAGTAAAAACATCAGTGCAATGTTTTCCTCTTTTGAAGGTGCAGCTTCTCTTATGATTTTTTTTCTGGAGAGTCAGTAGGTGGTTGTTGGTAAATCATGTTACCACATTCATTTAAGCTACTTGTCAGCACATCCTTCCCCCATTAGAAGCTGTACACATGCAATCATTGCTGCCATGCTCTGCTTCTAGGGGAAGTGGTTATTATGAATGGTTAGCCATGATATAGCATGTCAGAAGTAGATGGCATGCATACATTATATTTTACATATTGATAGCCAGCTTATTCAAGGAAGCTTCCTCAGTCATGTTTCGTTTTTGTTTAGTGTAACACTGAAGTTTATGATTATTATTATGTAAGACCTATCCGTATATAATGACTAGAGATGAGCGAATCGAAGCTGACGAAGTGGAATTTGATCCGAATTTTAGGACAAATTTGATTCGCACCAAAGCCGAATTTCCTCAAGCTTCTTGGTAACGGCTGATGCATGTGTGAGGACATAGCGCAAGGAACTCTAAGAAGGCGGGATCACCCATAATGCCATGCATGCAGCCAGCCAGCCCTGCGATGTCACAGCCCTATAAATAGCGTCAGCCATCTTAGATTCTGTAATTTACCAATGTACTTATGTCAGCAGGTGCTAGGGACAGTGTTAGGCCTCATGCACACAGCCGTTGTTTTGGTCCTCGTCCGAGCCGCATATTTTGCGGCTCGGGCACGGACCCATTCACTTCAATGGGGCCGCAAAAGATGCGGACAGCACTCCGTGGACGGTATTAGTTGATACAATCATCTCTTCTGGTATTTATTGCACTTTGCACTTTATACTGATATGTATTAAGCAAAGACCTTTGCTGTATTTGTGGGAGGGGAGGCTGATTACAAGGCTAGTTATATGCACCTGTGGGCCCAGGCTGGCTGGTTACTAGGCTATTTATAGGCACCTGTGGGCCCAGGCTGACGCCGATTCAGCTGATTTCACTACCTCTGGGTCAGCTCTAGGATACAGCAGCATGGTGTGGAGGCTCCTTACGGCTGGGCGATGGCAGAATGTCTCAGGAGGGCGCTGGTATTCATGGTAGGATCGGAGTGGTTTGCACGGGACCCACGCTGCGGTCCGCAACATGTAGCGCTCTGGGATGAAGCAGAGTTTGGATGCTAAAGGGCCGAGCATTGGTTGTTAGTGGGCTCAAGCTATGCACGCTGTGTTTAGTGTATCAATGGTTGATTTAAAAAAAAAAAAACGCAGCAGCATCATGTGGTGGCTCGTTCACACCTGGGCATCGGCAAAAAGGGCCAGGCGAATGCTGGCACTTACTGTAGAATTGTACTTATTGGCACGGGACCCACAGTGCGGTATGCAGTTCTCGCAGTTCTCTGGGTCAAAGCAGAGTTGGGTGCTAACAGTCAAAGGACGGTTGTTAGTATTTTGTATAGCTGTTTAGGGGCTTGTTGGGGGCTATTGCATATAGTTATTGGTGTAGCATGCGCCTAGAGTAGGTATGGTCACATGTTTTCTGATATCTGTTTCATACGTTAAAAAAAGTGTGTGTTTTTCTATTACCTGTTTTACATGTGGGGGCACATCCGCAGTTAAAGCCAGACATGCAAGGTGTTGGTAAATGTATATCAGTGGTCTGTATATGGGGACACAAGCAGATCGGTGAAGGCGCCGGTATTTCAGTTCTGATGCTCTTGTGTGTAAGTGTGTTTAATCTATAACTGTATGTTATGGGCAGGCATGTGTCAGCGGTTCTGTGCTGTGTTTATAGGTGCACTATATGTCGATTAATTAGCGTTGCATCATGGGTTATATTCAAACACGTTTATATTTTCTTAGATGGTGTCGTGGTGACCCATTTAAAAAAAAAAAAAAAAACCTGCAGCATTATGTGGAGGTTCATTCGTGCCTGGGTGATGGCAGAAGGTGCCAGGCGAGTGCTGGCATTCACGGTAGGATCGGACTTGGTAACACGGTTAGTGACTTGTAGCGCTCTGGGGCGAAGGGGGTGGGGCGCTTATGGTCGAATGATCATGGTTAGGTTCGTTACCTTCAAAAGCTACGTCCATCTGTCTGCATTTACATTTTGTCTTATACTCCATTCACTACTAGAGCTGCGTTCATGCGTCTGCATTTACATTTTGTCTTATACTCCATTCACTACTAGAGCTGTGTTCATGCGTCTGCATTTACATTTTGTCTTATACTCCATTCACTAATAGAGCTGCGTTCATGCGTCTGCATTTACATTTTGTCTTATACTCCATTCACTAATAGAGCTGCGTTCATGTGTCTGCATTTACACCTTGTCCTATACTCCATTCACTACTAGAGCTGCGGTCATGTGTCTGCATTTACACCTGGTCCTATACTCCATTCACTAATAGAGCTGCGTTCATGCGTTTGCTGTTGCATCACATTAATACTCTGCTCACTTCAGATTGCATTCATACGGCTGCGTTATACCTTGCTCTTCATGCTCAGAGCTGGGCCCATACCATGTTTTAGGCACCACTCACATCCAGAGCTGCATTCACCCACCTGTTCTTACATCAGATGTTATATTCTGCTTCCACTTAAAGCTGCATTTTCCCTTTCATTGCTACATCATGGTTACTCAGTATTTTCACTAGGGCAGTCAGCACACCGCTCTGATACCGCTTTCTTTCAGGTTTACGTTTCTTTCCTCGCTGGTTGTTACATTCCATAGGCCTACTTTTCTGTTTCACTTCGGTGGAAGAAAAAAAAAAATAAATTGGGTGCTGTTCTTTAGTCCTGGTTCGCATTCACTCAGACTGGTCTCCTGCCCCAGCTCACCATACAGCCCCTCAGCGGTCAGTGGGCTAATAGGAGTAAGTTTCCTACTATGTTTCACAAGCTGTTCACACATTGTCACGATTAGGGTCTTCTCTTAGCGAATTGTAATGCCTCTGGCTCTTTTTCTCCCATCTGTTCAATTTCACGGTTGGTTTAATGTTTACTTAGGCACGGGGTTCGGTTCACTATTGTCTATGCATATCCCATCAGGTCTGGCTCACATTTTAATTACTTATCGTCACTGTAATGTCATCTAGTTCAGTCTTGGCTTCGGGGGCCCGATGACCGCTTCAGCCTCATGGCTCCGCGGGGTCTATGACCGTTCTTCACGTTATTCGTTAGGGGTACAATATGGTTGTAAGCTGGTTAGTGTCCTAGGTTACTGTCGAAGGGGGTCATGGTTATGCGAGTCCCCAAGTCATACTGGTGCTGCTTAAGTGGTTAAAAAAATATATATATAATAATAAATTATTATAAAAAAAAAAAAGATAAATAAAAAAAAAAAATACATAAAAATTTTTAAAAAAAAATTGCCATAAGTTTCGAGTGTCTCTCGCGCATGGCCCCGCCATTAGTGTCTCTCGCGCATGGCCCCGCCATTAGTCTCTCTCGCGCATGGCTTCTCAGTTTACATTTTACACACAACTCCGCCATTCGAGGTCGGCTGTGTGGTCCGCCACAGTAGGTTCCATGTCTATTTCTGCCTTCAGGCCCGCTTGCATGGCTCAGTCAGCTGTGGCTCGCAATACAATTCTTCTTGTGGAGGCTCGCATGCATGGCTTTTGCCATTAGAATCTAACTCACATTATGGTTGTAGGTTGTTGGGTCTTCATCGTTTTCTTTTCAAGCAGTCATCTCAAGGCTTCCTTTTCAGACATCACCTTCTCCTGGGTTTGCATTTTTCTCCCATTTACCCTCTCTAGGTTCTTGCTTCCCTCGCTCCCCGCTGTTACTTTTCTCTTGCCCGTCCTTGCATTATAGACCCATTCTCCCAGGAAGCTGACCCTGTGGTCCCATTTTTTCACGTTTCTCAAATTTCGGCTCTCAAAGGGTTGTTCAGGAAAAAAATAAAAAATAATACTATGGCATCAGTTTCGTCCACAGGGAGTCCTCTCACCACTACAGGCGATTTACGAAGTCTGTCACGACTACAGACTAATAAGTCCTGTCACGACTACAGGCGACTTACGAAGTCTGTCACGTTAGTGACACGATAAGTCCTAGCGCGACTACAGGCACAGCATACGTAGTCTATCATGACCTTAAGCTTGTCCTGTCATAGCGGCAGGCATTGGGTGTACATTATGTCTTCATTACAGACATGCTTACTTCATCGTCAAACTCGGGCTGAGGGTGTTGGTGTCGTACCTAGTTCCTGGTTATCGGTCTATCATCCAGTAGTAGGTACAATAATAAGGCACAATATACGTAGTCTGTCGCGTCTATGGACTCAACAAGTCCTATCACTACTGTAGGCGCAGCATACATAGTTTATCACGACCTTAAGCTTATTTCCTGTCACAACTGCTAGTATGGTGGGTATGTTTTCTGTCCTCATTACAGGCAACATTAGCTCGTTAATTGGAACAGCCATGTACTCGTGCTTATGGTTCCCCTGGCCTGGTGAGTCTACACATTTCACTTAATCCATTACTAGAGTTAGACGGCATCCGCCATCTTCTAACTTTTTGGGTCCTTTATAAAAAAATAATAATAATAATTAAAGCGGTGGCCTGGGGAATAAGTATAGGTGAAGTATTTTGCTACCATTAACAGGGCCCTTGGCAAATGGTTGGACTTCAATTAGTCCCTTCCATCAGATTCACCATTGTTTCAGTCTGCAGCTCTCAGGATTCAGACCGTCTCGTAATATGTTCATATGTTGGTCAACATAGGAGTAAATCGTTTCTGATTACCAACCACTCTTTCAAAAGCATCAACATTAGCTACCTCCAAGAACGACGTGCCGGCGCACGTGACAAAGAGGTAAGGTACATAGAAGTCTCTGTGGTACGTACGGTATATTCCGCACCTTCATCATGTAGTGTCTTTGTGTTCAAAGTGGGTGTCGTAATGGTATGTATATGTTTTGCTCTAAACTAAGGTCTGCTCTTTTTGGCCCCTTTAGGCTGCCCTACCGCAGCAGTTATGGCACAATTCTACTGCTTGTTGTAGATAGGGTTAGATAGGTTAGGTACACCTTTCTGATAGCCGATCCGACCACAAGTATTAAGCAAAGACCTTTGCTGTATTTGTGGGAGGGGAGGCTGATTACAAGGCTAGTTATATGCACCTGTGGGCCCAGGCTGGCTGGTTACTAGGCTATTTATAGGCACCTGTGGGCCCAGGCTGACGCCGATTCAGCTGATTTCACCCACCCACACCATCTTACAGTCACTTCATATTAGGGTGGCCCCCTTTAGGCTGCCCTATCGCAGCAGTTATGGCACAATTCTACTGCTTGTTGTAGATAGGGTTAGATAGGTTAGGTACACCTTTCTGATAGCCGATCCGACCACAAATGTCTTTTATGCGATGCCCGTTCGTCTCCATTAATCACTTTCCCTCCATTTGGCGTTTGATTAATTTGCATACTGTGTGATTTTCACACAGCGTTTATTCTGCTGCAGGTATAATGGATATTGATATGTGCATAACTGATCAGGAAGTTTGGCTACTTGATATGTTACCTTACGTATGGTTCTTTCTTTTTGCTGTGTATACATGCCGCTTCTATATATATATTTTTATTCAAGTATTTGTTCAATATGTATTTAATAAAGTACCGTATTTTTCGCTTTATAAGACCCACCCCAGATTTTAGAGTAGGAAAATAAGAAAAAACGTTTTCATTAGACCTTATATCAGCCCACTCAGACCCCCATCAGACCTCATATCAGCCCACTCAGAGCCTTATCAGACCTCAGATTTGGTGTGGTACTTATCTGGTGGGCACAGCATTTATACTTGTTTGAGTTGTTTCTTTGGTGTAGGGTTTATTACAAGGAAATATTTCTAGGTCTTATTTGCCCTTGTGCAGTGCAGTTATATGTTCCAAAGCATTTTTTGGCTTGTATTAGTGCGGGGAAAAAGGCCTTATTAGTCGTGTGGTGAAGTAAGAAAATTACGGCCCTTTTTATCATGTATTAGTGGAAAAAGAAAAAATATATTTGCCATGTAGCGGTGCAATTATATGTTCTAAATCCTCTTGTGGCGTGTATTAATGGAAAAAGAAAAAAATATATTTGCCGTATAGCGGTGCAGGTATATGTTCTAAATCCTTTGTGGCGTGTATTAATGGAAAAAGAAAAAATATATTTGCCGTATAGCGGTGCAGGTATATGTTCCAAAGCTTTTTGTGGCATTAGTGGAAAAAGAAAAAATATATTTGCCACTCAGTGGTGCAGTTATGTTATAAAGCTTTTTGTGACGTGTATTAGTGGAAAGAGAAAAAATATATTTGCCGATCAGCAGTGCAGTTATATGTACTAAAGCCTTTTGTGGCGTGTATTAATGGAATAAGAAAAAAATATATTTACCGTATAGCGGTGCAGGTATATGTTCTAAAGCCTTTTTTGTCATGTATTAGTGTAAAAAGAAAAAATATTTGCCCTATAACGGTGCAGTTATATGTTCTAAAGCCTTTTGTGGTGTGTATTAATGGAAAAAGGAAAAATATATTTGCCGTATAGAGGTGCAGTTATGTGTTTTAAAGCCTTTTGAAGAGTGTATTAGTGGAAAAAGAAAATATAGATTTGCCAATCAGCCAACCCAAGCCGCCAGCAGTACCTGAGAGTATCCAGCAGCGTGTTTCTGACGATCATTTTCTTCCTGAAGGCAGATGCAGCAAAAGCTCTGAAAACGGTCAGAGGAAGCGCAAATTACGCGCGAAACGGCCGTCACCGCCGATCAACACTGGAGGGCTATTCCGCTCCCCAGCCTGCGAACTTTTTCATGTATGCGTGAAATAAAGCATTGAAGTATTTTCAAGACAGTGGTGAGTGCCGCAAATCTTTTTATCTACCATTATATTGAAGCTCTGAAAACGTTCTTTTATCCTCTGCCTGCGCGATTTTTCTAGTCATGCTTGAAGTCAAGGGGGCAGCGGCCTCCTTGCTTCAAGTCAAGGTAACCGCGCCCCCTTCCCTGCTCCTTCGCCTGTGACTGACAGCCGGCAGTTCGGCAAAACCAGCTGAATGCTCTGCATAAGTGCTGTCAGTCACAGCGAAGGGGCGGGGAAGGGGGCGCGTTACCTTAAAGCAAGCCTTCTACAAGATTGATAATAAACATATTGAAGAGGATAGGGCCCAGTACTGACCCCTGAGGTACTCCACTAGTAACAGTGACCCAATATGAGTGTGTACCATTAATAACTACCCTCTGTTTACTGAGCCAGTTACTTACCCACTTACAGACATTTTCTCCCAGTCCGAGCATTCTCATTTTATATTCTAACCTTTTATGTGGTACAGTGTCAAATGCTTTGGAGTAGGAGTGAGCGAACCCGAACTGTAAAGTTCCGGACTTTAGGGTTTTTGGTACCCAGTTTTTGGTTCTGTAAAAGTTTGGGTTCAAGTTCGGTGTAAGACTGTTTAATAAAGCTTGTTGAAAGGCTGCAGGGCTGCCAAACAACAAGCGTTTAAGATGTGTGCCCTTAGAAGCCATCACAGCCATGCCTACTAATGGCATGGCTGTGATTGGCCAGTGCAGTATGGGACCCAGCCTCTATATAAGCTGGAGTCACGTAGCGCCGCACGTTATATCAGCTCTTACTAGTGGAGGGATAGGATGCTGCTGCTGTGAGGGAGAGATTAGGAAAGAATCAGAACTTGGTGTTAAGTGTGCAACCTACAGCGATTTTGTTTGTGGGTGCAATGCAACATTTTTGTACACAGCCCTGGGCCCAGTGACAGTGTCGGTGGCCATTTTGTGAAAGTGCAATGCACTTGCACCTGCATTTGTGCCAGGGACAATAAAATAATCATGTTCTTGTAGTTCAGTGGGCGACATATACCCATTTTTAAGTGTCCCGCATTGTATATGTGACAGGGGAAGGGGAAATAATATAATCTGTCTGTGAGTTCAGGAACCTAGGGGGTGACATATTCACATTGTTTTCTGTAAAGTACCCCTGTGCTGCATACGTGACAGTGTAATCAATTCCGAAAATCCATTTGTTAGATTCTGGGGGGACAATTTATTATTATTTTTTGGCTAAAAAGTAAGTTTGAGGACTGTGCTGCATTTGTCATATTTAACATAAAAGCAGTAAATGAATCTGTTTCATTTTGGGTGTAAAAAAATCACCTTTTTTTGGCCAGAAAGTACATTTGCAGCCTGCACTGCATTTGACATATTTAAAATAAAGCAGTAAATGAATGTGTTTCATTGTGGGTGTAAAAAAACACCTTTTATGGGCCAGAAAGCACGTTTGCGGCCTGCGCTGCATTTGTCATATTTAACATACAGCAATAAATTAATCTGTTTTATTGTGGATGTAAAAAAACACCTTTTTTGGGACAGAAAGTACGTTTGCGGCCTGCGCTGCATTTGTGAAATATAATCACAAAATTCATCTGTTTCACTGTGGGTGAAAAAAATCATCTTTTTTTGTCTCCATAAAGTACCTTTGTGTCCTGCACTGCAAATCTGATAAAAGTAAAATAAAATCAGTAAATACAACTGGGATATTGTGGTTGAAAAAAACACTTAATTTTTGGCATAAAGTACCCATGCGGCCTGCGCTGTGTATCTGACAGTGAAATAAAATCAGTAAATCCAGCTCTTAGATTGTGGGTGGACATTTCCACGGTTATCAGGCCAGTCATTCACAAGTGGCTGGGAGGTTGTGTTCCTGCTGCACTGCATACGTGACTGGGGAATATATTCTGTAAATTTGGCGGCATTTAGATTGTTGGGTGATCTATACCTCTTTTTTATTTCAAACAACCCCTGCACTGCATACCTGACTGGGAAATATATTCTGTAAATTGGATGGCGTTTAGATTGGTGGGTGATCTATACCCCTTTTTTCTTTCAAACTACCCATGGACCGCATACCTGACTAGAAAATATATTCTGTAAATTTGTCGGCGTTTAGATTGCTGGGTCATCTGTACCCCTTTTTCTTTCAAACTACCCTTGCACTGCATACCTGACTGGGAAATATATTCTGTAAATTTGTCGGCGTTTAGATTGCTGGGTGATCTGTACCCCTTTTTTTTTTTTTTTTTTTTCAAACTACCCCTGCACTGCATACCTGACTGGAAAATATATTCTGTAAATTCGACGGCATTTAGATTGGTGGGTGATCCAGTGGCGTGCCCAGGGGGGGGGCGGTTTGTGCCGGCTGTCAGGGGGGTGCCAGGGAGAGGGACTGACAGGGGGGAACGGGGAAGCGCTCAGCGCTCCCTCCTGTCATTCCCTTGTAGCGTGACCGAGCTCTGTCAGGTCCGGGTACAGAGAGCATCTGTCTCCTGTACCCGGCCGAACTGACAGGAAGTGCGCACACAGCTTGCGCTTCCAGTGAGTCAGCCCGGGTACTGGAGACAAAAGCTCCTGTACCCGCCGTAATGCTCGGCCACGCTACAGCAAAGGTAGGGAGGGGAGGGGGATCAGAAAGAACATGACAAGGGGGGTCAGAAAGAACATGACATGAGGGGGTCAGAAAGAACATGACAAGAGGGGGGTCAGAAAGAACATGACAGGAGGGGGTCAGAAAGAACATGACAAGATTGGGGGAGGGGTGATCAAAATGGGGGATCAGAAAAACATGACAAGATGGGGGGATCAGAAAAAGCATGACAAGATGGGGGAGTATGACAAATTACTATGTGGGGGCACTACTGTGTGGTTGGGGGTGTGGGGACACTACTGTGTGGGGGCAATGTGGCGGACACTACTGTGGGGGCAGTATGGGGGACACTACTGTGTGGGGACACTACTGTGTGGGGACACTACTGTGTGGCGGACAATACTGTGTGGGGACAGTGTGGGGGACACTACTGTGTGGGGGCAGTGTGGCCAACACTACTGTATGGGGGCAGTGTGGGGGACACTACTGTGTGTGGGGGACAGTGTGGCGGACACTACTGTGTGTGGGGGACAGTGTGGCGGACACTACTGTGTGTGGGGACAGTGTGGCGGACACTACTGTGTGGGGGCACTACTGTGTGGGGGCAGTGTGGCGGACACTACTGTGTGGGGGCAGTGTGGGGGACACTACTGTGTGGGGGACACTGTGTGGGGGAGACACTACAGTGTGGCGGACACTACTGTGTGGGGGCAGTGTGGCGGACACTACTGTGTGGGGGACAGTGTGGCAGTGGGGGCAGTGTGGGGGACACTACTGTGGCGGGGGCAGTGTGGGGGACACTACTGTGTGGGGGGCAGTGTGGGGGGACACTACTGTGTGGGGGGCAGTGTGGGGGACACTACTGTGTGGGGGGCAGTGTGGGGACACTACTGTGTGGGGGGGCAGTGTGGGGGACACTACTGTGTGGGGGAGCAGTGTGGGGGACACTACTGTGTGGGGGGCAGTGTGGGGACACTACTGTGTGTGGGGGCAGTGTGGGGGACACTACTGTGTGGGGGGGCAGTGTGGGGACACTACTGTGTGGGGGGCAGTGTGGGGGACACTACTGTGTGGGGGGGCAGTGTGGGGGACACTACTGTGTGTGGGGGGCAGTGTGGGGGACACTACTGTGTGAGAAACAGTGTGGCAGACACTGCTGTGTGGGGGCACTACTGTGTTGGGGACACTAGTGTGTGGGGGAAATTACTATATGGGGGCAGCGTGAGAGGCGTTGCTATTGGAGTCATTGTAGGGGCAATTCTATTATTTCTGGGGATAATAATAGGGTATTATTATTACTGGGGGCACTCTAGGAGACATTATAACCTCTGTAGACACTATAGGGACATTTGGAGTTATTTATCAACCTGGTGTACAGTAGAACTGGCTTAGTTGCCCCAGCAGCCAATCAGATTCCACCTTTCATATTTGACAGCTCTTTAGGAAATCCAGTTCTACTTTTCACCAATTTGATAAATGACCCCAATTATGTCTATTAGGAGGTTGATGGAAAAACTGAGAAATCTAACGTGTCTGTGTTACTAACTCTGCAGAGACGAAATGCGACTGAAATAATGTGTCTTTGCGGTCTGGGTCTAACGAAGGAGAAGAGGAAAGAGAAGGTCTACATGACAGGAGATGTCCCTGATGTAAGAGGTATGTGCCCAAGTAATGGGGGGGGGGGGTGCCAGAGAAAGGACCCGCCCCGGGTGCCAAAAACCCTGGGCACGCCACTGGGGTGATCTATACCTCTTTTTCCCCGGCGCATCCACAACGGCCCCACCGGATGATGTCCCCGCCTCCCCAGGACAGGAAACAACGCGGAGCTGAAGTTTAAAAGGCCCCTCCCCTTACCTTGCTCCAGTTCTCCTGTCCTCGGGAGATCGCGGAGTCGCTCCTGGAGCCGAAGATTGTGCGCACCACCTGGGAAGCCTTGTGAGGCAGAGTGGTGTAGAAGGCGGGACGCCATCCGGAGGCTTTCGCTCCCGGACCCGCCTTTAAGCATAAGCCCGTCAGTGACGGCAGCCCGGGCTCCTGCTCCCTCGCTCCAAGTCTCGCAAGGAGCGGGATTATCGCGGAGGTCTGACGTCACAGGCGCGCCGGAAGGACACAGTGCCGGCCTCAGCGTGCAGCATCCTCGGCATGTCAACCACAGGGACCCCAGCGCTTCTGCTTGATGGCTCCTCCACCGCCCAGAGCCCGGTAAGTCCCCTCCCCATATGGGGTAGCTGTTATGCAATCTGGGATGCACCAGAGCGGTTCTTTGTTGACATAGACCTTCTCACTGGTGGGTGTAGGGGCCCTTTCCTTCCCTCCTAATGGCTGTTAAAGGCCCTTATTAGATTATCCCATTGCCTTTTAGGGCAGAGACCCCGGTGTTAAATCCAGTGGGGACCCAAAGAAAAAGAAGTGTGCTATGTGCCGGAGAACCTTGCCCTTAAACTCCTCAAAATCCCTATGCCAAAAGTGCATTGGGAAACTAGTCACAGAAGAGTCCCCTTCCTTTATTGACTCCATGAAGGGGTTAATCAGAGATGAGATTAAATCAGCCCTGCAAAATTTAGGTCCATCCCAGCTGTCCACCTCTCAGACCTCCCCCCCCAAGATTGAAGTCTCTGGAGGTTATAAACTCGGATGACGGCGAGATTCATTCAGATACACATTCAGAATCCTCTGAGGATGAATCAGGCAGACAGGCTACTTAAAGCCATTAAAAATACTATGAACATTGAGGATCCTAAAGAACCCTTGTCAGTACAGGATAAAATCTTCCACAGACTAGGGGAGAAAAGGAAGAGCGTTTTTCCTATGCATAACTCCATAGAATCACTTATTTCCAAGGAATGGAAAAATCCGGAGAAACGCAACCCAATCCCAGGCGCATTTAAGATGAAATATCCCTTTGAAGATAAGGTCTGTGTTAACTAGGACAAAGCCCCCAAAATTGACGCCCCGATTGCAAAGATCTCCAAGAGGGCGGCACTTCCGTTTGAGGACTTGGGTCTTCTAAAAGACCCCATGGACAAGAGGAGCGAGGGGTATCTCAAACGCGCCTGGGAGGTGAACACGGCCATCTTAAGGCCCAGTATTGCAGGGGCATGCACGGCAGGATCCTTGTCCATCTGGTTGTCAGAGCTTGAGGAAAATATAGCAGCCGGTACCCCTAGGGAGCAGTTGCTAGGGGCGATTCCTCTCCTCAAGCAAGCTTGTAATTTTCTCTCTGATGCCTCAACTGATCTGATTAAGCTTTCTGCAAGGTCGTCAGCCCTTTCCAACGCCTCTCGCAGAGCGGTGTGGCTTCGGTCCTGGTCGGGGGATGCTAGTTCAAAAGGTCGATTGTGTGCCATTCCCTGTGAAGGGGACAAGTTGTTCGGATCAGTGCTTGAGGATATCTTAGAGAAGGCCTCAGATAGGAAAAAGGTCTTTCCATCTGACTCAAGATTTTACCAACAAAGGAGGTCCTTTCGCAATCAAAGAAGATTCAAAACGGACCAGAAAAACAGGGAATTCTCCAATAGGTGGCAGTCCTCCAAGGGGAAAGGCAAAGGATTCCTTTTAACTCCGAATCTTCTTTCAGCAATTATAAAGAGTCAGCACAATGACATGAGGCTTCAGGTGGGGGGCAGATTAAAAGCTTTTTCGACTACCTGGGGAAAAAATCACTTCTTCCCAATGGGTACAAAAAACAGTGCAAGAAGGATACAAAATAGAATTCTGCACCCCCCCCCCCCCCCCACAATTCTTCACCATCCAGGAAAACAGCAGACTTTAGAAACGGAAATTCAGTCCCTTTTACAAAAACAAGTCCTCGTACGGGTCCCCCAAAACCAAGAAAAACAGGGATTCTATTCCCCCATATTTCTGATTCAAAAACTCAACGGGTCCTTCAGATTCATAATAAACCTAAAGCGTTTAAACTTGTACACACAGTACAAGAAATTCAAAATGGAATCGATCAGATCCGTAACAAACCTACTGTCACGCGACTGCTACATGGCAAGTATAGACCTGTCCGACGCGTATTACCACGTCCCCATTCACCAGGACTCTCAAAAATACCTGAGAATTGCCGTGTCCCTAAAGGGGAGGGAGGGTCACTTCCAGTTTCAGGCCCTCCTCTTCGGAATATCATCTGCCCCCAGAGTATTTTCAAAGGTCATGGCAGAGGTAACAGGTTTTTTTCACTTGCAGGGTATTATCATCATTCCCTACCTAGACGACCTCCTAATAACCGGTACGTCAGAACAGATTCTTCAGTCTCACCTGGCCCTAGTTCAAGAAAAACTTACAAAGTTAGGGTGGCTATTAAACAGGGAAAAATCAGACCTACTCCCAGAACAACAAAAGGTGTTTCTAGGTATCCTGCTGGACTCCAGCAGATGCATGTCCTTTCTTCCCACAGGAAAACAGATTTCCCTCGCCCAAAAAGTCTCCTTATTCTGCCAACAAAAAACATCTTCAATAAGAGATATTATGTCCCTGTTAGGACACTTAACGTCCACGATTCCAGCAGTAAGATGGGCTCAACACCACTCCAGACCCCTGCAGTCTTTTCTCCTTCAAGTTTGGGATGGCAAACAAACGAGCTTAGGGAAAATGATAAAAATTCCCCCCAAAGTAAAGACTTCCCTGTACTGGTGGAGAATCAACACAAATCTCCAACAGGGTGTCTTCTGGCGTCCTCCAGATCCGATCATAGTCACTACGGATGCAAGCAGCCAAGGTTGGGGGGCCACACTCGGGGGGCTATGGTCCAAGGCACATGGGACCAAGGCATGGCTCAGGCGTCCTCAAATTTGAAGGAACTAAGTGCAGTCTTCAAAGTCCTTCAAGCTTGTCAGCCAATGTTGTCTTCCCAGCATGTTCGAATACACTCGGACACCGCCACAGCCGTAGCTTACTTAAATCGGATCTGGACTGAAGATTCCATAACATCGATGTAAGACGTTGTATCCTTACTTACCTGGACTGTTCTAGTTCATTTAGGAAGTCCGACCATCTTCTCCTGCAGTTTCAAGGGAAGAACAAGGGAGCCGCTGCGAGCAAGGGTTCCATCTCAAGATGGATTAAAAGCACAATTGCTTATTGCTACCAACAAAGGGGTTTATCCCCTCCTTCGGGAGTAAAGGCTCATTCCACCAGAGCGGTTTCGACTTCATGGGCCGAACACGCCTCAGCTTCGGTGGAGCAGATCTGTACAGCGGCCACCTGGTCAAATCCAAACACCTTTTTCAAACACTATAAACTGGACGTCACAAATAACTCTAAGTTACTGTTTGGCAGAAAAGTGCTGTCAGCAGTAGTCCCACCCTAATGATGATATTTCTGTTAATCCTCCGGTGGGGCTGTTGTGGAGGCGCCGGGGAAAAGAGTGGATTACTCTTACCGGTAATTGGATTTTCCAATAGCCTCCACAACGGCCCTGGAGTTTCCCTACCCATTGTTTGATTTCTGTTTTCTTGAAGTGTTTGTTGTATGACGATAATATTTCAATACACTTCTTTCAGCAATTCCGAGTCCTATGTTATTAACTGGAGCAAGGTAAGGGGAGGGGCCTTTTAAACTTCAGCTCCGCGTTGTTTCCTGTCCTGGGGAGGCGGGGACATCCTCCGTTGGGGCCGTTGTGGAGGCTATTGGAAAATCCAATTACCGGTAAGAGTAATCCAGTCTTTTTCTTTCAAACTACCCCTGCACTGTATACCTGACTGGGAAATATATTCTGTAAATTTGGCGGCATTTAGATTGTTGGGTGCTGTAGTTATGTGCTGTAAAATCTCCATGATGTCTCCATGATAAATCTGCAGCATGGGGGCCCCGTGTGGCTTCTACACACTTTCAAAATAATCCTTCAGAGGGGCGAATAGATGCCGGATGACCGGGACGCTCCACCATGACCCCTTTTTTCTTTCAAACTACCCCTGCACTGCATACCTGACTGGGAAATATATTCTGCATGCTGTTAGACGCACTGCTGGTGGCATTCCCACCTGACACCGGGGCCCCAGTGGAAGCACAAGGTGAAGGCAGAGGAGCCAGCACCTCAGAAGGCAGGGTTAGCATGGCCAAAATGTGGAAAAGTTTTGTCAGCACGCCTCAACAACCAGCACCACCAGCTGATATGGAACGTCTTAGCAGGAGGTAGCGTTTCAGCAACATGGTGGAACAGTATGTGTGCACACGCCTACACGTACTAACTGATGGGTCTGCCCCATTCAACTTCTGGGTCTCCAAAGTGGGCACATGGCCTGAGCTTGCCCTTTACGCCTTGGAGGTGCTGGCCTGCCCTGCAGCCAGTGTAGTGTCTGAACGTGTATTTAGCATGGCAGGGGGCGTTATCACATACAAGCGCAGCTGCCTGTCCACAGCCTCATTTCATAAAATGAAACGGGCATGGATCTCACAGGACTTGTCCGTACCTTGTGCAGAATAGACATGTATACCGGCCTCACACAGCCATTGTTCTACTCCAGCGCACTTTCTATTTGTTTTATTTTATATATTCCACAATTTTTTGTGGTCTACCCAAATTAAATAAAAAAAAAAGTGTAGGCTACCTCCTCCTCCTCCTCCTCCACTGCCGCTTCCACCTACACTGCCACGTCCACCTTTACCGCCACGTCCACCGCCTCCTCAACCTCCTACTCCATATGGACCTCCTCCTGCTAGTTCAAGATTATTATTTTAAATTTTATTTATTTTATTTTAAGAGTAGATAGTTTTGGAAAATCATTAATGAGACATTTGCACTTATTGGATCGGGTATAATATGCTGTATATGCTACAGACATTAACCACATCCATTCACTGAGTATTGGTTTATGTCTTCTCTCGCCAGTGCTGAGAACCTCCGTGGAGAGAGGTAGTGTGTGTGTATGTGGGGGAATGGAGCACTGGAGAGAGGTGACATAAACCAATGCTCAGTGAATGATCCTCCCGGCACAGATCTTCCCAATATACATCATTCTCTGTCCTGCAATTCCTGGTAGGACACCTCTCTGCATCCTTCCACCTCTGCCCACTCCTCGGCATCCCTCCATCTCTGCCTGCTCCTTCACATGCCTACCTCTCTGCCGAATCCTCCGAATCCTTCCATCTCTGTCTGCTCCTCCACATGCCTACCTATCTGCCCAATCCTCCTCACCCCTTCATCTCTGGCCGACCCTCCCAGCACAGATCTTCCGCACACCCATCAATCTCTGCCCAGCACTTCCCTCCATATGTGCCTGCTCCTCTGCTTCTCTCCATCTCTGCCCTCTCCTCTGCTTCTCTCCATCTCGCCAACTTCTCCTCATCCCTCTATTTCTGCTCAACTCCTCCTGGCAACACTCAACCCGGCATCCCTTCATCTCTGCGATAATTTCCTGACCAGAGGGTGTGGTGTGTTCCAGTGTAAAACCCATAAGCTCTGTGCATGGCATCACCATCGGTATATTACCATATAAGGCTGGAGATGTAGCAATGCTTAGCACGGAATTGCTCTGTGCGTGGCATCACTGTTACATATAGTATAAAAAATGAAACCTAAAAATACCAATAAAAAAGAAAAAATAGCAATGAACAAAAATAAAAGAATATACACTTTAAGGATAAAAATGCAGATTAATGCAATAATATAGATTGTGTATGTGAGATACTTGAAGAATAAAAATACAGATAAATGCAATAATATAGAAAGTTACAGATAATATTAGCCAGGTAGCTGTAATGTCTAGATAGCAATTAGGAGACTCTTTTTCTACAGTATATATACTGATTACACCCTATTATAATGGGCTGATATCCAGGATTTCAGTATAATATTCAGAATATCCCGGATAGTCAGGATTTCAGTATAGTGTTCAGAATATCCAGTATTTCAGTATTTTTCGAATCCACCAGACCTGCAAATAGTCTATTAAATGCTTGTGCAAATAGATCTGTACTTAGTCTATACACAGTACTGTATGTACTGTACAGTATATACAGTACCTTTAGATCTCAAAGCTGCGGCTCCACACACTTTGTATGAATATATACATTAGTGTAGACCTCACAACTATGGCTTCACACAGTTTAGCAGTGAGCTGCATACGCGTTCCCAGCAGATATGTGAAGGTTTAGTCCATAGTTCATGTAACCTAAATGTTGAAGTTGTACTGTAATTCCTCTTATTTTAGTTTCAGGCCATATAAATCATATACTACATAATTTTTATATGGTCTGAACTAGAGATGAGCGAATCGAAGCTGACGAAGTCTAATTCGATTTGAATTTCAGGAATTATTCGATTTGCACCGAATCCGATTTTCCTTGTGACAGCCAGCATCAGGACGTTGTGGGCAGATGAAACATTGCCCTGCCCCCTAGCCTTTGACTTGCTCTAGGCTGCAATGCCCAAACATTAGACTGGGTGACTGGGCCTTCTGCTGCATCTGACCCACAGGCTCTGACCTCAGCTGCTGGAGCTCCCAGGACCTTCCTATTAAAGCACCTGGTAAGTCCATCTAGTAAGAAGCATGCAGCAGTGTCTGTGGATGAGGGGGTGCAGGCTGCTGGGGTCACACTTTAATTGTAGCAGCCCTGCACTGCCCTCAAGTACTGATGGTCACTGACCTATGAGTTCCCACTGTCAGCTCAGTGTTTTCCCTGTGCCCCTTAGGCCTCTGTGTGACCTCATTGTGTCCTGTGGGCTCCCTATGACTGCAGGGCACAACAAAACGATATGCTCGTGTGGTGCTTGTGACGTGGTTGTGCTGTGTTCAATTACCACATGTCTGGGCCATAGAGGGCTCTAGTTTAACTAATAAAGACAACATTGTTTAGGTAGTCTGCATTGTTAATGGGGGGGGGGGGCTTTCCTTGTATGAGCGTTTAATAGAACAGGTTCTGTAGACATCTATGTGGAATTAGCTGACAACTGTGTAAAAGGCATGTGCTTCTTCTTGACGCTAACATCGACCTGTAATGCTGAGTTCATACTTGAGTTATTTGGACAGTTTTGGCCCCGTGACTGCCCAAATAAGTGAAGTATGCAGTGAGTCTAATAGCGACACCTGTCATCTGCATGTCTTACTGACTCACAGTATTATTTCACTACAGACAAAGCAGACTCTCTTTGCGTGCCACTGCAAGGCACAGTGTTCTACACTCCTATAAAGGCTCTCTGCAGCCTGGAAATAGCTGTTTTTTTAACGCGATTCGCGGTGAATAAATTTGGATCTAATCAAATTTTCTCTGAATAGAGAAATCCGTGGTCTTTTTTTTTTTTTTTTTTTGAAACTCTGTTTATTAAATTTGCAAGAATTACAGAAGAGACATTATGACAAGAAGCGGATATAAGCATAGAATACGCTGATATAACTACGAAGGTACAAAAGTCAAAGAAAACATAAAGGACAAAGTCGCAATGTCATAAAACCGCGTTAACAGGAAGCATTACCCAAACCCCCACCAAACAGTGTGTGCGATTCATAACACTTGAAGGATGCTGCAGGTAGCCTCACTATGATGGTCTAGTAGACAGGGGAGTACGCCCCTGCAGTGTTTCGTACAAATACCAGGTAGTATTTTCAAAGTGTGAAATGAGCTTGGATATTATTGTATGTGATAAGGTATTCGTAAATAAAGACCACTTTTCAAAAAAACTTTGGTCAATTTTTCCTTTTCAGACAGAGTAAAAATCCAGTCCATCTGGAAAAGAAAGTTTAGCTTGGTTAAAATGAATGGAATAGTAGGCACATCGGGATCCAGCCACTGATGTAAAATACTTTTTCTTGTGGCAGCAGCCCAAGTATGGAGTACAGCCTTTATTCCTCTAGGAAGCCCTCGATCTTCGTCTGCAAGAATATTAAAAATTGCCCATTGCGGAACTACATGAAAAGATATATTATATGTGGAACATATGTAATCTTTGACAGCACCCCAGAGAGCCTTAATTTTCACACAATCCCACAAATGATGAAACAGGTCCGTATTGAAGCTGTTACACTTAGAACAAGAGTAATTGGTACCACTCGACATTTTATTCTTGATATATGGGGTAATATATGCCCTATGGAAAATTAGTGTGGCCATATCAGTATAGCTACTAACAGGGGTATGTTTATAAATTTTTAGAGTCTCCTCCAATAGCTGTTTAACATCTAAATCCGGTAGGTCGACAAGCCACTTACTAGGCCCAGAAGTTACGGTCTCCCATTTTATCGAAGGTCTAATGAAATTATAGATCCCACTAGTGGACGTGGTCTGAGATCTAGCGTTCCTAAGGAGAATATCTAAACCCAACAGCCTATAGCCCTCCGGGAGCCTCCCCAACCAGTGTTGTACTAAACTACGTGCCTGAAGGAACAAGAATGGGTTACAGTGAAAGATTGGAAATTTTTGCGAGGCAGCAGCAAAGGATAGAATAGAATGATCGGAGTCTAGCAAATCCAATATGTATACGCATCCTTGCGCGGCTAGAGTACGATAATTCCTAGGTGGGTTGCCATTCAAAAAATTAGGGTTACCCAGAAAGGTTTGAAATGGTGAATTAATAGCGTCCAGACCATTCAACTTCCGTACCTTACGCCATACCAAAACAGTATGCCATAGAACTGGTAATTGCGAAATATCGGGGGGAAGTTTGTCCTTTGGTAAATGTATCATTAAAGACAAGTTTGGGTAAAATTGACTTTCCAAAGGAATATTTGCAAAATGAGATTTACCCCGAACCCAGTCAGAAACATAGCGGAAGATGGCTGCTAGATTATACAATTTTATATCCGGAAGATTAAAACCACCGAGCACCCTAGGTTGCTGGAGTTTAAAGAGGCTAATCCGACATCTCACTGAAGAATTCCAAATAAATTGTCTAAACGCTTTTTGAAGAAGTTTAATATCCGCCTGTCGCAATAGCAGTGGGAGAGTCTGGATTAAGTACAATAGTTTGGGAAAGAGCACCATCTTTAGGAGATGACACCTGCCTGAGAATCTTAATGAGAAGTGACGCCAGGATTGAAGCTGCATAATTAAGGAAGCAATGAGTGGTTTATAGTTAGATTGATATAACTGTGACGGGTTAGCCGTGAGCTGAATACCTAAGTAGGAAATGGAGTCCTGTCTCCATGTAAATGGGAAGTCTGGGCCCCCGTGACGTTTAGCGGAACGGAATATAGGAAGCGCTTCTGATTTCTGGAAATTAACCTGAAAGCCGGAGCAAAGTCCAAAGGCTTCAATAATGGACATAATGGCAGGTACGGCCTGTTGGGGATTAGCGATAAAGAGCAGAATATCATCCGCAAAAGCCAAAAGCTTAGTCACATGGGAGCCGGTACGGATCCCATCAAACGAGGGTAGTGAATGTAGCGTCCTAATAAGAGGATCTAATGCAATATTAAATAATAACGGGGATAAGGGGCATCCCTGCCTTGTCCCCCTATGAATTGCAAATAGGGAGGAGCAGATTGAATTAACCCAGATCGAGGACTTAGGCAAACTGTACATCATCCAAACAGCCGTGCAAAATACTGGTCCAAATCCCCTCTTTTCCAGAAGGGACTGCAAGAAAGCCCAGGATACTCGGTCAAATGCCTTGTCGGCATCTAAACTGACCAGTATGTTAGACATTTGCCTATTGGCCCTGGAAGATGAGATAATCCCCACCGCTGTTCTGATGTTGTAGGTTATAGATCTGCCAAGTACAAAACCTGTTTGTGCCGGGTGAATAATATCAGCCAAGATTACTTGCAGTCTATTTGTCATAATTTTAGAAAAGATTTTAAAATCCACATTAAGTAGAGATATAGGGCGATACGACTCAACTAGCAAATGATCTTTACCCGGTTTTAGAAGTACTGTAATTAAGGCTTCATTGAAGCCATCCGGAATAGTGCCCACAGAGATGATATTATTGAACAAAGACTTCAAATGAGGGCCTAAAGAAGGGCTGAGCAGTTTATGATACTCGCTCCCAAAGCCGTCAGGTCCAAGAGCCTTAGATAACTTAAGAGATTTTATGGTATCCTGCACTTCATCAATAGATATGGATCCATTTAACAGCGCCCTTTGGTCCTCCGAAAGTGCCGGAAGTAATGAACCATCAAGGAACTGGGACTCAGAAGAGCCAGATTCTATAGGAGCTGTATAAAGAGACTCAAAAAACGCCCTAAAGCAGTTTACCAACGTCCGTGGGATGCGTGAGGTAAGTACCCGACGGGGATTTTAATTTAGAAATTTTAGTAACGGATCGAAAAGGTTTAGTCATAGAGGCAAGCAGTCTACCCGGTCGATTTCCCCAGCGAAAGTATTTATGTTTTTGATAATTGACATCCATTAACGCCCGTTCATGAGCCACCGCATCCACTGCAATTTTGGCGTCTAAGTAATGTCTCGATTCAGGGGTATTACGGAGTTTAAACTCTTTATAGGAGTGCGTAAGAGCAGACTGAGTGGCAACCAATGAGGAAGCTAGTTTTTTTTTCTTGTGAGCTATATGGGAGATGATATGACCACGCAGAACCGCTTTAGAGGCAGCCCAGAAAAGGTTTATATCATCCACATGACTTGCATTATCCTTAGCATAGGAATACCAAAATCCCAAGAGCAATGATTTGAATTCTGAAGAGTTGTACAAATATGCCGGGAATCTCCACTTTTTGGAGAATGGAATTGAGGTATGCAATGCTAATTCAAACAAGACAGGTGCATGGTCAGATATATAAATGTCCATAATCTTGGAAGATCTTAAGGAGTGCATCAAAGACTGGGGAATTAACCAATAATCGATAGAGATGGCCCGAACTATTCGCCGGCGAACAGTTCCCGGCGAACATAGCTTGTTCGCCTCTGCCGGCCAACATATTCGATGTTCGCGTTCGCCCCTATACTTTATCATTGAGCAAACTTTGACCCTGTACCTCACAGTCAGCAGACACATTCCAGCCAATCAGCATACCCTCCCTCCCAGACCCTCCCACCTCCTATCTAAACGCAAGGATAGGATCCATCTTACATTCATTCTGAAGCTGCAGTAATAGTAATTGTAAATCGCAATGCGATTAATATAATCTGTATTATTCGCATTGCGATTACAACTTAGATCTGAGTTCCAAATGGTTGTATTGCTAGAATATATTAACGAAGATAACAAATATAGCACTATATTCTCAATCTTCATTATATTCTAGCAATAAAACCATTAGGAACTCAGATCTAAGTTGAATTTACAATGCGATTAATATAACCTGCATTAATCGCATTGCGAATTCAACTTAGAGCTGAGTTCTAATGGTTGTTGCATTGCTAGAATATACGTTATATTCTAGCAATACAACCATTAGGAACTCAGCTCTAAGATATGTCGTAATGCGAATAATACTTACAATTATTAATCGCTTTGCGAATCCATTTGATGCCTCTGTTTGATTGTATATGACGGTTGACTATGACTACCACCAACGTTCTGCTGCCTCCAAAGCAAGATATCTGAACCCCCAGGGGCCATTTGGGCGTTTTTAATAGAAAACGCATAAGCATAAACGCATCTGCGTTTTATAATTTTTCATTTTTAGTTTATTCTTTTGTGTATTTTGCCACATTTGGTTGCATATTTACATTTGGTATAGGCAAATATGGTAGTCTAGATCATGTGTCTATACCAAAACCTAGGATCATTGTTTGACAGCATATTTTCTAAGCCATGTAGCTGAATATAGATTTGGGCAGAGTAATGATCTAGACTACCATATTTGCCTATACCAAATGTAAATATGCAACCAAATGTGGCAAAATACACAAAAATTAAACTAAAAAATTAAAAAATTAAAAAACGCAAATGCGTTTTTGATGCGTTTTCTATCAAAACGCCCAAATGGCCCCTGGGGGTTCAGATATCTTGCCTCGGGGCAGCAGAACATTGGTGGTAGTCATAGTCAACCGTCATATTCAATCAAATAGAGGCATTAAATGGATTCGCAAAGCGATTAATAATTGTAAGTATTATTCGCATTGCGATTACAACGTAGAGCTGAGTTCCTAATGGTTGTATTGCTAGAATATAACGTATATTCTAGCAATACAACAACCATTAGGAACTCAGCTCTAAGTTGAATTCGCAATGCGATTAATGCAGGTTATATTAATCGCATTGCAAATTCAACTTAGATCTGGGTTTCCTAATGGTTGTATTGCTAGAATTATATAACGAAGATTGAGAATATAGAGCTAAATTCCCAATCTTGGTTGTATTGCTAGAATATAACTATTAGGAACCCATCTCTAAGTTAAGTTCGCAAATATGATGTCCCAACTCCCAAACTATTCACCGGCGAGTAGTTCCCGGCGAACATAGCTTGTGCGGCGTTCGTCGCGGCGGGCGAACATATGCGATGTTAGGTCCACCCCCTATCATTGAGTAAACTTTGACCCTGTACCTCACAGTCAGCAGACACATTCCAGCCAATTAGCATACCCTCCCTCCCAGACCCTCCCATCTCCTGGACACAGCATCCATTTTAGATTCATTCGGAAGCTGCAGTCTTAGTGAGAGGAGGGACAGTGTAGCTGCTGCTGAGATTTAATAGGGAAATTGATAGCTAGGCTAGTTTATTCAGTGTCCACTCCAGTCCTGAAAGACTCATCAGATCTCTGCTGTAAGGACTGCGTCCTGACAGCACCCCAAAAGCCCTTTTAGGGCTAGTACATCAGTCTCCCTCCCAGACCCTCCCACCTCCCATCAAAAAGCAAGGATGGCATCCATCTTAGTAGTTGTAATCGCAATGCGATTAATACAGGTTATATTAATCGCATTGCGGAATTCAACTTAGAGCTGGGTTCCTATTCTCAATCTTCGTTATATTCTAGCAATACAACCATTAGGAACTCAGATCTAAGTTGTAATCACAATGCGATTAATATAACCTGTATTAATCGCATTGCGATTACAACTTGCCACACTCTGCGTCAACTAGGTATTTTTCCATGGGAGTTTTGCCATGGATCCCCCTCCGGCATGCCCCAGTCCAGGTGTTAGTCCCCTTGAAACAGCTTTTCCATCACTATTGTGGCCAGAAGGAGTCCCTTTGTTTTTTAAAATTCGCCTGTCTATTGAAGTCTATGGCGGTTCGCACTGTTCGCATGTTCGCGAACATTTGCGGAAGTTCGCGTTCGCTGTTCGCGAACTGAAAATTTTATGTTCGCGACATCACTAATAATCGATTCTTGCATGCGAATTATGCACTGACGAGTAATGAGTATATTCTTTATCAATGGGATGCAACAATCTCCATGGGTCCAACAACTCTAATTGATCCATCAAATTTTGTATAGCATTTGTTTGGGACAGGGACTCATGGGCTCTGACAGAAGAGCTATCCAAACATGCATCCTGTGTTACATTAAAATCCCCCCCAATAATAACATTTCGCAGATCCCAGTTAGCTAAAACATTCACAAGGGAAGCAAAAAAACCTGAGGAGGAAGAGTTAGGTGCATAGATATTAACCAAACAATAAATAGTGTTCTCTATTTTAACTTGGACCATAATATAACGTCCTTCAGGATCCTCAATGGTATCAAGGATTTCGGGTTGTAACAGGGAGCTGAATAAGATGGCCACCCCTCTCGTTTTCCCAGTAAAAGAGGCTTCTAAACACATAGGAAATTTCCGATTCCTGAAAGTGGGATGTTTATCCTTGATCCAGTGAGTCTCCTGAAGGAAAACAATGTGAGACTTCAGTGTACTTAAGTGGTTTAATACCTTTCTGCGTTTGACCGGAGTATTCAGGCCATTAACATTCCACGTACACCAGGTCAAGGCAGAAATAGCGGATACAGGTACATTTAACCAATGCCAGCGAGTGACCATAAGATGAAAGAATACAATATCAAACAGCGGGAGAGACACCCGTCCCAACGAGCAGGGACCCCCCCCATGAGATCGTGAGGAACCTGGCAGCAATACGCACAAACAACCCCAATCAAACAACAAACTGAAGGTAGTTCAAATGAAGAACATTCCCAAACAGCTTGTGAAAGCAAAATCAAAACGTTAACAAAAATCAATACAAACAAACCGTGTTCCATGTTAGGAACACAACTCTGGCAGCGACCTAACCGAAAGGTCAGGCGATAGACCTGTCAGAACAGGAACATGTGAAAAGACTCCACCGCTAGGTTGGTGTAGTGGAACGATGAGGTGAAGCCTGAGGAGAATGTTCAAGCAGTGCCAAGGCTTTTTGGGGGTCATCAAAGACCCAAGCCTTGCCCGCCATTGAAAACCGGAGGATGGCAGGATACTGGAGAGAGAAGTGTACGGATTTGTCCAGCAGAAGTTTGCACGCTTTATTGAAGGCCCTTCTTTTTTCCGCCACTACCGAGGAGAAATCCTGGAACATCAACAATTTAGAGTTCTCATACTGTAAGGCAGATGCTTGACGGAAGGCAGTCAGGAGCTTCAGCTTGTCTTGGTAGTTGAGGACCTTAAAGATAACTGGACGCGGTTTAGAAGAATCCTCAGAGCGTGGGGGACCCACCCTGTGGGCCCTCTCAACAGGGATAGAGTACGGTGCTTCTCCCAATTTAAGCGTTTGAGGGAGCCACTCCGAGGTGAGCCATAGCAACTCACTAGGGCGAACGGATTCCGGGACCCCAATCAGCCGTAAGTTGTTGCGTCGGGAACGGTTCTCGAGGTCATCTACTTTATTCTGCAGAGAAATCAGTAAAGAGTCTTTGGATTCAAGTTGTTCCTTACAGACCATCACAGTGTCCTCCAAATCAGATATTCTTTGCTCCGCCTCTGAGATGCGGGTGGAGTGGGCAGTAATTTGGGAGACAATAAGGTCCAAGGAGGATTGAAAAGCTGTTAATCGCGAATCGCGTGTCAATAGTAGGCATCATTAGGTCTAGGATGGCCTGAGCAGTTGCCTTTGAGGAGTCAACAGGGGAACCTTCCATTGTTTTTGTAGGAGAAGATGTAGTTTGGTTCCTAGCTGACGATCGGAGCCCCTTTGCAGAAGGAGTTTTCCCCACAAATTTATCCATAGAAAATTCAAGAAAACGGAGAGTCCAGCAGAACAGGCTTCACAAAGAAAACAATGGTGGAGTCTCAGGGCGGCTTACTTTACATAAGAGATTAGTTCACGTATTTCAATGGTAGGGTTCTCAAACTGAGGATAGTGCAGTCCGGGCACTGAAGTAAGACGAGACCACGGCCTCTAAGTCCCATGGGGTGAAGGAGAGCCAGGCAGCAGGATGATATTGTCCGCCCTTGTCCAACCCTTATCCGGACACGAGTGAGGGAACCGGGGCTTGTATAAAAAGCGGGCCACTAAAACCACGCTACCCAGAGGACCTGGGGGGGCCAACACTGTTAGCCTATAGTTGTATAAGAAAGGTTGCCCTTGTCAGAGTATAATCAGAGCGTAATGCAGTGGTAGGCAAGAAAAATTGGGTCAATATCCCTTTAAGAAGAAAAAATTGACTGAGCAGAACCATATAGTTCCCAAAAAATTTAGGCTGGGCCTATTATCAGGGAGGGCTGGAGCAGGGCTAAAAACCATGGATTGCCCAGAGGGCCACAAATGAAGGGCTCCCACTGTAATAAAGAAGCGCGGTGTGCTTACCGCACTGAAGAAAGCTCACCCTGCAGGTCAGGCAGTGCAGGCATGCGGGCTGCCGCTTCTCCCTCCTTGCCTCAGATAAGTGCAGTTCCTCCACCACTGTCGCTGGCCGCCTTTGGAGGGAAGAAGTCCGGATGGTAGTCCACTGATGAGGGTGAGAGAGACCAGGTCCCCTCTCCACGATCGACACTATGAGCGCTATGCGGCCGCACCACGCCACTCCAGGCCGCGGCTTCACCGACCTAAGTAGGCCGCAATCTGTAAGTGACGAAATCCGGCTCCGGACGGGTCAAAACGGCACCGAACCCGGAGACCGACCAATCTGCAGGTTCCAGGGCAGGTTGCAGCCCAAAGTCGAGCCACTGGGATCGTGGATGGGGTGAGATAGAGGACCAACAGCCGGAGCAGTATAAGGACGCGTCCTGCTTCCAGCGCTGCTAGCCACGCCCCCCCAAATCCGTGGTCTTTAAGTATCACTACAATAGGATCTAATACAGACGAGCTATCCTAACACCGCAATTAAGCCAACACAGACGATCGAACCATCTACTGTAAGTACAGAAACAGTACAGCAGCACACACATCTGCCATGCTGGGGGCTACAATGCTGCAGTGGAAGGGGAGAGGTACAGTTGTGTTCAAAATTATTCAACCCCCACTGAAATTGGCCAGTTTGACATTGATTTTGATCATTTCAGTCATCTTGTTTACAATTAAATCAAAGAGGCACTTGTAAGTCAGACAAATATAGCATAACATTTATAATGAAATAACCACAAATGTCTTTTCTGTGCTCACATCATTATCAGTTTTATTCAACCCCCAAGTGACATTCCATCTTAGTACTTAGTGCAACATCCTTTTCCAGTTATAACAGCTTTTAAACGTGAAGCATAGCTTGACACAAGTGTCTTGCAGCGATCTACGTGTATCCTTGCCCATTCTTCATGGGCAAAAGCCTCCAGTTCAGTCACATTCTCAGACTTGAGCGCTGCAACTGCTTTCTCAATCTGGATTTAAGTCTGGTGACTGCGATGGCCACTTCAAAATGTTCCAGCCTTCAATCTGCAACCATGCTGTAGTGGACTTGGAGGTATGCTTGGGATCATTGTCCTGTTGAAAGGTCCAACGTCTCCCAAGCCTCAGGTTTGTGATGGACTGCATCACATTTTCATCCAATATCTCCTGGTACTGAAGAGAATTCATGGTACCTTGCACACGCTGAAGCTTCCCTGTACCTGTAGAAGCAAAACAGCCCCAAAGCATGATTGACCCCCCCCCCCCCCAATGCTTCATAGTAGACAAGGTGTTCTTTTCTTCATAGGCCTTGTTCTTCCTCCTCCAAACATAGCGTTGATCCATGGGCCCAAACAGTTCTAATTTTGTTTCATCAGTCCACAGAACACTATCCCAAAACTTTTGTTTTCCACTTTTAGCATACTGCAATCGACTCTTCTTATTCTTTGGACACAGCAAGGTGGTGCGCCTGGGAGTTCTGGGATGGAGGCCTTCATTACGCAGTGTGCGCCTTATTGTCTGAGCTGAAACTTCAGTACCAGCATCTGACAAATCTTTTTTCATTTTCTCAGCAGTCACACGGGGACTTTTCTCCACTTTGCGCTTCAGGTAGCGCACAGCAGTCGAAGTCAGCATCTTCTTTCTGCCACGACCAGGTAGCGTTTCAACAGTGCCCTTTGCCTTGAATTTGCGAATGATGCTTCCTATGGTGTCTCTTGGTATGTTTAACATCTTTGCAATCTTCTTATAGCCATTGCCCTTCTTGTGAGAGGGTAGTCTTTAAGGGGTTGAATAATTGTGTCAATGAAGAAGTCACCAAAAAAAAACATTTAATACTGTATTACAAAAATAATTGATGTCATTTTAGTTGCATTTGGTTCTTTAAAAAGTCCTTGTAAGATTTCATTCTGAACACAATTACAAATGTACACCAAATTCCCTAAAACCCTTTACAGCATTGGGGGTTGAATAATTTTGAACACAACTGTAAGTGCACAACCCTATGTATAGGCTACTCCGCTCTGGTTCCGCATGCAACACTCATTTATTGTACAACAGACACATCATAGATCAAATGACACATATTATAATTAAAAATAAAAATAAAATATATATAAAATATATCGAAGTAGATATATGTACACCAACTAGGTGCCGATTGATCAATTGATGGCCTTATGATCCTGTAAATGAATAAAAAAAAAAAAATGCTTTGATAAATATATATTGATGTACATACAGTAAAACAATAAATATTAATAATAATAATAATATATAAAATATATATGGAAAGCTGTATCAAGATAAAAATAAATAGATATCAATTAATATCCATAAATATATGGGTTAAAGAGTTATATGGGTAAAAAATAACATCATGAATCATGCAAAAACATAGGCCCTGACCAGCACAGCCACTGAGCTAGAACTGTGATAGAAGAAAGGGGTTGAAAGGGTTAATGGGCCGTATGACAGGAGGTCAAGGGGACACTTCAGAACATCCAGGGTCAATTTAAAAAATAAACAAAAAAAGGGCAGCATCTCTGCTTCTTAAAAAATGTGAATTCGGCCATTTCTTTTCTGGCTGGTCCTTATATATGGGGAGGTGGGTTTTCATTGGTTCTACGAGTCACATCATGCCCTCCCCTGCCCATTCACATTAAAAAATTGGTTTCATTCACAGAATACAGCATAGTCAGCCAATCACAGAAATGTTCCCACGTTCATGAGAGCCAATGAGAAAAAAGGGCAGGGGAGGGCAATTGACTTGTGGAACCAATGAAAACACACCTCCTAGTATATAAGGACCAGGCAGAAAAGAAAATGGCAATCCACATTTTCTAAGAAGCAGAGATGCTGCTCTTTTTTGTTTTGTTTATAGTTTTTTTATTGACCCTGGATGTTTTGAAGCGTCCCCTTGACCTCCTGTCATACTGCCCATTAACCCTTTCATCCCCTATATCCACATATACACTCAGTTGCATCCAGGTGCTGTAATATTCTAATGTCCTAATCATTGTGTTTATTACTGATCGGCGGCTCTACAAACACAGTGATGTGAGTGATGCGCTTCTTTCATCTATGATATCCTCACAACTATTGTTGCTCTATTTCGGTAACTGGCAGCATAGAAACAGAAACCGGCATTTCTGGTTCCAGCATATGCTGGACAGCACCAGCACCCAATGGATCCTGCTGGGGGTCTGTCAGCTTTCCAGCATGAATACTGCCATTCTTCCAGATAAAATACTGCTGTATTGTACAGTTTTTTCTTTTTTTTGGCAGAATTTGTTGTCTGTTGAGCTAATTAACAATCCTATTGTTTTAGGCTCCTCTTCTCCCACATACACACACTATCTCTCTCCATGGGGTTCTCAGCACTGGAGAGAGGAGACATAATCTAATTCTCAGTGAATGGATGTGGATAATGTCTGCAGCATATACAGTATTATACCCGATCCAATAAGTGCAAGTGTCACATTAATGATTTTCCTAAGTTATTTGCTCTTAAATTAAAGGCATTAATGGGAGTGACAATTACATTTATCAAATAATATCATCACTGAATCTGTGGGGTTCCTGTGCTGCTGGTCCCGATCCTCTCAGATTACAGAGTATACAGTACTGTAAACAATAGAAGTTCCAGGACTTGTGATAAAATCCAGTTGCTCTTTATTAATTCTTAAATTATATTGTATATAATTATATATTAATAATTGATATAATATAGTTACTATTTATTGTATATAAATATATATATATATATATATTAATTATTCATTCTTGGGGGCATGGCCTGACGCGCACCGGAACAGCCGCATGTTCATGTAGCTCCGTACACAAGCGGTCCTAAAAGCGGCTCAAAGGGCTCAAAAAAAGCTGACCTAACGCCTGAATTACTTCTCCCCCCTCACCACATCGAGAAGAGCATGTCTAAGATTACGAGGGGTAAAAGAAAACCCGGGACACCAGCTAAACTCACAAGCTTCTTCAGCCCAGCTTCTTAAGATGGCGCCGGCACACGAGGCATGCTGAGAGACGCAGAGGAGGAGGCTCGCTCCATTAGCAACTCTGCCCAAGGTTCACCAGTCGGCGGATCACCTGCTTGTATATCGCAAGGCAAGTCTCATTCCTCTGCCTCTTCCCCTGATTATGTTAAATATGCCTCAGTAGAGGATCCTCCATACTCTAACCAGATAACACTGGAGAAGATGAAAGAACTTCTTTCTGACTTAAAAACCTCCTTCAGCAATGATCTTAAATCAGCATTGTCCACAATAAGAGCAGATATTGTTGCCATTGGAGATCGCACTGCTCATCTGGAGGAAAAAATGGAGGAGTTCACAGCAGCTCATAATAGCTTGGTAGACGCACATAACTCTGCAGAGGATGATATAGCAGCAATCAAACTTAAGCTGGCAGATATAGAAGACAGGTCCAGAAGGAATAATATTCGCTTTAGGAACATTCCAGAATCGATACAGGATTCTCAGCTTCAAGAATACCTGATTGACCTGTTTTCAGCTCTTTTGCCGGAGGCCTCTACCTCAGACTTCTTAATCGACAGGGCCCACAGGCTACCAAAACCCAAAAATATCCCAGCGTCTCTTCCCAGGGACACAATAGCAAGACTTCACTACTATCATATAAAGGACTCTATTCTTAAAAGCGCTGCAAAAAAGCCCACGCTTCCAGAGCGTTTCCAAGATATCTCTCTTTATACAGACCTGTCGCCCGCTACCTTAGCAAGGAGAAGAGAGTTTATCAAAACAACACAGATTTTGAGAGAGCAAAAAATCATGTACAAATGGGGCTTCCCAGTCAAATTGATAGTACACTTTAAAGGTCACTCCTCGGTCTTGAACTCGCCTAAGGAAGCCATAAACTTCTTAACCAAGAATGCTCTACTACCTCAACTGGATGAACCCAAAAGTCCTCCTAAGAAGAAACATCACTTATTACAACAAGAATGGACTGTAGTGGGGTCCTCAAAATCTCCAATTTCCCCCAGATGAACATTCTTACTTGAAGTCTTCAGAGAAGAGTATTCTTCTGATTATCCTGGGCCTTTTTCCTATCTTTATTTTGCTTCCAGCCGCACTGTCCTCCATTTTTCTTTTTTTCTTTTTTCTAGCCTTTATTTTAGGTCTACAAACAAGATTACCATTATTGAGACCTTCAAAGGATAAGGACTGACAAGTAGAAACCGCTCGTCACCTACGACTTTGGTAACAGCCACTTCCCCCCACGTTTTTTCTGCGACCTGGGGCCGCATTGGTTCACCTGGAACCGGACTAGATTATATTTGCGAGTTAACTTACTACTTTATAACTTTGTTTAATAGTTATGCTCGTTCTTTATATGTGGTACTATGCCTTTCTTTGTTTTTTTATTTTTTTTTGTTCTCCTCATGCGTTCGGACATTTACATGTCATAATTCCCTCTGGCGCATCTTCTCCATTGTTTATAAATGGTTTTCCAAATTGCATCTATAAATGCTAAGGGTTTAAACAGCCCAGCTAAACGCTCATTTTTATGGAGAGAAGCGCACAGATTACACTGTGACATTCTATGCGTTCAGGAGACACATCTAAATGAAGCAGATAGTTCTAGAATTAAACATAAGGATTTTCCTAATGTTTTCTTCTCTCACGCCCATCACAAAAAAAGAGGGGTCTTGATAGCTGTAAAGAAATCCATAGCCTTTCAAGTCCTCTCTCTTGAAGCTGATCCTTTGGGAAGATTTATTATTGTTGTATGCTTAATCAATAATGCTCCTTTCACATTAGTATCACTATATGCTCCTAATTCTAGAACTCTAAGTTTCATTAGGTCTATTCTGGAGTCCGTATCTTCCATAAAGAAGGGATCTGTCATCATCTGTGGCGATTTCAACCTGGTAATAGATCCACGCATTGACAAATCATCCCCAGTAAGTAAAAAAGACAATTATAAACTCAAAGATCTCTGCCACAAAGAGGAGTTGTTTGATGTCTGGAGAATTCTACATGCTTCAGAGTCCGACTACTCCTTTTTTTCAAACCCACACAATTCATATTCACGAATAGATTTTTTTCTGGTAGATAAATGGCTCCTTCAAAAGATTGTGGACTCTAGGATAGGCCTGATCACTTGGTCCGATCATGCACCCATCTCGATCTCTATCCAGGAGACCTTCAATCTCCAACATTCTTCCCCTTGGAGATTGAACAATCTCCTTTTGTCAAACAAACACTATAAAGAATGTATTGCCTCAGCCCTATCAGATTACTTTCAATTTAACGCTTCTCCTGAAATAAACCCAACTACTATATGGTGTGCTCACAAAGCAGTAATTAGGGGCCTTTATATTAAATACTCATCTGAAGAAAAGAAAAAAAGATTGGCGAAATTAGAAGACTTGTATAAAAAACTTAGAAATTTAGAAATAATCAATCAAAAATCCCCCTCTACTCAAACTCACCAGCAGATTACTAATACAAGACATGAAATATATCTTCTGATGATGTGTAATTATGAAAGACATCTTAGACAATCCAAAGCTCAATTCTATAGACAAGGCAATAGGGCATCCAAACTATTGGCCAACAAGATCAAAAATAAATCAGCTAATGCCAGAATTCCGTTCCTTTGGTCCTCCACTAGGGAGAAAAGCAAAATTATGAACCCCCTCAAAATCGCAGAAGAATTTGCAAAATTTTATAACTCTCTCTATAATTTGAAAACGGATGCACAGTCACACCAACCAACTATTGAGGACATCAATTCCTTTTTAAGTGATTTATCCCTACCTCTCCTTTCCCAAGAACAAATCTCATTTCTTAATAAGCCATTCTCTGTTCAAGAAATCCTCGACACTATTTCCAGTCTCAAAATTAACAAATCCCCCGGCCCTGATGGCTTTATTAATGAATATTATAAAACCTTTTCTCATATTTTAGCTCCTCACTTACTTTCATGTTTTCAACACATGCTGCTTGAAAAAGGAATACCATCGGAAATGTTACAGGCCATTATAATTACCCTACCTAAACCGGGGAAATGTCCAAATGTCCCAGCCAATTTTAGGCCTATATCATTATTAAATACTGACCTAAAATTATTCTCAAAACTGATGGCTAATCGTATAGCAGAGGTTTTACCTATCCTGATAGACACTGATCAGGTGGGGTTCGTTAAACACCGTCAAACCTCAGATGGTACGAGACGTTTCCTAGATCTCATTGAGGTTACTCATACTCGCCGGACGCCTTCTCTGCTCCTTTCCTTGGACGCGGAGAAGGCGTTCGACAGGCTACATTGGGGATTCCTGAGATCAGTATTACTCAAATTTGGTTTTTCTGGACCCCTATTGTCTGGCATCCTGAATCTATATTCCACCCCTACAGCATATGTCTATTCCTCAGGATTTAAATCACAACCCTTCCATATTACAAACGGAACCAGGCAGGGGTGCCCTCTTTCCCCCCTGCTCTTTGCTTTAATAATGGAGCCCCTAGCACAACATATCAGAACATCACCGTCTATTAGAGGAATTCAAGTCGCTGATAAAAATCATCGCATTGGCCTGTTTGCGGATGATGTTTTATTACTACTATCTAATCCAATTGCTTCACTACCCGCCACTTGTGATATTCTAAACCGCTTCTCTCGAGCATCCTATTACAAAATTAACACCACAAAATCCCAGATCTTGAATTTGGGATGCACGCAGAAGACAATAAACACCTTAAAACAATCATTCCAATTTAAATGGGTCGAATCAACACTTCCCTATTTAGGAATCAGTTTAACTAGCTCCCCTTTAGACACCTTTACACATAACTATGTTCCCCTGTTTCAGGAGATCAAATCCAAATTAACAGGCCTGAAAACACAAGGTATCTCCTGGCTAGGTAAAATAGCAGTTATTAAAATGAATATCTTACCCAAAATCCTATACTTTTTCAGGAATCTCCCAATTCCAATCCCCATTAAATATCTGAAAGACTTACAAAAAACTATCCTACAGTTTATATGGGGGGGGAAATATCATAGGACAAAAGCAGATATCTTATATCTTCCTGTAAAAGAAGGGGGTTTAGGCTGCCCATCTCTTATCCAATACTACAGAGCCACAATTTTACAACAATTAAAATATTTATGGCATGACGGCCAACTTACAGAATGGTCCCACATTGAAAAACACTCTCTGGGGAAACATTCCATTCAAAATATCCTTAAAGCTATGCCTTTTTTCAAACCCCATCACATAGGAATTTTGATGACCACTAGAGCTATTATGAATGTTTGGGAAATAATTGCAATTAAAAGGCAAATGTTTGATCCCTCCCTTCAAAACCTTCCTATTAACATATTGGAAACGCACATTCCCCATTTAGATTTGTCCTCATGGACAGGAAAAGGTCTGAATGTTATTGTCGACTTATTCACAAATGCTGTTTTCAGGTCCTTCTCTGAGATCTCCTCTTCCTATAACATACATCCTAATGACATCTATAAATACTTCCAGTTAAGACATGCTATTCAAAGCATAAAGTCCAACTTTAAACAAGTAAATAAGACGAATGATACAAGCACAATTCTGTTCTCTAATTGGCTGTCGCGGAATGGCAGATCTCAGGGAGAGATTTCTAAAGTATATAGGATTATCATTCTCCCTTCCTGTGACCCTCTCCAAGAAATTAAATATAAATGGTCTCAGGATCTATCAATGACCTTCACCACTGAACAATGGTTAGCCTCTTTCAAGGTAATTTCTAGTATATCAAGATGCATTAATTACCTTGAAACTTCGAGGAAAATTTTTTTATAGGTGGTATTACCATCCTATGAAACTCAGTAAGATATTCCCTAGCATTACCCCAGCTTGTTGGAGATGTGGTCATGCTGAAGGCACCTTTCTACACTGCTGGTGGGAATGCCCCCCAATCAATTCATTATGGATTGAATCTTTTAAAACTTTTGCCAAGATATGTCCAATTCATATACCTGCAACTCCACAACTAGCTCTCCTTTTTATTGGTATAGAAGCCATTCCACATGATTATAGGGCAATTTTTTGTCATATGAACATCGTAATACGTCAAAGTATCGCCCTTAATTGGAAAACTTTGTTCATTCCTAATATCACTGAAATTGTTCAACGAGTAGACAACAATTGTTGGTATGAAGGTGTGGCAGCTTCGGCCTTATTTAGAAAAGGGAAATTTTATAACTTGCAATGGGATGCTTGGTTGAACAGCATTTTCCATAATCAGGCCAATGCTTTGAACTCTCTCGTTATATAATGAATAGACTACATATACTTGGATGCTGCCATATAGCGCTTCTCAACGCTATATAAATATCATTGCCTCATTGAATATTTCTCTCTTTCCACAAAAGGAGTTATGACTTTCACCCATGTCCGATATTTGAAATCTATTACCATCATATTACATGATTGCACTGTACCACTTTGTTTGGTTCTAACGTTCTTCCCATTGTTGATTATACTGTTAATCAATGTACCCTTTATATCTTGTACGAAGATAATTTCAACTATACTGTCTTGTCCCCACCCTCCTTCTCCCTAATCCCCCTTTCCCCTTACCCTCCCACCCATTCCATATGATTCACTACTTAAATCTGTATTAATATGTCATTTGTACTTCATTTCTTGATATTTGAAAAACCAATAAAAATCTCATGTTTCAAAAAATTATTCATTCTTAAATAAATAAGGTGCAACTGGATTTTATCGAAAGTTCTGGAACTTCTTTTGTTTACAAGTTTTGGGAGCAAATCGCTTGGCTTGTTGGGATGCCGAGCAATGGGCAGAGATGAAGGGATGCCTTATTGAGTGGTGCCAGGAGGAGAGGAGCAGAAATGGAGGGATGAGGAGAAGTTGGCAGAGATGGAGGGATGCAGAGGCGCAGGCAGAGATGGAAGGATGAGGAGGATTGGGCAGAGAGGTAGGTATGTGGACGAGCAGGCAGAGATGGAGGGATGCCAAGGAGTGGGCAGAGGTGGAAGGATGTAGAGAGGTGTCCTACCAGGAATTGCAGGACAGAGACTGATTTATATTGGGAAGATCTTTGCTGGGAGGACCATGCAGTAAAGGTGGGGAGGAGCAGGCAGATGATCATTGATACAGTACTTTGGAGAGATAACATCATCCGTAACATTTTAACAAGTGTGGTAGTCATCCTCAAGGTGGCTAATTTCTTCTCCCACACCTCCTGAGGCGCATGCAGAACAAAAACCACTCACTATAAAGTTAACTTTAGCTTAACACTGCCATCTACTGGACTTGTTGTGTATTGCTTTTACAGTTCGTTCGTGAAAGAGGAGAAATCGTGATTCGCCACTAACGCTATGAGTAAATACTGATCGATAGCGCAGTAAAGAAAGAGAAAATAAAAATGTAATCATGTAACTATATATCAATATATATATATTCATTTGATGTATGGAGTTAGGTGAATTTCCACTGTAATTTCATTCTGTAGGTCAGGTCACTGTGTCACTGTGTGAAGTTAATTATTCCATTCTCAGGTGTTGCTTGAGGTGGATTGTAGACATAAGGTATCATAAGTAAATATTGTGTCTTAACCAAGACAATAGGTAAAGTGTACAATTGTTTTTCTCCCAATGAATGGGAAAAGGATTTGATAGTGTGTTTTTTAATTAAATAGGGTTAAGTCATGTATTTAGAAACTGACTGAATGTCTGGAAGTTGTGTATACATAGGTGTCTTTTAAGATTATACTCAAGGTTTTAGTTGAAGATTATCTTTTTGAAGAAATTAAGAGAAAAATACAAACTTTTTACATAGACCTCCAGTGCCATCTATTGGTAGAGTTGAAGTAAGACATGAGTTGTGAAATAGATGGGGGGGGGGGGGGGTAACACAAATTGTCACTAGTTATTGATTAACCTGACCAATCCCATTCCTAAATGGGAGAAAAAGGTAGCATGAGCTGATCAAAAGGATCCTCATCATGATCATCATCACATCATCAATCCATCCGAGAAACAACTTGCCACAACAAGGAGAATAAGAGAGGAGGGAATAGGACCACCTGACTATACTACATTCCTGAACCTTGACCCTGATTTCTTCCAGGCCGATCCTTTGGTATAGTATAAAGTTCTATTTGTATTTTAGGAAATTAGTTAATTATATCCATACATATATATATTATATCAATCATATCCTAGTGTAGGATATACACTGAATGGGGGTGATTGTACCTGTAGTATCAATGGTACCCTCTTTAGTCTAGGGAGATAAATATATACAGTTGATGTATATTTACATATCACTGTATCATCTCCCAAGAACTGATTCTAGTTCAGTTCTAGTCATTTATGATTGAATATACAGTTGTGTTCAAAATTATTTAACCCCCACTGAAATTGAGTGTTTTGACCAGTTTGACATTGATTTTGATCATTTCAGTCATCCTGTTTACAATTAAATCAAAGAGGCACTTGTAAGTCAGACAAAAATATGCTCACATCATTATCAGTTTTATTCAACCCCCAAGTGACATTCAATCTTAGTACTTAGTACAACATCCTTTTCCAGTTATAACAGCTTTTAAACGTGAAGCATAGCTTGACACAAGTGTCTTGCAGCGATCTACGGGTATCTTCGCTTATTCTTCATGGGAAAAAGCCTCCAGTTCAGTCACATTCTTAGGCTTGCGCGCTGCAGCTGCTTTCTTTAAGTCCCACCAGAGGCTCTCAATCGGATTTAAGTCTGGTGACTGCGATGGCCACTTCAAAATGTTCCAGCCTTCAATGTGCAACCATGCTGTAGTGGACTTGGAGGTATGCTTGGGATCATTGTCCTGTTGAAAGGTCCAACGTCTCCCAAGCCTCAGGTTTGTGACGGACTGCATCACATTTTCATCCAATATCTCCTGGTACTGAAGAGAATTCATGGTACCTTGCACACGCTGAAGCTTCCCTGTACCTGTAGAAGCAAAACAGCCCCAAAGCATGATTGACCCCCCCCCCCCGCCATGCTTCACAGTAGGCAAGGTGTTCTTTTCTTCATAGGCCTTGTTCTTCCTCCTCCAAACATAGCGTTGATCCATGGGCCCAAACAGTTCTAATTTTGTTTCATCAGTCTACAGAACACTATCCCAAAACTTTTGTGGTTTGTCCACATGACTTTTGGCATACTGCAGTCGACTCTTCTTATTCTTTGGACACAGCAAGGGGGTGCGCCTGGGAGTTCTGGCAGGGAGGCCTTCATTACGCAGTGTGCGCCTTATTGTCTGAGCTGAAACTTCAGTACCCGCATCTGACAAATCTTTTTTCAGTCCCTCAGCAGTCACACGGGGACTTTTCTCCACTGTGCGCTTCAGGTCGCGCACAGCAGTCGAAGTCAGCATCTTCTTTCTGCCACGACCAGGTAGCGTTTCAACAGTGCTCTTTGCCTTGAATTTGTGAATGATGCTTCCTATGGTGTCTCTTGGAATGTTTATCAGCTTTGCAATCTTCTTATAGCCATTGCCCTTCCTGTGAAGAGAAATCACCTCTTCTCTTGTCTTCCTGGACCATTCTCTTGACTTCACCATGTTTGTAAACACACCAGTAAATGTCTAGAAGGAGCTGAGTATCACAGTCATTTTACATCTGCCTAATTGATGCTTATTATGCTTGATTGCTGCTCCTTGACATCCACAATACCTTTTTTTCAATACCTGATTGAAAAAACACTTGAATGATCCTCTGTTCTTAAGAGTGGTCGTATTTAAGGGGTTGAATAATTGTGTCAATGAAGAAATCACAAAAAAAAACATTTTTATACTGTATTACAAAAACAATTGATGTCATTTTAGTTGCATTTGGTTCTTTAAAAAGTCCTTGCAAGATTTAATTCTGAACACAATTACAAATGTACACTAAATTCCCTAAAACCCTTTACAGCATTGGGGGTTGAATAATTTTGAACACAACTGTATATATGTAGAAACGAAATATGGTGAAAACCTAACTCAGTTTTAATCTGAAACATCTGTTGGCTGTGAGAAATCTGGTGTAAATCTTTTTGAATATTTGCTTCCAGTTATTATTCCGATATCCGATTCACGTATTCATTATCTTTATATTCTCTAGGTTATTGGGTTTTTCTTAATTGCATATCACTGTTTATTACCATTTTATGGTCACTGATTGTATATTTTATTCAATTTGCACTAAATTATTATTAATAAATATATATATTTTGTATACCTGTTTCCTTTTATCATCAACTCAGCGCAGATAAAAGAGTTCTACTTAGCTCTTGTTTTGTTTATGAAAATAAGTTGGAATCTCCTTGATTATAGATCCTGACGTGTTTACATAAATGAAAGACTGTTTTTCAGAAGCAGTATAAATATTCTGACAACCCCCAGCCAAGAGTCAGTGGGTTCCTCAGACGCAACCCTTAGTTGGCATGGCCCAGGAGCAGGCCCTGTGCCCTCACCTGTCCTCAACCTGCCTCTGTCCTTTTCTGTTCCCTCAGGCAAAGATGTATTGCATGCTTTGGGGTCAGCTCCACTATACAGTGAGGACGAGCTACTAGAAGACAGTCAGCAGCTACTGACAGGCCAAGAGTAGTGATGAGGAGAGTGGCATGGAAGCTGGTGCTGCGAGCGGTCAGGCTCCCTACCCAGTGACAGTTGAGGAGGACATCAGTGACATGCAGACAGTACTCGATGATGATGTAGCTGATCTCACTTGGAAGCTGGGTGACGAATGGGCTTTATCATCATTGGGAGAAGAGGGTGTCAGCTTGCCCTTGAGCCAATGGCAAAGGCAGCAAGTCGGTAGCATAGCCGGGAGTCAGCAGTGGGAGTTCGGGAGTCAAACGTGCCTGGGGTTGAACACCCGCTTCGCAGGAGGCTAGCTGCCCAGGAAGTAACGGTGCACGGGTTCATGGAGGCAGCGGCGGTAGCAGTCAGTCAGTGCGGAGTGTTGGGGGTAAAATCACTTACTTGGCGGTGTGGCAGATTTTTATTAAGCCGTCGGAGGAGGTGAACATGGCCATATGTAGAATCTGTGAGCAGAAGGTGAAGCGTGGAAAGGGTGCCAATGTTGCACCATATCCCTGCATCAACATATGCAGTGTCACCATAAAGTGGCCTGGGAGAACAGCCTGCCGCAGCAACCGCTACATCACCCAGTGGCATGCACCCGGTTTCAGACAGTCAAGCCTCCACCACCTCAGCCGAAGGGAGCTATCTGTCCTTCCCATCATCTGCTGGTCCTGATGCTCCTGCTCCTCCTACTCCTCGTCCATCATTCCATCAGCAATCGATCACCAAAGCAATTGCCAAGAGACAACAGTATGCATGCACTCATCCAACGGCGCAGAAGCTAAACGCGCTCCTGGCCAAGTTGCTGTTGCTGCAGTCCCTCCCTTTCCAAGTGGTGAACTCTGCCCCTTTCAGAGAGCTGATGGCTTGTGCCGAGCTGAGGTGAAAAGTTCCAAGCTGTCATTTCTTTGCCAAAAAGGCAGTAACAGCCCTGCACACACATGTAGAACAGAAGGTGGGCCAGTCCTTGAGCCTGTCTGTGTCTGCCAAAGAGCACGGCAGCGCTGACGTATGGCGCTGTAACTACGTTCAGGGACAATACATGTCCTTTACGGCCCACTGGGTGAATGTGGTTTCTGCACAGCCACACCAGCAACTTGGCCAGGTGATGCCGATTACGCCTCCACTTTATCATGCCGTTGGACCTGCGACACTGTCTGCCTCCTCATCCTCCACCGTGTCCTCAGTCTCCACTGCAGGGACAATTCATAGTGCCCCTCCAGCATACCACATGTGCAGGGCATGGCGGTATCACGCTGTTCAGCTCCTCGTTTGCCTGGGCGAACAGAGTCACACAGGTGAGGAACTGCTTCATGCCCTTCATCAAGAAATTGAAACCTGGCTTTCTTCACAACAACTGAAAATCGGAACCATTGTGACCGACAACAACAAGTGTTCAATCTGGTTGACAAGCGATTCCTGAAGCCTTCTACCCCTCTGCAGAAACTTAAGTCTACAGTCGATGACCAGCTTTCTACACCCTCCTAGTGAAGAAACTACTCACCAGCAGAAGCAGCAGGTAGACCTGGAGCCGGACCTGAACCAGCATGTGGAGACATACTTGGAAAGCACCCTGCCACCCCACATTGAAGATCAGCTGTACTACTGGGCAGCCAAACTGTATTTATGGCCGCAACTGGAAGAGTTTGTCCTGGAAAAGCTGTCCTGCCATCCAGTAGTGTGGCATCAGAGTGGGTGTTTAGTGCAGAGGGGGCTATAGTTACCTGAAGAAGAACTCGCCTGCCCACTCAAAATGTGGAGAGACTGAATTTTGTCAAGATGAATCAGGCCTAGATCAGCCAGGATTTCTACCCACCAATACCTGATGCATCAGATTAGATCATCCATGCTGTCTCACCCAAACCTTGACAAAAGAGGCAACCTGCCTCAGCTACTATTCTGATGCTGCCACCCGCCTGATGCCACACATCTGATGCCAAGTACTCCTTTTTACATCCACCATCGTCAGCGGTTGCTGTTATTGCCAACCACCTACCCAGTCAGTCACCGGGTACTCTGTGGTCTCCTGATGCTGCTGCCACATCCACACTATGTCACCTTGCCACTCTGCGGCCAACTGATACTGCAGCCACCTCCTCACTCTGTCACCGGGTCACTCTGTGGTCTCCTCATGCTGCTCCCACCTCCAGACTATACCTTTCCACTCTGTGGCCTCCTGATGCAGCTGCCAACTCCACACTGTCACCTTGTCACGGTCTTGTCCCCTGATACTGCCACCACCTCCACACTGTCATTGTGCCACTCTGTGTCCTCCTCCTGATGCTGCTGCTGCTGCCCACCTCCTCACACTGTCATTTTACCACTTTGTGGCCTCCTGATGCTGCTGCCACCTCAACACTGTTATTGTGCCACTCTGTGGCCTCCTCATGCTGCATCCACCTCACCACTATGTCATAGGATAGGGCCAGTTTGTGGACTTCTCATGCTGTTCCCACCCTTCTCACTTCATGACTGGGCCACCATTTTGCTTTTCGGCCTGGCTGACATCATCATTTATTTGACCCTTCTTTTGATCGGATGGAAGCAAGGAAAAATGAGACACACAACGGATCTTGTCTGGGTAGCAGCTGTAAGTCATGTATGGTCCCATCAAAATTAGCTTGTGATTTGGTAGCCAAAAGCAGGAGTGGATACAAAACACAGAAGACATGCAAATATTCCATCCACGTATCATCTCTGTTTTGGATCCACTCCTGTTTTCCCCTCACCCATGACGGCACCCTGTGCGACTCAGGACCTCCCATCCGGACAGGAAACCTGAGAAGATAAAAGTGGACACACCCCCACCAAACACCAGTTCAGGTTTCCTGTCCTCCGGGATGGGAGATCCTGAGAAGTACACCTCAGCATACTGAAGAAAATAGGACATACCTTCCATGGAGCACCAGTCGCTGGGGAGGGTCTGGGGCCAGAGCCGTGGGAAGACCTATCCCGGGGGAGCGGTAGTTCCGTGGCCGTGCCGGAAGCCGCTCCCCACGAGTCTGCCTGCGCCTACACTCTCTTCCGGTCCTGCGGGGGAGCCGCTGTGGCCGTGTTCAGGCGGCTCCCCACCTTCTACCTAGGCCGGAGTACCTCTGCCAAGCTCCAAGATGGCGCCCGCGCGTTTGAGCGCTTATGCGCATGCGCGCGGCCGCCTTGTCAGTGGCGCCGGATAATGACGTGGGAGGGGCGGGGTTTTACTCCTGGCTCGCAGGAGCCGGAACTGGGAGGCCATAAGCGCGTCCTTAATATATAAATATGGCGGTAGGTTCAGGCAGCCAGCGGACGCACAGTTCCTTAATGTGCAGTGAGTAGGTGGATCCTGGCTGCAAGATGTCGGAACCTACAGAAGGACGCGCTGAACCCATGGATCCTTTGAGGCCTGCAAGTCCGGTATTGGCCTAAAGGAGGGAAAAGGAAAAGTTTCATCTTGGTGAGAATGTTCCTTTTTTTTTACTAATGAGGTGTTTAATGTGATTATTTCTAGACCTCAAAACCACCTAAAAAATCGTCTAGCAAGACAAGGCATAAAGAGTGTCCAGGATGTAAAACACCCCTTTCATCATCATATCAGAAACCGTTATGTACTACGTGTATAGATAATCTTGTAGCAGAAAAATCCCACAGCCTTACTAAATCAATGAGATCGTTAATAAAGTCCGAAGTAAGGGCATCCTTTAAGACATTCAGTAAAAGCCGTGCCAGGTCCCCAGAAAGATCTTCAGAACATGACAGTTTAGAAATGGACTCTTCAGATAATGAAGATAGAGAAGCTGGCCAATTATTTTCTGGTACGTCCGATTCCTCGGACGACGAATATACAGGAAGATCCTTCTTTCCCCCTGAAGATACGCAGCCGTTACTGAAGGCGGTCAGGGCTACTATGCAGTTGGAGGACATTAAACAAACCAGATCGGTTGCGGACCAGGCCTTCCAGGCATTAAACATAGAAACATAGAAACATAGAATGTGTCGGCAGATAAGAACCATTTGGCCCATCTAGTCTGCCCAATATGCTGAATACTATGAATAGCCCCAGGCCCTATCTTATATGAAGGATGGCCTTATGCCTATCCCATGCATGCTTAAACTCCTTCACTGTATTTGCAGCTACCACTTCTGCAGGAAGGCTATTCCATGCGTCCACTACTCTCTCAGTAAAGTAATTCTTCCTGATATTACTTTTAAACCTTTGCCCCTCTAATTTAAAACTATGTCCTCTTGTAGCAGTTTGTCTTCTTTTAAATATTCTCTCCTCTTTTACCGTGATGATTCCCTTTATGTATTTAAAAGTTTCTATCATATCCCCTCTGTCTCTTCTTACTTCCAAGCTATACATGTTAAGGTCCTTTAACCTTTCCTGGTAAGTTTTGTCCTGCAATCCATGTACTAGTTTAGTAGCTCTTCTCTGAACTCTCTCCAAAGTTTCAATATCCTTCTGCAGATATGGTCTCCAGTACTGCACACAATACTCCAAATGAGGTCTCACTAGTGCTCTGTAGAGCGGCACGAGCACCTCCCTCTTTCTACTGTTAATGCCTCTCCCTATACACCCAAGCATTCTGCTGGCATTACCTGCTGCTCTATGACATTGTCTGCCCACCTTTAGGTCGTCTGATATAATGACCCCTAAATCCCTTTCCTCAGATACTGAGGTTAGTACTGTATCACCGATTTTATATTCTGCTCTTGGGTTTTTACGCCCCAGGTGCATTATCTTGCACTTATCGACATTAAATTTTAGTTGCCAGATTTTTGACCATTCCTCTAGTTTTCCTAAATCCTTTTCCATTTGGTGTATCCCTCCAGGAACATCAACCCTGTTACAAATCTTTGTGTCATCAGCAAAAAGACCCACCTTACCATTGAGGCCTTCTGCAATTTCGCTGATAAAGATATTTAACAATATGGGTCCCAGAACAGATCCCTGAGGTACCCCACTGGTAACAATACCATGGTCTGAATATACTCCATTGACTACAACCCTCTGTTTTCTGTCCTCCAGCCACTGCCTAATCCATTCAACAATATGTGAGCTCAAGCTCAAAGACTGCAGTTTATTGATAAGCCTTCTATGTGGGACAGTATCAAATGCCTTACTAAAGTCCAGATAAGCGATGTCTACTGCACCTCCGCCATCTATTATTTTAGTCACCCAATCAAAAAAGTCAATAAGATTAGTTTGACATGATCTCCCTGAAGTAAACCCATGCTGTTTTTTTATCAATCAACCCATGGGTTTTTAGATGTTCCACAATCCTCTCCTTGAGTATGGTTTCCATTAATTTCCCCACTATTGATGTCAGGCTTACTGGCCTATAGTTGCATGATTCCTCTCTACTACCTTTCTTGTGAATTGGCACAACGTTTGCTAATTTCCAATCTTCTGGGAAGACACCTGTTACCAGTGATTGGCTAAATAAATCTGTTAATTAGGCCCTAAAAAGCATAGAGTTTTTACTATGCACGAAAATATGCAAGCAATTGTTAAAAAAGAATGGAAGAATCCTGACAGAAAATTCTTTATACCCTCCTCTGTTAAGAGGAAATATCCATATGACGAACAAGTTTCCTCTACCTGGGATAAGGCTCCTACGGTTGATGCTCCCGTGGCCAAAATAGCGAAAAAGTCTGCTCTCCCTTTTGACGATCTTGGCTGTCTTTCCGAACCGTTAGATAAAAAAGCAGACATATACTTAAAACGGGCGTGGGAAACTTCTGCTACTTGTCTCAGACCGGCGGTTGCGGGTATCCTGGTCCCTGCGGTTATGGATAGACCAATTGGAAACACACTTAAAAGAGAAGAAGCCGCAAGAAGAAATATTAGCTTCTCTTCCCACATTTTCTAAAGCTGCAGACTTCTTAACGGATGCCTCCACGGATGTCATACGTTTTGCAGCCAGATCCTCAGCCATGACAAATGCGGCTAGAAGAGCCATATGGCTAAAATCCTGGAAGGGGAACCAGGGCTCTAAGTCCAGACTATGTGCCCTTCCATGTGAGGGCGATAGGTTATTTGGGTCTTCCCTAGATGACATCTTGGAGAAGGCATCTGACAAGAAAAGAGGCTTTCCCGTTCCACAGAGGACCCCCTTTTTTCGTAGGCCCCAGCAGGGTTTCAGAAGACAGAGGATAACCCAGGATAACAAACCAAAAGACAAACAATGACGCCATCCACCAGGTGGGGGGAAGACTGTCCTCCTTTCTCCCAGCTTGGTCAGAAATTACCCAAAACAGATGGGTTTTTGGGGGGATAGCGGAAGGATTCAGATTAGAGTTCCTCTCCTATCCCCAAAATTATTTCTCTATCACTCCAGTCCCCAAGGATCCTCAAAGATCTTCAATTCTAGAAACAGAGGTCCAATTGTTGCTAGACAAGGGGGTGGTATGCCAAGTTCCAAAGGAAGAAGAGGGCAGGGGGTTTTACTCCCCACTTTTTTTAGTCAGAAAACCCAATGGAACCTTTCGGATGATTCTGAACCTGAAACGCTTAAACAAATTCCTGACATACAAAAAGTTCCGGATGGAAACAATAAAGTCGGCAATATGCCTGTTATTCAAAGATTGTTGGATGGCAAGTGTAGATCTAGAAGATGCGTACTATCACATCCCAATTCACCCCTCCTCCCAAAGGTTTTTGAGAACGGCCGTCCAAGTGAAGGGTCAGATACGACACCTGCAGTACAGGGCCCTCCCCTTTGGGGTCGCACAAGCCCCAAGAATCTTTACAAAGGTGGTGGCAGAGATGGTGGCATTCCTCAGATTGTCCCGAATTGTCCTAGTGCCCTATCTGGACGATTTTTTGTTTATAGCTCACACAAGGGAACAGTTAAAGAGGGACTTGGTGTTTGTATGTTCTCTTCTAAAAAACTAGGATGGAGGATGAATCAGGAAAAATCTTGTTTAAACCCCTCTCAAAATTGCGTCTTTTTAGGGATGCAACTAGATTCTATGGCTCAGAAGACTTATCTTCCTCAGAAAAAGGTCTCCTCAACAATAGAACATGTCTGGACCCTCTTCCGTTCCTTCAAATGTTCTCTCAGGAAGGCGATGACAGTACTGGGACACCTGACGGCTGCTGTACCATTCGCTCAGATCCACACACGATCGTTACAGTTGGAAATTTTAAAGAATTGGAATGGTCTTCCGCAGACGTTGGAGGAAAAATTCCACCTCTCCTCCAAAGCAAGGTATTCTCTCCTGTGGTGGACATCCGTGAGGAACCTTTCAGCAGGGGTGCCTTGGTCCTTCACAGAGCCCATACTGGTTACAACAGACGCCAGTCCATGGGGTTGGGGGGCTCACTCAGATGGGAAATACTGGCAGGGAAGATGGGATTTAAGTACCAGGGCCTGCACGTCAAATTACAAGGAGCTCAAAGCGGTAGAGAGAGTTCTAAGAATTGCATTGCCAGATGTCTGGAACAAAAAGTTAATCTTCTATTCAGACAATTCAACAACGGTGGCGTACATAAACCATCAGGGCGGAACAAGAGCACCAGCCCTTATCTTCCTCTGCCAGGAGATTTTCAGAATAGCAGAAGCAAGGAGCCTGACCCTGTCGGCTATACATCTGAAAGGCAAAGAGTTTGGTTCTCCACCCTGTTAAGTTTAGCCAGGGACCCCCCGTGGATGATTCCTCCAAGGGAGAATCTCCTTTCCCAGGGACCCGTATTGCATCCCAACCCAGAGATTCTTCAATTGGCAGTATGGAGATTGACAGGGGCATCTGGTTGAATAGGGGACTTTCTGACAAAGTTGTTTCCACACTTCTACGTAGCAGAAAGACTACAACAGCCAGGAAATATAATCGAGTTTGGAACATTTTCTCCTCCTTTCTAGGTTCCAGTCCTGATCCATTTAGTCCCCCAAAAATTCCAGAAATTTTAGATTTCCTACAGGCAGGTTTGGACAAGGGGCTCAAGGCCTCCACCTTAAGGGTCCAGGTGGCAGCCTTGAGCTACTTTGTGGATTACCAATTAGCCATTCACCCCTGGGTCAAACGTTTTCTTTCTGCTGCTGCCAGAATCCGTCCTTCTGTAAGACCTCTTTCTCCTCCCTGGGATCTAAACAAGGTCCTGACAGCCTTGACGGATAAGCCCTTTGAACCCTTATCAGAAATTCCGATGGATATGCTATCCATAAAAATGGCTTTCCTTCTGGCCATTACCTCGTCTAGGAGGATATCGGAGATCCAGTTTTTTTCTGCCTTTCCTCCCTATACTGTAATCCAGGACAGTCAAGTAGTAATCAGGCCCCTGCCTTCCTTCCTTCCCAAGGTTGTCTCTGACTTTCACCGGAGCCAAGACATTGTGCTACCTTCCTTTTTTCCTAATCCCTCCTCCAGTTCGGAAAAAAGGTTTCATTGCTTAGATGTTAAAAGATGTTTGTTAATCTACCTAGAGGTCACGGCTCCTTGGAGGAAAGATGAAAACCTCTTGGTTCAGTTCTTAGGCAGAAATAGGGGTAAAAAAGCCTCCTCGGGGGTCATTGCAAGATGGGTGAAGAAGGCCATAGTTAAATCTTATATCTCCTTAGGTCTCTCCCCTCCTTCAGGCTTCGGGGCTCATTCTACCAGAGCAGTCTCCACTTCTTGGGCTGAAAGAGCTGATGTATCCTTGGCCCAAATTTGTAGGGCAGCTACCTGGAGCTCCCCCCATACCTTTCTAAAGCATTATAGGCTTCAGCTTCATTCGGATGCCTCATTCGGGGAGAAGGTTCTCCAGGCTGTGGCCCCCCCCCTAGTTTTACTTATAGTCTAGTCTCGCACAGGGTGCCGTCATGGGTGAGGGGAAAACAACATTGCTTACCGGTAATCGTTTTTCTCGATACCCATGACGGCACCCGATGTTTCCCTCCCAAGATCTTCTAAAAAGGATATATATTTAAGACAATTTTATTACGTCTATATGAAGTAATATAGATAAAAAAAAAAAAAAAAAAAAGGCCCTTTCTCTTCTCTCCGGAGGACAATTTATTTCTTTCACTGGTGTTTGGTGGGGGTGTGTCCACTTTTATCTTCTCAGGTTTCCTGTCCGGATGGGAGGTCCTGAGTCGCACAGGGTGCCGTCATGGGTATCGAGAAAAACGATTACCGGTAAGCAATGTTGTTTTTTTTGGCATTAGCAATACTGATGGATTACTGACTAAATGCTGACCGAGTGAAGGCAGGTGCTCAACAAACAGGATCCGTTTTTTCAAGGTTATTGTTCTGACGGATCAGAGGAAGGGCAAAATAATCAGTGACCTCAACACAAACATACTGCTGACAACCTCTCCACTCTGTCGAGGTCTCTACTTATATAAGCGTTTAATAAAACAGGTTCTGTAGACATCTATGTGGAATCAGGTGACAACAGTGTAAAAGGAATGTTCTTCTTCTTGGCGCTAACATCGACCTGTAAGGTTGAGTTCATACTTGAGTTATTTGGTCAGTTTTGGCACTGTGACTGCCCAAATAAGTGAAGTGTGCAGTGATTCTAAGAGCGACGCCTGCCATCTGAATGTCATACGGACTCACATTATTATTTCACTACCAAAGCAGACTGCCTATGCGTGTTACTGAAAGGCACAGTGTTCTACACTACTATAAAGGCTCTCTGCAGCCAGGAAATAGTAGTTTTTTAAATAAATTTTCCGCAAATAAATACGGATCAAACCAAATTTTTTCCGAATTTCTTCTATTTAAAAAAAATTTGCTCATCTCTAGTTATCACAAACCGATGGGTCTGGAGGTGGTGGTAGCAGCAGTAGCAGCATCAGGAGAAGGCCACCGAGTGGCAAGGTGACATAGTGTGAAGATGGCGGCAGCAGCAGCATCAGGAGACCACAAAGCGACCCGGTGAAAGAATGGGGATGGTGGGTGGCAATACCAGTACCCGCTGACAAAGGTGGGTGAAAGAAGGAGCACTTGGCATCAGATGTGTGGCATCAAGCAGCAGGTGGCAGCATCTGAGTAGTAGCTGAGGCAGATAGCCAGAAGAAACCGGTCTCTTTAGTCAAGGTTTGGCTGAGGATGCATGGATGATCTAATAAGATGCATCAGGCATTGGTGGGTGGAAATCCTGACTGATCCAGGCCTGATTCATCTTGACAAAGGTAAGTCTCTGAACATTTTGGGTGGACAAGCGAGTTCTTCTTGGGGTAACTATGGCCCGCACTAAACAGCCGCTCTGATGCCACGCTACTGGATGGGCAGGACAGCTTTTCCAGGGCAAACTCGGCCAGTTGCGGCCACAAATCCAGTTTGGCTGCCCAGTAGTCCAGTGGATCTTCAATGTTGGGTTGCAGGGTGCTGTCCAAGTATGCCACCAGTGCTGGTTCAGGTCCTGCTGCAGGTCTACGTGCTGCTGCTGGTGAGTAGTTTCTTCACTATGCAGATGAAGAAAGCTGCTCATCATCGACTGTAGACTCAGGCTTCTGCTGATGGAGCTGGTACTTCTCCTGACACCCCTCCCCAGCAGCCATGGCAGTGAAACATGAGTGCAGAGGCCCCCCGGTCAGACCTGGTAGAGGATAGACGATGTCTCAGATAGGCAGCGACCAACTGACTACATAGGATGTCTCTATAGTAGTTCAGTTTGTCCTCCCTCTCATCGGATGTAAAAAGGCCCCCATTTTGGACCGGTAGCGAGAGTCCAACAAGGTGGAGAGCCAGAAGTCATCCCTCTGCCGAATGGTGACAATTCGGTTGTCACTATGTAAGCAAGTGAGCATGCATCGGGCCATTTGTGCAAATGACTCGGAGGGACTCCCTGCCTCCATCTCCACTGCATACTGCCACGGTGTGTCTTGGTCCTCATCGCTCTGTAGCTCCTCTGGCTGCTCCTGCTCCTCCTCTCCTGTCAGCTGAGTAGAAAAACCACCCATTTCACTACACATTGCCTGTGCTCCAATGTCCTCCTCCCCCTCCTCCTCTTCCAGTTCAGCTCCCACAGGACTCATGTGGCTGTGAGATCTAGGCGCCACGTCTCCTGTCACCTGACCAGCCATTGTTACCACCATCTGTTCCAGGACATGAAGCAGTGGAATGAGGTTGTTCATCCCGTACTCCTGGAAAAGGACAAATAACGTGGTGTCCTCAAAGGACCTGAGCAAATGGCAGGTGTCACAAATGAGCTGCCAATGGGTGACATCGAAGTTACGCAGGGGAATACTTCTATCTGCTTGGATCATCAAGAAATCGTTAATGGCCTTTCTCTGTTCATATTGTCGGTCCAATATATGTAGGGTGGAAACGCCGCATATCAGCCTCTGTTGGGGGATGCCGTTCTGCAGCTCAAGGAGGGTGTGCTTTGTGGTGTACGAGTGGCTGAAGTGCATGCAAAGTTTCCTGGCTATTTTTAGGATGTCTTGCAGATGCATGGAAGACTTCAGGAACAACTTAACATCCAGATTGAAGACGTGTGCCACGCAAGGCGCACGGCTCAGTCTTCCTTGACGCAGTGCCGACACCATGTTCTTACCGTTGTCACCATGGTTCCGATTTTGAGTTGTCGCGGAGAAAGCCAGGATGCATTTTCTTGATGAATCACACAGAGCAGTTCCTTCTCTGTGACTCCGTTCGCCAAGGCAAACCAGGTGCAGAACAGCGTGACACTGCCGTGCCCTGCACATGTGGTATGCTGGAGGGGCACTGTGACTTGTCCCTGCAGAGGAGGCTGAGGACACGGTGGAGGATGAGGAGGCAGAGGCAGACATTGTCGCAGGACCAACGGCGTGACAACGTGAAGGTGGAAGTGGCGTGACCTGGCCAAGATGCTGGTGTGGCTGTGTAGGAACCACATTCACCCAGTGGGCCACAAAGGACATGTATTGTCCCTGACCATAGTTACAGCTCTACACTTCGGTGCTGATGTGCACTTTGGTAGACACCGACAGGCTCAAGGACTGGCCCACCTTCTGTTCTACATATGTGTGCAGGTCTGGTACTGCCTTTTTGGCAAATAAATGACAGCTTATGACTCTCCACCTAAGCTCGGCACAAGCCATCAGTTCTCTGAAAGGTGCAGAGTCCACCACTTGGAAAGGAAGGGACTGCAGCACCAGCAACTTGGACAGGAGCACATTCAGCTTCTGCGCCTTTGGGTGCATGCACGCATACTGCTGTCTTTTCGCTTCGGTGATTGATTGCTGACGGAATGACTGACGAGAAGGAGGAGCAGGAGCATCAGGATGACGAAGTGGAATTCGATCCGAATTTCAGATAAAAATTAGATTTGCAATGAATGTCAATTTTACTTGCGCTTCCTGGTAATGAATTGCATTTTTCCTAAAATGGCTGCTGCACGTGTGAATACATGGAGAAAGGAAGTATTGGAAGGCGTGATCACCCAGAGTGACATGCATGATGCAGCCAATAAACAGCCAGCCAGCCCTGTGATGTCACATCCCTATACATACGGCGGCCATCTTAGAATCAGACATATTCTAGCGCTTTAAGTGCAGGGACAGCAATTGGAAAAACCTCATTGTGAAAAAAAAAACTGGAAAAACGATTTATAAGTGCAGGGAAAAGGAGAGGGAGGAATCAGTTCACAGCATCTTATTGCAGGGAGAGATGTTAGAAGGTGCCTAGGGACAGTGCTAGAACAGCTATTTACAAGTGCAGGGAAAGATAATTTGGGGATCCAAATAGCCATTATACAACTCTGCCATTCCAGCAATTTGTTCTTGGGGCGCAAGTGCTATGTTGAAAAGCCATTAGTGGCTGATATCTGTCGAAAAAGAAAAATATATACGAAGTTCACTTCTGCACTATATGTGGTTAAAGTGTTTAGTGGCACATTTCATTACAAAAAATATATATATAATCTCAGTTCACTTCTGCAGCTAGATGTGGTGAAAGCGTTCAGTGGCATATTTCATTACAAAAAGAAAAATATATACGCAGTTCACTTCTGCAGCTAGATGTGGTGAAAGCGTTCAGTGGCATATTTCATTACAAAAATATATATATATATACGCACTTCACTGATGCATTTATTTGTGGCAAAAGGGTTTAGTGGCCTATTTCAGTACAAAAATAAAAATATATTCACAGTTCACTACTGCAGTTATATGTGTTGAAAGCGTTTAGTGGCCTATGTCAGTATAGAAAGGAAAAAAAGATGCACACTTCACTAGTGCAGTCATTTGTGGTAAAAGCGTTTAGTGGCCTATTTCAGTAAAAAAAATTATATATATAAAATATCTATACAAAATTGTATAGACCTTCAGACCGTGTTCACACCATAGTTAGCGTAGTGGTAGGACCCCATGCCATGCTGAGCGACCGTGACGTGGTGCATGTGGGGCTCCGATGTGTTCCTGACAGGAATATATTGGCAAAAGTCTCAGCTTTTAATATTTGCTTGTTTGACTAGCTAGTATAGTCAGTGGCATATCCGTTTGGTGCATTTTTTTCTGTGATTTATAAAAGCGTTTACTGGCCTATTTCAGTACAAGAAGAAAAATATATTCTCCGTTCACTTCTGCAGTTATATGTGGTGAAAGCGTTCAGTGTCCACTTCACTGTTGCATTTATTTGTGGTGAAAGAGTTTAGTTGCCTATTCCAGTACAGAACGAAAAATACATACGCATTTCACTTCCGCAATTATAATTATTTCAGTACAAAAACAAAATATATTCAGCGTTCACTTTTGCAGTTATATGTGCTAAAACCTTTAGAGTCGTATTTCGGTAGAAAAACAAAATACATTCAGCGTTCACTGTTGCAGGTATATGTGGCAAAACCTTTAGTGACGTATTTCAGTCAAAAACAAATTTTATTCAGTGTTCAGTGCTATAGTCATATGCGGTAAAATCATTTGTGACGTATTTTGGTGAAAAACTAATTTTATTCAGCATTCATCTCTGCAGTTACATGTGGTAAAATCTTTATTGACGTATTTCGGTGGAAAAACAAATTTTATTCAGCGTTCAGCGCTGTAGTTATATGTGCTAAAACCTTTAGTGACGTATTCGGTAGAAAAACAAAATATATTCAGCGTTTACTGTTGCAGGTATATGTGGCAAATCCTTTAGTGACGTATTTTGGTCAAAAAACTAATTTTATTCAGCGTTCAGTGCTGCAGTTATATGTGGTAAATCTTTTGTGATGCATTTCGATCAAAAAACAAAATTTATTCAGCCCTGCAGTTATATGTGGTAAAATGTTTACTGTGGTCGAAAGAAAAATTTTATTCAACGATCAGCACTGTAGTTATATGCGGCAAAATCTCCATGATGTCTCCATGATAAATCTGCAAGTGCCTTCTACACACTTTCACTTTCCTTCAGCGGGGCGAATAGATGCCAGATGAACCTTCACAGGAGCTGCTGTCGGGAGCAGCGGTTCATTTCTGAGATGTCCGTATAGTGCGGGGGGAATCCGAAGACCCTCTCCATCTCGGAGCTCTGTTATATGTGGTAAAATCTTTATTGACGTATATCGGTGGAAAAAGAAATTTTATTTAGCGTTCAGCGCTGCAGTAATATGTGGTAAAATCTCTATTGAAGTATTTCGGTCGAAAAACAAAATTAATTGAGTGGTCAGCGCTGCAGTTATACGCAGTAAAATCTTTATTGAAGTACTTTGGTCGAAAAACTAAATTTATTCAGCAGTCAGCGCTGCGGGTATATGCGGTAAAATCTTTAGTGCCGTATCTTGATGAACTTCGCGACTCTTCCGGGCTCAAAGCTATCTTGATGCTTTGTCTTCTCATTGTCTGTACTAGAGGTCTGTTCATGCCAGGCAAGTTCCCCAGAAGTATCTTGGTCGATCATCACTCTGTCATTGTGCCATTCTGTGGCTTCCTCATGCTGCTGCCACCTCCACACTTTGTCACCTTGCCATTCTGTAGTCTCCTGATGCTGTGGCCACCTTCACACTCTGTCATTGTGCCATTCTGTGGTTTCCTCATGCTGCTGCCAACTACAGACTCTGTCACTGTGACACTCAGTGGCCTTCTCCTAATGCTGCTGCCGCCACCTCCAGACTCTGTCATTGTGCCACTTGGTGGCCTCCTCATACTGCTTCCACCTCCAGACTCTGTCATTGGGCCACTCTGTGGTCTCCTCATGCTGCTTCCACCTCACCACTATGTCATAGGTCCACTCTGTGGACTTCTTATGCTGTTCTTGCCCTCCCCACTTCATAATTGGTCCACTATTTTGTCTTTCGGACTGGCTGACATCATCATTTATTTGATACTTCTTCTGATCTGTTAGAAGAAAGGAGAACTGATATGCACAATGGATCCTGTCTGTGTAGCAGCTTCAAGGCCTGTATGATCCCATCAGAATTGGCTTATTATTTGGTAGCCAAAAGCAGGAGTGGGTAGAAAACACAGAAGACATGCAAATATTCCATTCACATGCCATCTCTGTTTTAGATCCACTCCTGGTTTTTTTTGGCATTAGCAATATTGATGGATTATTGAGCAAATGCTGACCGAGTAAAGGCATTTGCTCCATAGACAGGATCCGTTTTTTCTGGGTTGTTGTTCTGACGGATCAGAGAATGGGGAACATTTGTATTTATTTTTGTTTCAATAATTTTTATTATTTAGATCATAACACAGGCATTTCCACTGTAAACATTCAATTACAGAATTGTGTGGCAAGAGATAATACACAATGGCAATGGAGGACAGGCGTACAGAAATACAGGGTAAGACAAGCTAAGATTGGCACTGTAATAAAAGGCAATGGATACAGAGTATCACGATCGGTGCTGTACAGTAATGTTACAGTTGGAAACAGCTGAAGAACAGATAAGAGGAAAGGATGATCGAGTATCAGGCGTTGACCATCCAAATAGAACAAAAACGAAAACAAAGACAAAAACAAAAACAGAAACAAAAACATAAGTCTCAGAGATCTCACATTGTAAGGGCTTGTGATATGGTTGAGTTTGAGTTAGTGACCTGTAACCAGTGCTCCCACTGTCGTATAAACTTCCCAATATTGTGATCCTTATAAGCCATAATTTTTTCATATTGGTATTCACCCTAAACACAATTTCCTCCTTAGATGGAATATCAGGGGACTTCCAACGGCTAGCAATAGCTATTTTAGTGGATATGAAGAGGTGGGCTATTGGGACAAACTATGAGTCGGAAAGTCTGACATGCTCATCAGAAACAGGGCTTTGCTTTGGGAAACCTGCAAGTTGAACCCGCACAACTTTGAAGCAATGTTAAAAATATCTGACCAGAGTGGACCTACTAATGGACATGCCCACAGTATATGTAGAAGGGTGCCTCTGTGGCTACAACCCCTCCAACATAAGTTGGAGACCCCTGGATAAATTCTGCTGAGCCTTACCGGGGTGTAATACCATCTCAGACATTTTTTAATGGCAGCTTCATACATAGTCACACTGCGGAAAGTGGATGAAATAAATTTAAATGCAGTCAGCCAATCTAAATCCGGAATTACCATCTGGAGTTCCCTGTCCCACTCATGTAGTGGTGTAGATTTAGAGAAAATTTCTTTAGATCCTAACGCCATATACCATGGTCTGATTCCCTGTTTGGTAGAAGAATAGGCTGGGGCTGACCACTTTTCAATACAGGCTTTATGCACCACTACTTGACTAGGGAAATTAGTTTGCAATAAATGCTGTACCTGCAGGTATTTGAAAAAGTCCCTGTTAGGGAGGCTGAATTCAAGCTGTAGGGCTTGAAAGGGTTTAACCCCTTTGCTGTCATAAAGCTGAGATACATTTCCTAGGCCAAGTAAGCACCAGGAACCGAGCTCCGTATCAGTAAGATATAATTCGACTAATTGCAGTGGGGAAATTTCTTTGATAGAGGTAAGCTGGTGTGGGCTATTATGGTGAAGGAGCACCAATATTGAACCGCTGCTTTTAAAATACTAGGCAAGGGTGCAAGTTTGAGTGGGGAATCACTGACACCGTGTAGCAAGATAGCCCAAAGGTTTTTAGTTGGAGCCAGCTCAGATTCAATCTGTACCCAAGGAATAGTTGTGTCCTGAGACCACCATCTCCAGAGGGCTTTTACTTGAGTTTCTAGATGATAATCTAATAGATTTGGAAGACTTAACCCGCCCTTAAGTTTAGTTTTAGTAATAATGGTTTCCTTGCTGGCCATACAAATTTATTTATCATACTCTGTGCTTTCCTGAAAAAAGAGCTGGGGAGTATCCAAAGGAGAAACAACAACTTTGGTAAGATAAGCATTTGGAAGGTAGTTATACGGCCTATCCAAGAAATGTCATACTTGCTGTAAGATGCAGTATCTGTTTTAATCACCTCTAGGAGTGGGATAAAATTGAGTTAATATAATTTACAGATGGATGGGGTAATTGCTACTCCTAAGTACTGTATATGGTCATGTCTCCAATCAAAGGGGAAATCTTTTGGTCAGGTACATTAAAAGGTAAGATTTGTGACTTGGCTTCATTGACTTTATAGAAGGAAAAACGGCCATAGGCTTTGATTAAAGATAACGCGGCTGGCAGAGCTTCTGTAGGGGAGGATAGGGTTAAGTTAGGGGAAAGAGGAAGAAAAGGCCCCATTAGTAAATACTCTAGCAGTAGGGCCAGAATAAAGAGCTTTAATTGCAGTGACAAAAGGGGCTCCCATTCCCATGGCCATTAGTACCGAGAAGGCGAAGGCCAGTTAATGCGGTCAAACGCCTTCTCGGCATCCAAAGTAACAAACACCGCTTCTATCTGTCGACTGTTGACAAAATCAATTAAATTCGAGGTCCGGCGGGTGTTGTCTGTTATTTGTCTCCCCTTTACGAAGCCCGACTGGTCAGATTTTATTAGAGAAGGTAGCACTTTGGCCAACCTAGTGGTCAGTACTTTCACGTTATTTTTATATCCGTGTTTAAAAGGGAAATGTGTCTAAAGTTTTGAGGCCTGTCAGGGGGTTTGCCTGGCTTCGGGAGAATTACAATGGTTGCCTCAAGCATTTCAGCTAGGAACCGGCCCTCAGTAAAAGCACTATTAAAAACTTGTAAAAGGTGGGGAACCAGTTGATCTGAAAAAGTTTTAAAATATAGGTTGGACAGACTGTCACTGTTAGAGTAAGGGAAGATATAAGTTTTGTCACTCCAGTGTGGGTAATGGGGCTAGCTAACAGATCCCGTTGATCCGTTGATCTTGGGACAGAGTTGGGAGGTTCAAGGATGATAAATACACATTTATTTCATAATCAGGAGCTACATGCGTATCCGGTAAATCTTCAAGGTTGTATAGCTTGGAATAATATGAAGAGAATTGCCCCGCAATACCCTTTGGGTCATATATTCTGTTGCCCGTGACAGAGTGGACAACATGGGGAATTCTCGATTTAGCAGCGCGCGCCTTCAGGCGGCTGGCTAGTAACTTGCCCGCCTTATTATCTTGAGAGTAGTATTTTGCCTTAATCGACCGCAACTGCTTTTCATAGTTAAAGAGATGTTCTCTGAGTTGCGCTCTAAGGGAGCGAATCTGTTCTGCCCTCTGTGGGGAAAATAGATTCTTGTTGAGAGTTTCTAATGAAGTTAATTGAGAGAGTATAGATTGCATCTTCTGTTCCCTTAGTTTGTTCAACTGGTGACCTAGTTTGATTAGTATTCCCCTAATGAACGCCTTATGGGCATTCCATAATGTGTGTGGGCTTGAGTTGCAATTAAAGCTGAAATATTCTTTTAAAGACTGAAGCAGCACACCTCTATGTTCCTGATTGGATAAAAGATAAGGACTGCAGGGCCACAACGTATCTTTCACATTATACGTTTCTTGAAGGGAAAAAAACAAAAGAAAGGATCAAAGGATCAAATATATCAAAGTTATTGATCCTATTGAGGAGAGGGCGACATAATAACCTCTCAGCTCGTTGACGAGAACCTTAATTATTTTGTGCAACTAGAAAGAAAACGAGGTACCATCATCTATGCAAAAATATATGCGAGTTTATTATACATAAGTGCTAAATACAAAATCGATGATACAACCTGTACAATGATAGACAATGCAATATAATACCAATACTTTCAATCAATACTGAATATCGCCAATCAATGCAATGATATACAACAGTTCAAATTAAAGAAGAGTACCCCTTTCTATCACCTTTTATCCAATTGAGGTATATGGCGATACTATAAATTTACCAGCTCGGTATCAGGCTAGGGAATAACAAAGTTCCCAAGGACTAGGTAACAGTGTCTGATGCTCAATTAGCAATATGCATCTTTGCTAAGGGAATGATCAGACCTGATCAGGAGCCTTATCAATTACAGATCCACAATTGGGGATCTTTGACTATATACCGGGCTGAGTAACTTATCAATACCGCAAGCAATAAGCAAGATATACGTTACCAAGGGTCAAAAGGTGAATAGGTCTCCGGAGGGACGGTGTGCTCTCCTGAGGGTTCCCCGTGATCCAGGATATAATCCACGTGTCTGTTTAATCTTTTGTTTGTAGTCTTTTTTTTCTTTCTCCTCGAATATCCCTCTCTCATCCCGTCTATGATTAATATTCACAGACTTATCAAAAGCATACACCCCTTTAGATAATAGTCTTCCAACCAAACCAGAGGGTGTGCACATATGGTAATGGTATTGTGAGATCATACATTACCCAAAATATTTTGTGGTGAACGTGTTATGTTATCTGCCGATACCTAGGCAGCAATGTTGTATAAGCTATAAATGTGAAGCTTTTAGGAGTTAAATTTATATAATGTGACTTTATGTTCAGTGGTAAATATCCACCACCTGGGACATACATCAAAAAGGGAGGCATACCCCCTGACACTTGAATCAATTAAAACTTAGATTCCCAGAAACTAGTGTAACTGTTCTCATGTCATAAAGTTAAAATGTAGACAACAAATGTGTGGGTTTTGGATTTCACAGGTGCCTTATCTTATGAAAATAACACAACTTTTCTGAGCAGAAATCCAAACTGAGCATGCTTTCCCACATACCTTAGGATTACACGCTTCTGGTGATACACACACAGGATGAATATACGTTAGTACATGATTAGAACATGTAACTAAATAAAACCAATATGTGAAACATAAAACAACACATATGTGATCTATCTAACTTGTGTCAAAACTAAATATGATCCACCATATGAACAAACAGACATTATATATTTGTCTCATTAATACATCTCATTATGAAAAATGCCAGACGAGCGCCAGGAAGAACCTTATCTCCGCTTATAGCCTAGTGATGAGGTAAAAGTACTCCCTTAGATAGGCCCACATCTGCCAGGAAGAACCTTTCCTTGAACCCATTTTCCTCTTTTGCAATGAAGGTTCATACAGGAGGGTGAATATAAGTACAACTTGGCTGCTTATAGGCCATGATTACACGTTATAACAATAATAATGTATAAATGTTTATATACTTATGAAAAGGCATGACATATGACTATTTTATAACATCAATTTTAGATTGGAGGGCTAGTTGTAGAAGAGATCTGCTAACCAAAATTAAGTCGATACGAGAATAGCTGTTGTGTACTGGGGAAAAGAAAGAGAACTCCCTTTCCATAGCAGGCTGTAGCCTCCACATATCGTATAATTCTTCACCGCCTTAACAGGGGGTTGAGATTGGGGTACGAACTCCTACTGTGCGCTGTGGAGTCTAGTTCTGCGTCTGGAACTATGTTGAAGTCCCCGCAGGCTATTAAGTGACCCTGAAGTATTCTCACTACTTTTGCAAAGACTCTATTCAAGAAACGTAGCTAGTGTTTGTTGGGTTCATATATGGCTAATATGGTGTAAGAGATATTATTTATTGAGCAAACCACAATGATGTACCTGCCATTCTTGTCCACTATAGTGGAGCCAATCAGAACTATACCTCTTTGTTTTTTGCAGTAATGAGATTGCAATATCAAAGGATATGAGCAGTGTTTGATCCTGTGAGCATCTTGACAGATAATATGTGATTCAGGCACACACAGTATATCGGCTTTCAATAGAGTCGCTTCCAACCACAGATACAACCTCTTTTGAGGGCTGTTCAGGCCTTTAGCATTAATGGATACAATATTAAGAACCATGGGGGCTAGTTAAGACGCTGTAGACCACTGCGACCCCATATATAAAAAGGTGAAACCAATGAAAAGCGCAAGTCTTACAAGACGGGAGATTACCCAAGACCTGGGAGGAGCAAAATCCAGATCAGAAGATTACCAGGGGAAAAAGTTCTGTTTGAAGCCTGGAATAGAGTAATAGCTCAACGGCACTTCAAATGGTGTGGTGCAGTCAGTGTTTGTTTCCCCTCTTTGCTCCAACGGTGCGCCACTCTGGCTGTAGGTGTTTCTGTGGAGAGAAGGGGTAGTTTCCTGGGGCAAGATGGAGATGTTCCAGGATCCTAGTAGACGACAGCCCTCTTCCAACGAGGAGATGATATGTTGTTTCCTGTCTTGGCTAAGAATAAGACTCACAGGGAAGCCCCATTTGTAGAGGATTTTGTGTTCTCTTAGCGCTGCAGTAACTGGGGCCAATAGTCGTCTTTGCCGAAGTGTAGCTGCAGAGAGATCTGTATACAGTTTCACAGATTGGTATGGTGCTGGTAACTCAGAGAGCTTGCGGGCTGCTGATAGAACCGCTTCTTTCGTTTTTAAAAAGTGGATCTCTAGGAGCAGTTGATGGCATGTGTTTGGGCCTAGGGACCCTATGCACCCAATCTATGATTAAGTCTTGCGGAGAACATGAGGGTAGAAGCTGTTGCATAAGTGCTTTCAGGTACTCCGGTAAATCGGCAGGCCCTATATCCTCTGGGAACCCTCTAAATTTTTTATTATTATGCCTGGCCTGATCTTCCAGGTCATTTATTTTGGCTTTAAGGCGGTCAAGCTCTGCAACAAGATTTTCATAAGAATCAATTAGTTGATTATGAGAAGTGGCGAACTCCCCCATTTTTTTTTACTCAACATAAGAAACCCTAGTGTCCAGATCTGAAATGGAGGCTTGGAGTGGGGACAATAGTGATGAAAAATCATGGCGCAAAGTCTCACCTAGGTCGATCATAGTGTCCCTCATTAGAGTCCCTGGGGCAGGCTTATCGGTGGTTGAGAAGCCCTGCAGCATCTGTGAGATGGAGGTAGTCACAGGAGCTCTTGCGCTTACCTCCCCGGTGGTGTCACGTGTGGCACTCTGTTCCCTCCTTGCCCGCTTATCCTTTGCTGGTGAGGAGGATGAGGAAGATGGCCGCCATTCTGCCGTGTGCTCCGACGCAGGGGAACTGCGTGCTGACCCTCCGCTGCTTTGACTGTCTCTCACAGATGCAGGACTCTGTGGCAGGTGAGATGGTGCCCACTCAGTTTGTGTGCCGCCCCGCAGACATGGAGATGAGATAGCGGTAACTGGGCTGGTGACCGGCAAACGAGGAGGCTTAGTTGGGGATCCTAGTGGAGGAGGTGGCGGATGTCTCCTCCAGATCTTGGCCGGGCTGTAGCTGCTGACTGTCCTCTAGTAGCTCTTCCTTGCTGTATACTGGAGCTGAGCCCACAGCATACAATACTTCTGCGGCTGAGGAAACAGCAAAGGACAGAGGCAGGTTGAGGACAGGTAAGAGCACAGGGCCTGCTCCCGGGCCATGCCAACTAAGGGTTGTGTGTTGGCTGGGGGTGTCCGATGTAGCTTGGGATGATGTGGATGACTGAGTTAACCAATCAAAAACCACTGGGTTGCTGGTCAAGACACGACCACTAGATGACACCGGGAGCTCAGGCCTCTTGCTGCGACTCCTGCTACCACACCCCCTTAATCTGCTGCGACCTCTGCCTGCGCCAGAAACATTTAGGCCTCTGCCACTCCTCTGTGCATGGCCTGGCACTTCTCTGTCTGACATGCTTTTAGCTGAACTAAATAAATTAAAAGCAACTTGAAACACCCCTAAAAGCGACAAATATATTTGTACTGAAATAGGCCACTAAACGCTTTCACCACAAATAACTGCAACAGTAAAATGCGTATATATTTCTCTTTTTGAACTGAAATAGGCAAGTAAATGCTTTTATTGCAAATAACTGCAAAAGTGAACTGCGTATATATTTCTCTTGTAGTACTGAATTAGGACACTAAACGCTTTTAGTGCAAATAACTGCAAAAGTGAACTCAGTATATATTTCTCATTTTGTAGTGAAATATGACACTTAGCGCTTTTAGCGCAAATAACTGCAAAAGTGAACTGCGTATATATATCTCTTGTAGTACTGAATTAGGACACTAAACGCTTTTAGAGCAAATAACTGCAAAAGCGAACTGCGTATATATTTCTTTTTTTGTACTGAAATAGACCAGTAAACGCTATTAGTGCAAATAACTGCAATAGTGAACTTTATATATATATATTTTTTTTGTACTGAAATACGACACTAAACGCTTTTAGCACAAATAACTGCAATAGTGAACTGCGCCGCACGTCAATCTGCTCTTCTCAGTGTAGGGATAGGATGCTTCTGCTGCTGTGAGGGAGAGATTAGGGAAGAATTCTGGTGTACTTGGTGTAGTTCAATCTTCAAACTACTGCTATTATTGAGGGTGCTATGCTACATTTTTGTACCCAGCCCTGAGCCCAGTGACACTGAAAAATAACTTTTAATTCATCTGCTAGTTCGGTGGGCCATTTTTGCAAGCACACTTTTTTTGCTAGATAGTAAATTTACGGGCTATGCTGCATTTCTGACAGTCTAATTAAACCGTTACATACTGTAGTTACAGTGCTGCTAAAAAAAAGCACTTTTTTGTGCTAGATAGTAAATTTGCGTGCTACGCTGCATTTCTCGCAGTCCAATAAAACCGTAACATACTGCATTTACATTGGTGCTATAAGAAAACAAAGTTTTTGTGCTAGATAGCACATTAGCGGCCTACGCTGCATTTCTGATATTCCAATAAAACCGTAACATACTGCATTTACATAGTTGTTTGCAAAAAACACTGATAGCACATTTGGCTCCTACGCTGCATTTCTACCAGTCTAATTAAACCGTTAACTTCGGCTGTTACATTGTTGGTTGGAAAATTCTCACTTTTTGTGATGGTAATTAGTGAAGTAATTGTATTGAATTGCTCCATTACACTGTTCTGTGACATAAAGAAATGTATTCTAGTTATGACACCAGCACTGCCTTACTGTTAGTGAACTTATTTGTTGACTATTGGCAGTTAAATTGTCACCTGAGATAAACCATCTGTTAGTTTGGTGGCTGAACGCAAATAATGAGGAGAACGTCAAATAAGGGACGTGGCCCTGGCTGTGGTGCTGGTGGCGGAGCTCCTGTTGCAGGGAGAAGACGTGGTCGTTCTGTTCCAGCTATACGCCCAAGTGAAACACCTTCCTCAGGTGCGAGTAGGCGACAGAACCTTCAGCATTATTTAGTAGGCCCAAATGCCGCTCTACGAATGGTGAGGCCAGAACACGTATAGGTGCTAGTAGATTGGGTGGCTGACAGTGCCTTCAGTACCCTCACATTGTCTCCCACCCGGTCCACTGCTGAAAGCTGAGAGTTGGCACCTGCAGGCCACGGGCATCTATCTTGCACCTCACCCCCTTGCAAATCAGCCAATTAGTCTGAGCCCCAAGTCATGCGTTTAGATTGTTGGGTGATCTATACCCCTTTTTTATTTCAAAGTACCCCTGCACTGCATATCTGACTGGAAAATATAGTCTGTAAATTCAGCGGTGTTTGGATTGTTGGGTGATCTATACCCCTTTTTTCTTTCAAAGTACCCCTGCACTGCATACCTGACAGGGAAATATATTCTGTAAATTCGGCGGCGTTTAGATTGTTGGGTGATCTATACCCCTTTTTTCTTTCAAACTACCCCTGCACTGCATACCTGACTGGGAAATATATTCTGTAAATTCGGTGGCGTTTAGATTGTTGGGTGATCTATACCCCTTACAAGCGCACACACTGGTAGACGCGCTGCTGATGGCATTCCCACCTGACACCGAGGCCTCAGTGGGAGCACAAGGCGAAGGCAGAGGAGGAGGAAGAAGTCGCCAATGCAGCTGGGGCACCACCAGCACCTCAGAAGGCAGGGTTAACATGGCCGAAATGTGAAAAAGCTTTGTCAGCACGCCACAAGAACTAGAACCATCAGCTGATATGGAACGTCTTAGCAGAAGGCAGCATTCCAGTAACATGGTAAAACAGTATGCGTGCACACGCCTACACGTACTGACTGATGTGTCTGCCCCATTCAACTTCTGGGTCTCCAAATTGGGTACATGGCCTGAGCTTGCCCTTTACGCCTTGGAGGTGCTGGCCTTCCCTGCAGCCAGTGTTTTGTCTAAGGCTGGGTTCACACCTGAGCGTTTTACAGCGCGTTCCGACGCGCTGTAAAACGCTCAACAGGCGAAAACCCATGTTTCCCTATGGGCATGGTTCTCACCTGAGCGTTTTCCAGCGCGTACGAACGCGCTGTAAAACGCCCTACGCCCAAAGAAGTACAGGAGCTTCTTTGCGGCGTTTTGTTGCGCATATTGTGATTGACGTCAGAGTGGTCAATCACAGGAACGCTCGTATCAAATACGCTCTAGTCTGAACCCAGCCTGAAGGTGTGTTTAGCACGGAAGGAGGCATTATCACAGACAAGCGCAGCCGCCTGTCCACAGTCAATGTGGACAAGCTCACGTTCATTAAAATGAACAAGGCCTGGATCCCACAGGACTTGTCCGTACCCTGGACAGAATAGACATGTATGCCGGCCTTTGTTTTATTTTATATATTCCACAATGTTTTGTGGTCTACCCAAATTAAATTAAAAAAAAGTGTTGGCTACCTCCTCCTCCTCCACCGCCGCTTCCACCTACACCGCCACGTCCAACGCCTCCTCAACCTCCTACTCCATATGGACCTCTTCCTCCTAGTTCAAGATTATTATTTTTAATTTTTATTTATTTTAAGTCATTTCCCTATCCACATTTGTTTGCAGGGCACTTGTCATGCTCTTACCCACTGTCAGGTTTTTCCAATTGCTGTCCATAGCGCCTTCTCACGTCTGTCCCTGCGCTCAGAATGCTGGAAAATATCTAAATCTAAGATGGCCACCATATTTATAGGGCTGTGACATAACAGGGCTTGCTGGCTGCTGATTGGCGGCCACCTTATAGGTAAGTTTAATGTTATTATTATTATTAAGCATACCAATAAATCGTCCAAACTCCTCTGCTTATTTGTGTTGTTTTTAACGGTTATTTTATTGTAACGTATTTTATTTTTGAACAGGTTATACACATATGGTATTCATTACCTACTGACCATGTATACATTTCAGGCTATCTGGATGGTGTGCGTATGCCCCAAATTTCGGAAGGGGACATACGAATATGGACAAGGAGAGCATCTGCTGGAGATACCCTTATTTATTTAGAGAATCATCTCCGGACATTTATTTGGGGGACTATTTAATGTTAGTCTAAATTAGATGTTTTAGCTAGCATTTTTATAAAGGGTCATGAGATATATGGGTTTTTGAGAACTGTATGACGATTATGTGCCTTCACTTTTTAATGTATGAATTTAGGGTATTTGTTGGTGCTTTATGGACTAGCACCTATTCACTGCATGTCACTTCACTGTTCACTTTGCACTTGCACTTTATTTTATCTTTCATTTTTTGTTTTCCACACCAGCACCTTACTGCTTATTCACTATATGAAGCGTTCATCGTTTTTTAAGGTTATCATTATTTATGGTCCCTTACTGTACATACTCATTATGTTTTTATTAGCACTCAGCACTTTCATCGTGCTTACTGTGTGTCATATTTGTATTTACTGTTTTTATCATCATAGTCATATGGCTCTACTGCTTGTTTTATAGATTTGTTTTTGTATTGCCAAAACCTCATAATAGATCATTAAGTCCCCCCCTCCTCTATCCCCTCTCATTGACAAACATATGAGTAAAGTAATCATGCGTTGACTACATAGCTCTGGTAGTTGCCGTGGTGAGATGGTGATCTCGCGCTCGCAGCATTGCTTGTTACCATGGTGAGATAGCAATCTCTATATCAGGAAGTGGTGTGCGATCACGTGACCGCAACTTGATCTGCGATCTTGTTTTCTCTGCCTCGCGTGATGTATTCCTCAACCTGGCCCAAGCAACTCATGTGACGGCTGACGTCATTCTCGCGTAATCTCGCAAGATGACGCAACCAGTGTGGATTCACCAGTGCTTTTCCATGTCCAGCCCAGTGAACAACTATTGGTCCACGCACAGGCGAAGTGCATCTCATATCTATTACCTGGGGTATATAAAATGGTCAGTGGGTACAGTTAGATACGCCCCTTCAAAAAGCGGAGCGAAATGCTTGTCGCTCGCCTGCATTGCTGCTATCATTATTATTTTCCTTATGTTTGTTGTAATGTTAATTGCTTAATAAAATTTGCAATTATTTTATATGTGTGTCCTTAGAGTTTATTTGTGCAGTTTTCCAACAGAAGCAACGAAAAGATTTCCACATACTCGTCCTTCCAAATCTTCTCCCGAACCTCTGGCTTCAAGTGGACCCCCAACGGCCCCTCAAAACAAACATAAACTTCCCCTTTTGCAGCATCCGCCAACCAGACATCCTCTTCAACCTTACCTGTACTGCCCCCGGTCACCGCCGCATTCACTGCTGGCCCGCCACCACAGGCGCACTCCCCACTACAACCGCACTACTACGCTCCCCCACCCCCGCCACTGGCGCAGCAGCCCATACCGCCCCTGACCCCAACCTCGACAACAACGACCACATGCCCGACAACAATTCCTGCGCTAAGCCTTCGGACCCCATCCAACATAACTGTTCAGCCACTCCCCCTCCCCCACCCACCGCATGCAACTGACTCGTCGTCCTCTCACCTGGCTGGCCCTGGGGGATCCACTCAGCCGCCGCCGCCTTTGAATATCCGCTCAGCGTCGCTCCGCCTGGAGATGCAGGCCTTGGCGGACACCTGCCCGCAGCAGCAACCGCACCGCCGTCCGCTGCCCATTCTTCTTGGCTGAGCTCTCCTTCTTCCAGCAACTGATCCGGCAAAAAAACACCGTCAGCGTCCGTCTGGCGTGACCGCATGTCCATTGCTCCACAGCCTTCAAGCCCACCACTGGGTGGCCGTCTCCCTGGAACATCCCTGTCCTCCTCCTCCTCAGCACTTGGCCCAGACTCCCCAGAAGTACCTCTGGGCGCCGCACACTGCCTGGTTGACACTGCCAAGTCCACCTGCTGTGCCGGGGGCGGAGCTGAACCCGCTTCCCCACCAGCGCACCTCCCCTTGCTCTGTTGCCTGCAGTACCAGGCCTCGCCACCCTCGTCGCTGTCCCTCTCCTTACTGCCACGCTATGGCCTACAGCCGACTGCCACCGACCTGCAGACACAGGCCGCAGCACTCCCTGATTAGCTCCAGCACTCGCCCCAGCTGACAGGACTTCACCACTGGTCAGTGAAGCCGCTGCCGTCCTCCCGTCAGTGCTCCTGCTCGCCATACCCACTGGTAAGGCCTGATGCACCCACAACACACCCCTCACATCCTGTGCCGTACTCGCCGCTCTGGTCCTTGACCCTCCCTGCCGGGAAGGAGACCGGAGACGGGGGGTACCCCACTCCTCTCCTGTGGGGCGCCCGACGCCGGGTAGGATTCCTCCCGCTACGGAGGCCTGCCGTAACCCTTTCAGCCCCAGCCGACTGCAACGGAGGGTCCTTGATGGGGCTCCTCAGCAGTTGCTGCACTCGGGTGGGTCGCCTCAGGGCTCAAACGGTCCGGTAGGATGGACCTCCGGGCCCTAACCCTCCCAGCTACCGCCGACTGTGCCATGGCCGGAGTCCCCAAAGCCGCCTGGAAATGCCTCTCCAGCCACGCAGAACCATGCTGTTCTGCCGCAGCCCTGACCACCGCCAACAACTCCTCCATAGATGACATTCCTGCTCTGACACTGACCTGGCCCTACAATGCACGTGCTGCACAACTTGCTAGTATCCCCAACGGTACTGCAGGTCACTCAGTGTAGGGATAGGATGCTGCCGCTTCTGTGAGGGACAGATTAGGAAAGAAATCTGTTGAACTTGGTGGTGTTAACTCTTCAAACTACAGCAATTATTGAGGGTGCTATGCTACATATTTGTACCCAGCCCTGAGCCCAGTGATACTGCTAAATAATTTTTAATCCACCTGTTACTAAGGTGGGGGTCGGCGACCATTTTAGCAACTGCAGTTTCCTTGGAACTGCATGTGACCTGCATGTGTGCCAGCCTGCCAGGGACATCAGTCTAATTATTTTTTGGTAGCTCAGTGGAGGAAAAATTTCTTTTCTCTGGCAGGTCAAGTCCCTCTACAATACCTATTTCAAATTTAGCAGTGACATACTGCATTCCTGTATTTTGGGGAAATAAACCCGTATTGTTGTTCCACAGAGCAGTTTGGCATACAACGCACAAAAACGTATTTTAAAATTTAGCAGTGACATACTGTATTTCTGTAGTTTGTTGCAATAAACACTGGTTTTGTGCTACATAGCAAAGCTGAGGCCTACCCTGTATTTCAGTCATTTTAAGTAACCTTTTGAAATCTGCATTTACATAGCTGGTTGCAAACACACAGGTTTTGTGGTAGATGGCACATTAGTGGTGTACGCTGCATTTCTGACAGTCAAATTAAACCATTAAGGGCTCTTTCACACTTGTGTTCTGAGGATCCGGCGGGCACTTCCGTCCCGCCAGATTCATTAGAACGCAAGTCGCCTGAAAGCATTTGAAGACTGATCAGGATCCTCATCAGTCTTCGAAATGCTTTCAGGTTACAATGGCAGCCAGGACGCTACTAAAGTCCTGGCTGCCATGGTTCTCCGCAGCAGTGTACTTACCTGCGCTGTGCGCTGCGGGCGCTCCTTCATGACGTCACAGGTCCCCGCGGCACATAGATCAATGTGCCGCCAGGACCTGTGACATCATGAAGGAGCGCCCGGAGGCCGCAGCGCAGGTAAGTACACTGCTGCCCACATTTTGCTGCCTTTTGGAGCCCTTTTTTACAGCCATTTTAGTGCCCAAAAGTTCGGGTCCCCATTGACTTCAATGGGGTTCGGGGTCAAGTTCGGGTTAAGTTCGGATCCTGAACCTGAACTTTTTTGTGAAGTTCGGCCGAACCCGTCGAACCCAAACTTCCAGGTGTCCGTTCAACTCTACAGTTAGCCAGTAAAAGGTATCAACTACTGAGGACTCTTATTCCTTCTTTCTTCATGTAGTACAAGTAGATAGCAGTGCAACCAATGATGTTCAGGTAGAGGGCAGTATAGTTCATGTAGCATACAGTACAAGCTCATTCAAATGTATGAAACAGATTTTACTCCTAAAAAGTTCTGCAATAAATCTGTCATGTGTGAATATAACATAAATGGCATAGGTTTGTATATCTTATTGCTGCAGATATGATTTCATATATGAATTAGCAGACCAGTAAAAACATCAGTGCAATGTTTTCCTCTTTTGAAGATGCAGCTTCTCTTATGATTTTTTTTTCTGGAGAGTCAGTAGGTGGTTGTTGGTAAATCATGTTACCACATTCATTTAGGCTACTTGTCAGCACATCCTTCCCCCATTAGAAGCTGTACACATGCAATCATTGCTGCCATGCTCTGCTTCTAGGGGAAGTGGTTATTATGAATGGTTAGCCATGATATAGCATGTCAGAAGTAGATGGCATGCATACATTATATTTTACATATTGATAGCCAGCTTATTCAAGGAAGCTTCCTCAGCAGGTAAATTGTTTCGTTTTTGTTTAGTGTAACACTGAGGTTTATGATTATTATTATATTACTGATAATATAGAATGAAAATATTGCATTTAGAGAATATATGATTTAGGTATAAATATCAATAGCTTAGAAGCAGACCGTGACTGTGCTCTGTATTTCAATTTGTATTACTGTATTTATATTTTACGTGTATAATAATTATTAGACCTTCTCTTTACATTTTTTTGTGAATATTGGAGGACATTTATTATAGTGTTTGCTCCTGTTTTTGGTCGAAAAAATGCTGTTTTAGACAGCCTAATCTTTCTTTGGCGCATTTACTACTGAAAGTGTGCCTGTTTTGGAGGCATTTGCACCTTGTTCGACACATTTATCAAGCTCGTCTGTTTTTTAGACTGTAGTTAGACTGGAGTAGTGGATTCGCCTGTATTTTGCAGGCTACTAAAAGTCGCAAAGCAGTTGATGAATGAGACAAGGTGTCTTTGTATTAGGGCTCATGCACACGGCTGTAATTTTGCCCGCTTACGACTCGCATGTTTTGTGGATCAGATGTGGACCCATTCATCTCAAAAATAGAACATGTCCTATTCTTGGCTGTTTTGCGGACAAGGATAGGACATTTCTGCAGGAGAAAAAAAAATTACACATCTACCTCAAACCACGACTTTGAATGCAAAAATAGTTGCACTTCACCACTCAAAACTGACATATAAAAATTTGTCGGCCCTGGAGTTGAGTAAAAATAAGACTGTTTTTGCGTATTTCAAAATTAGACAACTGCAGACTTAGTATAAAACTTCAAAATTGTTGAACGGGGCGCAAATGCCTCCAAAATATGTGCCTAAAAAACTGTCTAAGGCTAGGTTCACACGACGACATTTGTCACGCAACAAATAGGGCACAACTTCACTGCAACATTTGTCGCGCGACAAATTTTATAATGGGAGTCTATGGTGTCGCATTGCGACATGTGACATGCTGCGACTGCGACGCGACAGTCGCAGAAAAACCCATCTTGAATGGATTTTTTGCGACTGTCGCGTCGCAGTCGCAGCATGTTGCATGTCGCAATGCGACACCATAGACTCCCATTATAAAAATTGTTGCGCGGCAAATGTCGTCGTGTGAACCTAGCCTAAGCCTACATGCACACGACAGTGTTTTTTCTCGGCTTCCGTTCCGTTTTTTTTGCGGATCCCATTCATTTCTATGGATCCGCAAAAAAAACTGATGCCTCTTCCGTTTCCTGTCCGCGTCCGTATTCCGCATTTCACGTCCGCAAAAAAAATATGGCATGTCCTATTCTTGTCCGCAAAAAACGGTTTGCGGACCCATACAAGTCATTATATTTAGTCCTCATGCACACGCCTGTAGCCGTTTTTCCGCAAAACACAGATACCGGCCGCAAAACGGACAAGAATAGGACATGTTCTGGTTATTTTTATGCCTTATTCACACATCAGTGTTTCCCAGACGTGTGCTGTACGTGTTCTCCGCGGACAGCACACATCCCCATTTATTTGAATGTGTGTATTCACACATTAGTGTTTTAGCACGGTCCATGGGTCCGTGTTTTCAGCACGGACGCATGTCCTATCTTGTCCATGTTCCCGGATCCCTCACGCCCATTATAGTCAATAAGTCCATGAAAACCATGGATGCAACACGGATGCCATCCGTGTTGCATCCGTGTTTCATGGATCATTAAAAAGAGATTGTTTGAAAATTATTTTCCAGCTGCTCAGTGTCAGTGAAAAACGGATGGCACACAGTCAGCAAAAAACTGACCCACGGACCCAACACAGATCTGTCATGGGAGGAAACACGGATTTGTCCGTGTTACCACTGATCCAAAACTGACACTGACCACTGACGTGTGCATGAGGCATTAGTGGCAGATTTGTAATTTGCAGGAGCTTTTAGGATTTTTGTGAGGAAAAACTGCAGCATAATACAATACCATGTATACTTAGCTTTTTCTTCTGTGCAGAAAATGACCTGTTGTGTGGATTTGAAAATCTGCAGCATATCAGTTGTTTGCGCAATTCTGCACCTTCTGTAGAGTGGTTTTCCTCATAGGCTTGAATCTGGTTGTTAGCATAAACAGAAAATGCACACCAAAAAAAGCTTGAAAACGGCATCAAAACTTTAATAAATAGTGCAGATTCAGACAACCTGCACACGGATGCCGGTTTACTAAAAGATTTCTGCACAGAAGAGACAAGCAAAGAGTACAGGAGAATACTAATACCGGCATCCTCAAATTGCGGCCCTCTAGCTGTTGCAAAACTACAACTCACAGCATGCCCGAACAGCCTACATGTATCAGCCTACAGCAGGGCATTGTGGCAGTTTGAGGATGCCTGCTCTAACCCTAAGTTCACACCTGAGCGTTTTACAGCGCGTTCAAACGCGCTGTAAAACGCTCAACACATGAAAACCAATGCTTTCCTATGGCCCTGGTTCTCACTTAAGCGTTTTACAGCGCGTTTGTCGTGCGTTTTGTGATTGACACCACAGTAGTCAATCACAAGAACGTGCGTACGAACTCGTGTTTCCTATTTGCAAAAACGCACTGAAATACGCGCGACAAACGCGCGTAAAACGCGCGTTTCAAGAACGCTCAGGTCTGAACCCAGGGTAATAGAGTATTTGGTTGAGGTTTCTCTGTTTCCAAGAAGTAAGGATAAGTCATCCATATCTGTAGACCAGAGAACCCCTCTGAATAGTTTGGTTATTATTTAAACGGAAGTATTGAACTTGTATGAAAGGTGTCATTTACAGGACCTTTATGAAATGTAGAGGTTTTAGGCCTCTTTCACACCGCCGTTGTCCCGACATGCCTGTGCTGCGGACTGCAACTTGCGGTCCGCAATGCACGGGCACTGACCATGGGCCAGCCGCATGCAGATTGTGGACCCATTCACTTGAATGGGGTCCGCGATCCGTCCTTTCCGCAAAAGAATAGAACAACTTCTAACTTTTTGAGGAACGGAAGCACGGAACGGAACCCCATGGAAGCACTCAGTAGTGCTTCCGTTCTGTTCCGCATAGCATCTCTGGATTTGCGGACCCATTCAAGTGAAAGAGGCCTTAGTAGAAGGGCAAAAGGAAGTGTCACAGTAAACAACCCTGTAGCATCTAATCAAAAATATCAGATTGTGCCTACATGAAGGTTCGATCTGGAACATCAGAATGCCAGGACTTTACTACATAAGGTTATAAGGTTCAGACACTGATTGATTCAAACAAGTACTCAAATATCATTCATGTTTTCCACTGTAATGTCATCCAATAACCTCCTGCAACAATTCAAGAAACTTTAGCTCTATTTCCATTCACACTGTATTTGAGCAGAAAAAGGTGAGCTCTGAGACAGACCCAAATGGAAGGCATTTTTTAAGCAATCTGTCTAAAAGTTAAATTGTAGGTCTGTCTAATAACATATGGACAGGGCTGCATTTATAGCTGCTGCTACCCTAGGCACCAAGTCTGAATACTTCCTACCAGGGCCCAAATTGACCAACATGAGTAGTCAGGGATAACTTAAGTAGGTGGTGCTAACACCAGCAGTACCATAGAGGGGCAGTATATTGTTCCACACTTTGGTATTTGATGGCTCTGGGTCAGTATATTGTGCTGTAAAATTTAATGTCATCCTGTTGCCACCCTCAATACCATGTCCACTGTGCTCCTCAAATACTATACTACTGAAAAAAAATAATGACTTCAGTAATAATAATGTCCCCTAACATGCCTCCATTAATAATAATGCCTATATAGTGCCTCCAAAAATAATTATGTCCCCTAAAATGTCTCCAGTAATGATAAAACCCCCCATTGTGCTCCCAGTAATAATGCCTATATAGTATCCACAGAATTAATGTCCCCTAATATGTAACTAGTAAAAGAAATGCCCCTACAGTGCCTTCAGCAATAATGTCCCCTATTGTACCCCCTAGTAAAAATGCCACTATAGCGCCCCAAGTATTTATAATGCTCCCTATAGTGCCCCCAGTAGTAATGCTCTGAGTAAAAAAAAATCCCCCCAACAGTGTCCCAGTTTTAGAATGTCCTCGATTTTTCCAGTAATGCACCTTATACTGTCCTCAGTATTAAATGTTCTCCTAAAGTGCCCCAGTAATGATCCCTATAGTGCTTCCAGCATAGTGTCCCCATGTAGTAATTTCCTCCACAGTGTTTCCCTAGCAGTAATGTCCCCCACATACATTGCCCCTCTAGAAGTAATGTCCCCCCAGTAGTAATGTCCCTCACAGTATCCCTCTAGTAGCTATGTCTCCCAGTGCTCTCCTGTAATGTCCCCCAGTGACCCCAGTAATAATATCCCCCCAGTGCCCCCATTAGTAATATCCCGAACAGTGCCCCCCAGTAATAATGTCCCCCACAGTGCCCCTCCAGTAATGTTCCCCAGTGTCCCCCCAGTAGTAATGTCTCCACACAGTGCTTCTCCAGTAGTTACAGTATGTCTCCAGTGCCCCACCAGTAGTAATGTCTCCCACAGTCAGTGATACCCCAGTAGCAATGGCCCCAGAGATAATGTCTCCAATAGTCCCACCTCCCAGTTCTTCCTCAGTAATGTCCCCAAGTAGCCAACAAAGAAAAATAAATAAATAAATTACCGAGAGTCCCATTCTCCGACGTCTGAGATGCAGGCCACATACCTCTTCTGGTCTACGGTCTTGGAAGCTGTTATATAGGCCACTAGTCATGTTGACAGCACTGTGTCCCGTCATCAAGCCTGCCTGTGCCTGGATTTTCAGCCTTATAGGTCTCAGACCTACCAGCAAGCCTGAGGCCTATGAAAGTGAATGGCGGGCCAGGGAACCATCGGCTTCCTTGCTCTGCCACAGTATTCAACAGCATCGCCATGCTAAGGATGGGGATATAGTTGACTTCAGGAGGGGGACTTTCGGCTGCCCTCAACTTCCTGGTGCCTTCAGGTTCTTAATTGTAAATACGGCCCTGCATATGGATAAATGGAAAGAAAACAGCTAATTAAACATTAAAGTGTTACTGTCAGTGTCATTTCTGACATGTCAGGAGTTTAGATTGGTAGGGTCTGGGTTCTAAAACCCCCATTGATCACTGAAGCAAAGTGGTAGAATCACAGAGCCGCTAAAGATAGGCTAAAAAATGTGAGTCCACAGAGAAAGTGATTCTACTCCCATGTTTTAATGATAGTTGGGGGTTTCAACACCACACCAATGAAAAATGATGACACATCCCTATGATATGTCAGAAGTTTTTGAAACAAATTACCCTTTAAGTGAAATGTCAGGCTATTGTAGTCCTTCCACAATTCCAGGGACCATTTTCAGATAAGATATCTCTGGAGTGATCCAGATTTATAATTGTAGGGATTGCATCGAAAATATTTACCTGTAAAAACATTGTGGGTCAGGTTTGTGGGGGTAAAAAAGTTGCAAATTTTGTTGCAAGGGTATCAAAAAATTGCTGTCTCTGAGACCCTGAGGGTTGGAGGTGGGTGGAAGGAGGCAGGCCACAAGAGGGAGGTCCATGTCTTGACAAATTTAAAAACATGTGCACCAGAAAACTGCCACAAATGACACCAAAACTTTACTCCAGGTCCTAGCATGTTGCATGCATGTTGCTTATTTGGTTATATGAGCAAATTATAGATCCCAGGTGTATGTTACGTAAAAAACAAAGCAATGGAGATGTGAAAATGTTCATATATATAAACCACAATTGACTTATTGCAAGCTCACATTAAAGGGTTGTGCAAGAATAGACACTAACTGTGGACATAGAATGAGGTATATGGGGTATATCCAGGTCTGCAGCCACTGCAAGAGAAGACTGGAATAGTGTAAGTATAGTCGCTCGGAACTATGAACACAGAACAATGAATTCCCAAGACAACCCCGCTGCAACTTATGTATCAAAATGTTCTTTGTTTCTGCTAATAGCTCATTTCAGTTGTTTCAGGGACGACCCTCCCACTCATTTCAGCACCCATTTTGTAACATATATGATTGTTTTATCTGAATATATACATGAAGTTCTTTTTTTAATACAGATACAAATTGAATCAGCTCACTTCCATCTACTATGTTAGTGCACAAACACTGGGCTGCTTCCCAGCGGATATATGGAAAATAGAAATTTATTCAGCACTCAGAGAAAATCCTTCATACTTTATTTAATCTGGAAATATATAGAAAAACTTAAAGGGGTTTTCCCATTTCAGACAATGGGGGAGTATCGCTAGGATATGCCCCATTGTATGATAGGTGCGGGTCCCACCGCTGAGACCCGCACCTACAATGAGAACGGAGCGGGGAAATGAACGGAAGGCGCACTGCACATGCGCAGCCGCCCTCCATTTATTTCTATGGGGCCGCTGAATATAGTCAAGCGATGGCTCGGCTATTTCCGTCTGCCCCATAGAAATGAATGGGAGCATGGGCCGCGCATAAGCAGTGTGCTCCCATTCATTTCTATGGGAACAGCGGGGAGCAGCGATTGGTGGTGGATGGACCCCGCTTCGTTCTCATTGTAGGTGCAGGTCCCAGCGGTGGGACCCGCACCTATCAGACAATGGGGACATATCCTAGCGGTATGCCCCGATTGTCTGAGATGGGAATACCCCTTTAAAATCAATTTCACTTATACGGTTTTGATGGACAACCACCGTTAGGGTTCATGCACATGGCTGGATACCGGCTGTGTGCGTTCCACATTCCACGGAATGTTCTGCTATCAATAGAACAGTCTTATCCTTGTCCACATCTTTTGCGGCTCCTTTTGCGTCATTTCCAAGAGCCCTTAGACATACCATACAAAGTAAAAAAAAAAAAACAACACACTTAAAGGGGTTTTTTCCCATCTGAGACAATGGAGGCATAATCGCTAGTATATGTCCCCATTGTCTGATAGGTGCGGGTAACACCTATGGGATCTGCACTAGAGATGAGCAAATCGAAGCTGACGAAGTGGAATTCGATCCGAATTTCAGAAAAAATTTGATTCGCACCGAATGCAAATTTCTTCGCGCTTCGTGGTAACCAATCGCATTTTTTTCCTAAAATGCCTGCTACACATGTGAGGACATGGGACAAGGAACTCTGGGAAGGCGGGATGACCCATAATACCATGCATGCAGCCAACCCACAGCCAGCCAGCCCTGTGATGTCACAGCCCTATAAACAGTGGCAGCCATCTTAGATTCTGCCATTCACCAGCGTACTTAGTGCAGGGAGAGACATGTCTGCAGGGGCTGGTAGGAAAGACTTGATTGTGGTGAAAAAAAACTGTTTACAAGTGCATGGAAAGATTACTCAAGGTGTAGAGAAAGGATAGAGAGGAATCAATCCACCACCATTTCTGTTGAACAGGGTCCAGTTGGGGAGGTGACTGCCTGGGTAAGGCCCAGTTCACACATCAGTTATTTGATCAGTTATTTCCATCAGTTTTTGTGAGCCAAAACGAGGAGTGGAGGCGACACAGACAGAAGGTATAATAGAAAGATCTGCTCCTGTTCTGTGATTTTTACCCGCACCTGTTTTTGGCTCGCAATAACTGATGGAAATAACTGATCTAATAACTGACGTGTGAACAAGGCCTTGTAGGAACAATCCTATTACACCTTGCTGCACTGACTGGGGATCCAAATTGCCATTATACAGCTCTGTAATTCCAGCAAACCTGTCTTATTAGGGTGCAAGTGCTGTTTGATACAGCCATTAACAGGGTTTATTGCAAGGAAATATTTCTACGTCTTATTTGCCCTCGTGCGACGCAGTTATATGGTCTAAAACTAAAGCATTTTTTGGCTTGTATTAGTTGGAAAAAAGGGCTTATTAGCCGTTGTCTGGTGAAGGGCGAAAATGACAGCCCTTTTTGTCGTGTATTAGTGGCAAAAGTAAAATATATTTGCCGCTCAGCGATGCAGTTATCTGTTCAAAAGCCCTTTTTTTCGTGTATTAGTAGAAAAAGAAAAAATATATTTGCCGCTCAGCGGTGCAGTTATCTGTTTTAGGCCTCATGCACACGGCCGTTGTTCGGGTCCGCGTCCGAGCCGCATATTTTGAGGCTCGGCCGCGGACCTATTCACTTCAGTGGGGCCGCAAAAGATGCGGACAGCACTCCGTGTGCTGTCCGCATCCGTTGCTCCGTTCCGTGCCCCCGCAAAAAAAATAGAGCATGTCCTATTCTTGTCCGTTATGCGGACAAGAATAGGGATCTCTATAATGGGCCGCTTTCCGTTCCGCAAATTACGGAACGCGGAGCAGCTTCCGTGTTTTGCGGATCTGCGGTTTGTGGACCGCAAAACACCAACGGCCGTGTGCATGAGGCCTTAGAGCCCTTTTTTCCGTGTATTAGTAGAAAAAGAAAAAAATATATTTGCTGCTCAGCGGTGCAGTTATCTGTTCAAAAGCCCTTTTTTGCGTGTATTGGTGGAAAAAGGAAAAATATCTTTGCTGCTCAGCGGTACGGTAAAATATTATAATGCCCTGTTTGCCGTAAATGTAGCAAAAAATTAGGGCCTAACTGCCGTTCTGCGCTGTAGTTATATGTGGTGGAGCCCTTTTTGCGGTATGGACCGAATTGCGTGCTGGTGAATTTTTTTTTGTGAAACAGACTTTCTTTGGGGTAATTGATGGGTGATTGTAGACTTTTTCTGTATCAACCGAATTTCATTATCCTTTTATTGGTAAATTTTTTTATTTCAAACTTGTTTTTTTCAGGAAAATTGATGGGTGATTCTAGATCTCCTTTTGCTGTATAAACCGAATTACGTAGTGGTGACATTTTTTATGTGACACAGACTTTTTTAGGGAAAACGTATGGGTGATTGTACACCTCCTTTTGCGGTATGGACCGAATTACGTAATGGTGACATTTTTTATGGGACACTGGCTTTTTTTTCAGAAAATGTATCACCTATTGCACACCTCCTTTTGCAGAATGCACCGAATTACTTAATGGTGAAATTCTTCATTAGTGATGGACGAACATCGGCCATGACGTTTCGCAAAAGCGCGTTTGCGTTCAAATGTTCGCAAACCGCGTGTTCGCGGCGGGCCCCATTGACTTTAATGGCAGGCGAACCTGAAAAACCTTCAGGTCATATTTGCACTTACTAGAAGTGCACACATAGTCCCACAACATGGATAGTGACATACCAGTCCCACCAAAAATATGTATTTTAATCAGGGGCCATTTCTAAAAGGGAAAAAATGTGCCCTGCTGGAGCCTAGAAAAAATTTATTTTAGGCAGCATGCACCTGCACATTGGGATGTGCTGACTGACCCCCTACTCCTAGTCAGTCATTCTGTCAGCAATCCATCAACAAAGCGATTGCCAAGAGACAACAGTATGCGTGCACTCATCCAACGGCACAGAAGCTGTACAAGCTCCTGGCCAAGTTGCTGGTACAGTCCCTCCCTTTCCAAGTGGTGGACTCTGCACCTTTCAGAGAACTGATGGCTTGTGCCAAGCCGAGGTGGAGAGTCCCAAGCCAAAAAGGCAATACCAGCCCTGCACACATACAGAGAACAGAAGGTGGGCTATTCCTTGAGCCTGACGGTGTCTGCCAAAGTGCACGGCAGCGCCGACGTGTGGCGCTATAACTACGGTCAAGGACAATATATGTCCTTTACAGCCCACTGGATGAATGTGGTTCCTGCCGTGCCAAACCAGATACTTAGCCAGGTGACGCCGCTTCTGCCTCCATGTTCTCACGCTGTTGGTCCAGCGACAATGTCCGCCTCTGCCTCCTCATCCTCCACCTTGTCCTCAGCCTCCACTGCAGGGACAATTCACAATGCACCAGCAGCATACCACATGTGCAGGGCACGGCTGTGTCATGCTGTTCTGCACTTAGTTTCCCTGGGCGAACGGAGTCACACGGGAGGAACTGCTCCACGTCCTTCATCAAGAAATCAAATCCTGCATTTCTCCAAGACAACTCAAAACTGGAACCATGGTGACCGACAACGGGAAGAACATGGTGTTGGCGCTGCATCAATAAGGGCTAAGCCATGCATCCTGCATGGCGCACTTGTTCAATCTGGTTGTCAAGCGTTTCCTGAAGTCTTCCACCCATCTGCAGGACATCCTAAAAACGGCCAGGAAACTTTGCATGCACTTCAGGCACTCATACACCCTCCTTGAGCTACAGAGGCAGAACGGCGCCCAAACATAGGCTGATATGCGACGTTTCTACCCATTGGAATTCCTCCTTCCATATGTACGAACTGTACGAACAGAGAAAAGCCATCAAAAATTTCTTGATGATACAGGCGGACAGAGGTACTCCCCTGTGTAACTTCGATGTTAGCTAGTGGCAGCTCATACGGAGGAGGAGCAGGAGCAGCTGGAGGAGAAGGAGCAGCTGGAGGAGCAAGAGGCAGATGACGAAGACGAGGCAGATGACCCAGACACACCGTGGCAGTATGCAGTAGAGATGGAGACAGGGAATCCCTTCAACTCACTTGCGGAAATGGCCCGATGCATGCTCACTTTCCTGCATAGTGACAGCCGCATTGTCACCATTCGGCAGAGGGATGACTACCGGCTCTCCACCATGTTAGACCCTCGCTACCAGTCCAAAATGAGGGCCGTTTTTACACCCGCTGAGAGGGAGGACAAACTGAACTACTATAGAGACATCCTATGTAGTCAGTTGGCCGCTGCCTATCTGCGCCATCGTCCATTCTCTCGCAGGTCTGACCAGGGGAGCCCTCTGTGCTCACGTTCCACTGCCATGGCTGCTGGGGGGGGGGCAGGAATAGTAGCAGCTCCATTAGAAGCAGCCTGAGTCTAGAGTCGCTGATGAGGAGCTTTCTTTATCCACATAATGAAGAAACTACTCACCAGCAGCTAGACATAGAGCAGAACCTGAACCAGCAGGTCGTGGCATATTTGGAGTGTACCCTGACAGCCGTCATTGAAGATCCGCTAGACTACTGGGCAGCCAAACTGGATTTGTGGCTGTAACTGGACGAGTTTGCCCTGGAAAAGCTGTCCTGCCCGGCCAGTAGTGTGGCATCAGAGCGGGTGTTTAGTGCGGCGGGGGCCAAAGTTAGCCCAAGGAGAACTCGCCTGTCCACCCAAAATGTGGAGAGACTGACCTTTGTCAAGATAAATCAGGTGTGGATCAGCCAGGATTTCCACCCACCAATGCCTGATGCATCAGATTAGATCATCCCTGCTACCTCACCCAAACCTTGACAAAAGAGACGGATTTCTTCTGGCAACCTGCCTCAGCTAATATTCTGATGCCAAGTGCTCCTTACACCCACCAACGTCAGTGTGTACTGTTAGTGCCACCCTCCACTATGCCACCAGGTCCCTCTGTGGTCTCCTGATGCTGCTGCTAACTCAACACTATGTCACCTTGACACTCTATGGCCTCCTTATGCTTATGCTGCCAACTCCACACTATGTCACCTTGCCACTTTATGGTCTCCTGATGCTGCTGCCACCTCCACACTGTTACCTTGCCACTCTGTGGTCTCCTAATGCTACTGCCACCTCAACATTATGTCATTGGGCCACTCTGTGGACTTCTCATGCTGTTCCCACCCTCCCCACTTCATGACTTGGCCACTATTTTGCCTTTTTGGCCAGGTTGACATCATTATTTATTTGACCCTTCTTCTGATCTGTCAGAAGGAAGGAAAAATGAGACACACAATGAATCCTGTCTGTGTAGCAGCTGTAAGGTCTGAATGGTTCCCATCAGAATTGGCTTATGATTTGGTAGCCAAAAGCAGAAGTGGGTACGAAACACAGAAGACATGCAAATATTCCATTCACGTGTCATCTCTGTTTTGGATCCACTCCTGTTTTTTTTTTTTTTTTGGGCATTAGCAATACTGATGGGTTACTGACCAAATGCTGACCGAGTGAAGGTGAATGCTCAACAGACAGGATCCGTTTTTTGGGGGTTATTGTTCTCACGGATAAGAGGAAGGGCAAAATAATCAGTGACGTCAACACAAACTTATTGCTGACACCCTCTCCACTCTGTCAGGGGGGCTCTACTTGTATAAGCGTTTAATAGAACTGGTTCTGTAGACATCTATGTGGAATCAGCTGATGACGGTGTAAAAGAAGTGCGCTCTTTCACGTTATAGTAGGATCTTGGGCCTCTGCACGGTTCTTTATACCTGACGCTACCATCGACCTGTAAGGTTGAGTTTACACTTGAGTTATTTGGTCAGTGTAGGCCCCGTAACTGCCCAAAGAATTGAAGTGTGCAGTGATTCTAAGAGGGACGCCTGTCATCTGAGTGTCATACTGACTCACAGTATTGTTTTACTACCATTATGCGTGTTAATGCACAGTGTTCTACACTACTATAAAGGCTCTCTGCAGCCAGGAAATAGCTGTTTTTTTTAACACGATTTGCTATGAATTAATTCGAATCTAATCTTTTTGGAAAATTCAGTGAACCGACCTAATCGAATTTTTGAGAAATTCATTCATCTCTAGCCACCCCCAAGTGCTCTCCGCATAGAAGTGAATTGGACAGCACTGTGCTTGAACGGCCACTTAGCGATATGCATACCAGGTTATCTTAAAGATGGCAGAGATATTCTGTGAGCCATGCAAAATGTAGGTTGGGATCATAATTCTTCCTGGTTTACACAAGACGTCCAAGCGCTGTATTCTTCCATTCCACACACTAGCACTACCATAGCTCTTTCACATCATCTGCAAAGATATAGTGATTATGGGGATCATTTTTTTATTGGCCATTTTTATTTCAATAATACCCTTTATCTTCAAATAAAAGGTTGTCCAGTGGGTGCAAGATTCTCTCCAATGTTAGTGATATTATTTATGGCATGGTTTGAAGAACTGTACATTTATTCAGCTAATAACCCTTTCTTGTCATGCATAGGCTGGTATAGAAGCTATACTGATGACCTGCTATTGATTTGGAGGCTCCTGTAGCTTTCACCTGAATTGAAGCAAAATTGATTTTAAATTTTCTGTATGGTTCCAGAATAAATAAAGTATGATGGATTTTATCTGAGTGCTGAACAAACTTCAATTTTTCAGTTCTTTTTTTACCCCGAAGAAGGGGAATTTGATCCCTGAAATGCTTTGTTTGATGTTATATTACCAATAAAGATGTTTGCATCCAGGGCGGACTGGCCATAGACCCTACAGGGAAATTTCCTTGTGGGCCGATGACCAGTGGACCACCTGAGTCCCCCTTGTGGCCGCCGGCTGGGTACATAATTATCTCTGATGCTCTCAGCCTTAGGCTACATGCACACGACCGTTTTTTTATGCTGTCCGCAAAACTGGGTTCCGTTGTTCCGTGATCCGTGTCCGTTTTTGCTTCCGTTGTGTTTCCGTGTGTCTTCCGTTTTTTTAGCGGACATGACCCAAAAGATTTTACCAAAAGACAGGCTGACAATTTTTCCCAAGTGCCTGCCAAGGGATCCGCAAAAAAAACGGACACGGAACGCGGATGACACACGGATGGCCATCCGCATTTTTCACGGACCCATTGACTTGAATGGGTCCGTGAACCGTTTTTCACGGACAAGAATAGGACAGGTTATATTTTTTTGACGGACTGGAATCACGGACCACGGACGCGGAGGACAAACGGTGCATTTGCCGAGGTTTCCACGGACCCATTGAAAACCAATGGGTCCGCAGAAAATCACGAAAAACGGAGCAACGGACACGGAATCAAACAACGGTCGTGTGCATGAGGCCTTAGTTAATTATAAGAGCGTCAGGTACTAATGCGTCTGGCGAACGGCTGCTGGTCCCCTCCTGAACTCAACTGTATCACCATCCTCAAAACGATGATACAGTTAAATACTGAGGGGAGGGCAGCAGTATTTTGTACTGCACTGTGGTATCTGGTTCTGCTTAAGCAGTATTTTGTAATGCACTGAGATATTTCGTTCTGCTGGGGCGGTATTTTGTGTTGCACTATGGTATTGCAGGCCCTGCCACCTTTTGCTCTCCATACCTACTTGTGCTGGCCATTTTTTTGTCAGTTTAGACCTGCCTACAACAAAACTTTTAGTTTTTTTTCCAGGGCTACTTTATGTTTCCTGTCTGTCCCTTTTGCATGGTCCCTTGCACTGAGTGATTTACAACTAGAGATGAGCGAAGTTTTGGAAAATTCATTTCGGCTGCTTCGCAGAATTTTACCCAAAAATTTCGTTTTTTTCCTAATTACTTCGTCACAAAGTGCATTTTTTGTAAGTAGCGGATGCAATGGCAGGTAGCTGGGATAGCCCTGCTCCCCATCATTATACCCCTCAGATGCTGAGTTCATACATGAGCGCGGCATCTGAGACTAAAAATAGTGTAAAATTAACAGAAAAAAAATGTAATCACACTTACCGCCACCATTTTCTTGTGACGGGCCGTCCGTCGCCATCTTGCTTGAAGATATAACCTGAAATCTCGCACGGCCCAAGATGACGTTGTCACGCCGTCCGGCGTGATGACGTCATACATCACCACACGTGGGATTTTGGCCGAGATCTTTAATCAAGATGGCATCGGCCGCCACATCATGAGCAAATTGAGGAGGTAAATAGGATTTTTTTGTTTTTTTACACTATTTCAGGTTAAACCGATTCGCTACCAGCTCAATGGAAATTCGGCTTCGCAGCAAATCAAATTTATCCTAAAATTTGTTTTGAATTCCACTTTGTTGGATTCGATTCGCTCAGCTCTACTTACAACATATGGGCAAATTATGGCACTCTGGGCATTGTATTGCTGTGTGTCAGCAAAGTATTATTGTGCATACGCTGGCTTTATATTGGCATTGTATGACACTATCTGTGCAAAATCTGGAACTCTATGTCTCTTTAAATCAGGGATGTCCAACCTGCGCCCTCCAGCTGCTGCAACACTACTATGCTCAGCATGCCCTGATAGCTCTAGGCTGTCCAGACATGATGGAAGTTGTAGTTTTAAAACAGTAGGAGGAGTTTGCGTACATCTTACTTTGTGTATGTCCCAGGATGATAGCCAAACAAGAGAAAAGGCAGGTACGTTGTTTATAAAAATAAGTGAGTGAAAAGAATACAGCTAATGGAAATTGGACTTCGTGAAAGATAGTATGGGTCATTTTCTAGGGACTAGACTTTCACACACCGGTCTTAATAAAAAACCAAGCTGGCAGAAGATTTGACCAATATATTAAAAGGTACACATCTCTTAATCACTTGGTCGCTAGTGTTGACTTTGTGGACTTTGAAACGAATTTCAGGCTAAAATCAGCCGAATTTTCTTGTGCTTTATGGTAGTGAATCAATTTTACCTGAAATAAAGTAAAAAACATCTTGCTTGAAGATCTCGCACGAAATCCCGTGCATGGCGATGTATGATGTTGAGCCTCCTGCCTACTATTTGGATAAGGTGCAAGGGTGTTGCAAAACTGCACGTGTGACAAAATTAGCAACTTTTCTACACCAAAAAAACTAAAAAGAAACTGGTGTAAGTCATTAGTACATGATCTCCGGTAAAGTAAGTATCACAAAGAAAATCCCATTTTCACTGTGTAAGATGAATTGTTAGACCTCTATCAAAACCATATTGACCTCATTAAACTAATATTGTCTTAACAGAGAAATGAATGAGAGCCTGAACAACTGCATATTTGTAAATGTGACATCAATAATGAATACCGTACAATTTTCCATCTACATTCCTACAATTATCATAGGATTCATCCTCAACATATTTGCCCTGTGGATATTCTGTTTCACCATGAAAAAGCACACAGAAGCCTCAATATACCTTCTGAATTTGGCGTTACTAGATTTTTGTCTTGTTGTTTCTCTACCAATCAGACTCCACTTCTCACAGTTCAATGTCATTGTAAGTGGCCGGCTGTGCAGTTTTTTGGAGTCCCTCTACTTCACTAATATGTATGGGAGTATCTACACAATCATGTTCATCAGTGTGGACCGATATGTTGCGATTAAATTCCCTTTCCTGTCCAAGCTGCTACGCTCACCCAAAAAAACTCTATGCATTTGCATTTTTATCTGGGTTTTTGTATGGACGGTGGCGCTCTGCACTTTTGATTTTCAAGACGACTCAAGACATGGCAGCTGTTTTCATAATATGTCAGACAGTATTTGGAGTACCCACATAATTGTACCTCTAGAGGTTTTCGGTTTTCTGATCCCTATGACAGTCATGCTGTACTGTTCTATCCAGATCATCAGGACTCTGCTGGTTCCGGTATCATCATCATCTGTGCAATGTGAAGGATCAAAGGCTAATGTCATACGCATCATTACCTCTAACTTTATAGTGTTTTTGTTCTCTTTTTTGCTTAGCCATATTGGTATCTTCTTGCAGTTCTTGGTCAGAAAACACATCATTTCAAACTGTTTGGTAAAGAAACATATAAGTCTTTTTGTGCAAGTGGCCCTATGTATTTCCAACATTAACTGCTGTCTTGATGCTATTACCTACTATTTCGTCGGAAAAGAATTTAGAAGAAAATTGGTTAAGAGTCATTCAAGCGTGACAAAAGTTGACAATACAATAATCTGATTTTGTCATTCAGTAAAGTTTTGCATTAGGTGAAATACTAGTTCTGTACTCATAGGCAATGCTTGTCTAAAACAGATAACATACACTATGAATGCATTGCACCACTGTACTTCATTGATAGGCCTATTATCAATATTAATATATATAAAAAGAAAACTGTAAATGTTTATGGTAAATTAGGTTCTAAAAGATATGTAGATAATTTAGAGCCAGAAATATATATTTTTCTATATATGTAGTACTACAAGGCCTTTCACCTGATGCAGCATCCTCCTACCACATGGGTCTAGATTTGATGGATAGAGTCTATTGCACTCACTATATTCTGGGTCTTTCACCACCATGTGATATATTTACTTTGGAATACAAAGAATATATTTCTTTAAGCCATCCTGTCAAAAGTAACAACCATCATTCCAACCATCTGTTCAGATCACCATCAGTAAATCTGGAATACATTTGTTCAAGGGTATGTACACTTCCGCAAGCAATTTGCTCAAATCAATCTAAAATCTAAATCCACTTTTACAAATAGTATTGATTGAAAATCTACCATTTTGCGTATACAGCCCATTTGTGACTTACGTCTCAATGGCTACATACTTCAATACCCTCTTCTTGCTAACTTATAGACAGTACAATAGGGGAAAGATTTAAAGGGGTAACAAGTGAATGCAGGTTCAGACTAGGCACAGGGTTTTTGTAACCATACAGATACCCAAATATTAATACACAAAATTGTAGCATACTTTTAATTAAAACTGTTTGCAAAGCTTCTTCATTTATTAATTTAGCTTAGTTGAAACACATAGTATAGCAACATGAAGGTCTCCTAATACCTTATTTTATCACGTTCAGTGTTACAGTGCCTTAAAAAATTATTCATACCCATTTTCCACAATAAACCCACAAACCTAAATGTATTTTATTGGGATTTTATGTGATAGACCAGCACAAAGTAGCAAGTATGTGTGACGTGTAAAAAAAAAAAATAATAAATGGTTTTTTAACATTTTTAATAAATAAAAGTCTGAAAATTGTGACGTGTATTTGTATGCATCCCCCCCTCAGTCAACACTTAGTAGGACATTTCACTCAATTACAGTTGCAAGTTTTTTGGGGTATCTCTAACAGCTTAGCACATCTAGAGGCTGACTTTTTGCCCATTCTTCTTTGCAAAAAAGCTCAAACACCTTATGTCTGTATGTTGTTCCATTCCTGTATTATTTCTACTAGAAGTTATGAATGAATTGCTAGCAGTCTGCAGTAAAGGTACAGAGGAGTTGTAACCAGTTGGGGGTGTGTACCTGCACAGGCTCACTCTATCCAATCACTGCTGCCATTTTTAGACTGTGCAAGGACACACCCCTAACTTATTACTACACTTCTGTACCCTTACTGAAGGCTAATGGCAATTCATTCATACCTTCTGGTAGAAATAATAAAGGAATGGCACAATATACAGACATAAGACTAGATGCTTCAGAATTGTTATTACATGGGGAATGCATGAAGCTATTAAAACAGGCATTTCAGGGGTGGTGAAAGGTCCTCTTTAAACAGTAATTTTGAAGTCTTGCCACAGATTTTCAAATGGGATTTAGGTCTGGACTTTGACTGGCCCGTTCTAACACATTAATATGCTTTGATCTAAATAATTCCATTGCAGCTCTGGCTGTATGTTTAGGGTCGTTGTCCTACTGGAAGGTGAACCTCTGATCCAGTCTCATTTCTTTTGCAGCCTCTACCAGGGTTTCCTCCAGGGTTGCCCTGTCTTTAGCTCCATCCATCTTTCCATCAACTCTGACAAGCTTCCTTGTCCCTGCTGAAGAAAAGCATCCCCACAATATTATGCTACAACCATTATGTTTCACAGCGGGGGTGGTGTGTTCAGGGTGATATGCAGTGTCAGTTTTACACCACACATAGCATTTTGCATTTAGAGCAAAAAGTTCAACTTTGGTCTTATCTGACCAGATCACCTTGTTCTACGTGTTTACTTTGTCCCCTACATGGCTTGTGGCAAACTGCAAAGAGGACTTCTTATGGTCTTCTTTAAAAAATTACTTTGTTCTAGCCACTCTTCAATAAAGGCCAGATTTGTTGAGTACACGATTAATAGTTGTCCTGTGGACAGATTCTCCCACTTGACCTGTGGATCTCTGCAGCTCCTCCAGAGTGACCATGGCTGCTTCTCTAATTAGTTCTCTCCTTGCCTGGGCTATCAGTTTAAGTGGACAGCCATGTCTTGGTAGGTTTGCAGTTGTGTCATACTCCTTCCATTTCAGATGATGGATTGAACAGTGCTCCATGAGATATTCAGAAGTTGAGATATTTTTTAATAACCTAACCCTTCACACTTCTCTACAACCTTATCCCTGACCTTCATGGAACAGCCTTTATGGAACAGCTATAGTTCTACTGAGAAATAAATTACAGACAGGTGTACTCTATGTATTAATTAGGTGACTTCTGAAGGCAAGTGGCCACACAGGATTTTATTTAGGGGTATCAGAGTACAGGGTCTGAATACAAATACATGCCACACTTTTTTGATTTTTATTTACTAAACATTTTGAAAACCATGTATCATTTTCTTTTCACTTCACACACTTGCTACTTTGTATTGGTCTATCACATAAAATCCCAATAAAATACGTTTAAGTTTGTGGGTGTAACATAAAAAGATTTGGAGACGTTCAAGGGGTATGAGTACTTTTTCAAGGCACTGTAAATGAAGGCTTACAAATTAGATCACTGAATGATGTAGAGCTCAAGTGCAGCTCTGCTATATTTCAAAAATAGGTACAGGGAAAATATAGAATATGAAAGCATCCATTCTTTTTTCACCCATAAAAGTATTATTCTGATCTTATAAAGTGATTTTTTACTTCTAGGATATGATATTATTTCATGGTCGGCTGGAGTTCAAATCTCTCCTGTATCCTGTATGTAGCACTTCCTATTGTTGTACCCAACCAAACTGATGATGCACTTTTTCTTTCTCTGCCACAGCTTCAGCACTGCCCCTAATATCCAGCTAGTTTATATCTCCTCCCACCCAGCTGGTTACATAGACACTCCTCTATTACTGCCCCTAACAATGCCCAGATAGGTTATTACCCCTCCCCCCAGCTAGCTACATAGACACTCCCCTATCACTGCCTCTTACAACACCCAGCTAGTTTAACGCTCCTCCCACCAGCTAGTTACATAGATACTCCCCTATCACTGCCCCTAATAACACCCAGCTAGTTTATAGCTCCTCCCACCAGCTGGTTACATAGACACTCCCCTATCACTGCCCCTCACACCCAGCTAGTTTATAGCTTCTCCCACCAGCTGGTTACATAGACACTCCCCTATCACCGCCCCTAACAACATCCAGCTAGTTTATAGCTCCTGCCACCAGCTAGTTACATGGACACTCCCCTATCACAGCCACTAACAACACCCAGCTAGTTTATAGCTCCTTCCACCAGCTAGTTATATAGACACTCCCCTATCACAGTCACTAACAACACCCAGCTAGTTTATAGCTCCTCCCACCAGTTAGTTACATAGACACTCCCCTATCACTGCCCCTAACAACACCCAGCTAGTTTATAGCTCCTCCCACCAACTACTTATATAAACACTCCCCTATCACAGCCACTAACAACACCCAGCTAGTTTATAGCTCCTCTCACCAGCTAGTTACATAGACACTCCCCTATCACCGCCCCTAACAGCACCCAGCTAGTTTATAGCTCCTCCCACCAGCTAGTTACATGGACACTCCCCTATCACTGCCCCTAACATCACCCAGCTAGTTTATAGCTCCTCCCACCAGCTAGTTACAGAGACACTCCCCTATCACCGCCCCTAACATCACCCAGCTAGTTTATAGCTCCTCCCACCCGTTAGTTACATAGACACTCCCCTATCACTGCCCCTAACTACATCCAGATAGTTTATAGCTCCTCCCACCAGCTAGTTATATAGACACTCCCCTATCACTGCCCCTAACAACACCCAGCTAGTTTATAGCTCCTCCCACACAGCTAGTTACATAGACACTCCCTTTTTACTGCCCCTAACAACACCCAGCTAGTTTATAGCTCCTCCCACCAGCTAGCTACATAGACACTCCCCTATCACTGACCCTAACATCGCCCAGCTAGTTTATAGCTCCTCCCACCAGCTGGTTACTTAGACGCTGCCCTATCACTGCCCCTAACAACACCCAGCTAGTTTATAGCTCCTCCCACCCAGCTAGTTACATAGACACTCCCCTATCACTGCCCCTAACACCCAGCTAGTTTATAACTCCTCCCACCAGCTGGTTACATAGACACTCCCCTATCACTGCCCCTAACACCCAGCTAGTTTATAACTCCTCCCACCAGTTAGTTACATATACACTCCCCTATCACTGACACACCCATGGACATATTACACGAGATAAGAAAGAGATGCATGGACATGGTCATGTGACCACAGCCCAGAATGAAAAATAGGAGCAATAAAGGTAAAAGAAATACATTACAAAAATGACAGCTCCCTTCATAAATGATTATTTTAAAGGATGTTGATGTAAATAGGTAAACCCCTTTTTGTCAACTCAATTTCACACAGCAGTATCCAGTGTTTTCTTTTAGTATTTGTAAGTCAAAACCAAAAGTGGGTCCACAATGCAGTAGAGGTGCAAATATTTTCATTACACATTTTCTCTGGTGGTTGCTTTCTGGGTTTTGACCTATAAAAATGCAAAGAAAATGCAAAATGCCGACCAAAATACTACTGTGTGACAGTGACAGTGTCTATAGGGGATATCTATAGGCTGTATATTATACAAGAATAAGTGCAGTATTTTTTTTAAATAAAAATGTATATATTATATAAGACTGTACAGACTTTACTATGTCACAATAATGTTTTTTTTTTTTTTTTGTTTTGTTAACATGGATTTGGAATAAAACACTTTTTCTGGCTTTTGATTCTGTTCTCATTTTACTTGTATAATAAATGACTATTTTAATATAACCTTCAACATACCTTGAACTGAATAGACGGAAATGCCCAAATAAGAATACATTTTACTTAACAAGGCATTATTGTGAAATGTGTCCTGACTCTGATTTAGATACTTATAGTATATATTTCGTTTGATATGTTAACTGCACTACATTGATTTCTAGGCCAGAAACTTTGAATAGAGAGGGATCCCTCATTAAACCCCCTCTAAAAACAAGAATGCAAAGCAAATAATAAACACTGGCTCTTGCCCTGGTGTACCTGGTGAGCCCATGTATGGATAGTCAGTCACTTGAATTGCAGCCTGTAATACGCGATTTCTTATGAAGCAGCCACTGCAGGTTAGATTAGCAGTTAATGTTCCCCTGACAAAATCAGTTTTTGCAACCAGACCCATCAATTTCTGGATTCTGCAAAGAAACAATCTCTTTTAAAGGGAAAGACAAACATTGAACAGCACTCTGCAAACACAAACAATAAAATAAGTACATATAATAATGCTGTACTCACTATAAAAATTATAAAATACTAATGCTGAGTTTTAAATGTGAGATTCTTGACAAATATATTTTGTACAAAATTATTTGTGCCCGTCCGCCGGCGTCAAGGCGATCTCTTTAGGACAGGAACATAACACTGTCCTACTTTACCTAATCTTATGATTGAGACTATCTGTCCCTCATCGCTATATTTTCTATCTCATTCAGTTCTTCCTATTGCAGTATGGCTCCATTCAGACGTCAGTGTGTGATTTGCGGATCCGCGGACCCGCAAAACACGGACACCGGCAATGTGCTTTCCACATTTTGCGGACCAAACATCGCCGGCACTCTTTAAAGAAAATGCCTTTTCTTGTCCGCAATTGCGGACCAGAATAGGAAATGTTCTATTTTTTTGTGGAACGGAAGTGCGGACCTGGAAGTGCTGACCTGGATCTGCAAATCCGGATCCGGGCAGGACATAGAACGTCCCCATAAGAATGAATGGGAACAGAATTGCGGACGTGTGAATGGGGCCTTAGGGTGTCTGCAGTCCACCCCACTGCACACTTTAAATCATTTGGTCACTTAATATTAAAAACTATGTTCGCAGCTCCCCCAACATGTTTCACCGCACCAGCAGCATCCTCAGGGGAAAATGGAGCTACAACTAGCACGGGCGCTACCATCAGGTGTATTTTAAGCCTGAAAGGCGGATTCCTGTTCATCATTGTCCAATGCAGGAGTGCTCCTGTCTAACCTACATGGGGAATGGCCAATAATACCTACACACTCTATTTCTCTTACCTCCGATGGATGCTCACCAATGATACCTATCTAGTGCGCATGTTTTCCGTCTTAAATTATTTTACCTATTGTTTTTTCATAGCGCAGACTCCGGGACTTATACTTTTCTGCCTCCGTTCACCACTCCCCTCTTGCGCTAAGACTTAGACTGATTCAGCTATCTGTATCTCTGATGCGCATACGTCCCAAGTTAGACTGTTTCACAAATACCCCGATCTTCCATTGCGCATGACTTGGGACTTAGTTAATATTTCCTTCTTTACTATTACTACTATTCCTGATGTTATTTCATTCATTTCGTTACATTTCCATGACTTTATATTAAAGGAGATTGTTATTATTAATCATTGCCATAACATTATCATATATTTATCATGATTCCACTTCTCATGTCATAATCAATTGTTAATACATGATTTCTCAGATAATAATGTGAATAATTCATAATAATCAAATTTAATTTTTATTTTCTAAATAAACCAACATATAAATTACTAGATTAATATATGTATAAATTAAACAATATAATAATAAATAGTATATAACAGTTAATAAACTTTAACAAATATAATAATTTGTCATCAGTGCTCGATAAATACATAATGTAATACTATGACTCCTTATATATGATTCCAATTATTCTAATAATTATTGAACTAATTGCTATCCAATTTTAAAAATAGATGATGATGATGTGGCGCACAGGAACAACTAATGGCCAATAGAGGTGCACATAGTGAAGGGGACTCACCCTGTCCACACATAGAAATAAAACTGTATATACCAAAAGGAACTGGGCACTCTCAGGATATCGGAACCATCTGATAATTTATTGAACAAATACGATGAAGGCATAAATTGTGATAATTTTGCAATTAATATATGTGGGTGATTTGACTCTATAGTATGAGAGAAGGTAAAAAAAAATTATAGCGATTACAGTAAAAGATTACAAACTCTTACTTGTTATGATGGAATAATGACCAAAAGAGATATGAATAGTGATTACAATTATAAATAAATAGAAAAGGTAAGATTAAATGAATTCAATAGTACAGTGACTATATCACTAATTATAATACACATAATTAGGACACCATTAGTTTAATAATTATATGTAGTATCACTAATAAAGAGATATTTTATGTAAATAAAATTGGATAGTATATACGAAAAGGAACTGGGCACTTTCAGGATATCGGAACCATCTGATAATTTATTGAACAAATACTAAAATACATCAATTAAAAAACTATGTGGCAAATAGTACAATAAATACCTAACCTAAAGTGCATATAATAGTGACTATAGATAATAAAGCGGTAGTCAGCTAAATCGCAGCATATAAAGTAAACTTGATGGATCAACCGTGAATGAACATTGTGTGAGCTCCAGTACGTAAACCGATATCACTGCATATTGGACTATAGCATCGATTATGGCAAACTGTGATCGGGTCCCAACAAGAAGCAGTCCTGAAAATAACAAATGGCACTGTCTTTTTGCTAACTTGATGGAGTGTATTGGTGAAGTTGTTAAACACTAAGCATTCTTGTATCCCACAGCAGTGTAGTATTGTATATACTAACAGTTTGTAGCAGCGTCCCGCTATATTCAAGTGCCAGCGGCGTCCCACTGAACCACTCCCCACTGTAAATTTCGATAATGAAGAAACTTGCCGGCATAAAATTCGAACAGTCTTAGGGTGGGTTCACACTAGCGTTATGGAGTCCGTTATGGCTTTCCGTTATAACAGTGTTATAACGGAAAATAACAGGATCCATAGGATGGAATGCAAAACGGAAGCCTTAAAGAGGCATTCTGTTTTGCTCCGTCCTAATAAAGTCTATGGGAAAACATAAGGGATCCGCCTGGGTCCTGTTATGCAAGACGTAAAACAAAGTCCTGTCGACAGGACTTTGTTTTCCGTCTTGCATAACGGGAACCAGACAGATCCGTTATGTTCTCCCATAGACTTCTATTATGACGGAAAGCAAACGGAATGCCTTTTAAAGGCTTCCGTTTTGCATTCCGTCATAATGCAAGTGTATGGGCAGCAAAACGGATCCGTCCTTCCGTCTTATGGATTCCGTCATTTTCCATTATAACCACGTTATAACGGAAAGCCATAACGGACTCCATAACGCTAGTGTGAACCCACCCTAAGACTGTTCGAATTTTATGCCGGCAAGTTTCTTCATTATCGAAATTTACAGTGGGGAGTGGTTCAGTGGGACGCCGCTGGCACTCAAATATAGCGGGACGCCGCTACAAACTGTTAGTATATACAATACTACACTGCTGTGGGATACAAGAATGCTTAGTGTTTAACAAATTCACCAATACACTCCATCAAGTTAGCAAAAAGACAGTGCCATTTGTTATTTTCAGGACTGCTTCTTGTTGGGACCCGATCACAGTTTGCCATAATCGATGCTATAGTCCAATATGCAGTGATATCGGTTTACGTACTGGAGCTCACACAATGTTCATTCACGGTTGATCCATCAAGTTTACTTTATATGCTGCGATTTAGCTGACTACCGCTTTATTATCTATAGTCACTATTATATGCACTTTAGGTTAGGTATTTATTGTACTATTTGCCACATAGTTTTTTAATTGATGTATTTTAGTATTTGTTCAATAAATTATCAGATGGTTCCGATATGCTGAGTGCCCAGTTCCTTTTCGTATATACTATCCAATTTTATTTACATAAAATATCTCTTTATTAGTGATACTACATATAATTATTAAACTAATGCTGTTCTAATTATGTGTATTATAATTAGTGATATAGTAACTGTACTATTGAATTCATTTAATCTTACCTTTTCTATTTCTAGTTATTTATAATTGTAATCACTATTCATATCTCTTTTAGTCATTATTCCATCATAACAAGTAAGAGTTTGTAATCTTTTACTGTAATCGCTATAAAAATTTTTACCTTCTCTCATACTATAGAGTCAAATCACCCACATATATTAATTGCAAAATTATCACAATTTATGCCTTCATCGAATTTAGATCATATTCTTTAGCACCCATCAGATGTTCAGGCCTATTATCCCCTATTTTCTTGAGCTATCGTATCAATTATAATTCATAATCAATATAGAGATATCATCATAGAGATATGTTGGTTATATCCCTATCCCCCTTCCCTTTTCTAAATAAATGCTGTAAATGAGAATCCTTCATTTAGTCTAACTGAACTCATTGTATTTAGCCTGTAAAAACAGCGAGCATCACTATGCAATAATTTCCTATCCAAATTACCACCTCTGGGTCCCACTTTAAATTTTTCTATTCCCCAAAAATGCAATACATTCACATTTTTATTAAGGACATATCTTATATGTCTTGAAATGGGCGTGTCCTTCTCTGTCCCTATTGTACTTAAATGGCCTGAGATACGTCGCCTTAATTCTTGTGTTGTCTTCACAACATATAATTTGGGGAAAGGGCATGACGCTACATAGACCGCCCCCTGGGTCTTACAATTAATGAATTGTCTAATCTCATATTCCCTTTGATCATTGGGTTGGTAAATTTTTTGATATATGGAATATATCTGCAGAAGGAGCAATCACCACAGGGAGCTGATCCCTGATATTTATCTCTGTTATCTTTAGTTCCCACGTCTTGAAGGAAACTATGCACTAACTGGTCCTATAGATTTGGGCCTCTACGGTAAGTAATACTCAGATTTGGAGTGAGAACTGATTCTAGTTCTCTATCTGATCTTATAAAATGCCAGTGGTTTTTCAAAACCTGATGTATTTCTCTGTTGTACCCATCAAAGGTGACAATACATGTGATTATATTATTATCTTTTTTTACTGGAGTTTTTATTAGTTCTTCTCTGTTAATGTACTTTGCCCTATTAAAGGCTTTTCTAATAGGGTGAATGGGATATCCCCTATTTCAAAATTTCTGAAGGAGATTGTTACTTTCCTTCATGAACCGGAATACCCCTTTTCAGAGGAAGAGGATGCCAGCTTGTCCAGTGCAAGTAGCTATTTGTGGAGGTTGGTTTCCTATAGATCTCGGTTTCAAGTTTAGGGTACTTTCACACTTGCGTTGGTGCGGATCCGTCTGTTTATTTGCACAGACAGATCCGCACCTATAATGCAAACGTTTGTATCCGTTCAGAACGGATCCGATTGCATTAGTTAAAAGAAAAATGACAAAGTTCAAAACGGATCCGTTTTGAATTATATTGAAAGTCAATAAGGAACGGATCCGTTTTCAAATGCACCATATTGTGTCATTGAAAACGGTACCGTCCCCATTGACTTACATTGTAATTAAAAACAGATCCGTTAGGCTCCGCCTCTTCAGACGGACACCAAAATGCTGTATGCTGCGTTTTGGTGTCCGCCTCCAAAACGGAATAGAGGCGGAACGGAGCCGAACTGATGCATTCTGAACGGATCCTTATCCATTCAGAATGCATTGGGGCTTAACTGATCCATTTTGGACCATTTGTGAGAGCCCTGAAACGGATCTCAAAAACGGAATCCAAAACGCTAGTGTGAAAGTACCCTTACCCTCTTCTGTTTTCATTATCAAAATAAAAATAAAAAAATACTCTGTCCTTTGCACAGTTCAAAGAGATAGACACCTTTGTCCAGTTGGTCACACGGGATAAAAAAAACTAAATGTGAGAAAAGAGCAGGCAGTATGCATTTTAAATTCAAAGGAAATTCTTGCCTCAGATGAGCTAAAATTGAATGGATATATCATAATAAAACCCAGTGATAAAGGGGGAAATATTGTCATTTAAGATAGGGAAGATTATGTGGTTATGGTCCTAAGATTACTTAATGATAACGGTTCAGATTATTATCTAAAAGAATTAAAACAACTTTTGATAAAGACTAAAGATAACAACTTAATCTCAAAGGATGAATATCTATATTTGTATAACAAAAGCCCAACCATTCCAACTTTTTACGCCCTCCCAAAGGTGCAGAAGAATAAGACACCAATCCCGGGAAGACCTATTGTCTCTGGTAATGACAGTGTGACACCGGGAATTAGCGAATATGTGGACCAGATTTTAAAGCCTTTTGTAACGTTTTTACTCTCATATATCAAAGATACCAAAGACCTTCACCTTAAGATAAAAGATGTAACAGTGAAGACAGATGTATTAATGGCAAGCTTGGACGTCGAGTCCCTATATACAAACATTCAACACCATCTTGGGTTACAGGCAGTCAAATCCTTTTTGAGCACTAAGAGCACACATTTTCAACATCACAATGAGTTGGTATTGTCTATGTTAGAGTTTTTCTTGGAGCACAATTATTTTAAGTTTCAGGAACACTATTATGAACAATGAAAGGGACCGTGATGGGGAGGTCATGTGCCCCATCTTATGCAAATCTTTTTTAGGGAGGTGGGAGGATCACTTGGTGTTTATGGAGGGGATGTCGTCATATGCCTGCCACATTTTTTGGGGTGGCAGGTATATAGACGACATCCTCATCCTTTGAGATGGCGGGTACTCACGTTTTCACGAATTCGCCCAGGCCTTAAACAATACTGAAATAGGTATGAAATATACTTACGAGATTCAGGAAAAGGAGATTTATTTTTTGGACTTAAAAATAATGAAAACAGAAGAGGGTAAACTTGAAACCGATATATATAGGAAACAAACCTCCACAAATAGCTACTTGCACTGGACAAGCTGGCATCCTCTTTCCCTGAAAAGGGGTATTCTGGTAGACCAGTACCTGAGAGCTCTGAGAATTTGTACGAGTAAGATGTTGTTCATGAAGAAAAGTAACGATCTCCTTCAGAGATTTCGAAATATGGGATATCCCATTCACCCTATTAGAAAAGCCTTTAATAGGGCAAAGTACATTAACAAAGAAGAACCATTAAAACTCCAATAAAAAAAGATAATAATATAATCAAATGTATTGTCACCTTTGATAGGTATAACAGAGAAATACATCAGATTTTGAAAAAACACTGGCATTTTATAAGATCAGATAGAGAACTAGAATCAGTCCTTACTCCAAATCCGAGTATTATTTACCGTAGAGGCCCAAATCTGAAGGACTAGTTGGTGCATAGTTTCCTTCAAGACTTAGGAACTAAAGATAACAGAGATAAATATCAGGGATCGGCACCCTGTGGTGATTGCTCCTTCTGCAGATATATTCCATATATCAAAAAATTCACCAACCCAATGATCAAAGGGAATATGAGATTAGACAATTCATTAATTGTAAGACCCAGGGGGTGGTCTATGTAGCTTCATGCCCTTTCCCCAAATTATATGTTGGGAAGACGACACAAGAATTAAGGCGACGTATCTCAGGCCATTTAAGTACAATAGAGACAGAGAAGGACACGCCAATTTCAAGACATATAAGATATGTCCTTGCTAAAAATGCGAACATATTGCGTTTTTGGGGAATAGAAAAAAAGAAAGTGGGACCCAGAGGTGGTAATTTGAATAGGAAATTATTGCAAAGTGATGCTCGCTGGATTTACAGGCTAAATACAATGACTCCAGTTGGACTAAATAAGGGATTATCATTTACAGCATTTATTCAGAAAAGGAAAGGGGGATAGGGTTATTAAACAACATATCTCTATGATGATATCTCTATATTGATTAATTATAATTGATATGATAGACCAACAAAATAGGGGATAATAGGCCTGAACATCTGATGGGTACTATTTGAATTAATGTACCCCTCTAAAGAGTGTGATCTAAATTCGATGAAGGCATGAATTGTGATAATTTTGCAACTATATATGGGTGATTTGACTCTATAGTATGAGAGAAGGTAAAAGAATTTTATAGAAATTACAGTAAAAAATCACGAACTCTATGCTATGATGAAATAATGACTAAAGGAGATATGAATAGTGATTACAATTATAAATAAATATAAATAGAAAAGGTAAGATTAAATGAATTCAATAGTACATGATAATAATAATAATTAAAAATGAATTGTGTCTATATCAGTAATCATAATACACATAATTAGGACACCATTATATTATTAGGATAATTGGAATCATATATAAGGAGTCATTGTATGACATTATATATTTATAGAGCACTGATGACAAATTATTATATTTGTTGAAGTTTATTAACTGTTATATACTATTTATTTTTATATTGTTTAATTTATACATATATTTATCTAGTAATTTATATGTTCGTTTATTTAGAAAATAAAAAGAATATTTGATTATTATGAATTATTCACATTATTATTTGAGGAATCATGTATTAACAATTGATTATGACAAGAGAAGTGGAATCATCATAAGATATATGATGGTGTTATGGCAATAATGATTAATAATAACAATCTCCTTTAATATAAAGTCATGGAAATGTAATAAGCAATGAATGGAATAACATCAGGAATAGTAGTAATAATGAACAAGGAAATATAAACTAAGCCCCAAGTCATGCGCAATGGAAGATCGGGGTATTTGTGAAAGAGTCTTAGTTGGGACGCATGTGCATCAGAGATACTGATAGCTGAATCAGTGTAAGGGCTCATGCACATGACAGTTGTTCTGGTCCACATCCGAGCCGCAATCTTTGCAGCTCGGGTGCAGACCCATTCACTTCAATGGGGCCACAAAAGATGCGGACAGTATTGCCTGTGCTTTCCTCATCCGTTGCTCCATTTCGTAGCCCCGCAAATAAAAATATAACCGATATAAATGGTGGCTACACTTGATGTTGTTTCTGATGGAATAGTCAGGTGCTCACCTAGTGTGCCTACACCCACTTAGGCACTTGAAGACCTTGGTGCAAAAGAATAAAAATAGGGGCAACACTGAGAACTATCTGGGATAAGACAGTGTAAAATCGATTTTATTTAGAAATATTAAGTATTAAATATTAAATATATAAGTAAATATAGGAATAAATAAAAATAAAAAATAAAAATAAAAATAGATAGACCTGTTTGGTTTGTTCAAATTGCGCTTCACTTAACTTATTGACTCTATTCGTCGACGCACACCTAGACCAAAAACCCTATACAATGTGTATATACTAAATAAACTGAATAAATTGATAACCACTGTGTTACAAAACCTTCTGTGCAAATGGTGCAATTCCTGTGCAAAATACAATAATCATATAAATAGTTAAAAATAAAAATAACAATAAACAATCTATAGCATAAAAGTTCAAAGCGTGCTGTTTCAATTATATGTGATGAGATGGGCAATGGGCATCAAAAGAGTCACTAATAATAGTGCTCCTACTGTCCTCGGTTTTTATAAGCGCACTATGGGAGCTCTGAATGGTCAGAATATTTCCATATGGATAAATAGCCCTTTTAAATTGATACACTGGCGTTTTTGCAGTGAATAGTAGCTGATCGTTCTGTCCGCTTCTTTGATACTGAGTTGGAGTCGGCAACACTGCGCGCTCCTCCCTTCTTCCACACCACCGTCCCCCGACCCCGGCTGCTTACCTCCGGTCTCGTGTACCGTCACCGTCAGAGTGTCCACACGCCCGCGGCGTCCCGCTCGGCGTTCTAGGCACACGCGGCGTCCCACGTGGCTTCCTTTATAGTGTTGGCAGCCGCTGGGTCCTAGAGGTCATCGGTATCTCTTTTTCTCTGTAGTTCTATAGAATCGATGTAGCTGTATCTTTGTTAGACGTGGGGACGGAGGGGACAAACTTCGATAGGTCACCGCCAAACTCCCAGACGCGTTTCGGGGTTTGCCCCTTCTTCAGTGGGTAATGGCGGTGGTTAGCGGTGTTCCTTAATATACGCTTTGCTTGCTGATTAATGGGCATGTCAATCATCATTATCAATCAGCCAATCCGGAGCATGTATCAACGCATGACAGTATTTCATAAATATTTTGTACAACTCCCTTTTGTCCATAATTTTCAAAAATAATTCTCACAAATACACATGATAAAAAATGTATAAAAAGAAGGAATGTATGAAGAAGGAGGAATAAAAGGAATAAAATTGCAGTAGTTCAGTATAGTATCCAGGTAAATGGAGAAATTGTATATATTCAATAGAATCAAAGTCACAATAGAAGTCAATATATATCCCAAATTATCAATAGATAAAATCGATAAAAAGATGAATGAAAGATAATGATAAATAAATGCAACATAGGTAGAGCAGAGTTCTGATGGAGTATAAGGGAAGTGGCCCCCACAGTACAAAACCACAAACAAAAAACAAATGGTGGTGAAAATTGGCTCTCCTTCAAAGGTTTTTATAGATGTGGTAGATGCATAGGATGCAAAAGTACATCATTCCCTAAGAAAACACAAGAGGTTCAGTCCAGGAGCAATTCCAGTAAATTCCAGATTAAGGAGTTTCTAACATGCAACACCACGGAAGTAATATACATGCTGGAATGTCCGTGTCAGAAACAATATATCGGCCGGACCAAAAGGACTTTTAAAAAAAGGATAAGTGAACATATAGCTAAAATTAAGGGGGGTCATGAAGACCATCCCTTATCTAAACATTTTAAAATTATGCACAACTGTGATCCTTCACACCTAACTTTTGCGGCTATTGAAAAAATAAAAAGATCATGGAGAGGGGGGAACTTTTTAGCACAAATGTCAAGACAGGAATCCAGACGAATTTTTGAATTTGACACATTGATGCCGAAAGGATTAAATTCAGAGATGGAGATTTTTGGGTTTCTATAAAGTAGGAGGGTTGTCGGGGGGGGCGATGGGGAATCAAGGTCTGGCCGTTTATCGACACCTTGATCCCTCCTCTCCCTTCCCGTCTCCTTCCCTTATACTCCATCAGAACTCTGCTCTACCTATGTTGCATTTATTTATCATTATCTTTCATTCATCTTTTTATCGATTTTATCTATTGATAATTTGGGATATATATTGACTTCTATTGTGACTTTGATTCTATTGAATATATACAATTTCTCCATTTACCTGGATACTATACTGAACTACTGCAATTTTATTCCTTTTATTCCTCCTTCTTCATACATTCCTTCTTTTTATACATTTTTATCATGTGTATTTGTGAGAATTATTTTTGAAAATTATGGACAAAAGGGAGTTGTACAAAATATTTATGAAATACTGTCATGCGTTGATACATGCTCCGGATTGGCTGATTGATAATGATGATTGACATGCCCATTAATCAGCAAGCAAAGCGTATATTAAGGAACACCGCTAACCACCGCCATTACCCACTGAAGAAGGGGCAAACCCCGAAACGCGTCTGGGAGTTTGGCGGTGACCTATCGAAGTTTGTCCCCTCCGTCCCCACGTCTAACAAAGATACAGCTACATCGATTCTATAGAACTACAGAGAAAAAGAGATACCGATGACCTCTAGGACCCAGCGGCTGCCAACACTATAAAGGAAGCCACGTGGGACGCCGCGTGTGCCTAGAACGCCGAGCGGGACGCCGCGGGCGTGTGGACACTCTGACGGTGACGGTACACGAGACCGGAGGTAAGCAGCCGGGGTCGGGGGACGGTGGTGTGGAAGAAGGGAGGAGCGCGCAGTGTTGCCGACTCCAACTCAGTATCAAAGAAGCGGACAGAACGATCAGCTACTATTCACTGCAAAAACGCCAGTGTATCAATTTAAAAGGGCTATTTATCCATATGGAAATATTCTGACCATTCAGAGCTCCCATAGTGCGCTTATAAAAACCGAGGACAGTAGGAGCACTATTATTAGTGACTCTTTTTGATGCCCATTGCCCATCTCATCACATATAATTGAAACAGCACGCTTTGAACTTTTATGCTATAGATTGTTTATTGTTATTTTTATTTTTAACTATTTATATGATTATTGTATTTTGCACAGGAATTGCACCATTTGCACAGAAGGTTTTGTAACACAGTGGTTATCAATTTATTCAGTTTATTTAGTATATACACATTGTATAGGGTTTTTGGTCTAGGTGTGCGTCGACGAATAGAGTCAATAAGTTAAGTGAAGCGCAATTTGAACAAACCAAACAGGTCTATCTATTTTTATTTTTATTTTTTATTTTTATTTATTCCTATATTTACTTATATATTTAATATTTAATACTTAATATTTCTAAATAAAATCGATTTTACACTGTCTTATCCCAGATAGTTCTCAGTGTTGCCCCTATTTTTATTCTTTTGCACCAAAATAAAAATATAACATGTCCTATTCTTGTACGTTTTGCGGACAAGAATAGGTATCTCTATAATGGGCCACCCATTCCGTTTTGCAAATTGCTGAAGGGACACGGGCGGCTTCCGTGTTTTTCCGATCCGCAATTTGCGTACCGCAAAAAACTGAACCGTCATGCGCATGAGGCCAAAGTCTTAGCGCAAGAGTGGAGTGGTGAAGGGAGGCAGAAAAAAAATAAGTCCCGGCGTCTGCACTATGAAAAAATAATACGTAAAATAATCTAAGATGCAAAACATGCGCACTAGATAGGTATCATTGGTGAGCACCTATCGGAGGTAAGAGAAATGGAGTGTGTAGGTATTATTGGCCATTCCCCATGTAGGTTAGACAGGAGCACTCCTGCATTGGACAATGATGAACGAACCTTAAAATACACCTGATGGTAGCGCTGGTGTTAGTTGTAGCTCCATTTTCCCCTGAGGACGCCGCTGGTAGGGTGAAACATGTTGGGGGAGCTGCGAACATAGTTTTTAAAATTAAGCGACCAAATGATTAACACATTAACCACTTCAGCCCCCCTAGCTTAAACACCCTTAATGACCAGGCCACTTTTTACAATTCTGCACTACACTACTTTCACCGTTTATTGCTCCGTCATACAACTTACCACCCAAATGAATTTTACCTCCTTTTCTTCTCACTAATAGAGCTTTCATTTGGTGGTATTTCATTGCTGCTGACATTTTTATTTTTTTTGCTATTAATCAAAAATGACCGAAATTTTTGCAAAAAAATGACATTTTTCACTTTCTGTTGTAATTTTTTTTTTAAAAACTACATTTCTATATAAATTTTTCGCAAAATTTATTGTTCTACATGTCTTTGATAACAAAAAATCCAATAAGTGTATATTTATTGGTTTGGGTAAAAGTTATAGCGTTTACAAACTATGGTGCAAAAAAGTGAATTTCGGCATTTTGAAGCAGCTCTGACTTTCTGAGCACCTGTCATGTTTCTTCAGGTGCTAGAATGCCAGGAAAGTATAAATATCCCCCAAATGACACCATTTTAGAAAGAAGACAACCCAAAGTATTCGCGGAGGGGCATGGTGAGTTCATGTATCATTTCATTTTTTTTCACAAGTTAGCGGAAAATGACACTTTCTGAGGAAAAAAATAAAAATAATAAACTTTCCATTTCAGCTAACTTCTGGCAAAAAAAAATAAAAAATCTCCCACGGACTCACTATGCCCCTCAGCGAATACCTTGGGGTGTCTACTTTCGGAAATGGGGTCATGTGTGGGGTGTGTTTACTGTTCTGGCATTTTGGGCGGGCTAATTGTGAGCAGCCATGTAAAGCTAAAGGTACTCGTTGGAATTTGGGTCCTTTGCACCCAGGCTGCAAAAGTGTCACTCATGTGGTATCGCCGTACTCAGGAGAAGTAGGGCAATGAGTTTGGGGTGTATTTTACATATAACCATGTTGGGTGAGAGAAATATCTCTGTAAACTGACAACTTCGTATAAAAAAATTTAAAAAGTTGTCGTTTACAGAGATATTTCTCACACCCAGCATGGTTATATGTAAAAATACACCCCAAAACACATTGCCCTACTTATCCTGAGTACGGCGATAGCACATGAGTGACACTTTTTTGCAGCCTGGGTGCGCAAAGGGGCCCTAAAACCAATGAGTACCTTTAGGATTTCACAGGGCATATTTATGCATTTGGATTCCATACTTCTTCTCACGCTTTAGGGGCCCCTAAAATGCCAGGGCAGTAAAAATACCCCACAAGTGACCCCATTTTAGAGAGAAGACACCCCAAGGTATTCCGTTAGGGGTATGGTGAGTTCATGTAAAATTTTATTTTTTGTCACAAGTTAGTGAAATATGAGACTTTGTAAAAAAAAAAAAAAAAATATCAATTTCCGCTAACTTGTGCCAAAAAAAAAAATTCTGTGAACTCGCCATGCCCCTCACGGAATACCTTGGGGTGTCTTCTTTCCAAAATGGGGTCACATGTGGGGTATTTATACTGCCCTGGCATTTTAGGGGCCCTAAAGCGTGAGAATCAAAATGCGTAAAAATGTCCTGTGAAATCCTAAAGGTACTCATTGGTTTTAGGGCTTTGCGCATCTTGGCTGCAAAAAGTGGCACACATGTGGTATCATCGTACTCAGGAGAAGTAGGGCAATGTGTTTTGGGGTGTATTTTTACATATACCCATACTGGGTGTGAGAAATATTTCTGTAAATGACAACTTTTTAAAAAAATTATACAAAGTTGTCTATTTACAGAGATATTTCTCTCACCCAGCATGGGTATATGTAAAAATACACCCCAAAACACATTGCCCTACTTCTCCTGAGTACGGCGATACCACGTGTGACACTTTCTTGCAGCCAAGATGCGCAAAGGGGCCCTAAAACCAATGAGTACCTTTTAGGAGGGCATTTTTACGCATTTTTCTTCTCACGCTTTAGGGCCCCTAAAATGCCAGGGCAGTATAAATACCCCACATGTGACCCCATTTTGGAAAGAAGACACCCCAAGGTATTGCGTGAGGGGCATGGCGAGTTCATAGAAGCTGTTTTTTTTTGCACAAGTTAGCGGAAAATGATTTTTTATTGTTTTTTCTCACAAAGTCTCCCTTTCTGATAACTTTTGACAAAAAGTTAAAATTTTCATGGACTCACTCTGCCCCTCAGCGAATACCTTGGGGTGTCTTCTTTCCAAAATGGGGTCATTTGTCCGGTGTTTGTACTGTTCTGGCATTTTGGGCGGGGCTAAATTGTGAGCAGCCATGTAAAAGCTAAAGGTACTTGTTGGAATTTGGGCCCCTTTGCGCACCCAGGCTGCAAAAAAGTGTCACTCATGTGGTATCGCCGTACTCAGGAGAAGTAGGGCAATGTGTTTTGGGGTGTATTTTTACATATACCCATGCTGGGTGAGAGAAATATCTCTGTAAATTGACAACTTTGTATAAAAATTTTAAAAGTTGTCATTTACAGAGATATTTCTCACACCCAGCAGGGGTATATGTAAAATACACCCCAAAACACATTGCCCTACTTCTCCTGAGTACGATGATACCACATGTGTGCCACTTTTTTGCAGCCAAGATGCGCAAAGGGGCCCTAAAACCAATGAGTACCTTTAGGATTTCACAGGGCATTTTTACGCATTTGGATTCTCACGCTTTAGGACCCCTAAAATGCCAGGGCAGTATAAATACCCCACAAGTGACCCCATTGTGGAGAGAAGACACCCCAAGGTATTCCGTGAGGGGCATGGCAAGTTCACAGAATTTTTTTTTTTTTGGCACAAGTTAGCGGAAATTGTTTTTTTTTTTTTTTTTTACAAAGTCTCAAATTTCCACTAACTAGTGACAAAAAATAAAATTTTACATGAACTCACCATACCCCTCACGGAATACCTTGGGGTGTCTTCTTTCTAAAATGGGGTCACATGTGGGGTGTTTGTACTGCCCTGGCATTTGAGGGTCTCCGCAATCATTACACGTATGGCCAGAATTAGGAGTTTCTGCGATTCTCCTTATATTGAGCATACGGGTAATGAGATTTTTTTTTTCGGTTCCGTTCAGTCTCTGGGCTGAAAAAATAAATAAATGAACGGCACAGATTTCCTCATTCGCATCAATCAATGTGGATGAAAAAATCTCTGCCAAAAAATGTGCAAAAAAAAAAGTAGTAAGGCCCCATTCACACGTCCGCAAAAATGTGTGAATGGGGCCGGCGGTGATGCGGAGAGCACACTATGTGCTCACCGCATCAGCATTTGAGGAGCTGCGGCCGCAAACTTCCGGGTTTCGGCCCCCAAACATCCAGCCGCAGCTCTGCAAAAGATAGAGCATGTCCTATTCTTGTCCGCAATTGCCTGTCTGTGTGGTGATTGGTGCACTTACAAAAGATTCCTTTGGTGGTCCCAAGCAAAAAGGACCACAAAAGGAATGAACAGCAAGCATATCAGACGCTGTTAACAAAACAGCGTCTGATATGTAATTTTTTTCACTTCTACATCCTGCCAGCGCACGATCAGCGCTGGCAGGCTGTAGTTTACCTTCTCCCCGGCGCGATCCTGTGAACGCGCGCACGCGCGTGCGTGCGTTCACAGGAAATCTCACGTCTCATTTTGTGAATGCCATTTTATTTTTTGGAGACGCTAGAAGTCTTAGAAGTTTAGAAGCAAATCTTGAAATCTTTCAGAAAATTTCCAAAACCAACTTTTTAAGGACTAGTTCTGGTCTGAAGTCACTTTGTGAGGCTTACATAATAGAAACCATCCAAAAATGACCGCATTTTAGAAACTACACCCCTCAAGGTATTCAAAACTGATTTTATAAACTTTGCTTACCCTTTAGGTGTTCCACAAGAATTAATGGAAAATGGAGATTAAATTTCTGAATTTTATTTTTTTGTCAGATTTTCCATTTTAATCCATTTTTTCAAGTAACAAAGCAAGGGTTAACAGCCAAACAAAACCTAATGTTTATTACCCTGATTCTGTAATTTACAGAAACAACCCAAATGTGGTCATAAACTGCTGTACGGGCACACGGCAGGGCGCAGAAGGAAAGGAATGCCATATTGTTTTTGGAAGGCAGATTTCACTGGGATAATTTTAAGCTGCCTTGTCACACTTGAAGACCCCCTGATGCACCCCTAGAGTAGAAACTCCAAAAAAGTGACCTCATTTTAGAAACTACACCCCTCAAGGTATTCAAAACTGATTTTAGAATTAATGAAATATGGAGATTGCATTTTAGAATTTCACTTTATTGGCAGATTTTCCATTTTAATCCATTTTTTCCGCTAACAAAGCAAGGGTTAACAGCCAAACAAAACTCAATATTTATTGCCCTGATTCTGTAGTTTACAGAAACAACCCATATGTGGTTGTAAACTACTGTAGGGGAACATGGCAGGGTTCAGAAGGAAAGGAACGCCATATGATTTTTGGAAGGCAGATTTTGCTGGACTGGTTTTTTGACACCATGTCCCATTTGAAGCCCCTCTGATGCACCCCTAGAGTAGAAACTCCAAAAAAGTGACCCCATTTTAGAAACTAGAGGATAAGGTGGCAATTTTGTTGGTACTATTTTAGGGTAGATATGATTTTTGGTTGCTCTATATTACACTTTTTGTGAGGCAAGGTAACAAAAAATAGCTGTCTTGGCACCGTTTGTATTTTTTGTTATTTACAATGTTCATCTGGCAGGTTAGATCATGTGGTATTTTTATAGAGCAGGTTGTTACAGATGCGACAATACCAAATATGTATACTGTTTTTGGTTGTTTGCTTCAGTTTTACATAATAAAGCATTTTTGAAAAAAATGAATGTTTAAAGGGTTTCTGTCACCAGATTTAACCCTATTAAGCTAGCTGACATTAGTGATGTGCTATTGTCAGCTAAACCTAAGTAGCCTATTCTCACTTTTATCAGTGCCCCTGTTACGCCAAAAATCTAACTTTTATAGTATGCTAATGAGGCTCTAGGAGCAGGGGGCGTGGCTTCTGCTCCTAGAGCCTCCGTTCTCCCACCTTGGTCTCCTTCCTCCAAGTCCTGCTTGACAGGGCCAGGCAGTGCTTGTGTCCATCTGCCAGCCCTGTGCTCTGGTGAAGTCTCGCGCTGTTCAGTATTCGGCAAAAGTGCAGTAAGGGAAGGGACTTCACCAGAGCACAGGGCTGGCAGACGGACGCAAGCGCTGCCTGGCCCTGTCAATCAGGACTTGGACGTTGGAGACCAAGGTGGGAGAACGGAGGCTCTAGGAGCAGGAGCATTCTGAAAGCCGCAGTTTTTTTATTTTTGGGGCGACTGTCTTATGTAGGGACTCGTTTTTTTTGGTATGAGATGACGATTTAATTGGTGCTATTTTAGGGTGCATATGACTTTTTTATCGCTTGGTATTACACTGTTTATGATGTAAGTTGACAAAAAATGCCTTTTTGACACACTTTTTTTTTTTTTTACAGTATTCACCTGAGGGGTCAGGTCATGTGATATTTTTATACAACAGGTTCTTATGGATGCGGCGATACCCAATATGCATCCTTTTTAAATTTATTTAAGTTTTAAACAATAATATCATTTTTGAAACAAAAAAAAATCATTTTAGTGTCTCCATAGTCTGAGAGCCATAGATTTTTTTATTTTCTGGGCGATTGTCTTAGGTAGGGTCTCATTTTTGCAGGATTAGATGACGGTTTGATTGGCACTATTGTGGGGTGCATATAACTTTTTGATCGCTTGCTATTACACTTTTTGTGATGTAAGGTGACAAAAAATTGCTTTTTTGACACCTTTTTTTTTTTACGGTGCTTACCTGAGGGGTTAGGTCATGTGATATTTTTATACAGCAGGTTCTTACGGATGCGGTGATACCTAATATGTATACTTTTTTTAAAATTATTTAAGTTTTGCACAATAATATCATTTTGTGATGGAATTAATCCGTGTTTAATGTATTACACTTAGAACATGAGACATTTCATTTTTATTTTTAATGTTCGGTGTTATGTAGGCTCTATGGAAGATTAGTGGTGCCATGTCTGTATAACTACTAACCAAGGTATGCTTATGAATTTTCACTGTAGCCTTCAACAGTGATTTAACATCTAGATCAGGGAGATCTTTAAGCCATTTCCCTGGGCTTACAGTACTATTTTCCCAGTCTATAGTAGGTCAAAGAAAATTATAAATATTACTGGTGGAGGAAATCTGGGTTCTAGTTCTATTAAGAAATATATCTAGACAAGCCCCTCTGGAATTCACCGGAACCCCATTTAAACACTGCTGGGCAAAGCCACGTGCTTGTAGAAAAATAAATTGATTATGTAAAAATGCTGGGAAACGTTGCACAGCATCAGAATACAGAAGAACAGCATAGTTGGAGTCTAACAAGTTCACCACATACACACAGCCCCGTAGAGCTAGAGTGTGGTATATTCTAGGCGGTTTGTCTTCTAGGAATCTTGGATGACCCACAAAAGGGTGGAAAATATGTGTGCAGACCACTCAATTCACTGATCTTCCGTACCTTATGCCATGTCTGGATGGTGTTCCATAGAACCGGGAAATCTCTGATATTAGTGGGGAGCTTGTCAGAAGGTAGATGTAAAAGAGCTGATAGAGAAATACGAGGAAACAATTGACTTTCCAATTGAACATTGGCAAAATGGGATTTACCTCAAAGTCAATCTATAACATATCTAAAGTTAGCCGCTAGGTTATATAACAAGACGTCCGGGAAATTAAGGCCTCCTAATATTTTGGGCTGCTGAAGCTTGTATAAACTAATACGACTTCTCATGGAGGATTTCCAGATAAAGCGTCTGAAAGACTTCTGAAGAATTTTGATGTCCGTTGAGCGGAGTAAAAGGGGGAATGTTTGAATTAGGTAGAGCAACTTGGGAACCACTACCATTTTGAGGAGGTGACATCGACCCGAGAAAGATAACATGAAATGTTGCCAGGAGTGAATTAGTGTGATAAGCGAATTAATAAGGGGTTTGCAGTTTAATCTATACAGGTGAGCTGGATTAGCTGTTAACTTGACCCCAAATAGTTGATAGATTCTGGGCACCACTGAAAGGGGAATTCTGCACCCCATTGGTTTCTGGCCTTCCTAAATATGGGCAATGCTTCAGATTTTTGAAAATTAACCTTAAAACCCGAGCCATTACCAAATTCCGCTATCGTAGACATAATGTCTAGAATAGCCTGACGCGGATTGGAAATGAGTAGCAATATATCATCAGCAAAAGCCAAGATTTTAGTCTCATGAAAGCCTGCTCGTATACTGTGAAATGATGGAAGGGAATGTAGAGACCTAATCAATGGATCTAGGGCCAAGTTAAGGGTCTCATTTTTGCGGGATGAGATGTCGTTTTGTTTGGCACTATTTTGGGGTGCATATAACTTTTTGATTGCTTGCTATTACACTTTTTGTGATGTAAGGTGACAAAAAATGGCTTTTGACACATTTTTTTTTATTTTTACGGTGGTCACTGAGGGGGTAGGTCATGTGAGATTTTTATAGAGCGTGTCATTACGGATGTGGCAATACATAATATGTATACTTTTTTTATTTATTTAAGTTTTACACAATAATATAATTTTTGAAACAAAAAAAATCATGTTTTAATGTCTCCATATTCTGAGAGCCATATTTTTTTTTATGTTTAGGGCGATTGTCTTAGGTAGGGTATCGTTTTTTGGGGGATTAGGTGTCGGTTAGATTATAACTATTTTGGGGTGCATATGACTTTTTGATCACTTGCTATTACACTTTTTGTGAGGTAATGTGACAAAAAATGTTTTTTTGACACTGTTATTATTATTTATTTTACGGTGTTCACCTGAGGGGTTAAGTCATGTGTTATTTTTATAGAGCAGGTTGTTACGGACGCAGCGATACATAATATGTATACTTTTTTTATTTACTGTACTTAAGTTTTACACAATAACAGCATTTTTTAAACTAAAAAATTGATGTTTTAGTGTTTCTATATTTCCATAGTTTTTTTTTTTTGGGCGATTGTCTTAAGTATTTTTTGTGGGATGAGGTGACGGTTAGATTGGTACTGTTTTGCGGGGCATACGCTTTTTTGATCGCTTGGTGTTGCACTTTTAGTGATGTAAGATGACAAAAAAAAGGTTTTTTTAGCACTGTTTTATTTATTTTTTTGACGGTGTTCATCTGAGGGATTAGGTCATGTAAAATTTTTATAGAGCCGGTCAATACAGATGCAGCGATACCTAATATGTCTACTTTTCTTTTTTTGCCTATTTTGTACAAATTTTTTTTACTTTATTTTGGTAAAAGGATGGGTTTTTTTTTTACTTGAAACTTAAAATTTTTTGTAAAAATTTATTTTTACATTTTATTTTTTGTCCCACTCTGGGACTTCAATTTTTGGGGATCTGATCCCCTTTACAATGCTTTACAATACTTCTGTATTGTAATGCATTGGCTGTAAGTGTATTACTGAATGTAATACTCTTAGGCCCCTTTCACACGGGCGAGTTTTCCGCGCGGGTGCAATGCGTGATGTGAACGCATTGCACCCGCACTGAATCCGGACCCATTCACTTCTATGGGGCTGTGCACATGACAGTTGATTTTCACGCATCACTTTTGCGATGCGTGAAAATCGCAGCATGCTCTATCTTCTGCGTTTTTAACGGAACGCAGGCCCCATAGAAGTGAATGGGGCTGCGGGAAAATCGCAAGCATCCGCAAGCAAGTGCGGATGCTTTGCGATGTTCCCGCATGGTTGCTATGCAACCATCGGGATGTGTAACCGGTTCTGTATTATTTCACATTATAACATAGTTATAATGTAAAATAATACCCTTGGCCATCTTCCTAATGTTTAAATCGGTGCAGAATGGGTTAAAATAATAAACTAATAACTTACCTGTTCCATTTGATTGCGAAGCTCGGCATCCTCTCCGTTAGCTTGCTAGTAGGAAAAGGACCTGTGATGATGTCACATGGTCACATGGACCAATCACATGCTCCATCACCATAGTGATGGAGCAGGTGATTGGGCCATGTGATGCTTTGACATTATCACAGGTCCTTTTCACAGGTCCAAGCTAACTGAGAGGATGCCGGGCTTCGCGATCAAATGGAACAGGTAAGTTATTATTAGTTTATTATTTTTAACCCATTCTGCACCGGTTTAAACATTAGGAAGATGGCCAAGGGTATTATTTTACATTATAACTATGTTATAATGTGAAATAATACCAGCGGGACAATTTCTGACCCAAACATGCACTTCTGTGAAGAAGTGCAGGTTTGGGTCTGGGTACCAAAAGTGCCGATTTTTCTCCCGCGCGTGCAAAACGCATGACAGCGCTTTGCACTCGCAGGGAGAAATCGTGGCGATTCCCGCAACGCACCCGCACTGTTTGACGGAGTGCACCCGCAACGCCCGTGTGAAAGAGGCCTTACAGCTTTCTGCCTGTGAGATCCAGGGGGCTGGATCTCACAGGCTGTCACGGAAGGCAGCCATGATGCCTAAGGAAGGCATCAGGCTGCCTTCCCTACCATCAGGTCCCCTTCACAGCAGCACGGGGACCCAATGGCAGCTCCGATCCCCGCAAGGACATCACACATGCCGCAGTCAGCAGGGGTATGGCTATCAGTGAATGCTGGACCCCTGCCGTGGATCGGGCGGACGCATCTCCTGCACCCACCCGATCACCGCACCGTACATGTACGGCGCTGGTCCTTAAGTCACGAACATCTGCGCCGTACATGTATGGCATGGGTCTTTAAGGGGTTAAAAGTGTGTGGTGGGGTGGACTGCAGACACCCTTACTGCAATAGAAAGAACTGAATGAGATAGAAAATATAGCGATGAGGGACAGATATTCTCAATCATAAGATTAGGTCAAGTAGGATAGAACAGTGTCCAGAACTATATCATACAAGAAGTTACATACTATGAATGTTCTGAAGGCAATTATATAATAAAGGCTGAAAAGTCAGCTGTAACATCAATGGCTAAAACTGACATTAATTGTTACAAAGGAAGTACAAAGTGAATAAAGCCATAGCACAGTGACTAAAGTGGATATGAAGGTAATATCCCAGTGGATCCCTCACAGCAGTTAGAGAAATAATTGCAAAAACACACTCAGATGGTCACTTTCAACTTTTATTAATGCTAGTATTTTGGGTAATAGATATTTTAGATTTTAATAAGTACAAAATAAATGTTATGTTTTATAACAAATATGGAAAAATGACCTGAAACAGGAATAAGATAGCCTTTGGCTTTTGGATTTGTTAAATTGAATATATCCTGGGTCGCGTATATGGTCTAAGTTTTGAATCACACTATATGATACCTCTTGTGGTGCCATAATAGCCTCCATTATATTCAAGGAATACAACGCAGCATTAGTATTTTATATTTTCTATAGTGAGTATGGCATTATTATATGTACTTATTGTTTGTGTTTGCTGAGTGTTGTTGCATTGTTTGTCTTTTGTGCTTCCAGCCATCGTGACGTGAACCTGCACATTGAGATGTGCTAACTAACCCCCCAATTTTGTTTGCCTTGCAATCTCTTTTAAAGGGGCTTTTAATTTTTTTAGTTCTGTTGACCTATATTCAAGATAGGTCATTAATATCAAATCGGTGGAGGTCACACACCTGGTACCCCTAGTCATCATCTGGAAATTTTATAGTGGACAAAAGGTGCCATCCAATGTGTAGTTTCCGGTGGCAACGTACTGCAGTTCATCACATACTCACTTGAATCTGCATAGTAGATGGAAAGCTATGCTTGTATAGTCTGCAGCACTGTTGGCTGTCCGAAACAGCTGATCGCGGGTTAAAGACACTCATCGATCTGATATTGATGAACTATCTGGAGATCAATATCTGCATTCCTGAAAAGCCCCTGTAAGTAATTGGTCATCTTTAACCACTTCAGCTCCCCTAGCTTAAACACCCTTAATGACCAGGCCACTTTTTACAATTCCGCACTACACTACTTTCACCGTTTATTGCTCCGTCATGCAACTTACCACCCAAATGAATTTTACCTCCTTTTCTTCTCACTAATAGAGCTTTCATTTGGTGGTATTTCATTGTTGCTGACATTTTTACTTTTTTTGCTATTAATAAAAATTTAACGACATTTTTGCAAAAAAATGAAATTTTTCACTTTCTGTTGTAAAATTTTTCAAAAAAAACTACATTTCTATATAAATTTTTCTCTAAATTTATTGTTCTACATGTCTTTTATAAAAAAATCCAATAAGTGTATATTTATTGGTTTGGGTAAACGTTATAGCGTTTACAAACTATGGTGCAAAAAGTGAATTTCGGCATTTTGAAGCAGCTCTGACTTTCTGAGCGCCTGTCATGTTTCTTCAGGTGCTAGAATGTCAGGAAAGTATAATACCCCCAAATCACACCATTTTAGAAAGAAGACACCCCAAAGTATTCGCGGAGGGGCATGGTGAGTTCATGTATCATTTCATTTTTTTTCACAAGTTAGCGGAAAATGACACTTTCTGAGGAAAAAAAAAATAATAATAAAGTTTCCATTTCTGCTAACTTCTGGCAAAAAAATAAATCTCCCACGGACTCACTATGCCCCTCAGTGAATACCTTGGGGTGTCTACTTTCCGAAATGGGGTCATTTGTGGGGTGTGTTTACTGTTCTGGCATTTTGGGCGGGGCTAAATTGTGAGCAGCCATGTAAAAGCTAAAGGTACTCGTTGGAATTTGGGCCTCTTTGCGCACCCAGGCTGCAAAAAAGTGTCACTTATGTGGTATCGCTGTACTCAGGAGAAGTAGGGCAATGTGGTTTGAGGTGTATTTTTATATATACCCATACTGTGTGTGAGAAATATCGCTGTAAACGACAAATTTTAAATTTTTTTATACAAAGTTGTCAGTTTACAGAGATATTTCTCTCACCCAACATGGGTATATGTAAAAATACACCCCAAAACACATTGCCCTACTTCTCCTGAGTACGGCGATACCACATGTGTGCCACTTTTTTGCAGCCAAGATGCGCAAAGGGGCCCAAATTCCCATGAGTACCTTTTAGGAGGGCATTTTTACTCATTTTTCTTCTCACGCTTTAGGGCCCCTAAAATGCCAGGGCAGTATAAATACCCCACATGTGACCCCATTTTGGAGAGAAGACACCCCAAGGTATTCCATGAGGGGCATGGCGAGTTCATAGAAAAAAAAATGTTTGGCACAAGTTAGTGGAAATTGTTTTTTTTATTGTTTTTTCTCACAAAGTCTCCCTTTCCGCTAACTTTTGACAAAAAGTTAAATTTTTCATGGACTCACTATGCCCCTCAGCGAATACCTTGGGGTGTCTTCTTTCCAAAATGGGGTCACATGTGGGGTATTTATACTGCCCTGGCATTTTAGGGGCCCTAAAGCGTGAGAAGAAAAATGCGTAAAAATGCCCTCCTAAAGTTACTCATGGAATTTGGGCCTTTGCGCATCTTGGCTGCAAAAGTGTCACACATGTGGTATCGCCGTACTCACGAGAAGTAGGGCAATGTGTTTTAGGGTGTATTTTACATATACCCATGCTGGGTGAGAGAAATATCTCTGTAAATTGACAACTTTGAATAAAAAAATTTAAAAAGTTGTCATTTACAGAGATATTTCTCACACACAGTATGGGTATATATAAAAATACACCCCAAAACACATTGCCCTACTTCTCCTGAGTACGTTGATACCACATGTGTGACACTTTTTTGCAGCCAAGATGCGCAAAGGGGCCCAAATTCCCATGAGTACCTTTAGGATTTCACAGGGCATTTTTACGCATTTGGATTCTCACGCTTTAGCACCCCTAAAATGCCAGGGCAGTATAAATACCCCACAAGTGACCCCATTGTGGAAAGAAGACACCCCAAGGTATTCCGTGAGGGGCATGGCAAGTTCACAGAATTTTTTTTTTTTTGGCACAAGTTAGCGGAAATTGATTTTTATTTTTATTTTTTACAAAGTCTCATATTCCACTAACTTGTGACAAAAAATAAAATTTTACATGAACTCACCATACCCCTCACGGAATACCTTGGGGTGTCTTCGTTCTAAAATGGGGTCACATGTGAGGTGTTTATACTGCCCTGGCATTTTAGGGGTCTCCGCAATCATTACACGTATGGCCAGCATTAGGAGTATCTGCGATTCTCCTTATATTGAGCATACGGGTAATGAGATTTTTTTTTCCGTTCAGCCTCTGGGCTGAAAAAAAAAAAATGAACGGCACAGATTTTTTCATTCGCATCAATCAATGTGGATGAAAAAATCTCTGCCAAAATCAGTGACTGCGGTGCGGTGGGCTGGGCGCTTGCTACCTAACAAGTAGCTAACTAACTGGCGGTGATAAGGGACCCTTATGCCCCATTCACACGTCCGCAATTCTGTTTGCGGAACGGAATTGCGGACCCATTCATTTCTATGGGGACAGACTTTGTCCCGCTCGGATCTGGAATTACGGATCCGCGCTTCCGGGTCTGCACTTCCGTTCCGCAAAAATATAGAACATGTCCTATTCTTGTCCGCAATTGCGGACAAGAAAAAGCATTTTCTATATAGTTCTGGCAATGTGCGGATCTGCAAAATGCGGAAAGCACATTGCCGGTGTCCGTGTTTTGAGGATCTGCGGATCTGCGGATCAGTGAATCCACGGATCCACAAAACACATATGGATGTCTGAATGGAGCCTCACAAGGGGTGTGATCAATGACAGGGGGGTGATCAGGGGGTCTAGATGGGGTGATCAAGGCAGGCTGTAGTTCAACTCTTGAGACGCGCGCCACTGTGAACGCGCGTGCGCGCGCGTTCACAGGAACTCGCATGTCTCGCGAGATGACGCGCCGATGCGTCCACACAGAGCTACAGGACCGCCCGCAGGACGCATCCCTGCGTTAGGCGGTCCTGTAGTAGTTAAACAACATTTACAAGTTACATATAAAAATAATCTACATAATAAGTTAAACAAATACTTGCTTAATATAGTATTTGCCGGGTTACAGACGGATTTCCGCCAGTTCCCATTATAGTTAATAGGACCAGACTGCAATGCTTGTAGCTTCTTGCAATGCCGGTTGGATGCAACAAGCGCTAGTATAACACTAGATTTATAATCTACAGCTGACATGCTTGTGTTTTGCAGTACTGACTCATCTCTGTGTCCCCACCGCTTACTCCACATCCTGACTGCTACAGCGTGAGAGACAGACTATGTTGAAATATCTTGTATGAAAGACACTGAATTACAAGATTATTATAATAACAGTGAATCTTTCTATCTGTCTACTACTTCTTGCTAATACATTGAGAAATTAAAACAAATGTGAAAGTGAACCTAGATTTGAGAATAATGGAGTAAAATACATCAAACCTAGAACCTGGAAAAACAAACCTCAGCATTAAGAAAAGAAAAAAAACACTAATTAACTAACCAAAAAACAAAAGACACAAGAGACTGTGCAAATCTGTGATTCAGAAAAACAAACTGGAAAGCAATACAAATAGATTTACAGATAGAAGTTGTAACAGACCTAAGTTCTTAACGACATTCAAGCTAAAGTGAGGGTAGATACATCTGCAGGGTCATAACTATAATTTATAGGGACCCATGCAGTACCACAAAACAGGTTACTTGCAAATTGCTCTTCATTTAATGTTAATCTGTTCATGTTTTGTATTATGCTTTGCATGTATTACCACAAGCTATCTGTAAATGTAACTGTTTAGTGAAAGGGGTTATCCAATCCTACAAAAAGTCCCCACCATATGCCGGGCCCCCCACGTTGAATATACTTACCTGATTCCCTGCTCCCTGCGCCGCTCCTGGTCCCCGCACCGCCGCTGCTGCAGCCAATGGCCGGAGGAGACAAGCCTCCCTAGTATCGCGGGTGACGCTAGGGAGGCTCATCCCCATCCTCACCTGCCATTGGCTGCTACCCCCTGAGACCGGATGTTTTCATCCATTCATGGGGAGAAGCAGCAGCGGAGGTGCGGGAACCAGGAGCCAGGTAAGTATATTCAGCACGGGGGGGGCCCAGCATATGAGGGTGGGGGGCTTTTTTTTAGGATTGGATAAACTCTTTATGTACGCCCTGACTCAGCAGAGGAAATTTTCTAGTTAGTATTGCATCAGCCCCTTTTGAGGTTAGCTCTGCCTGCTGTTAAGGGCAGATGCTTGTTCAGTTCAGCTGCAGGGAAACATCATTCCTGTGAAGGAGTGAACAATCCCTAAGACTGTCTATGGCTATGTGTGTTAGCAAGCTATTTGTTGTTTATGGCTGACAGATATTTTTCTTCTTGTGGACGTATTAACAACTTTCACACTTCTATACTGGTTTGGTTGACCGTTTGATGATCTGCATCCCTCAGTCCAGGGATTCTAGAGCTGATTGTGAGACTTTTTGCATGTGGATGGTATGTAGTCTCTGGTGCCTACCACACTTCCATGCTGTGTGTATTGATGGTTCATAGCCTGATACACCTTCCACATTTTTGAGAGTTTTGCACATCTTGAAAGGGTTGTAAAGTATTTAAGAAAGAGCTCAGGGACTACTTCTTCTATTATCATTATTATTGCTGTTTGCCTATATACAGCTATTGGGAAGAGACTGTATTCTGGCTTGCCTTGGAACTGTGTTTTGATACAGTTGGATGTACTATAACTCCCATTCTGCCCTTTAGTAAAGAAAGACTTTCATCTTCTACAACTGGCCTGTTCACCAACTCCAACACCTTTTGTCAGCCACAGCACCTATATCTCCTGCCTAGCACCTGTACAACACTTATAACACCAAGGGCACCCCAACTATCATCATAATGGAGCCCTAACATTAGGGTGTGTCTCAAGGGAAGAAAGGGTACATCCTCCTATCACTGCACTGACCCTAGGGAGCAGTAGTGTGAGGAATACCACTGTGAATAATTATTGCAAAACCAGGAAGGATCATAAAATACGGTAATATATATGACTTTTATATAACTCCTGGTTATGGCTTCCAAAGTGCATCAGGAAACATGATTGTGTGGCTGTACTCTTAGAATTACTGTATTTTCACAACTGAACAGGCTCTAAAAAGCATTAACTGACAGTCAGCTCTGCAAGATATGTACAGTGTTCTGGCATAAAGCATACAGACTCATAATACACTCCTAAAATGCCCTGTGGTACCTAGTAAGGGAATACATGGTACGGGCCGATACACAGGGCTGTGACCAGGAATGAACCGTTTATTTTCGATCATTGCCTACTTGTTAGAAGCATTTACATGTCGCAAACATAATCTCTGTATGAGGATGAACGATCATTACTACGATTGTTTGTTCCCATACAATCTTATTCTTTACACATGGAAAAGCACTGCCAGCAAATGATGATTTATGTCTACCACATAGCGCTGTGATGGCTAACCTCCAGCACTCCAGCTGTGGTAAAACTACAACTCCTAAGATGCACACTTACTTAGTAGTGTTGATCGATCACCAAAGTGATGGTAAAACACTTTGGGATGCTCAGGTGCTCTACAGAGCACCCGAGCACAATGGAAGTCAATTGAAAGAACCCAAGCATTAAACCAGGCACCCCCTGCTCTGAAGAGGGGAGGGTGCCGGGTCCCACTGAGGTCTATGCAGAAGATCGCTGTACAGTGAGGGAATACCCCAGTGTGAGTCTGCAGCTTAGGAGTCCCTGCTCTGACGCCATATATAGCTATGTCCATATATGGAGTCAGTGCTTGGCGCCACCCAGTGTATTTAAATCTAATTTAGCCTCTATTTCTGAAAAGTTTCTGCCGGGATCTGAACTCACAACCTTCTACATAAGAGGCAAGGACCTTAATCACTCAGCTATAAAGCTGAATGATAAACTGTGTCAGAAAAACCACTTAGTAGTTTGTCATGTAGGAAGTATTCCTATACAGCAGAAGTATCGTTTTATATTTCACTGTAGGTTAACATGTAGCTGTATAGCGTAGTGGTTACTTATAGAGTTGAGCGAACACCTGGAAGTTCGGGTTCAACGGGTTCGGCCGAACTTCACAAAAAATTTTGAATTCACCGACCAATGGAACAGGTAATTTTTAGAAATGTAGGCCCCTGGCACCCAGGCAGAGGAGGGGTAAATTCACTGCAAAATTAGGTTAAAGGGACACTGACACGCCTAATATACTTTTTTAGCCATAAATATGTGTGCATAGGTCTTCTAATGTGTTTTAACCACCTCCTAAACACCCTTAATGACAGACCACTTTTTACAATTCTGCACTACACTACTTTCACGGTTTATTGCTCGGTCATGCAACTTACCACCCAAATGAATTTTACCTCCTTTTCTTCTCATTAATAGAGCTTTCATTTGGTGGTATTTGATTGTTGCTGACATTTTTACTTTTTTTGATATTAATAAAAAATGACTGAAATTTTTGCGAAATTTTTCTCTTTCTGTTGTAAAATTTTTCAAAAATAACTACATTTCTATATCAAATTTTCTCTAAATTTATTGTTCTACATGTCTTTGATTAAAAAAAATATGCAATAAGTGTATATTTATTGGTTTGGGTAAAAGTTATAGCGTTTACAAACTATGTTTCAAAAAAGTGAATTTGCACGTTTTGGAGCAGTTCTGACTTTCTGAGCACCTGTCATGTTTCTTCAGGTGCTAGAATGCCAAGATAGTATAAATACCCCCCAAATGACACCATTTTAGAAAGAAGACACCCCAAAGTATTCGCGGAGGGGCATGGTGAGTTCATGTATGATTTCATTTTTTTTCACAAGTTAGCGGAAAATGACACTTTCTGAGGAAAAAGAACAATAATAAAGTTTCCATTTCTGCTAACTTCTGGCAAAAAAAATTAAAAAATCTCCCACGGACTCACTATGCCCCTAAGTGAATACCTTGGGGTGTCTACTTTCTGAAATGGGGTCATTTGTGGGGTGTGTTTACTGTTCTAGCATTTTGGGCGGGGCTAAATTGTGAGCAACCTTGTAAAGCCTAAAGATACTTGTTGGACTTTCCGCCCCTTTACGCACCTAGGCTGCAAAAAAGTGGCAGACATGTGGTATCGCCGTACTCAGAAGAAGTAGGGCAATGTGTTTTAGGGTGTATTTTTACATATACCCATGCTGGATGAAAGAAATATCTCTGTAAATTGTCAACTTTGTTTAAAAAAATTTAAAAAGTTGTCATTTACAGAGATATTTCTCTCACCTAGCATGGGTATATATAAAAATACACCCCAAAACACATTGCCCTACTTCTCCTGAGTACGGCGATACCACATAAGTGACCCTTTTTGCAGCCAAGATGCGCAAAGGGGCCCAAATTCCAATGAGCACCTTATGGATTTCACAGGGCATTTTTACGCATTTGGATTCCAGACTTCTTCTCACGCATTAGGGGCCCCTAAAATGCCAGGGCAGTATAAATACCCCACAAGTGACCCAATTTTAGAAAGAAGACACCCCAAGGTATTCCTTGAGGGGTATGGTGAGTTCATGTAAAATTTTATTTTTTGTCACAAGTTAGTGGAATATGACACTTTGTAAGAAAAAAAAAAAGCCAATTTCCGCTAACTTGTGCCAAAAAAAAATCTTCTATGAACTCGCCATGCACCTCACGGAATACCTTGGAGTGTCTTCTTTCCAAAATGGGGTCACTTGTGGGTTATTTATACTGCCCTTGCATTTTAGGGACCCTAAAGCGTGAGTAGAAGTCTGGAATCAAAATGCGTAAAAATGCCCTTCCAAAAGGTACTCATTGGAATTTGGGCCCCTTTGCGCATCTTGGCTGCAAAAAAGTGTCACTCATGTGGTATCGCCGTACTCAGGAGAAGTAGGGCAATGTGTTTTGGGGTGTATTTTTACATATACCCCTGCTGGGTGTGAGAAATATCTCTGTAAATGACAACTGCGGACAAGAAAAGGCATTTTCTATATAGTTCTGGCAATGTGCGGATCCGCAAAATGCGGAAATCACATTACCGGTGTCCGTATTTTGCGGATCCGCGAAACACATACGGACTTCTGAATGGAGCCTTACAGGGGGGTGATAAATGACATGGGGGTCACAGTGGGTGATCAGGGAGTTAATATGGGGTGATCAGGGGTAAATAAGGGGTAATAAGTGACAGGGGGCTGGGGGTTGGTGCGTGGTGACTGGTGCACTTACATAGCTGCCTCTGTCCTCTGGTGGTCCCAAGCAAATCTCCTCACAATAACAGAAACTGGAGGTGGCGGCAGCATAAGGAGACGACAGAGTGGCACAATGACAGAGTCTGGAGGTGGCAGCAGCATGAGGAGACTAGAGAGCGGCACAATGACAGAGTCTGTAGGTGGCGGCAGCATGAGTAGGCCACAGAGTGGCACAATTACAGAGTCTGTAGGTGGCAGCAGCATGAGTAGGTCCCAGAGCGGCACAATGACAGAGTCTGGAGGTGGCGGCAGTATTAGGAGGCCACCGAGTGGCACACTGACAGAGTCTGGAGGTGGCAGCATCAGGAGGCCACAGAGTGGCAAGGTGACATACTATGGAGGTGTCACGACTGTGACTGATCCAGATAGGTCTGGGAAGAGAAGGTCGCAGCGACTTGCTACTCGCGATAGCTTGTGAGTTTGCTTCATGGTTCAGGGTATGTCATCCAGGTTTTGCCTTGTGAACCTTTTTGTCCTGACTGGTAGTTTGTAGGCATTCTTCTCAGGTGAGTGCTGTCTGCCACTCCCAGCTACTATATTAGTTTCAGTTTCACTTGCAGTCATTGCCAGATATAGTCCTTACTTCCAGTGCTATTCTGACCTTTGAAGGAGATCGTTTGACGGTATTGCTGTGGAGCTCGTGTCTGGCGTGGACTGTCGTTGTTGGGATCATCTTCTCTGCTCGTGACTGGATAAGTCTATCTCTGCTGGAGATTGTTTGTTTGTTACTGTCTTCCCCTGTTGTTCTCCTAGACATGAGTGATGGTGACTAGTGCTCCCATCTGCCTTTCCCCAGTCTAGTCTTCTGAGGGTCACTCAGGGTTTAGGCATCCTGCTTGCCGCACGGGTTCACACCCCGTCTAGGGTATCAGGGCAGACAGATGCCAGCGTAGGGTTTGTCAGGGGTATCAACTGTATTGTGGTGTCATGCTGGCAGTGTCATTTATCTTTATTCGCTCACCACTTATATATGTAGCTTGGGGGAGGGTTGTAAAGTTAGTGTGTCCGATGATAATGAAAAGATGAGGTAGGGTTTGTCAGGGGTGGCCGTTCTATTTCCCATCCGTAGATAAGGGTCCCCCTTCCCCTCCGTCTGGTGCGACACGACTGCTGCTGGGATAGCGGTCGTGACAGTATATCTGGCTTTTTAAAAAAAAAAAAAAAGTGACATTTCCTTTTTTTTTTTTTTTTTTGCCTGCTGTTTTGCTTTGTATTCTTCTGTTCCACTATGGATCCGGTTACGGTTTTGGCGAAACAATTACAGGGGTTATCCCTTGAAGTGGCAGGATTAAAAGCAACAGTACTGCAGTAGCAATCCTTGGGTTCCACCGTTGCTACGGGAGACCAAGGTACTCCTGAGCCAAAAGTGGCTTTTCCTGATAGGTTCTCAGGAGGGAGAGACCAATTTGTAACCTTCAGAGAAGCTTGTAAATTGTTCTTCAGGTTACGCCCTAGATCCTCCGGCGGTGAGGAACAACGGGTGGGCATTGTAATTTCTCTCCTGCAAGGAGATCCGCAGGCTTGGGCTTTCTCTTTACCATCTGACTCTCCGGCCTTACGATCAGTGGAGGAGTTTTTTGAAGCCTTGGGTCTCGTGTATGATGACCCGGACAGGGTCTCACTGGCTGAGTCTAAGCTACGTAGACTTCGGCAGGAGAACCGGTCAGCTGAACTATATTGTTCTGAATTCCGTAGGTGGGCTACGGATACATTATGGAACGACTCGGCCCTTAGGAGTCAGTTCTGCCAGGGGTTGTCTGAAAAATTAAAAGACGCGCTGGCTGTATACGAGGTCCCTGGGTCTCTTGAGGCTGCTATGTCTCTGTCCATAAGAATCGACAGACGACGCAGGGAGAGACTATTAAATTCTACAGAGGCCTCTATAGGGCAGGGATCGGTTTGTTGTGATCCAGTCGAACCAATGCAAATAGGGGGCGCCACTAGACGGGTGAATCTTCCTAAGGTCCGCCATAGGTCAGAGGTTTGTTTTCGTTGTGGGGGGAGGGGTCATTTTGTAAAGGTATGTCCCTCAGAACCCATGTCTCAGTTTTTGTTGTCCGCTACCGTTGTGGCGGGCAATAAGACTGAGATCTGTTCCGTCTTTTTGGACAGTGGGGCGGGGGTCAACTTGGTGGATTCACGGTTTGCTCAGGCTCTGGGTTTTACTCCGGAACCGGTAGGCAGAACTATTCCTGTTTTTGCCATCGACTCCTCCCCTCTTACTCAGAGAGAGTTAACTCAGATCGTCCATAATATCCATCTGCAGGTAGGGGACCTCCATAAAGAGCATATCTCTTGTTATGTCCTGGACGGTCTTCCGGCTCCTATGGTTTTGGGGCTTCCCTGGCTGGTGACTCACAATCCCGTGGTGGATTGGCAGGCCGGGAGATTGTGGAGTGGAGTGAACATTGTAAGGACAACTGCTTGAGTAGTAGGTGCTCAACACTCTCTGTAACATCTCTACCTTCCTTTCTGTCAGATTTTATGGATGTGTTCTCTGAGAAGGGTTGTCAGGGGTTACCACCTCATCGTCCATATGATTGCCCAATTAATCTGTTACCTGGGGCAAAACTACCTAAAACCCGGTTATACAATCTTTCTGGCCCGGAGAGGAAGGCTATGAAAGATTATATTTCGGAGAGTTTGGCTAAGGGGCACATCAGACCCTCTTCTTCACCTGTGGCTGCAGGGTTCTTTTTCGTTAAAAAGAAAGATGGGGGCCTGCGTCCTTGCCTGGATTTCCGGGAATTAAACCGGATAACTATCCGAGATCCCTATCCTCTTCCTCTTATTCCCGACCTCTTTAATCAGGTTGCTGGTGCTAAATGGTTCTCCAAAATGGATCTCAGAGGAGCCTATAACCTGGTTCGCATCAAAGAGGGGGATGAGTGGAAGACGGCTTTTAATACTCCGGAAGGGCATTATGAAAATCTGGTCATGCCATTTGGTCTTACTAATGCGCCTGCGGTGTTCCAACATTTTGTCAACGATATTTTTAGTCACCTTATCGGGAGATTTGTTGTGATATATCTTGATGACATCCTGGTCTATTCTCCGGATCTGGATACACATAAGATCCATGTGAGACAAGTGCTGCAGATATTAAGGGCCAACAAATTGTTTGCTAAATTAGAGAAATGTGTTGTCAGATTCAGGTTTCCGCATGGATCCAGAGAAAGTCCGGGCAATTATGGACTGGGATCTGCCTAAGAACCTGAAGGCATTGCAACGCTTCCTGGGGTTTGCCAATTTTTATAGGAAGTTTATAAAGAACTATTCCTTGGTGGTCAAACCACTGACGGACATGACCCGAAAGGGATCCGATTTTTCCAAATGGTCACATGCAGCCAAAACTGCCTTTACATCTCTGAAGGAAAGATTCACCTCGGCTCCTATTCTCGTACAGCCAGATGTCTCGCTTCCTTTTATTGTAGAGGTTGACGCATCAGAGGTGGGGGTGGGAGCGGTACTATCTCAGGGCCCGTCCCTGGTGAATGGCGTCCGTGTGCTTTCTTTTCGAAGAAATTGTCTACTGCAGAAAGGAACTATGACATTGGCAACAGGGAACTTTTGGCTATTAAGTTGGCCTTAGAGGAGTGGCGTCATTTTTGGAGGGGGCGGTTCATCCCGTCACAGTGATTACCGATCACAAAAACTTAGTATATTTGGAGTCTGCTAAACGTCTCACCCTAGACAGGCTCGGTGGTCGTTGTTTTTACTAGGTTTAATTTTGTAATAACCTATCGCCCGGGGCAAAAAATACTAAGGCGGATGCATTGTCTCGAAGTTTTCCTGGAGGGGGTGATGATGATGTTCCAGAGCCTATTTTGCAAAAGGGGGTCGTGGTCTCTGCATTACACTCAGGTTTAGAGGGGAGGGTGTTGGAAGCTCAGGGGGACGCCCCGGGCTCCTGCCCCTCGGATAAACTGTTTGTGCCAGAAAATTTACGCCTGGAGATACTAAAGGAACACCATAACTCCGCACTGGCAGGACACCCAGGTAGTAAGGCAACCTCTGAATTAGTGTCTCGTCGGTTCTGGTGGCCTAAGTGGCGCCAGGAGGTGTTGAATTTTGTGTCTGCATGTCCTACCTGTGCTCGTTCTAAGGTGGATCATACTCGTCCGGCAGGGCGTCTTTTACCTCTGGCCATCCCCAACAGGCCTTGGACACACCTATCTATGGATTTCATTACTGATCTACCAGTATCAGCGGGGAAGACTGTTATTCTTGTTGTTGTTGACAGATTCAGTAAAATGGTGCACTTTATTGCTCTGACCGCTTTGCCTAATGCTAACACACTGGCTCAGGTTTTTATTGACCACATCGTGAAGCTTCACGGGGTCCCTTCCGATATTGTTTCGGATTTCGGATCGTGGTACCCAATTTGTTTCTAAATTTTGGAAAGCTTTTTGTTCTCGTTTAGGGGTTCATCTGTCGTTTTCTTCATCTTTCCATCCACAGTCCAACGGTCAGACTGAACGTACCAATCAAAACCTAGAGACATATTTGAGATGCTTTGTTTCCGAAAATCAGGAGGAATGGTCATCTTATTTACCGTTAGCCGAGTTTGCCATTAATAATCGTCGTCAAGAATCCACCGATAAGTCACCATTTTTTGGTGCGTATGGTTTCCATCCTCAGTTTTGTACGTTTAGTGAGGGGGGGCCGTCTGGGATTCCCGAGGAGGAACGATTTGCGTCTTCACTTTCATCAGTGTGGCAGAGTGTGCAAGAAAGTTTGAAGAGAATTGGTGGCAGATACAAACGTGTGGCTGATAAGAAGCGCTCTGAAGGTCCGGACCTTGGGGTGAATGACTTGGTGCGGTTGTCTACCAGAAATATCAACTTGAAGGTTCCCTCATGGAAATTAGGTCCGAGATTTATTGGTCCTTATAGGGTAATTAAGATCATTAACCCGGTGGCTTTTCGTCTGGAGCTACCTCAGACTCTAAGGATCCATAATGTCTTCCACAGATCTCTGCTTAAGAGATATGTAGAACCTCCTGAACCATTGCCACTACCGCCTCCACCGGTGGTTGTTGATGGCAGTCTTGAGTTTCAGGTAGAAAAGATTGTTGATTCACGATATGTTCGCCGCTCTCTTCAGTACCTGGTGCACTGGAAAGGTTATGGTTCTGAAGAGAGAATGTGGGTGCCAGCATCAGAGATAAAGGCGGACAGACTCATTCGGGCTTTTCATAGGTCCCACCCGGAGAGGCCTGGTCTTGAGGGTCCGGTGGCCCCTCGTAGAAAGGGGGGTACTGTCACGACTGTGACTGATCCAGATAGGTCTGGGAAGAGAAGGTCGCAGCGACTTGCTACTCGCGATAGCTTGTGAGTTTGCTTCATGGTTCAGGGTATGTCATCCAGGTTTTGCCTTGTGAACCTTTTTGTCCTGACTGGTAGTTTGTAGGCATTCTTCTCAGGTGAGTGCTGTCTGCCACTCCCAGCTACTATATTAGTTTCAGTTTTACTTGCAGTCATTGCCAGATATAGTCCTTACTTCCAGTGCTATTCTGACCTTTGAAGGAGATCGTTTGACGGTATTGCTGTGGAGCTCGTGTCTGGCGTGGACTGTCGTTGTTGGGATCATCTTCTCTGCTCGTGACTGGATAAGTCTATCTCTGTTGGAGATTGTTTGTTTGTTTGTTACTGTCTTCCCCTGTTGTTCTCCTAGACATGAGTGATGGTGACTAGTGCTCCCATCTGCCTTTCCCCAGTCTAGTCTTCTGAGGGTCACTCAGGGTTTAGGCATCCTGCTCACCGCACGGGTTCACACCCCGTCTAGGGTATCAGGGCAGACAGATGCCAGCGTAGGGTTTGTCAGGGGTATCAACTGTATTGTGGTGTCATGCTGGCAGTGTCATTTATCTTTATTCGCTCACCACTTATATATGTAGCTTGGGGGGGGGGAGGGTTGTAAAGTTAGTGTGTCCGATGATAATGAAAAGATGAGGTAGTTAATGGAGGAGGTGGAAATTTGTATTTCCACCAAAATTTTAAATTTTTTGTATTTCCACCAAAATAATTCACAAAAGATTTTCCCCCATATAAGTGCAGCGCTTAATGCAGAATACAAGATTTTTTTCCAACGAAATAATTCAAAAAAGATTTTACTGCATATAAATGCAGCGCTTAACGCTGAATACAATTTTTTTTCCCACCAAAATAAGTCACAAATGATTTTACCACATATAAAAGCATCGCCGAATACAAACTCCTAGGAAGATCATGGTCATCCGGCATCTATTCGCTCCGCTGAAAGATTATTTTGAAAGTGTGTAGAAGCCAAACAGGGGCCTCCACGCTGCAGATTTATCATAGAGACATCATGGAGATTTTACCGCATATAACTGCAGCGTTGAACGCTGAAGAAAAAAAACATTTCCACTGGAATAAGTCACAAAAGATTGTACTACATATAACTGCAGTGCTGAATGCAATATTTTTTTCCACCAAAATAATTCAAAAAAGATTTTGCCGCATATAACTGCAGCACTGAATGCCGAATTTCTACTGATATACGCTACTAAATGCTTTGCCACATATAACTGGAACAGAGAACACCGAGTATAATTTTCTTTTTCCATGTATATGCGCCACTAAAGGCTTTTCAACAGAGGGTTAAACGCTGTCAGTTTCAAAAAAACAATGGCGCCTGAGGCGGAGTGATCTGAAGTGAACGGGACGTAGCGGACTAAGTAGGTTTGCACTGGAAGAGTGAGACGCGGTCATCGTGCAGTTTCTGTGCTGCAAAAAAGTCCCCATAGTGTCCAGTAAGCAATACCGCAGATAGATGCGGGCTGGTGTGATTTAGTTTGCAGTGCGCAGTGTGTAAAACGTAAATACAAACTTTCACTACAACGTAATTCGGTCCTTACCGCAAAAAGGACTTTCCCACGTATAACTGCAGCGCTGAACGCTGAATATATCTTGATTTTTCTACAGAAATACGCCACTAAAGGCTTTACCACATATAACTGCAACTGTGAACGCTGAATATATTTTTATTTTTCTAGTGATATACGTCAATAAAGGTTTTCAAGATATAAGAGCAGCAGTGAGTGTCAAATGTATATTTCTATTTCTACTGATATACGTCACTAAAGGTTTTTCAAGGGATTTACACTCCCATACGCTTTCACCAGAAATAACTGCAGAAGTGACCTGAGAATATATTCTCGCATCTGATTGGCTGCATGGGCGGGAGGGGGTTAACTCCCCCTGCTCTCCTCCTACTCCTCCGTTTTGCGTCGGAGGAGCATTTGCAGGTACGTTAGGGAAAACCAGGGCAAGCATTAGTTCAGCCAGGGAGAGTTAGGGAGAGTTCAGGGTTAACTTTTTTTTTTTTTGTGTTGCATCACCCTCTTAGGGTGTCTGGGATCCACAGCACAGCTGTGTGACCCTAGAACCCCCCAGGGGTGCTGCAGCTTGCCCCCTTCCCCCCCCCCCCCTCCAACTGTTTTTGGGGCGCAACAGTTTTTTTTTTCGCGTACGGCCGCTGTTAGCGCATCTCCCACCCCACCGCTGATCAGCGCCGGACGGCTGATCAGCGAGTTTGATTTTTTTTTTTAACCCTTTATACATTTTTTGGCTCTTTTTTTTTTTTTTGTTTAGTTAGTTCTTTTTTTTTTCCCTCTTAGATTTAGGGAAAAGTCGTGGACACCCATGCCCCCACATACACGCACACTAAATAAAGTTTTTCACGCACGCACATACACACGCACCCACACATGGCCAACGTCTCCTATGGCCCACCGGACGTTCTCAGCTGAAGAGGCATATGCCCAACTTGCCTCCGAATCTGAGACCCCACGTTCCTTTTGTCATCCCCAGGCGGAGCAAGGGGACCGCCATGTCAGGGACACTGTGGCCCACCCTAGTATGAGCAGCTCTGGGGCTCGTACTAGTTTTCCGGCCCACCAGGCAGTTCACCTGAGCCCCCTGCAGGTGAACTTGGCTGGTGTACCCCAGAGAACTTTGAACCCGCGATTCCTGATTTTGTTGGTAAATCAGGAATCCAGATTTACACAGTGGGCTTCACTGAATATGACTTTTTTAGTCTTTTTTTCAGTGGCAAACTGGCAAATCTAATGGTGGAGCAAACTAATCTGTACGCTTAACAGTTCGTTGTTCAAAACCCGGGCTCTTTTTTGGCTAGGCCCGGTGGCTGGACGCCGGTCAGTGCAGCCGAGATGAGGACGTTTTGGGGCCTCGTGCTGCACATGGGCCTAGTCAAGAAACCTAGTGCCAGGCTGTACTGGAGTGGGGACGTCCTCTACCAGACCCCACTTTACAGTACGGCCATGACACGTCCTAGATTTGAGGCCATCCGGAAATGCCTGCATTATGCAGATAATGCAGAATGTCCCATCCCCCCCCAAGGAGATCCTGCCTATGATCGTCTGTATAAGATACAGCCGGTCATCGATCACTTTGGGGCCAAATTTTTGGAGGCCTATGTACCTGGAAGGGAGGTCGCGGTTGATGAGTCTCTCATTGCTTTCAAGGGGAGACTCATTTTTCAACAGTATGTTTCCCCAAAGCAGGCGAGATATGGCATGAAGCTGTACAAACTTTGTGAGAGTACCTCAGGGTACACTTACAAGTTTTGTGTATACGAACCCCGTTACGTATTGAACCCCCAGTATGTCCCCCCACTCTGGGTGTTAGCAGGAAACTTGTGTGGGACCTTATGTACCCACTGCTAAATAAGGGTTACCACCTGTACGTGGATAACTTTTATACTAGCATTCAATTGTTCAAGTCCCTCGCCGCCAGATCCACGTCCGCTTGTGGGACCGTGCAGAAAAGTCAGCTCGACCTCCCTACCGTCCCCCTCCAGGTATCTATCCCCAGGGGTGAGACCTGTGCCCATACCAGTGAAAACCTGTTGCTGGTCAGATATAAGGTCAAGAGGGATGTCCTTGTACTGACCACAATTCACGGTAACGGCATCTCCCGTGTTCCTGTGTGAGGTACCATGGCAACAGTCCTCAAGCCCGATTGTATCGTCAACTACAATCAGTATATGGGAGGAGCCATGCGCAAAACCCGGACATGGTACAAAAAAGTTGCGGTCTACTTTGTACAGGTTGCCTTGTACAACTCTTTTGTACTGTTCCGGAGCGCTGGCAACACAGGGAAATTCCTTCAATTCTATGAGGCAGTCCTCAAGACCCTGATCTTTTCTGCATTATTGGTTGCTTCAGGGAGTACCACACTTCCATTGAGTACTAAATTTATTATCCCGTTTTCCACGTAGCCACTGACAATCGGATAAAAACTATGGTTCTCAGACTATGATTCACAACACTAAGGACCTGGGGTGACGTCACCGTCATGTGATCAGTGCAGGGTGCGTGGCTCAGCACTGGATTGGATAAGAGGTGATCCACTACTGAGCCAAGCCCCCTGCACTGATCACATAATGGTGATGTCACCCTAGGTCCTTAGTGTTGTCCAAGGTTCAGGTTCATTGAAGAATCCTCTTATGGATTCCAAATGCCGTTATGGGCCATGGTAACGGAATCCATAATAGGATTCTTTGATAACCCCAACCCGAACTTTGGACGCTGAACTTAAAATACAATTTCGATCAACTCTATTCATCTCCATTTGCCCATTACTCTTGTGGAGCACCTAAAGGGTTAACATAGCTTGTAAGATCAGTTCTTAATACCTTGAGGGGTATAGTTTCTTAGATGGGGTCACTTTCAGGCAGTTTCTACTCCAGGGGTGCATCAGGGGGGCATGAAATAGGACACGGTGTAAATAAATCGGTCCATAAAAATCAGCCTTCCAAAAACCACACGGCGCTCCTTTACCTCTACACCCTGCTGTGTGGCCGTACAGCAGTGTACGACCACATATGGGGTGTTTCTGTAAACGGCAGAGTCAGGGCAATAAAGATACAGTCTTGTTTGGCTGTTAACCCTTGCTTTGTTAGTAGAAAAAATGGGTTAAAATGGAAAATTTGGCAAAAAAATGAAATTCTGAAATGTCATCTCCATTTGCCAATAACTCTTGTGGAGCACCTAAAGGGTTAACATAGCTTGTAAGATCAGTTTTTAATACCTTGAGGGGTATAGTTTCTTAGATGGAGTAAATTTTAGGGAGTTTCCACTCCAGTAGTGCATGAGGGGACACGGTGTAAATAAACCGGTCCATAAAAATCAGCCTTCCAAAAACCACACAGCGCTCCTTTTCTTCTACGCCCCGCCATGTGGCCGTACAGTAGTGTACAACCACATATGGGGTGCTTCTGTAAACAGCAGAGTCAGGGCAATAAAGATACAGTCTTGTTTTGCTGTTAACCCTCGCTTTGTTAGTGGAAAAAATGGGTTTAAATGGATAATTTGGCAAAAAAATGAAATTCTGAAATCTAATCTCCATTTTCCAATAACTCTTGTGGAGCACCTAAAGGGTCAACATAGCTTGTAAGATTAGTTTTGAATACCTTGAGGGGTTTAGTTTCTTAGATGGGGTCACTTTTAGGGAGTTTATACTGTAGGGGTACATCAGGGGGACTTGAAATAGGACACGGTGTAAATAAACTAGTCCATAAAATCTGCCTTCCAAAAACCACACGGCGCTCCTTTCCCTCTACGCCCCGCCGTGTGGCCGCACAGTAGTGTACGACCACATATGGGGTGTTTCTGTAAATGACAGAGTTAGGGCAATAAAGATACACTCTTGTTTGGCTGTTAACCCTTGCTTTGTTAGTAGAAAAAATGGGTTAAAATGGAAAATTTTGCAATAATTTGAAAATCTAAAAATTTCATCTCCATTTGCCAATAACTCTTGTGGAGCACCTAAAGGGTTAACAACGTTTCTAAAATCAGTTTTGAATACCTTAAAGGGTGTAGTTTCTAAAATGGGGTCATTTTGGGTGGTTTCTTTTACATAAGCTTCACAAAGTGACTTCAAACCTGAACTGGTACCTAAAAAAATGGGTTTTTGAAAATTTCTGAAAATTTCCAAGATTTGCTTCTAAACTTCTAAGCCTTGTAACGTCCTCAAAAAATGAAATGACATTCCCAAAGAGGTCGAAAAATGAAGTAGACATATGAGGAATGTAAATCAATAACTTTTTTGGGCAGTATTACTATGTATTATAGAAGCAGAGAAATTAAAACTTGGAAAATTGCAAATTTTTCCAAATTTTGGGTAAATTTGGTCTTTCTTTATAAATAAAAAGGAAATTTTTCGACTCCATTTTACCACTGTTATGAAGTACAATATGTGGTGAAAAAACAGTCTCAGAATGACCTGGATAAGTAAAAGCGTTTAAAAGTTATCACCACATAAAGTGACACTGGTCAGATTTGCAAAAAATGTCAGAGTCCTTAAGGTAAAATAGGGCTGGGTCCTTAAGGGGTTAAAGAGTGAAGTGCATATATATTTTTCTTGTAGTACTGAAATACACCCCTATACGCTTTCACCAGAAATAACTGCAGAAGTGACCTAAAAATATATTTTTCTTGTAGGACTGAAATAGGCCACTATACGCTTTCAACAAAAATAATAGCAGAAGTGACCAGAGAATATATTTTTGTTGTTGGACTGAAATATGCCACTATACGCTTTCACAAGAAATAACTGCAACAGTGCAGTGCGTATATATATATATTTTTTCATGTATTACGCCTCTATACGCTTTCAACAGAAATAACTGCAATAGTGCAGTGCGTATACATTTTTCTTGTTTCACTGAAACACGCCCCTATACGCTTTCATCAGAAAATGGCCTGGATAAGTAAAAGCGTTTAAAAGTTATCACCATTCACCACATAAAGTGACACTGGTCAGATTTGCAAAAAATGGCCGAGTCCTCAAGGTGAAATAGGGCTGAGTCCTTAAGGGGTTAAAGAGTGAAGTGCGTATATATTTTTCTTGTAGTACTGAAATACACCCCTATACGCTTTCACCAGAAATAACTGCAGAAGTGATCTGAGAATATATTTTTCTTGTAAGACTGAAATAGGCCACTACACGCTTTCACCAGAAATAACTGCAACAGTGCAGTGCGTATATATATATTTTTTCATGTATTACGCCTCTATACGCTTTCAACAGAAGTAACTGTAACAGTGCAGTGCGTATATATTTTTCTTTTTTTACTGTAATACGCCCCTATACGCTTTCACCAGAAGTAACTGGAACAGTGCAGTGCGTATATATTTTTCTTGTTTCACTGAAATACTCCCCTATACGCTTTCATCAGAAATAACTGCAACAGTGCAGTGCATTTATATTTTTCTTGTTGCACTGAAATGAGCACCTATACGCTTTGACCAGAAATAACTGCAGCAGTGCAGTGCGGATATATTTTTCTTGCTGTTCTGAAATACGCCTAGCTCCTTCTGATGTCTCTCCCTGCACTAAGATGCTGTGAAATGATTCCTCCCTATCCTTTCCCTGCACTTATAAATCATTTTTTTAGTATTTTTTTTCCACAATCGTTTTTAGAATTGCTGTCCCTAGCGCCTTCTCACATCTGTCGCTGCACTCATAACGCTGTAAAATGGCAGAATCTAAAATGTGACATCATAGGGCTGGCTGGCTGCTGACTGGTTGGCATCAGATGTGTGGCATCAGGCGGGTGGCAGCATCAGAATAGTGGCTGAGGCAGGTAGCCAGAGCTAGCCAAGGTTTGGGTGAGGCAGCATGGATGATCTAATCTGATGCATGAGGCATTGGTGGGTGGAAATCCTTGCTGATCCACGCATGATTTATCTTGACAAAGGTCAGTCTCTCCACATTTTGGGTGGACATGCGAGTTCTCATGGCCCCTGCTGCACTAAACACCTCCTCTGATGCTACACTACTGGCTGGGCAGGACAGCTTTTCCAGGGCAAACTCAGCCAGTTGCGGCCACAAATCCAGTTTGGCTGCCCAGTAGTCCAACGGATCTTTAATGTGGGGTGGCAGGGTGCAGTGCGTATATATTTTTCTTGTTTCACTGAAATACGCCCCTATACGCTTTCACCAGAAATAACTGCAACAGTGCAGTGCGTTTATATTTTTTTTGTTGCACTGAAATACGCCCCTATACGCTTTCACCAGAAATAACTGCAACAGTGCAGTGCATATATATTTTTCTAGCTGTACTGAAATATGTCTAGCTCCTTCTGACGTCTCTCCCTGCACTAAGATGCTGTGAAATGATTCCTCCCTATCCTTTCCCTGCACTTATAAATAATTTTTTCTGTCTTTTTTTCCGTCTTTTTTTTCCATAATGGTTTTTAGAATTGCTGTCCCTAGCGCCTTCTCACATCTGTCCCAGCACTCAGAACGCTGGAAAAGGGCAGAATCTAAAATGGCTGCCGTATTTATAGGGCTGTGACATCATAGGGCTGGCTGGCTGCTGATTGGTTGCATGCATGCATGTCAATCTAGGGATGCCGCCTTCCCAGAGTTCCTTGTCCCATTTCCTCAGTCCTCACACGTGTAGCCGCCATTTTAGGAAAGTTGTGATTCATTACCCCGAAGCATGAGGAAATTCCCATTCATTGCGAATCAAATTTTTCCTGAAATTCTAAACGAATTCCACTTCGTCAGCTTCGATTCGCTCATCTCTAGCGCACGTGTTCAATCTGGTTGTCAAGTGGTTCCTGAAGTCTTCCACCCATCTCCAAAACATCCTAAAAATGGCCAGGAAACTTTGCATGCACTTCAGCCACTCGTACACCGCCAAGCACACCCTCCTTGAGCAGCAGAGGCAGAACGGCATCCCCCAACATAGGCTGATATGCGATGTATCCACCCGTTGGAATTCCGCCCTCCATATGTTGGACCGACTATTTGAACAGAGAAAGGCCATAAACTATTTCTTGATGATCCCATCGGAGTACTCCCCTGTGTAACTTCGATGTCAGCCAGTGGCAGTTCATGCGTGACACCTGCCGTTTGCTCAGGCCCTTTGAGGATGCCACGTTATTTGTCAGTCGCCAGGATTACGGGATGAACAACGTCATTCCACTGCTTCATATCCTGGAACAGATGCTGGTAAATCTAGCTGGTCGGGGACTGGAGACGTGGTACCTACATCTCATGGCTACATGAGCCCTGTGGGGGCTATACAGGAGGAGGTGGAGGACATTGGAGCACAAGAAATGTGTAGTGAAATGGGTGGTTTTTCTACACAGGTGAGGAGGAGCAGCCGGAGAAGCAAGAGGGAGATGAGGAAGACGAGGCAGATGACCCAGGCACACCGTGGCAGTATGCAGTGGAGATGGAAGCAGGGAGTCCCTCCGAGTCACTTGCGCAAATGGCCCGCTGCATGCTCACTTGCTTGGGTAGTGACAGCCGAATTGTTACCATTTGGCAGAGGGAGGACTTCTGGCTCTCCACCTTGTTGGACCCTCACTACCGGTCCAAAATGGGGGCCTTTTTTAAACCCGCTGAGAGGGAGGACAAACTGAACTACTATAGATGCATTCTATGTAGTCAGTTGGCCGCTGCCTATCTGTGCCATAGTCAATCCTCTGGCATGTCTGACCAGGGGCCCTCTGCACTCTCGTTCCACTGCCATGGCTGCTGTGGCAGGGTGGGGGGGATAGGAGCAGTACAAGCTCCATCAGCAGCAGCTTGAATCTAGAGTCGATGATGAGCAGCTTTCTTAACCCGCCTAGTGAAGAAACTACTCACCAGCAGCAGCAGCTAGACCTGGAGCAGAACCTGAACCAGCAGGTTGTGGCATACTTGGACAGTACCCTGCCACCCCACATTAAAGATCCGTTGGACTACTGGGCAGCCAAACTGGATTTGTGGCCGCAACTGACTGAGTTTGCCCTGGAAAAGCTGTCCTGCCCAGCAGGGGCCATGAGAACTCTCCTGTCCACCCAAAATGTGGAGAGACTGACCTTTGTCAAGATAAATCAGGCGTGGATCAGCCAGGATTTCCACCCACCAATGCCTAATGCATCAGATTAGATCATCCATGCTGCCTCACCCAAACCTTGGCTAGCTCTGGCTACCTGCCTCAGCTACTATTCTGATGCTGCCACCCGCCTGATGCCACACATCTGATGCCAAGTGCTTCTTCTTACAAATACTATTGTCAGCGGGTACTGTTATTGCTACCCACCTCCCCTCTCTGTCTCTGTGGTCTCCTGATGCTGCTGCCACTTCACCATTCAGGTCTCCTTATGCTGCTGCTGCCACCTCCACACTCTGTCATTGTGCCACTCTGTGGCTTCCTCCTCATGCTGCTGATGCTGCCACCTCCAAACTATGTCACCTTGCCACTCTGTAGTCTCCTCATGCTGCTGCAAAATCAATACTATGTCACTGGGCCACTTTGTGGCCTTCTCATACTGCTGCGGCTGCCACCTCCACACTATGTCATCTTGCCACTCTGTGGCCTCCTCATGCTGCTGCTAAATCAAGACTGTGTCAGTGGGTCACTCTGTGGCCTCCTCATGCTGCTGCCACCTCCACACTATGTCACCTTGCCACTCTGTGGCATCCTCATGCTGCTGCTACCTCAACACTATGTCATTGGGCCACTCTGTGGACTTCTGAAGCTGTCCTCACTCCATGACTGGGCCACTATTTTGCCTTTTTGGCCTTGTTGACATCATCTTTTATTTGACCATTCTTCTGATCTGTCAGAAGGAAGGAAAAATTAGACACACAACGGATCCTGTCTGTGTAGGAGCTTTAGGCCTGTATGGTCCCATCAGAATTGGCTTATGATTTAGTAGCCAAAAGCAAGAGTGGGTACAAAACACAGAAGACATGCAAATATTCCATTCACGTTTCATCTGTTTTGGATCCACTCCTGTTTTTTTTTTTTTAGCAATACTGATGGATTACTGACCAAATTCTGACCGAGTGAGGGTGGATGCTCAACAGACAGGATCCGTTTTTGGGGGTTCTTGTTCTGACGGAAGGGGAAAATAATCAGTAATATCAACAAAAACTTACTGCTGATACCCTCTCCACTCTTTAAGGGGGGCTTTACTTGTATAAGAGTTTAATAGAACAGGTTCTGTAGACATCTATGTGGAATCAGCTGACAACGGTGTAAAAGAAGTACGCTCTTTCATGCTCCAGTAGGATCTTGGGCCTCTGCACGGTTATTTATACCTGGTGCTAACATCGACCTGTAAGGCTAAGTTCACACTTCAATTATTTGGTCAGTTTTGGCCCCGTAACTGCCCAAATAAGTGAAGTGTGCAGTGATTCTAAAAGTGACGCCTGTCATGTGCGTGTCATACTGACTCACAGTATTGTTTCAGTACCTCAGCAGACTCCCTATGCGTGTTTCTGCAAGGCACAGTGTTCTACACCACTATAAAGGCTCTCTGCAGCCAGGAAATAGCTGTTCGCAATTCTCTGCGAATAACTTTGGATCGAATCAAATCTTTTCGGAAAGTTCGCCAAACCGGCCAAATCTAATTTTTGAGAAATTCGCTCCTCTCTAATGCTGCTGACCTCCAAAAAGTGTAGATATTGAGAGAAAATTTGCATACGTTTCTGAAGAAGCACTATAAGGATGAGCAAACCGGTCTAACCAGGCTATTTTTTGGACAACAGATGAACCCCTAGTCGAGTACAGAAAACTTTCCAGAATCTGGAAACAAACTGAGTCCCACGATCCGATACCACGTCAGAGGGAATGCCATGGAGTTTCACAATGTTGTCAACAAACACTTGTGCAAGTATTTTAGCATTAGGTAGGCCCGTCAACGCTATAAAGTGCACCATTTTACTAAAGTGATCAACTAACACCAGAATAACGGTCTTTCCTGAAGAATTAGGTAGATCAGTGATAAAATCCGTGGATAAGTGAGTCCACTGTCTGGACGGGATAGGCAAAGAAAGTAGAAATCGGGAAGGCCAAGCATGTGTCACCTTAGCGCATGCACAGGTACTACAGGCTGAATAGAGATGAGCGAATTTTTCAAAAATTCAATTCGCTGGTTGGCTGAATTTTTGGGGAAAAATTCTGTTTGGTCCGAATTTATTTGCGGCGAATCACGTTAAATGACAGCTATTTCCTGGCTTCAGAGAGCCTTTATAGTGGTACACGCATAGAGTGTCTGCTATGGTAGTGAAATAATACTGTGAGTCCATTGACATGCAGATGACAGGCGTCGCTCTTAGAATCCCTGCACACTTCACTTATTTGACCAGTCACGGGGCCAAAACTGACCAAATAACTCATGTGTGAATTCAGCCTTACAGGCCAATGTTAGCATCAAGAAGAAGTGCACTCCTTTTACACCGTCGTCAGCTGATTCCACATAGATGTCTTTAGAACCTGTTCTATTAAACGTTTGTACAAGTAGAGTCCCCCGACAGAGTGGAGAGGTGTCAGCAGTATGTTTGTCTTGACCTCACTAATTATTTTGCCCTTCCTCTTATCCATCAGAAAAATAACTCCTAAAAAACGTATCCTGTCTGTTGAGCATCCGCCTTCACTCGGTCAGGATTTGGTCAGTAATCCATCAGTATAGCTAATGCCCAAAAAAAAGGAGTGGATCCAAAACAGAGATGTATCACGAATAGAATATTTGCATGTCTTCTGTGTTTTGTACCCACTCCTGCTTTTGGCTACCAAATCACAAGCCAATTCTGATGGGACCATACAGGCCTTAAAGCTGCTACACAGACAGGATCCATTGTGCGTCTGATTTTTCCTTTCTTCTGACAGATCAGAAGAAGTGTCAAATAAATGATGATGTCAGCCAGGCCGAAAGCTAAAATAGTGGACCAGTCATGAAGTGGGGAGGGTGGGAACAGCATGAGAAGTCCACAGAGTGGACCTATGACATAGTGGTGAGGTGGAAGCAGCATGAGGAGACAACAGAGTGACCAAATGACAGGGTCTGGAGGTGGAATCAGTATGAGGAGGCCACCGAGTGGCACAATGACCGAGTCTGCGGGTGGTGGCAGCATGAGGAGACCCCAGAGCGGCACAATGACAGAGTCTGGAGGTGGCGGCAGTATGAGGAGGCCACCGAGTGGCACAATGACCGAGTCTGCAGGTGGCGACAGCATGAGGAGACCACAGAGAGACACAATGACAGAGTCTGGAGGTGGCGGCAGTATGAGGAGGCCAGAGTGGCACAATGACCGAGTCTGGAGGTAGCAGCAGCATGAGAAAGCCACAGAATGGCACAATGACAGAGTGTCGATCGACCAAGATACTTCTGGGGGAACCTGCCTGGCATGAACAGGCCTGTAGTAGCTACAGACAATGAGAAGAAAAAGCGTCAAGATAGCTTTGAGCCCGGAAGAGTCGCGAAGTTCATCAAGATACGTCAATAAAGATTTTACCGTATATAACCACAGCGCTGACCGCAGAATAAATTTAGTTTTTCGACCAAAATACTTCAATAAAGATTTTACCACATATTACTGCAGCGCTAAACGCTGAATAAATTTAGTTTTTCCACCGAAGTACGTCAATAAAGATTTTACCACATATAACTGTAGCGCTGAACGCTGAATAAATTTTGTTTTTCGACCAAAATAAGTCCCAAAAGATTTTACCACATATAACTGCAGCGCTGAACAAAATTAGTTTTTCGACCGAAATTAGTCACTAAAGGTTTTGCCACATATACCTGCAACAGTGAATGCTGAATATATTTTGTTTTTCTAACGCAATACGTCACTAAAGGTTTAAGCACATATAACTGCACCGCTAAACGCTGAATAAAATTTGTTTTTCCAACTAAACAAGTCCCAAAAGATTTTACAACCTATTACTACAGCACTGAACACTGAATAAAATTAGTTTTTCCACCGAAATACGTCAATAACCACATATAACGGAGCACGGAGATGGAGAGGGTCTTCGGATTCCACCCGCACTATACAGACATCTCAGAAATAAACCGCTGCTCCCGACAGTAGCTCATGGGAAGGTTATGGAGCGTCCCGAGCATCCGGCATCTATTCGCCCCGCTGAAGGATTATTTTGAAAGTGTGTAGAAGCCACACGGGGCCCCCACGCTGCAGATTTATCATGGAGACATCATGGAGATTTTACTGCATCTAACTGCAGCGCTGAACGCTGAATGAAATTTGTTTTTCCACCGAAATAATTCACAAAAGACTTTACCGCATATAAGTGCAGCGCTTAACGCTGAATAAAATTTGTTTTACCACCTAAATAAGTCCCAAAAGTTTATACCGCATATTACTACAGTGCTGAACGCTGAATAAAATTAGTTTTTTCACCTAAATAAGTCCCAAAAGATTATACTGCATATTACTACAGTGCTGAACACTGAATAAAATTTGTTTTGCCACCGAAATAATTCACAAAAGATTTTTCCGCATATAAGTTCAGCGCTTAACGCTGAATACAATTTTTTTTCCACCAAAATAATTCACAAAAGATTTTAACGCATATAACTGCAGCGCTGAACGTGTAATGCAATTTGATTTTCCACCAAAATGATTCATAAAATATTTTACCACATATAACTGCAATTTCTTTTTCCACCAAAATAGGTCCCAACAGATTTTACCGCATATAACTGCAGCACTGAACGCTAAATACACTTTTTTTTTTCCACCGAGATAAGGCACTAAAGATTTTACCGCATATTACTACAGTGCTGAACGCTGAATAAAATTTGTTGTTCGACCGAAATATGTCCCAAAAGGTTTTCAACATCTAACTGGAACAGTGAACGCCGAGTCTATTTTTCTTTTTCCACGTATATACGCCCCTAAAGGCTTTTCAACAGAGGGTTATAGGCTGTTAGTTTCCAAAAACACCGGCACCTGAGGCGGAGCGATCTGAAGTGAATGGGACGTAGCGGAGGAAGTAGGTCCGCGATGGAAGAGCGAGACGCGGTCCTCGTGCGGTTTCTGTGCTGCAGAAAAATCCCTGTAGTGTCCAGTAAGCAATACCGCAGATACATTCGGGCTGGTGTGAATTAGTTCGCAATTTTGTGCAGGGTTAGTGCATAGTGTATTCACCTGTGTTAGTGCGTCACTCTTATGGACGTCATCACGTAAGCGTGCAGTGTGTGAAACGTAAATACAATTTTTTACAACAATGTAATTCGGTCCACACCGCAAAAAGGACTTTCCCTCATATAATTTAAGCGCTGAACCCTGAATATATCTTTATTTTTCTACTCAAATACGCCACTAAAGGCTTTACCACATATAACTGCAACAGTGATTGCTGAATATATTTTTATTTTTCTACTGATATACGTCACTAAAGGTTTTTCAAGATATAAGTGCAGGAGAGAATGGCAAATGTAAATTTCTTTTTCTACTGATGTACATCAATAAAGGTTTTTCTACATATAAGTGCACCAGCGAATGGTGAATGTATATTTCTTTTTCTATTGCAATACACCAGTAAAGACTTTACCATATATAACTGCAACAGTGAATTGAGAATATATTTTTTCTTGTTGGACTGAAATATGCCACTATATGCTTTCAACAGAAAACTATAAAAAAGTGAACTGCGTATATATTTTTCTTTTTGTACTGAAATACACCCCTATACGCTTTCACCAGAAATAACTGCAGAATTGAACTCAGAATATATTTTTCTTGTAATACTGAAATACGCCCCTATACACTTTCACCAGAAATAACTGCAGAAGTGACCTGAGAATATATTTTCTTGTTGGTCTTAAATAGGCCACTATAAGCTTTCAACAGAAATAACTGCAGAAGTGAACTGAGAATATATTTTTCTTGTAGTACTAAAATACTCCCCTATATGCTTTCACCAGAAATAACTGCAGAAGTGAACTGAGAATATATTTTTCTTGTTGTACTGAAATACGCCCCTCTACGCTTTCATCAGAAATAACTGCAACAATGCAGTGTGTATATATATTTATTGTTGTACTGAAATATGCCCCTATACACTTTCAAGAGAAATAACTGCAGCAGTGAACTGAGAATATATTTTTCTTGTTGAAGTGAAATAGGCCCCTATACGCTTTCACCAGAAATAACTGCAACAGTGCAGTGCGTATATATTTTTCTTGTTGCACTGAAATGCGCCCCTATACGCTTTCACCAGAAATAACTACAACAGTGCAGTACGTATATATTTTTCTTGTTGCACTGAAATACGCCCCTATACGCTTTCACCAGAAATAACTGCAACAGTGCAGTGCATATATATTTTTCTTGTTGCACTGAAATACGAGCCTATATGCTTTCACCAGAAATAGCTGCAACAGTGCAGTGCGTATATATTTTTCTTTCGGTCTTTCCGTTTTGCGGACAAGAATAGGTATCTCTATAATGGGCCGCCCGCTCCGTTCTGCAAATTGCGGAAGGCACACGGAGCGGCTTCCATGTTTTGCGGATCCGCGGTTTGCGGATCCACAAAACACACACGGTCTTGTGCATGTAGCCTAAAATGGCCGCCGTATTTATAGGGCTGTGACATCACAGGGCTGGCTGGCTGCTGACTGGCTGCATGCAGGCATGTCAATCTGGCTGATCCCGTCTTCCCAGATTTCCTTGCCCAATTTCCTGAAATTCTAAACAAATTCCACTTTGTCAGCTTTGATTCGCTCATCTCTACTCTTAGTGAAAATCCTAACCAAAATTCTGACTGACTCCCAGTATGAACAGACCCCAAAGGTAAGTGAGTTCATACGCAGGAATACCTACAGTCCTATCAAGCCCTATAGGACTCTGGTACTAATGGCAGGGACAAGACTACCTGTTCCTCCAAAAGGAAGGGCAAACAACGACTCTCCTTCAGGCCTAATACAAACAATAGGTAAATGCAACACGCAGAACCCAAACAAAATACAAAAGGGAAAGGAAAGACTTAACTTCAAAGGAGCAATGGAAGCACCAGGAACTCAGCCGAGATCCAACCACTATCCAAAGGTCCAAACAGAAGCTATAAACTGCACAGCATTGTGGGAGAAGCAACTATAAATAGAGAAGTTTAAATGACCCTAATAGCTACACCAGGGGAAAGAAGGTGTGGCAAGCACCAGAAACAACACAGACGTCATTTGATCCAAACGGAAAATATGTCAGATCAAACCATGTGTTGCCAGTCTCACCGATCTCCTGCCACCTGTCACGGGAACATCCGTGACAGCAGTAACAGTGACAGTTGGGGAAAAAGCAGAGCAGAGGAGGGGGGCCCAGGAGCCCACCATGATATCTCATAGTCTGATAAAAGCGGAAATGAGGGTGAGGACTCTGATGACGATTGTGTGCTGCACAGGACCTGGGAGCCAGATCGGTGTGCTGGGGGGAGGCAACCATCAGAGGAGGAGGGTGATGGCAGCAGCAATAAAGAGCAGATGCCACGTATCTCCCAAAGAACAGCCCGGGCCACATCTGCTTCAGGATCTGGTGATGCCACTGACTCTGTGGGTGGGTTAGGCCCAAACGTGCAAGAGCTCGGCTGTCTCTATCTATGCTGCACGAGTATCTCCCGTCTGGTATTTTTTCTCCACGTTGCTGGAAGACAAAAAAATTGCCTTGTTCAAGCTGAGCAAAATAACCACATGGGCAGTATACAAATACAAACATAGGCACCAAACCTTTATTTAACAGGGCTGCTTGCATTACCCCTCACATGTGTCAAGTAAAGAGTTGCCACGCTGTATTGGAACTGATTAGCCTGTGTGAGAATAGCCACACAGCCTAGCAGTTGCTAAAGTACATCAAACAGCAAACATCCCGCTGGCTGTGAACCTGCCGACTCCAATTGGGCGAAATAACATATGCTTCCTGCATATGCTTTCTGGTGCAACCATGGGCGTAGCTATAGGGGGTGCAGAGGTAGCAGTCGCTACCGGGCCCAGGAGCCTAAGGGGGCCCAAAGACCGTTGTGCCGCATAGGAAGACACACAAAGCACTGAAGGAAGGGGGCCCCAAGCTGAACTCTTGCACCAGGGCCCATGAGCCGTTAGCTACGCCCCTGGGTGCAACGTTTTCTAAATTAGCACCCTGGCTCGTGCAAGGTGCTGGTAAAGTCCATAACGAAGGTAGCGTTGATCTTGCTTGTTATTTGCACCCCACCCACAAACCCCCCACCCCATTGACCCAATAACTCCACACGACACCAGGTTGGATTTTGAATCAGCCACAGCAGCTGTTTCATTTATAAAACATAACATTTCTCTTTTTAAATAACACATTTTAACAACTATCCCATATGCAACCGCATATGATACCCAATATATGTGTAACATATAGAATTAACGATGAGGAAGGTCCTCGAAGCCCCAACTGTTTAGTTCCCCTCCACCTCCACGGGGTACTCCATCTTGCCCCCAGCCAATGAGCGCCAGCTCGAAGGCACCACTGATGGACCAAAACTTACCCCGCACATACTACCATGGGAATGTGCACCATATCAGACCAGACCGTAACAATTCCCGGGAATAAGGCCCAGATCCTCAGCAAATCGAATTTTATGTCCCTAATTAGCTCACAAAATGGTCGTGCCCCCAAGTCGTTTCCACCCACATGAAGGACCCACACATCCGGAGCTCTGTCTAAACGCACAAACCGTGTATTTCCGGCAACACACTTTGCCCCTCTTTCCTAACCAGCGGATCACTGCGCCCATCCTGCCTCACTGCTGCTCTCAAAGCTCCCCAAAATACAAAGGAATGGCCCAATATCCAAACCAACGCTGGACTCTGATCTGCACCGAAAAGAAGAAAGAAGAGAAACACAAAACCATTCCCATTAGCTCAACTTTTATATATATATATATATATATATATATATATATATATATATACCTACATAAGGGCGAACCTTAAACATCACAAGCAAATCAAAAACTCTAAACCACATATTCCTTAGAGGTGAGCTGTGCGCACATAAGACCGGAACCGGAGAGATTCCCATCGGGCTATCCTCTTGACAACCTCATCGCCCACACACCGCTTGGCTGCACCGATGTGACCTGTATAACCAGCCCGATCCAAACCCAGGCTGACAAGAAACTGGAACCATGACAGCGAAGAACCGTCCTCAAATGAATCAAAAGGAGGGAGGAACTCCCCCTCCTCACTGCCCTAAAATCTCCTAAACACCGCACATCTCACATTCTGGAATCCCGCATAGCACTACTCTACATCCCCTCCCATTTACATCCATCTTCGATCTTTGTATCCTAAACTCCACCCTATCATGGTACAGATCAACATCCTCATGTAGTAAACTAACCAACCAAAGTGCACTCTGCCACTAACCAATTCCCCTAAGTGCAATGCCCTGAAGAAAGCTAAAGAAAACACAAGCCTAAACAAATAAACCTCAAACATCGACCGGCCCACTACCCCACTAGTAAAGAAAAAGACACTGGGCTCCTGCCATCTTCCCCTTCCCTTTTTCGCCTCCAACCCTTCAACCCCTGACTCACAAAAAAACTCTTCGTAACGTCCGGCAATCCCCGTAAATGAAAACCAAAGACTAAACCTGATATTACTTTATTCAATTTGGCTAACGACCAACCCTTTTGCCTACCGCCCGATAAACAATAACATAGGAGCTTCCAAATCAACCCCAACCCCCTCCACATCCACCCCTATCATATGACACCAACCCCTCCAATCCGCCCAAGCCTTAGCATACGAATCCCATGTTTTAGTCGCAAAAGGTTGGGCAGGACAAGGGGTATTCCTCCGCTTCCGGCGCCAGCATCTGAAAACGCTCCCACTGGAAACGAGAAAGTGCGTCAGCTATACAATTCTCAACCCCTGGAACATGAACTGCCACCACCCAAGCGTTTAACGACAAACACTCCAGGACCAAATGCTGCAACAATTGTACAACCTGTGGGGACGATGCCAACAACGAATTAATGGATAAATTATAACGCTCCAGAGGGAGCAGCAAAAAAATCTCCACGTACTCCCCCTTCCAAATATGCTCCCTCATGTACTGTTTTAAGTGAGCCCCTAAGGGGCCCTCAAAATAGACGTAAACCTCCCCCTGTGCTGTGTCATCCACACCAACCATCTCCTCTACACTTGACCCCCGCACTTGCGTCTGCACTGACACCGAACTCAATCCTGCCGATGACTCCATATCCCCCGCTGCAGCCGTTGCCCGTGCCTGGACCTCCACAAACCCCCCACTATGCCCTTGACTGGACCCAATACCCATCGCCCCCCAAGCGGCAACACCCCTTGTGCGCCACAAGTAACGCCAAGCCCCCCAACACGCCCAGAAGCCCACATCCTAACTCCTCCGGGAGTCCCCCAACCCCACCACCCCCCAGGGCACTAAGCATAGAGAAAAAGAGGCCCCAAATGAACTCACCAGGCTGCCTGGGTGCTGTGATCCCACCACCTGGAAATCCAGAATCCCTGTTAGTCGCAGATCCCGCGGCCAGTCCCTTCACGGATCCTGTAGCCATCAATTGCGATCCAACGATGTCAATCCAGGATGGGAAGGAATAGAAATGTTGCTGCAGCTTGCAGATGTAACATGGCCAGCAAACTGCTGCCCGTTCTCCTCATTGCATGCCCTGCTGGAGCCAGCAAAGAAGGGGGTGGGGCCAATGCCTTGCCGCCCGCTCCATTGCTCCTGCCTGCCCCCCCCCCCTCCTCCACCGCTGCAGGGGCCCCCTTCACATCTCTCCTCACTAGCTGGGCAGCTTCCCCTGAAGACACCCAGGGAACCGCCGAACCTTCTCCTGCTTCAACACTTCCACTAGTAGAGGGAGCGCTAACACTGGTCTGAGGTCTGATAGAGTCCCGCCGTGCGCATGGATTCCTCCCACGGCGGGACGGCCGCACGGGAGACTGCCGCACAGCCACCTGGCGTGGAGGGTCCCTGGAGGGGCTCCGGAACTGGCGCCGGACTCTGGGGGTCAGCTCGGGACTTAGGCGCACCGGCGGACGAGTACGCCGTGGCCGGCGCGTCTCCTAGTGCACAGGCCCTACCCTCCTGTCTTCCACTCTCTCGCCGCCAAGCAAGACCTGAAGCTGCGCCTGCAACCACTGAGGGCCCTGCACCTCCACTCTCTCCCTAAGCTGCCTAAACAACTCCTCAACGTCAGACATGATGGTAAGGAGTTGAGTTGTCTAGTTGGCAATACTACACTGCACCTCTACATGTTATCTCTCTTAATCCCAAATAGCCCCTTCTTCCCACCACTCAACGCATTTAAGAGTAGACCTCCTCTCTTTTCCCCGCCCTATCCTCATCATGCTGGCCTACCCCTAAGGCTGTGCCCTTTAGTCCTGCCCCCCCCCCCATGATCACATTATGACCCTCTATTATGTCACACTTCTCTCTCCCCCCCCCATCCCCCCATGGCACATCATCCCCCCCATGTCACATTTCTCCCCCTCCATGGCACAGACTACAGACATTTGATTTGTCCCCCCTCCCATCATGTCACCCGTGACATCCCCCCCCCCATTAATGTTGTGTAATAATTATAAACAATATGCTCTCTGCGCTCATCACCTACCACCTACTCTACAGCAGTCGACAGTCCGTCTGAGCTGGCTGTGTGAGTCACAGTCACCAACAGCTGCTCCAGTCCCTACCGCTGCTTGCCGCGGAGACATTCGCCAGTCACACACCCCCTGACTGCCCCCGTGACCGTGTTGCTGTGCTGCCGCTCTGTGAGTGAGGATCGGGGCCTCATGGCACATCCAGGCTAGGGTGGGTGGCCGGGAGCCCTGCGGCGTAACCTGCCGCAAGTGATTTAAAAAAAAAAAAAGTTCTTTTTCCCCCCCCCTCTTCTCTGCACCCTAAGGCAGCCGCTTGGTCTGCGTTATTATAGAACCGGCCCTGGCTTAATCCACAACATTCCAACTCGTTGGCATCAACCAGGACACCCAAAAATCTCAGTGGGGGATGGAGCTGGAAAGAACTGGCTCCTCATGCCCGCTGGCCCGAATGGCGACCTGTATTATCTTTTGCTTATGCAGTGACAGGCGTATGGACATCAAGAGTTCTGATGATTACAGGATATCCATGCTTTTAGGACCTCGCTACAAAGGCAGAAAGGGAGGACAAATTACTTTATTACCAGTTAGCACTGTGTACGCAGCTTATCACGGCTTAGGGCGAGCAAACACCTGCCACCAGTATGTCTGAAAGAGAGGTCCCTCTCCTCTCCTGCAGAGTTAACTCCCTCCCACAGCCATGAGCAGCAGAAGCCAAAGCAGTAACAGCATCCAGTTCAGTCTCCTCAACATGCGCCGCGCAAGGCTGAGAACGGTCAGCAAACCAACAGCTCCCGCATCAACGCCTAGGTTCAGACCTGCCTAAACTCCGGACAGTCTCTTGTGCATACTGTGTTTCCTGACTTCATGGATTTCTGGGAAGGCAGACTGAAACAAAGACCCAAACTGGCACAGCATGCTCTCTTTCTTCTTTCTTGCCCAGCCTCCACTGTCAGAGGGCTTTCAGTGCTGCAGGGGGTGTGGTGACACTCAAATGGACCAAGTGTCCATAACGTCACTTTTGTCAAAATGAACCAAACCTGTATGGGGAGGATTTTCACACTCATTTGGCTGAGGCCAATTAATAGATCTGGCCTGGTGGTGCCAAATTATGCCACTGTTGCGGCCTTCCTGTCTCCATCATTTCACTGATGTGGCCTGACAACTATTATGTTCTGTACGGCTGCTGCCTCCATCATGCCACTGCCGCCATCATGCCATTGGTGCAGCCTGCCAACCATCATGCTCTGTACGGCTGCTGCTGCCTCCATCATGCCACCGCTACCATCATGCAACTGCTGAGATCTGCCAACCATCATGTTCTGCATGGCTGCTACTGCCGCCTCCTTTAAGCCACTGCCACCATCATGTTCTCTAAAGCTGCTGCTGCCACCTCCATCATGCCACTGCTGTTGCCTGCCAACCATCATCTTTTGTGAGGCTGGTACTACCTCCATCATGCCACCACTGCCATTATACCACTGCTGCAATGTGCCAACCATCATGTTCTGTACTGCTGCATCATATTCGCTTCTGTCTCCATCACGACACCATCACCATGATACCACTGTTGCGGCCTGCTCCATCATCTTCCGTGAGGCTGCTGCTGCCTCCATCATGGCATCGCCACCATCATGCGACTGCTGAGACCTGCCAACCATCATGCTTTGTATGGCTGCTGCTGCTGCCTCCATTATGCCACCGCCGCCATACTACCACTGCTGTGGCCTGCTGACCATCACCTTCGTGAAGCGGCTGCTGCCTCCATCATGCCACTGCCGCCATCATGCATCTACGCGACCTCCAAACCATCATGCTCTGTATGGCTGCTGCTGCTGCCTCCATCATGCCACCGCTGTCATCATGCCACTGCTGCAACCTGCCAACCATCATGCTGCTGCTGCCTCCGGAAAGAAAAAATTCATAAAAAATAAATGAAAATAGATATGTTTTCCTACAAAGTATGAGTCCTAGGAGGCTAGAGGGGGTTATATGCCAATTGTCAGGACAATTGGAGCAACTTTGGTTTGGCCTGAATCGATTCGGGTGTGAGCTGAACTTTTTCAAAAATTCAGCAAACCTGAACCGAACCAAATCTCGAGTGGTTTGTTTATCTCTAGAGCATTGCCTGTAAAACTCTCTACTCTAGCTAGATTTGGCCCATTACATAGGAGTAATCTATGCCTTTCACATGCCTCCACTTACTGTCAGGCCTAACAGAGGTTCATCAGCATGAGCTCAACTACTAGTCACCCCATAATATACAGCTAATAGGGTGTGTGAGCCAGAGTGACCGGTAACCGTGAAGCTAAATGATGCAAAGTGCTGCTTTACCACATAAAAAGATTAAGAGCAAATCCTAGGAACCAGGTAGTTAAATCACATGATGTTTTAATATATGCAAATGAGCCTCTAGGAGCAACAGGGGTGTTGCTGTTACACCTATAGACTCTGTTCTCTCTGCAACTGCCACGCCCCCTGCCCTTTGATTGACACTACCAGGTGGGATGACGTTTTCACTGCCTTGCCCTGTCAATCAAAGTGCAGAGGATACAACAGTTGCAGAGAGAATGGAGTATCTATGTGTAATGGCAACACCCCTGCTGCTCATAGAGGCTCTTTGTAATGTATTAAAACATGATATTTCTCAGCAATGCAGACACATATGAACATGGGACCAACACAGATGCCTTCAGCTGCCAAGCGCACATAGAACAGGTCAACCAGTTTCATAGGTACAAATCTGCTGACAAATGACCATTAATACCTTCTAAGAGGCATTTCACCCCGAAATCCAGTCTTCTCAGCCAGCTAGAACATTACTCTGTACTGATCAGGAGCATAGCCTCTGAAAGCGGGCTGTCTGTAGATGGGTGTCTATGACTTGGCTGATATCACATTTCTAAGGTCTATAATGGGTTGGACTTATGTGGTAGTTACTCATAGATGGCGCTGAAGAGATAGCTTTCTTCCTCATCGAGGTGAGAGAATTTACATGCTGTTATAGTTCACGGACATAATTTCTGGTCTTCTCCATGCATCAGAGACACAGCTACAGGTTAGAATCCTCATCATATTGCAAGTTATCTCTGATTCTTCTGTTTCTTTCCAGATTTGTATTTTTTTTTTTCTGTTTCTGATGATCTCTCGTCTGTTTCCTGACTATTTCTCTCCAATGATACAGATGTACAGTAGATGAGCTAAGGGCTTGTTAACATCACTGGTAGTTATTTCTGTTGTTCTGCTCTATCATAGGGGCAGAACAATGAATGAAATGGGAGCGCCAGTGTCACAGACCCAGAGGATGGGAGTGGTAGTGGCTCTGGCTGCATCAGTTATTCACAGTGGCAGTCCTCACACTAAGGACTCATGCACACATGGCCAGTATCCATGTTTTGCAGAACAAAAACAGCCATGGTCGTGTGCATGAGCCCTTAATGCTCCCTAGGGCAGGGCAGTGACAGGAGGGCACACCCTGATATTGAGCCTTCAGTGTCGGATTCTTTGTGACTGGCAAGTCACAGTCAATACACGTCACGTTACATCTCCTTTGAAAAAAATTTGATACAATGTTGCAGTGGAAAATCATGATCTACAGGCAGAACAACACATATCGCCAGGTAGCCCCGACTTTAGCATCACCCAAAACCAGAGAGCTTCAACCCAGCAATGTCGACATTTTTGAGCAGTGATGTTTTAGCTGATGATCCTTCCAAATGTTAATTTTTAGCTGAATTCCAGCCACAATTGAGAGTGAAACATTGCCCCCCAAGTCTCTTTATGAATGCTGTATAGAGGGAGGTTATAGCGCCTTAGAGTTGATTTTATCTCATGACAGAACAGTAACTGAACAGGAAGCTTTGTGGCATCAACTTGTCTACGTGTTTTATGACCGCACATGAGCCCACACAACAGGCAAGTGTTTTTAAGTTGATTCATGGTAAGTTGTATTAAATTGTGCACATTAAAATAGAAAAAAGCTCCTTCACATACAAATTTGCTCTTGCGCTGAAAAAAAAAACATTTGTTTAAAAAAAAAGGCCAGAGACACAAAACTACTAAAAAAATACCTCTTAGCTAACATCTGGAGCTGGCATTTTTTCACTAAAAACTGAATGTTAAAAAACTCCAAAACTCCTTAAAAAAAAAAAGTGACGAAAAAGGCGATCTAAAATAGATATGCAAATCCACTGTTAGGGTGCAGCATTTTGAGGGGCAAAAATAAAACTCCTCAAAATAGAACTGACATTTTTTGTAGTTTTTTTTTTTTTTGGGGGGGGGGGATTGAGGCATTTTGCCTATATAATGTGCTACCTCCTGCCTTTTTTAATATGGATATATGCATGGCTTGCATTTTTCCATTTTTTGTTTTCTTTTTATAGGAAAGCATGTGCCCTGCTGTAATGTTCCATACTCTATAGAGCAGTATAGGGAAAATAGATTGGCGTAAAAAAAGACCATTAAAAATGGCAAAACACATTGCACATGTTTTTTTTTTTAAAGCTCCAAAAAAAAAAAAAAAAAAAAGAAATGATGTCTATGGGAGGTAAAATTGGGTGGATGAATGGTTATTCCAAATTATTAGCCCCGTCATTTATGAAGTATGCTACGCCTGTTTTAGGCAGAAAAATATCACAAACCTCCTTTTCGCAACTTTTTAACTCCTGGGAGACAATATTCTGTTGCAAAGCATTTTTCGATATTTGGGCATAGTGAGGGAGTGACGGGGGCGTCCAAGGGGCCTGAACATTGGCCCCGGCAAATTTACTAATATTAACGCCTGCAGAGAGGCGTAAATGTGGCATAAAACTACTCCGCTCAGGAGTGGAGTAGTTTTACTTGATAGGCACACGATGCCAGAGATGTGCTTAATTGATGACGAGGTGCATGAGTGGAAAGAAAGAAAAAAGCTGGCCTTTGTAAATGACCCCCATACATCCTGATCTTTAGCCATCCAGTGTACAGCAGACTTACCTCTCTGCAAACTTAAGAGTTGATCTCTGCAAAGTACAGTTTTGTAACACTTATTCTATTTTTACTCAGTCAGTCTATTTTCAAATCACTCAGACCGGGTAGCTTCTTATCTCTGTGCAAAATTCACATCCTCCCATAAAGGGGTTCCCCCATGGTATGTAAGGATAATTAAACCAATCTGCTTATGCTTATTTTATCTGCTGAAAAGATCAGAATTGAAAATTGAGAGTCAATACAAAGATCGACCAGGGGCAGATTGGCCATAGACCCTACAGTGAGGAGGACCCAAGCCCTCCTCACTGTTGCTGGCTGTGAGAATCATGTTCTCATGTACCTGGACAGAGACCACACATGCCCTCCTGAATTCAAGCCTCCCTGCTCCATATCTCAGAAAAAACTGGACAATAAATGGCAGCGGATTCCCTCTGTCTCCCAATGGCACCCCGAAAATGCGATCGCAGGGTGCCGATTTGTGTAAAGGCTGGCTGGTACCTGGTATAGGCCCCAAGCCTGCCTTGAGTGTTTTCCAGTTGGTTGCACCTCTCTGGAGCAGTCTGCTGTTTAATGTTAGTATAGCACTGACATTAAAATGCAATGCACTATAGGGATAGTGCATTGTATTAAAATAAATCAAAATGTTGTCAGTTGTAGTCCCCTTGTGGGACTGTTAAGTGGTAGAAAAAAAATTATTAAATAAAATAATAAAAAATTACCGTATGCTTTTTTGCATTGAAAATATGCTTTTCAATAAAAAAAATTAAAAAATAAAATCTTCCCCACATGTTTTGTATCGCCACATCCGTAACGACTCGCATTAAACCAATATCATGTAAATTATCCCCTACAGTGAACACTATAAAAAAAACAACAACAAAAATTGCATAATTGCTAATTTATTCTTAATCGCCACCAAAAAAACTTAAAAACAATGAACCAAAAAGCGTAATTTACCCCAAAATCAGACCAATGAAAACTACAAGTCATCCTTCAAAAATCAAGTCCGCACTCAACTTCATAGAAAGAAAACTAAAAAAGTTATGGGTCTTGGGAAGTGGTGATGCAAAAAGGGGTTTTATTGAAAATAAGTAGTAAAATCTAAAAAAAAAAAACTATATGTATTTGGTATTGCTATAATCGTACTGACCCAGAAAATAAAGATATTATGTTATTTTTACAGAAAAATGAACACCGTAAAATTTATAATGTAAAAACTTATTGGCAGTATTGCTGTTTTTTTCTCCCTCCCAGAAAAAGTTAATAAAAGTTAATCAGAAAGTTATGTGTACCCCAAAATTAAATGTTACAACTTGTCCTGCAAAAAACAAACCCTCATACAGCTACATAGACATAAAAATAATAATGTATAGCTCTTGGAGGCCGACGATGAAAAAAAAGAAGAAAAATGCTTGGTCAGAAAGGCCCAAAACAGACTGGTCACTAAGGGGTTAAGCATGTGAACGTACCCTGAATATCCATAGCATACACATGATGATTTTATTGAATTTTTGCCTTAGATATAATCAAGGAAAACACCTTTTTGCCTTCGTTGGTATATATTGGTAGATACACCAGTGGCTCTGGAAAGGCAGCTCATTGTGTTTACTGGATGACCAGGAATTGGGCATAAAACAAATGAAGAAGGTACTGCTGGGTCACTATAGCCCAAATAAAATTCTTGACATATACCAGTCAGAACCATGCGAAAGCTGTACCCCCTAATATATTGTGATTGTCCATATTGCCTCCTTTGCTGTCTTGATTCATTTTTCCATCACATTATCTACTGCTCCTATCCAGGGGTAACCACAATCCAGCATTGGTGGCCGTGCTTGCATAGAGTACTATAGAAAAAAAAAAAGCTGGCCTATGTGCACTCACATGGTTCTGGGCACCAAAGAGGCCGCATCTTTTCCTATAGTGTGCAAGGACGACCACCAATGCTGTATTGCAGCATCATGCCAGCTAAGGAGGCAATATGGAAAATCACAATACATTAGTAAGTGCCTTGTATTAACTTTCTCTACATGATAAATGCCATTTGTTGAAATGAGACAACCCCTTTGAAGATTCTGTGATCTATTATATGAGCTGCAATACCAAACACAACCTGTAAAAAGGAGTGGAGCTGCTTGTGAAGGAAAGCTGCCAATTACTGGACAATCTCTTTAAAACCTCATTCACACATATTTTGGTCAGTGTCTTCCATGAGTATTTGTAAGTCAAAACCTGCAGTGGAACATAAAGAAAAGTATAATGGAAAGATTTGCACTTTTTGTGTATTGTGGACCTACTCACAGTTATGACAAATAACGATGCAAAATACTAACCAAAAATGTGTGAATGAAGCCTAATACAGGTTAGGCAGCCATAAACAGTCATTAGGTAGAGGGATGAGTAGAAGCCTGAGTATTGCATTCAATGTTATTCATAACGTTCTAGTGACCACATTATGTGGATAGACATACATTATTAGTAATTAACTATATATGTTTTGCAGGCTTTCCACAAAATGTCCAACTTTACTGATATTGAAAAGTCAGTTGAACTCTTTCAATTAATCGTTTACATCCCAACTTTCATCTTTGGCCTAATCTTTAACACAATAGCCCTCTGGATGCTTTTCTTCAGGATTAAGAAATGGATGGAAACAACAATATATATTGCAACTTTAATCCTCTTCGATTCCTTGCTGTTAATTACCCTACCTTTTAAAATAAAAGCATATAATGTTGGGGACATGTGGACCCTTGGATCTGGTGTCTGCACATTCCTGGAGAGCCTATACTTTGTCAATATGTATGGTAGCATTGCCATATCAGTGTGTATCTGTATGGACCGTTACATTGCTATACAATTTCCCTTCTATTCTAAGGTATTGAGGTCTCCTAAGAAGGCAACCATAATATGCATCTTGGTTTGCATAACTGTGTGGGGATCAGCTACTGGTTTTCTTTTTCGACTTAAGGACAGTAATGAATCGCATTGTTTCTATGGGTTTTCAGATGCAACTTGGAGGAACATTTACTTGGTCATCATGCTTGAACTGGTGTTTCTCCTTAGTGCTGCCCTCTTGACATTTTGCACAGCACATATACTTCTTACATTCAAGAACAAGATTCAAAATGACCTTTATTGTACCTCAAGAGGACAAGAAAAGTCAACCAGGATCCTTTTGGTCAACTTACTGACTTTCTTATTCTCATTTGGACCCTTTCATTTGTCCCTGTTGCTGTACTTCTTGGCAAAAAATGGCCTCATATCAGAAGTTCATATAAGGCAGTTGCGTATATTCATCCGAATCAGTCTTTGCATTGCCAACACTAACTGTTTTTTGGATGGTGTATGTTATTATTGTGTTCTTAAAGAGTTCATAAAGGCAAATAGGCAACCTGTGGAGATGAGGTAGCATTTATTAATTTTGTTTTTTAGATTCCTTGCTGTCCATCTGGGAGGATATTACTGTTATAATTCCCATGATTACTTTTCAAGAGCATGACACAAGGAAGTGGTGGAAACAGTACGTCTGAGACTCAAGCCTACAGCGAGCGAGAACCATGTGTTAGGAATATTATCCGGGACTAAAAAATTCACTCTTGGCATCCCACTAATTAGCTGAATAAATTGATGCATTGCTCAGGTTAAGGCCACTTTGTTTGGTCAGTATTTTACATCAGCATTTGTAAGAGAGAACCAGAAGAGAAAAAGCAGAGTGGACAGACTTGTACCCTCTTCTATGTTTTGGACCCATTTCCATTTTTGACCTACAAATACTGACTGTATAAAAGTAGCCTAAAGAAGATTTTAGTACCTCATAAGTTTTTAAACCTTATCCACATGTAACATAAAAATATGCATGGATTTCAGGGCATGCTGCAGACTTTTATATCTACAGCATGCCTATTCTATTGCGAATATGTTATAAATGTTTACTGCACTACATGTGAATTGGCCGTAGTCTACCAGCAAAGTTCAAAGTAGAAAACATCTACCCCGTCTGCCCTCCAGGGCCAGGACAAGGTATTTTGGTGCCCTAGGTGGAGCAGGCAAATTGACCCCCCCCCCCTAATAATTAAAAGAAACATTACTACTAATAAAATAATTAAAACACATTTAAAATAAGCAGTAAAGAGCAGATCCAGTGACTTACAGATGACATCCCCACAGATTTCAGTTGTTCACTTTGCTTGTCTTCTTTATTTGGTCCAGGTCATCAGGGGCAGACTATTTTGGTAAGTGGTGTGTAGCCCCATCTGCCACATAAGACACCAGTATTACTATATGACACATTATGGATGGGGGACTGTTAGAGATTTTGCAAATTCCAGTGCCAGCATATAATGCCCCCCCATCCTAGTGCCAGTATATAATGCACCCCCTCCCCCCTGTAGTGCCAGTATATAATGCACCCCCCTTCCCCCTGTAGTGCCAGTATATAGTGCACCTCCTCCCCCTGTAGTGCCAGTGTATAATGCATCCCTCTCCCCCTAGTAGTGACAGTATATAATGCAGTGGCGTAGCGTGGGTTGCCAGTATTGTGCCCCCCCCACCTGTGGCCATGCCCCTTTTTACAGATGGTGTAGTAAATATCACTTGCAGTCATACGTAACACCACAGATAACACAGTAATAACTCTCTGAGTACAGATAATTTAGTAGATGGGTGTGAGCCCCCAGAATTCAGAACACGTACAGAGTGACCTGAAGTCTGGGGCCAGGCTGCTACAGTGTGGGCCAAATTCTATATCCACCCTCCCATCACTACAGAACATACAGGCTAATACAGCCCCCATACCTCTTACATCCAGTGATGTTTCCTTTGATGTAGACGTTCAATTTCCTCATCTTCTCCTTTCAGACCTCCAGACCAGACCACCATTTTTCAGCCATTTCTCATCTCTGCAGTTTGACAAAAAAATCTTAGTTCACTAGTACTTTTCCATCATCCTCCCATCTTCTGGACAAATCATCCTACCACCCTCAATATAGTGCCGCTATGGTCCCCAATATTATACTGCAGAAAACGATAAACCCCCTGATAATACTAGTACCACATAGATAATGCTCCCTTCAATAATTATTGGCACACAGTGTCGTAAAATAACTGTGCCCAGCAAATAGTGCCACTGACACTAATAGTGTAAACATAACGTCCCCCAAAAATAATTGCGGTAAGCTGATACTGTGCCAAGGTGCTCCCACAGTAATAGTGCTCCCAAAAGTCCCACCAATAGTAATAATTCTCTGTTAGAGCCCTCAACATGTCCCCACTGTGCCCCAGAAGTAATAATGCTACCATAGTGCCCATACTAGTAATCATGTTCCCCATAGACCCCCAGTAGTAATAAAGCCCATCATAATGCCCTCCCCCCCCGTAGTACTGATTATCCTTATAATGTGCGAGTGCAAAAAATACCCCCTTTTAATGCCCCCAGTTGAGCTAATATCTTCATAGTGCCCCCACAATGTGCCAGTATAAAATACCCCTACATGGTACCCCCAGTAAATGTCCCCAGAGTGCTCCGCTCCCCCCTTCCTCCTAGCGCCCACCATAATGTACCAGTATAAAATGCCCCATATATAGTGCCCCAGTAGATGCCCTCAGTGTCCCCCATATTTTGCAAGTATGAATTGCCCCTTATTAGTGTCCCCCAGAGATGAGCCCATATCACTCTCCCCTTCCCCATGGCACTCACCATAATGTGTCCCAGTATCAAAAATGCCCCTATACAGAGCCCTCCATATAAAATACCCCTTCTTTGTGGCCTCAGTAGAAGCCCCATAGTGTTCCTTTCCCCCTTTCACCTATAGTGCCCCCCATATAAAATACCCCCAATTATGTGCCAGTAAGAAGTGCCCCCATAGATGCCTCCATAGTGCCACCCAATATTGTGCCAGTAAGAAGTGCCTCCATAGATGCCCCCCAATCATATGCCAGTAAGAAGTACCCCAATTGATGCCCCCCAATCATGTGCCAGTAAGAAGTGCCCCCATAGATGCCCCCATACTGCCACCCAATAATGTGCCAGTAAAAAGTGCCACCAATAATGTGCCAGTAAGAAGTGCCCCCATAGATGCCCTCCAATCATGAGCCAGTAACAAGTTTCCCCCCCGCCCCAATCATGTGCCAGTAGGTAGTACCATATAAAAAAATAAACATACTTACCTCCATCAGGCTGGTAGTATAGCGATGCAGGCCTCTTCCGGCCTGTGTCCCGCGCTGTACGGCTCAGGTGGCACGATAACGTCATGACACCATCTGCACTGGCCTCAGAGGAACGGGGAAGGGAGACGCATCTCCCCTGCCCCGCGACATCCATCTGTATCGCTGTCCTGAGGACGGCGATACAAATGACTATGGAGATGAGCGCTTCCACAATGGAAGCGCTCATCTCCCTGTGCCCTGCCGCCGCCCCCCACTTGTAACCAGGGCTGCACCGCCTGAAGCGATCGCTAACTTTGCCTAATTGGCGGTGCAGCCCCGCTAGTGCCCCATGGAATTTTGCACCCGGGGCAACGCGCGCTCCCCCCACGCTACGCCACTGATATAATACACCCCCTCCCCCTGTAGTGCCAGTATATAATGCACCCCCTGTAGTGCCAGTATATAATGCACCCCCTTCCCCCTGTATTGCCAGTATATAATGCACCCCCCCTTCCCCCTGTAGTGTCAGTATATAATGCACCCCTCTGTGGTGCCAGTATATAGTGCATGCCCCTGCAGTGTCAGTATATAATGCATCCCCCCTGAAGTGCCAGTGTAAATGCATCCCCCTACCCCCTGTAGTGCCAGTATATAATGCATCCACCTTCCCCCCATATTGTCAGTATATAATGCATCTCCCTTCCCCCTGTAGTGCCAGTATATAATGCCCCCCCCCCCTGAAGTGCCAGTGTATAATGCATACCCCTACCTACCCTCACCTACTCCTCGCCTCAGCCCTGCTGCCCTCTACTTCTTAAATGACTGACAAAATGCAGTTCCTCAAATCCTAGATTAAGGAATGTATATTTATTCTATATATTAAATAGATTCAGCATTGTAAATACTGTAGACATTGGGTCCAATAGCAAAAATTATGAGTACCACTCCACCACAATCACTCAGTAGCAAGTGAGATCAGGACCTGGAATATAAGTACTTTGGTTTTTCTGTGTCTTTTCCTCCGTTTTTGGGTCCCAAATATCTGCTATCCATTTTTCACAGCCCCTATTCACTTTCTCCTTCCATCATCTACAGTAATCATTAACTGCACCAACTTCAAGTGAACCCCTTGGCTGCTGGAGTCCATGGAGTAGTTATATCCCTGATTCTATGTTTTTTTGTAAATATATGTAGTTCATGATCAGACAAAAGTATGTATTAATAAACTGTATAATGAAATATACAAATATTATGTACAATACAACAATATACATTAGCAATCTCAGGGTCCCTGAGGGTTTACCTAGTTAGATACATAAAATTCTATTTTGCAAATCTCCCGTCTTCGTCCCATTGTGAGTAGTTACAATTACAACAACTTGATAACTTCTCCTTTAGGACTAATTCCTTAATTTGCTTCTTGGTGATATTTTTATTTTAATGGTGAAATGAGGGACTCATTAAAGATACACAGAAAAATGAATGAGAACATAAAGAGTTAGCTGCCTCAAAACACGAGTATTTATGGAGCTGGTAATTATAATTCATTAAAATGTATTTAATTAGCAAAGAACAAAGAGTTGTGTGATTGTTCAATGGGGCATTCTAAGTATGAAATGGATCATGATGCAGAATATTTATGATATACTAATAAAATTTACATTGCTTTCAAAACAATACCGGCTCCTTAGAATCACTGCATACTTCACTTATTTGGACAGTTACGGGGCCAAAACTGACCAAATAACAAGTATGAACTCAGCCTTACAGGTCGATGTTAGTGCCAAGAAGAAGTGCACTCCTTTTACACCGTCATCAGCTGATTACAAATAGATGTCTACAGAACCTGTTCTATTAAAAGCTTATACAAGTAGAGCCCCCCGAACGAGTAGAGAGGGTGTCAGCAGTAAGTTTGTGTTGACGTCACTGATTATTTTGCCCTTCCTCTGATCCGTCAGTACAATAACCCCCAAAAAACGGATCCTGTCTGTTGAGCATCTGCCTTCAATCTGTCAGCATTTGGTCAGTAATCCATCAGTATTGCTAATGCCCAAAAAAAAACAGGAGTGGATCCAAAACTGACATGACACGTGAATGGAATATTTGCATGTCTTCTGTGCTTTGTACCCACTCCGGCTTTTGGCAACCAAATTACAAGCCAATTCTGATGGGACCATACAGGCCTTACAGCTGCTACACAGAAAGGATCTATTGTGCATCTCATTTTTCCTTCCTTGTGACAGATCAGAAGAAGGGTCAAATAAATGATGATGTCAGCCAGGCCAAAAGGCAAAAAAAGTGGCCCAGTCATGAAGTGGGGAGGGTGGGACAGCATGAGAAGTCCACAAAGTTGCCCTATCACATAGTGGTGAGGTGGAATTAACATGAGGAGACCACAGAGTGGCCCAATGACAGTCTGGAGGTGGCGGCAGCATCAGGAGGGGGCCACAGAGTGACACAATGACAGTGTGGAGGTGGCAGCGGCATCAGGAGACCACAGAGTGGCAAGGTGACATAGTGTGGAGGTGGGTGGCAATATGAGTACAAGCTAAAGATGGTGGGTGAAAGATGGAGCACTTGGCATCATATGTGTGGCATCAGGTGGGGGGCAGCATCAGAATAGTAGCAGAGGCAGGTAGCCAGAAGAATCTGGTCTCTTTTGTCAAAGTGTTGTTGTGGCACCATGGATGATCTAGTCTGATGCATCAGGCATTGGTGGGTGGAAATCCTGGCTTATCCACTCCAGATTCATCTTGACAAAGGTCAGTCTCTCCACATTTTGTGTAGACAGGCGAGTTCTTCTTGGGTTAACTATGGCCCCTGCCGCACTAAACACCCGCTCTGATGCCACACTACTGGCCGGGCAGGACAGCTTTTCCAGGGCAAACTCTGCTAGTTGAGGCCACAAATCAGTTTGACGTCCCAGTAGTCCAGCGGATCTTCAATATGGGGTGGCAGGGTACTGTACAAGTATGCCACCACCTGCTGGTACAGGTCCTGCTCCAGGTCTAGCTGCTGCTGGTGGTATTTTCTTCACTAGGCGGGTGAAGATAGCTGCTCAAAAGAGACTCTAGACTAAAGTTGCTGTTAATGGAGCTTTTTAACGTGAGCGCAGAGGGCCCCCCGGTCAAACCTACGAAAGGATGGACGATGACGCAGATAGGCAGTGGCCAACTAACTACATAGGATGTCTCTATAGTAGTTCAGTTTGTCCTCACTCTCAGCGGGTGTAAAAAAGACCCCCATTTTGGACCGGTAGTGGGGGTCCAACAAGGTGAAGAGCCAGAAGTCATCCTTCTGCCGAATAGTGACAATTCGGCTGTCACTACGCAAGCAAGTGAGCATGCATTGGGACATGTGTGCAAATGACTCGGAGTTAGTCCGTGCCTCGGTCTCCACTGCATACTGCCACGGTGTGTCTGTGTCCTCTGCCTCGTCTTCTTCATCGCCCTGTAGCTCCTCTGGCTGCTCCTCCTCTCCTGTCACCTGTGTGTGAAAACTACTCATTTCGCTACACATTGCTTGTGCTTCAATGTCCTCCTCCTCCTCCAGTTCAGCCCCCACAGGGCTCATGTGGCTGTGAGATCTAGGCGCCACATCTCCAGTCCCCTGACAAGCCAGATCTACCAGCATCTGTTCCAGGACATGAAGCAGGAATGACATCGTTCATCCCGTAGTCCTGGTGACTGACAAATACCATGGCCTACTCAAAGGGCCTGAGCAAACAGCAGGTATCAGTCATGAGCTGCCACTGGCTGACATCGAAGTTTCACAGGGGAGTACTCCTGTCCGCTTTGATCATCAAGAAATCATTTATGGCCTTTCTCTATAGTCAGTCCAACATATGGGGGGTGGAATTCCAACAGGTGGAAACGGCGCATATCAGCCTATGTTGGGGGATGCCGCTCTGCCGCTGCAGCTCAAGGAGGGTGTGCGTTGTGGTGTACGAGTGGCTGAAGTGCATGCAACGTTTCCTGGCCATTTTTAGGATGTATGGCAGATGGGTGGAAGATTTCAGGAACCGATTGACAACCAGATTGAACACGTGTGCCATGCAGGGCACATGGTTTAGTCTTCCTTGACACAGCACCGACATCATGTTCTTCCCATTGTCGGTCACCATGGTTCCGATTTTCAGTTGTCTCGAAGAAAGCCAGGATTCGATTTCTTGATGTGACTCCGCTGTGTGACTCCGTTCACCCGAGCAAACAAGGTGCAGAACAGCCTGACACTGCCGTGCCCTGCACATGTGGTATGCTGGAGGGCCCCTGTGAATTGTCCCTGCAGTGGAGGCTGAGGACACAGTGGAGGATGAGGAGGCAGAGGTGGACATTGTCGCAGGACCAACGGCGTGACAACATGGAGGTGGAAGCGGCATCACCTGGCCAAGTTGCTGGTGTGGCTGTGCAGAAACCACATTCACCCAGTGGGTCGTAAAGGACATGTATTGTCCCTTACCATAGTTACAGCTCCACGTGTCGGCGCTGCCGTGCACTTTGGCAGACCCTGACAGGCTCAAGGACTAGCCCATCTTCTTTTCTACATGTGCATGCAGGGCTGGTCCTGCCTTTTTGGCAAAGAAATGAAGGCTTGGGACTCTCCACCTCGGCTCGGCACAAGCCATCAGTTCTCTGAAAGGTGCAGAGTCCACCACTTGGAAAGAGAGGGACTGCCGCACCAGGAACTTGGACAGGAGCACATTTAACTTCTGCGCTGTTGGATGAGTGCACACATACTGTTGTCTCTTGGCAATCGCTTTGTGATTGCTGATGGAATGACTGACGAGAAGGGGGAGCATCTGGACCAGCAGATGATGGGAAGGACAGACAGCTCCCTTTGGCTGAGGTGGTGGAGCCTTGACTGCCTGAAACGGGGTCCAAGGCACTGGGTGATGTAGCTGTTGCTGCGGCAGGCTGGACCACCACATCGAATTCACGGTACTCCCAGGCCACTTTATGGTGACACTGCATATGTTGATGCAGGGCAATGGTGCCAACATTGGCACCTTGGCCACGCTTCACCTTCTGCCCACGGATTCTACATATGGCCATGTTCACCTCCTCCGGCAGCTTAACAAAAAAAAAGCCATACCGCCGAGTAGATGATTCTACCCCCAACACTACACACTGACTGACTGCTACCGCCGCTGCTTCGGTGAACCACTACTTTCTAGGAAGGTAGGCCCTGCGAAGCAGGTGGTTTACCCCGGGCACGGTTGGCTAGTGCTACTGACCTCCTACTGCTGCCACCCTGCTGACTCCTGGACACGCTAGCGACTCGCTGGCTCCGCCGCTGCCTCACGGGCAAGCTGCCACCCTCTTCTCCTGATGATGATGAAGCCCCTAACTCATCCGGTGTCACGGACGTTCCCATGGCAGGTACCAAGAAATCAGAGAGACTGGCATCACATGGGTTAAATTGACAAGTACCTTGCGGATCTTATTGTGTCTGTGTTTTGGTGAATACCACACCCCTTGCTTCAGGTGTTGCTTGTTGGTAATTTACCTTCCCTTTAAGTGGCCGCTTCTCACTCTTGGAGGTGCGGTTTATAAATTTTCTTCCTTCTTCCTCCTCTTCTGCCTTCGCCTTGTGCTTCCACAGAGGCCCCGGTGTCAGGTGGGAATGCCATCAGCAGCATGTCTACCCACATGCAGAATATATTTCCCAGTCAGGTATGCAGTGCAGGGGTAGTTTGAAAGAAAAAAGGGGTACAGATCACCCAGTAATCTAAACGCCGCCAAATTTACAGAATATATTTCCCAGTCAGGTATGCAGTGCAGGGGTAGTTTGAAAGAAAAAAGAGGTACAGATCACCCAGTAATCTAAACGCCGCCAAATTTACAGAATATATTTCCCAGTCAGGTATGCAGTGCAGGGGTAGTTTGAAAGAAAAAAGGGGTACAGATCACCCAACAATCTAAACACCGCTAAATTTACAGAATATATTTCCCAAGCAGGTATGCAGTGCAGGGGTAGTTTGAAAGAAAAAAGGGGTACAGATCACCCAACAATCTAAACACCGCCAAATTTACAGAATATATTTCCCAAGCAGGTATGCAGTGCAGGGGTAGTTTGAAAGAAAAAAGGGGTACAGATCACCCAGCAATCTAAACACCGCCGAGTTTACAGAATTTACAGGTATGCAGTGCAGCAGGAACACACCCTCCAAGCCACTTGTAAATGACTGGCCTGATAACCGTGGAAATGTCACTCCCCCCCCCAGAATCTTGATTAACTGAATTGATTTCCCTGTCAGATACACAGCGTAGGCCGATATGCAGCACAGGGGTACTTTACAGAAAAAACCTATATTATTTTCCCTTCCCCTGGCACATATGCAGTGCAGGTGCACTTAGAAAATGGGTATATGTCGCCCACTGAACTACAAGAACAGGATTAAATTATTGTCCCTGGCACATATGCAGGTGCAAGTCCACTGCACTTGCACAAAATGGCCACCGATGCCCACCTAATTAACAGACGGATTAAAACTTATTTTTCTGTGTCACTGGGCTCAGGGCAGGGTACAAAAATGTTGCATTGCACCCACACAAAAAATCGCTGTAGATCGCAGATTTATCACCAAGGTCTAATATCAGATTATTTCCTAATCTCTCCCTTACAGCAGCAGCATCCTATCCCTACACTCACGGGCATAGGAAGCGGGGGTGATGGGGGGTCGGATACCCCCCAAGAAATAATGTGGGGGGGACGGGTATGCAAAAATCCCCCCCAGCGGCAGCGCAATGTGTGCGGCGGTGGCGGGGCACAGGGAGATGAACGCTTCCATTGTGGAAGCGTTCATCTCCATAGTCATCTGTATCGCCGTCCCCAGGACAGCGATACAGATGGCTGTGCTGCGGAGCAGGAGAGGGAGAGGCGTCTCCCTTCCCTGCTCCTCTGATAGGCTGCCGGCACTAAGCCGGCAGCCTATCAGATGTTGGTACAGCCGTACAGCGCGGGACACAGGCCGGAAGATGCCTGCATCGCATCGCTGTGACGGATGGAGGTAAGTATAAGTGTCTTGTTTTGTGTGTGTGTTTTTTTTTTTTAAACCAGACCCACTGGCCCATAAGGAGGGGGGGGGGGGGAGAGATTTTTGGCACTTGGGGGGGGGTGGAGAAATGTGGGTGTGGCTTGAGGGTGGGCGGGGACACATGGGCCCCATAAGTGCTGTCCCCCCCAGATTTTTGGGCCTTCCTACGGCCCTGCCTACACTAGTAAGAGCATGACATGCAGTGCTATGTGACTCCAGCTTATATAGAGGCTGGGTCACATGCTGCACTGGCCAATCACAGCCATGCCATTAGTAAGCAAGGCTGTAATGGCTTCTAAGGGCACACATCTTAAACGCTTGTTGATTGGCTGCCCTGCAGCCTTTCAACAAGCTTTATTAAATGGCCGAACACGGAACTCGAACCCGAAATTTTACGGAAAAGTTCGGGTTCGGGTCCAGGTACAAAAAACCCTAAAGTCCAATAAGAACCGGAACTTTACAGTTCGGGTTCACTCAACACTACTTATAATACAATCAAATATTAATCAATATAAAAGTCAATGATGTGCAATAACACACAGTAATATGTAGTACCCTAAATTCGCCACTAGATGGCACTAACACAAATACTGGCGTATACACAATACCTCTCAAACAGAAAATGTAATACAAGGTCAAGTCCACACTTTTGAGACACACTTATCAGTTGATAAAAAAAAAATTAATAATGATAATGATAGATACATACCCTTGCTCTGCTCTAGCATTGCTACACAACTTGTAAATTATTAAGCCTGGTATTGACTATGGAATGAAATTATTTCAATCAGAGAGTTTTCTCTGAAACCAATATTAGATCTTTTATTCAGTAATATGCATCTTTACTGAATAATGATAATATTGATGTAGCAGGCACCATCTAATACTATCCATCCGCATCCATCAATAGACATCAAACTGTGGAGGTAATTAGCACCAGCTGTGTCTAAAGAATATTCTTATTTTAGTAATAAATTTAAGGAGACAAGAATGACTCTTCTCAGACTGGTACATCTGTAGAGAAGACATTAATGCAGTGTTTCCCAACCAGTGTGCCTCCAGCTGTTGCAAAAGTACAACTCCCAGCATGCCCGGGCAGCCTTTGGCTGTGCGGGAATGCTGGGAGTTGTAGTTTTGCAACAGCTGGAGGCACACTGGTTGGGAAACACTGCATTAATGAACAGTGTCCTTTTCATGAACTTCTTTTGGCCATCTTTAAAATATATAACATATAACAATATGACCTCTTATAGGTATATATAATCAAATCCACTATAATTATGATATTTATATAAATGTTATACCTATGAAAAAACACAACAATTGAGACCCTATCTCTATGATGGATCTCAATATCGTAAATAGTAACGCCAGTGTGAAAGTAGCCTAATAAGGTAGTATAAGATCATGTTCTTGAACGTATATCCATTTATCCCAAATCAGTTAATATTTTTTACACTTTCTGGAGCTAGACCATCTCAGTTTTTCAAAACTGTTGATTTTACAAACTTCTTCAACTTATTCACAAATAGTGGAAGGGGAAGTATCTTGCAAAAATTTAGGAAAAAAAGCAATTTAGCTACATTAAAGAGGTACAATGCCAGCAACAAGGGTTATTTCACTGTTTCCCAACCAGCGTGCCTCCAGCTGTTGCAAAACTACATCTCCCAGCATACCCGGACAGCCTTTGGCTGTTCAGGCATGCTGGGAGTTGTAGTTTTGCAACAGCTGGAGGCACACTGGTTGGGAAACACTGGGTTATTTCATAGGTGATATGTGGTCAAATAAATTAAGGAGGATTACAGAATAGGAGAGCTGGATATGAGTACTGAATATGTGATTGATAATCTTAATGATCTAATCCTGTAAAGGCTTCATCACTATACAATGGACCCAACTATGATAAAAATATTAACGCTAGTGTGAAAGTAGACATTAACCAGACATTCCAAAGACCAGTCTTTCTGGTTTTGGTGGTAATCAAGTCTGGCAGGATATATATCAAAACATGCATAGAAAATGCAGTTACACAGTATTAGGCTACATTCACACGACCGTATTTTTCATTCCGCATCCGATCCGCATCCGTTTCCGTTTTTTGCGGAATAGATACGGTCCCATTCATCTCTATGGCCTTTTAAAATTTGCGGACAACTTTCCGTAAGTTGTCCGCATCCGTGTGTCCGCATATTTCATCCGCAAAAATATGAAGCATGTCCTATAATTGTCCGCAAAAATCGGTCCGCAGCCCCATAGAAGTCAATGGATCCGCAAAAAATGGATAACATACGGAAAGGTTTCCGTATGTTATCCGTATTTTGCGGATCCGTTTCCGTATTATTGTTAGAATATTTTATTATCTCTCTTTTTTTTTTTCCCTCCCTCCAGTTCAGTATTTTGCGGATCCGCAAAAAACGGAAGACATACGGAAGCCTTCTTCCGCAAAATGCGGACATACGGCTTCCGTTTTTTGCGTCCGTAAAATACGGATGAAAAAAATACGGTCGTGTGAATGTAGCCTTAAACAGTATAAGTCAATGCAAGTTAAACTTTTAAAGTGAAATAAAGTATAGAGCTAATGAATTTGAATAGAGGAAATAAGCAAATGTCCACAAATGCCCAGACTTCAAAGTACCCCTGCTCCAGAGCACTACACATAAAAGGTTTCACACACTATTTGAGCTAAAGAGGAGCAATATAAGTTCTTCCTTTATTCTTATACTTTCTTTTGGATTCCCTTCTGGCTTTGTAAAAAAAGAAAAACAGCATAAAAAATCATTTTTGAATCTGCAAAGGTCCAGAAGGAACAGAGCAGAGGACAGGAGTAGTAGTGGCTCTACCTGCAATAATAATAATAATAAAATGTATTTATATAGTGCCACCATATTCTGCAGTGCTTTACAAATTCAGACGGTACATGTATAAAACAAAAGACAACACAACGTAACTAGCTATACAACTGAAACACTAGGCGTGTGGGCCCTGTTTGCAAGAGCTTACAATCTATGAGGAATTGGGGGTGACACATAGTAGTTGATTGTGGGTGTTGATTGGGGGTGACACAGGTAGTTGATTGTGATATCTAGTAGTTAAGCCATTATTGTATTAAAAGCAGTGGTGTAGACCGATCTGCTTCAGGTGTGGGACTGTTAGAAGATCAAATTCAGTTGGTGGGGGTGGGGTTTATTTGGGGAACATTCATTTTAACAAGCTTGATAAGCCTGTCTGAAAAGATGTGTTTTTAAGACAAGCTTGAAGGTAGGGAAGTTGGGAAATGACCTGATATTCCCAGAGAGTAGGTGCAGCTCGAGAAAAGTCTTTAAGACGGGAGTAAGAGGTACAAATTATGGTGGATTTTAATCTTAGGTCACTAACAGAACAGAGAGCATGAGTAGGATGGTAGATGGAAATGAGGGAGGAGATGAATGGAGGTGCAGCACTGTGGAGAGCTTTGTGGGTGAGGGTGAGACTCTTGAACTGTATTCTTTGGTGAGTGGACAACCAGTGAAGTGACTGGCACAGGCTAGTAGCATCAGTATAGTGGGTGGTTAGATAAATGAGCCTGGCTGCAGCATTTAGGACAGACTGAAGGGGGGAGAGTTTAGTGCGAGGGAGACAGATTAGTAATGCATTGCAGTAGTCAAGAAGAGAATGAATCAAGGCAACAACAAGAGTTTTTTCTGTTTCCACTGCTACATGCACATGACTGTATGTGTTTTGCGGTCCGAAAATTGCGGATCCGCAAAAAAAAACGGATGACATCTGTATGCCATCCATTTTTTTTTGGGCGGATCCATTGTAACAATGCCTAAAACGGACAAGAATAGGACATGTTCTATTTTTTTTGCGGGTCTACAGAACAGATATACTGATGAGGACAGCTGACGGTGTGCTGCCCGCATTTTTTGCGGACCCATTGAAATGAATGGGTCCGCATCTTATCCGCAAAAAATACAGAACGGACACGAAACAAACGTTCGTGTGCATGTAGCCTAGGAAAAGGATGGATTCTGGAGATATTATTGAGGTGCAGACAACAAGAATGTGCAAGTAATTGGATATGGGGAACAAAGGAAAGATCCGAGTCAAATGTGGCCCCAAAACAGCGGGCATGTTGCACAAGAGTTATGACAGTGCTGCAGACCGAAATTGAAATATCAAGTTTAGGTGGGTTAGTAGATGAGGGAAAGACAAGAAGCTCAGTTTTTGGGTAAAGCAGGGGTGATGTCAGGTGATGAAGTGTATAGTTAGGTGTCGTAAGCATAGAGATGGTAGCGAAAGCCAAATTTACTGATAGTCTGTGCGATGGGGGCTGTGTAGAGGGAGAAGAGTAGAGAACCTAGTACTGAACCCTGAGGAATGCCAACATCAAGAGGAAGAGGAGAAGAAGTAGAACCAGCGAATGATACACTAAAGGAGTGGCCAGAGCTATAGTAAGAGAACCAGGAGAGAACAGTGCCCTTAGGGCCAATTGAGTGGAGCATGGTGAGCAGGGGCGTAGCTAACGGCTCATGGGCCCTAGTGCAAGAGTTCAGCTTGGGCCCCCCATCCCACAGTACTTTGTGTTTCTTCTTATGTGGCACAAGGGTCTTTGGGCCCCCTCAGGCTCCGGGGCCCGGTAGCGACTGCTACCTCTGCACCCATTATAGCTACGCCCATGATGGTGAGGAGGAGTTTGTAGTCTATGATATCAAGCACTGCAGAGAGATCCAGAAGAATCAGTAAATAATAATCACCATTTCTTTTTGCAGTCAGAAGATCGTTAGACACTTTAGTAAGAGTAGTTTCTGTAGAATGGAGAGGGCAAAAGGCAGATTGTAAGGGGCAGAGTTTGCAGAGAGATAGCCTATTATGCAATAGTAGACAAGACGTTCAAGGAGTTTATGAAGGGGAGGTTAGAAACAGTTCGGCAGTTAGCAGAACAGATAAGGTCGAGAGATATTTTTTTTTAGTAGTGGGATTATAACAGAATGTTTGATAGAGGGCTGAATGATATGAAAAGATAGAGATTGGTCAAAAATTGTAGTTACTGTAGGTGAGTAATGACAGCCGGGAAGAGGCAATGGAGATGGTGTGAGGGAATAGGATCACTGCTGCAGGTTGTGGGTCAAGAAGATGAGAGAAGCCTGGAGACTTCTTTATCAGTTATAGGGTCAAAAGGGGAGAGAGAGCATGTGGAAGTGTGGGAGGGAGGAGGATTGAAATTGGTTGTGCACTGGGAGATTATTTCCTGCTGGATATTACCAATCTTGTCATCGGCGCAGAGGTCAGTGATGAGTTATGGAACTTTAGGGTTTAGAATGGAATGAAAAGTGTCAAAGAGTCGTTTTGGGTTATTTTAGAGTGAGGAGATAAGAGTGGTGAAGTACTTTTGTTTGCCAATATGGAGGGCTGAATTGTATGTTTAAGCATATATTTAAAATGAAAGTCTGCTGATATTCAAGATTTTCTTCATAAGCATCCTGCACATCTGAAGCACCACTGGAGAAAACATGTTTCAGGTGTGTGCCAGGGTTGCCCTGTTCTGTTTCGGGAGGGTCGGATTGATATTGGAGCTGCTTCATCTAGGGTGATTTTGCTGGAATGGTTGTAATGATTGGCAGCCAGGTCTGGACAGGAGAGGGAAGTGATTGGGGTGAGAGCTAACTGTAGGGTGTCAATAAGTTGCTAGCAGTTAATAGTGTGTAGGTTTCTATGAGTGTGAAAAGTAGGCTTGTTGTGAGAAGAGTGAGAGATCTTAATGGTTAATGAAAGAAGATTGTGGTCAAAAAGTGGGAAGGATGAGTTAGTAAATTTTGAGACTGAGCAGTGACTGAAGAAGACTAGATCAAGTGTATTGCCCTGTTCGTGCATGGCAGAGGAAGTAAGTTGTGATAGGCCAAGAGAGGAGGTTATAGAAAGAAAGTGAGAGGCTGAAGTGAGAGTTGGTGATTCAGAAGATAGGAAGTGAGGAAGCCAAGCGGCAAAACAATCTAGGTATTGGTGGGGGGAGCCTGGGGGACGGTAGACAACTGTAACTCGCAGGGTAAATGGATGGAAGAGTGTGATGGTGTGAACCTCAAAAGAGGGGAATGTGAGAAAGGGTACAGGGGAATGACCTGAAATGTGCAATGTGGAGTAAGTAGTATGCTTACTCCTCCGTCATGCTTGTCATCAGGTCTGGGGGTATAAGAGAAATGAAGTCCAGCATAGGATAAGGTGGCAGGGGAAGATGTTAGAGGGTTGAAGCCAGGTTTCTGAAAGGGAGAGCAACTACATGGAGTGTGAGAGGAAGAAGTAATGGATTGTGGGGAGTTTGTTACGAACCGACTATGTATTCCGTTCTGTTCAGTTTCGTTTTATCCCCATTGACAAAGAATGGGGACAAAACGGATGTTTTTTCCCTTGGTATTGAAATCCTCTGCCATATCTCAATACTGGAAAATGTAAATGCTAGAGTGAAAGTAGCCTTAACTCATTATTTATTTTTTATTTACTTTATGCACTTATATATTCCACAACGCTTTACAGACATTAGCATCCAACTGTCCCCAATGGGGCTCACAATCTAAGGTCCCTATCAGTATGTCTTTGGATAGTGGGTATGCAAGGTCTTTTTTCAAGCATATCAAGTACATTTCTTCCTTCTCCTAGGTCCTTTTCAGCCAAAACCCATTCTGATTCTACTCATCAATTTTCCAGGAAATCTCTTCCCTAACAGTTTCATTGCCATGTCTTTCCCTACATACCCTCCATTTGCTTGCTTTCCCTTGATTATATTGACATTATTAGATTTTATGTCTTCATATGATCTATAATTATTTATTAGAAAATGTTTTGTTTTGGGTTTTTTGCTACTCAATTATGACTGAAATGTGTGGTACTCTAGCTTGTCTAGCTAGCAGTCCAACACACTGCACGGACCAGAAAAATTCAATGTGAGCCTCGGAGTGCCCCATATTTACCACAACTATTTTGCTTGGCAGTAACTGAACAACCAGCAATGTGGCCAGGTGGCAGTTCAGTTTCAACCTAAGCTAATTGATGGCCAGTGATTTTTCTCAGGGACACACATTCTGTACGTATGTCTCACAATGGAGCAGAGAACAAGAAGGAGAAAAAATCTGAACAGGAAAAGAATCAGCTGATAATAAGGACACTGCTTGTAGATGTGGGCTGGCTTCCACAAAGAAGACCAGGAGGTGATTGGGAATGCTGGCCAGTTCTATTTTCCCACATGATTGGGTGATGCCACCTCATTTGCTGTAATAGAGCACTGGTATCTATGTTTTTGATTAAATGCTTATTGCTTATTTTAGGCCTGCAAAACTTGCATTGTGTGCCAACTTGTGGAGAAAAAACTCCATATGGTAGTTGCTCTCACAGAGCTACAGGCAGTTGAGCTTGGCCAATTTATGGCATGTTTTGAGCCCCACAGAATCAGCTGACCACAATAGAAGCAAATATAGCCTTGCCAGCTTTTTGTGAGGTTTATGCTCTATGTTTTCTCTGCTCTTTATTGCTGCCACAACCACCGCCCTCCTCCTCGAATGTCACCTCCTCCTCAGCACCTTGATCCAGCTCCCAGGTCCTGTCTAACACACAATCATCATCAGTGTCCTCAACCTCCCCACCATTTTTCTCAGACTGTGATATGTCATTGTAATCTCCCTGGTTCCTCTACTGATTCCCTGCTCTGTATTTGTCCTGACTGCCACTGTTGCTACCACTGCCATAGCAACAACTACTACCACCGCTAATACCGCTATGCATGGGGTCCCTGCCTGGCCTTGAAACCCTTACTCATGGTAGTCCAAACGCTGACTGTTTCCACACAACTCATCAACAGCGAGACTTTCTTGATTACCTCCTATAGATGCTGGGGTTTTGTTGCCTCTTCTTATGAAAAAAGAAGGCTCCCACTAGGAGGAGGTCAGTGAAGACAGAGAGGATGCAACAGGCTTCTCTAGGGCTGCAAGTAGGAGGAGCAGAAGGAATGCTGTGACCCCTGGCTCCGAGGCACGGTGTCAGAATGTGGCCTAGCATTTAACACTGCATGGATGGCTGCTGCTTCTACTAGCCACATTCTGGCCCTGGGAGGATGAGGCCTGGGACTTATGAAAGCTGCTGGAATGGTTATAGCAAAATTGCAAGTGTGTTTTCTGTAACTTAAAGACAGAGGCACAATTAAATGTCCTTCCCCTTCTACAAACACACTCACTGATATTGACAATTTACTTTAGGAATATTGGTAGTATTGGTGCAGGTAAAAGCTCTGCCTACTGTGTTATTTGCATTTAAAAGCAGGTAAAAAACAACAACTTTCTTTATTGTTAAGACACAAGTTGCAAACTTGTATGCAATGCAATTTCCCCCCCCAAAACCACCAATATAATGATCCAGAAAAGGCTATTAACCCCTTCACGACTTTGTACGTACATGTACAGCGGAAATTGTCACTTTAAAGATGATGCCCCTCAGATGCCGTGATCAAATATGACCATAGAGTCTGAGCGGTGAAGACGTGGGAGCTGAGCACTCCAGTGCCTGAAACTTTCTCTGTCTGAGATCGGAGAAGCTGTAATATGCCCGTGATGGCTCAGTGACTTGACCAGGCTCTGATACCCATCACTGGAACATTCCAATGCAGGCCAGCAGGTAGCGACACTGTATTAGAATACCGTGAATGGTGTGTTCTGTGATGGAAAACTTGTTATCTCTTTTCCTTTTTTTATGATTTTTTTTTTCTTTCCTCCCTCTCCCCAAGCTCTTGAGCTAATTACAGCAATAGTAAATAATGTCTGAGTGACATGGACACATATAGCTATGGTTATACACACATTTAAAGGTGTTATCATACAGCGTGTTTAAAAACACACTGCACCATCAGTGTCATTCTTTTTCATATTGCACAGCTTCCAAAAATTGTCCCTTATCCATGGGGTCAGGGAACAGAATATGTGACATAGACTGGCCACAGTACAAGTAGGCCTGAACCTGGGCATTGAGGCAACAACTTAAGGCTTTCTATATACGAGAGAAAAGGCGAATAGCGGCACTCACCAATACGATGTAAACCTCAATGCTTTATTGTTTCCTTGCAAATTCCATAAAATAGGCTAGGGGCGAAAATTACCTTCTCAACAAGAAGTCCGTGGCGACGGCCGTTTCACGCTTGTAATGCGCTTCATCTGGCCACAGGTATGTCCGTGCGTGCGTCCACGTCAACTATATAGCACATGTTTCTAGTTACCAGAGTAACAAAAAGTCGCGCTCCCTTAGCTGGACAATTTAAAAACACAGACAATTACAGTGTATAATGATATTAACTCGGTCGGATACAGGTTAGACTCATTTTCTCATTCGGGATCATTGCAATATGAACATATTTGATGAACATTCATTATTAATGATACACAACACTTCACATAGTGTCACATACCTTATGTGGGTAAAGGAAGGACATACTGTTGAACTTTAAACTCTAAATTCACTATACCCATGGTACGGGAGATCAACCATATTACAAATGTACTGACAAGTGGGCAGTTCGTTCGATTGCGGAGGATAAATAGTACGGAGGAGGATTTCAGGCGACAGGCGAGTTCACTTGCTGTACCCCTGGTTGCTACTGAGTTACTTACCGACAGACGTAAATGCTGCTATGTTTAAAGCAGTGGCTTCTCCGAGACATGAACTCCTCAACGAAGGTACTAATAAGAAAAGCTGTCCTGAAAGATTTTCATTTGTTTTCAAATACAGCCCTGGAGCTGAAGTCATAAAGAGTGCCATTATAAATAATTGAGATCTCCTTAAAGGGGATGCAGTTTTGCAGAAAATAACAGAGCAAAGACCATTGATTGCTTTTAGAAAATGTTACACTATAAGGCTACATTCACACGACCGTGAATGTGTCCGCGTCCGTTCCGCAATTCTGCGGAACGGGTGCGGACCCATTCACTGTCTATGGGGCCGGACGAGGTGCGGAGAGCACACTAGGTGCTCTCCGCTTCCGCATTTGCGGAGCGCGGCCCCGAACTTCCGGTCCGCGGCTCCGCAAAAGATAGAACATGTCCTATTCTTGTCCGCAGCCTGCGGACAAGAATGGGCATTTCTATGGGGGGTGCGGCTGGGTGTATTGCGGATCCGCAATTTGCGGATCCGTAATACACTACGGTCGTGTGAATGTAGCCTAAAGGATAGAATTGTCCATAGTGGGGGGGGGCGGAGTCAGCAAGAGGAGCAGGAAGCAGCACTTTCTCAGAGCTCTGCTCTTTCCCATCTAAAATCTCTGGAAAGTGCCACTTCTGGTGACAAATTTGGACAACAAACTCCATATTCTAAAGCAGGAAGGTACCCGGATCGGACCGGTACCAAATTTGGGACTTATCTCAGCAAAAAATTTTTGGGCCTACTGTGGCCACTCAAGCCGCGGGCTAAATTACAGAGCCCCACCGTTCTCAAGCTACCCGACACAGCGGGCTTTGATACCTCCAGCTTGGTACACATTGCGGCAGACTCAGAGAGTGCCGAACTGCTGACTGGACCCTTGTCGGCACCAAAAGCTCCTCAGCCTTTGCTAAGCCGTTTGCTGCGCATTGCCGCGCATTATAAAATCTACAGAGACCCGCATTGTGCTGAGAGGATCGAGGGCACAGAACCGAATAAGAAGTCAACACTGGGGTAAGCTATACTGAGCTCCTAGAGCCCCGTGCCCGAAACACATACAAATTCCCAGCATAATTCACATCCCCGGACCGGCGCACGCACTGGCCGAATAATCGAGTAATTTGCGATCTTTTCTGCAGAAAATAATCGTAATCGCGAAAAATCGCGATCTTGCCCAGAACTGACCCCGATCTTATGCTGGACTGTAGAAGGGGTTTACGATTGTATTGCGATGATATCGCGATAATCACAAATCAATAATATTTTCGAGAAACAGCTATTACATAGAAACTTCTGTATGGTCATCATTTATTCAGCCAAGACTACAGTACTTTATAATCACAGTTCCTGCTCCAATCTTAAGGACCTGCCCTGAACTCACATTGAACATTTATTGAGTGCTATAACTTAAACAAATCTGGGAATTGCGCACACCCTGGTAATGTGATACACCCTATCTCATCACCGACGCCTGCAGTAAGCTGTCATGGGGAAAACCAGACACTCAACAGAAGCTTTAGGCAGAAGCAACAAAACTCCTAAAAAACTAACAGACAGTACCAAGCAAATGGACAGTAAACTGTCCGAAATTACCTACAGTGGATCCGATAGCGAAGACGACACAGACCCTGGAACCCTAAATGAAGTTAAAAATTATGTGAAGGCTCTTCCTACCACTGAGTGTATAAAGGGACTGTTTAAGGAATTTTCATCAGCCATGAAAGAAGAACTTTCCGAAATTAGAGCTGACTTACGACAAATCGGCTCTAGAACTGCTGCGGTGGAAGACTCCACCAACAAGCTCACTCAGCATGCACTTCACACCGAAAAAACACTGCAACACTACCGGGCTGAGTTGTACAAATTAAGATTACATGTCGACGATCTTGAAAACAGATCACGCCGTAACAATATAAGGATCAAAGGTATGCCCGAATCTGTCGCGGATAAGGATATCCATGCTGTCTTGACCCAGTTATTTAATGAACTTTTACAGCAGGATGAAGCGACGGACTTGCACATTGAAAGGGCCCACCGGGTTTATAGGCCTAAACACCTACAGAGCGACGTCCCGCGGGACATTCTATGTTGCTTACAAAGTTTCCGCGTTAAAGAAAACATCCTCCAAAAATCCCGCATTGCAAAAAAGATTGAGCGGGAGGGCTCTGAGATAGCTCTTTTTCAGGACGTTTCTAGATATACCTTGTATGTTAGGAGCGTTCTCCAGCCTCTCACGAGAGAATTGCGGGACAGAGGTGTTAAATATCGTTGGCTTTTCCCACTGGGTCTTCTCATTTCTTTCCACAATAAGACTTTTACGGTCAGGACACCAGAAGACTTGCCAGCTGTTTTACAGAGGATGGATCTCTCCCATATCCAGATTAAAGACTGGACTGTATCGGAGGAGGAAATAGCTCCCTTTCCTTCACTTCATACAGGAGAGGAGTGGCAGACGGTAACCCCTACTCACTCCAAGAAGCCGAAACCGATGGACCATTCTTTTCCCAAGACACCGCACAAAAAACGCAAATCCATTAGCGGTGACTAAAGGGCTTTGATCCAGTGTTACTAACTCTGTTTGTGTGATTTAACACTTCTTTGCTTGCTCTACTGTTGTAGAATGTTTTCTTTGCAATCTCTATATACCTGTTGCTAACTGCCAACTTATTTCACTTTTTCATACCCATGTTGAACAATTTCCTCCTAATTTTTTTACGCTGCTATTACCCCTGCAGGCGCCGGGGATATGTTCATATTCTAAATTACTACTAATATAGTTAGTCCAAATTTTTACTTACTTCATTTGACTTGAATTTACCCTTCCCTTGCTCATTTGTCGATCAAGGGACGATTTCCTTAATTTGAGGGAGTGTTCTCCAATGTCCCCCCCGAGACCTCCCTCCGTCTAGGCCAACTTACCTGTGGACGACGACCGGGCCCGAGCAGACCCGTGCTCAGTCCACGGCCTTTATCCCTTTTTTTTTTTATTTTTCAAACCCACTGCTGCACCGACGCTCACCTTTGAGTTGTGCAGCACCCTTCATATTTTCATTAATTTAAACTTGTTAATTTTCCTGTTATTTTATACTGTTTTATTACTGTCACAGACGAAAGTGTAACTCTATCTCTTGATTCACCATGCAGGATCTTATAGTGGTATCTTACAACGTGAATGGTTTCAATGTGCCGCAGAAGCGGTCGCAGATCCTGGGGTACTTGAGAGACAAGAAGGTAGGTGTCGCCATGATCCAAGAAACCCACTTTAAAAAATCTTATACCCCCCAGTCCAAGAACAAAACTTACACAACGTGGTATAATGCCAGTACCCCGCTGAGAAGGAGAAAAGGTGTCTCTATCTTGATTAGCAAACATGTAGATTTTAAAGAAAAAAATAAACTCATTGACCCGGAGGGTAGGTTTATCCTATTGAAGGGACTGATTAGGGAAGAACTTTTCACATTTGTTAACATATATGCCCCAAACAAAGAACAGTTAGGTTTTCTGAAACACATTTTCGATTTAATTGATTCTTTTCAGGAGGGCAAACTGATACTGGGCGGGGACTTTAATGTTACGATGGAACCTACCATTGATTCTTCTAAGGGGCAAACTTCCTACCCATATAACAAACTAAAAGTAATTAGGAAACTTCTGCACGACAAATTGCTTGTAGATGCTTGGAGGAGCCGGAATCCTGGGGAGAGGGACTACTCGTTCTTTTCTATAGTACATAATCAGTACTCAAGAATTGACTTACTTTTCATCGAGCAGAATATGCTCAACACCGTCCAAGACGCCAAATATGACAATTTTCTACACTCAGACCATGCCCCACTCATAGTCACTTTGTCGTTAACTGCTAAGACCACTAGGCCTTTCAGCTGGCGCCTGAATGACTCCCTAATTGCACCCGAAACAGACAGCAATTTCATAGCCACCCAAATTAAGCATTTTTTCAGTGAAAATATCAATAAAGATACTGCTTGGCCTATAGTTTGGGAAGCTCATAAGGCTGTTCTGAGAGGTATCTTGATACAGTTGGGAGCAAGGAAAAAGAAAGAGAAACTACAGAAGATCTCGGAATTAACTGAGAAAATACGGAAGTTAGAAAAGGTGCATAAAATGTCTTGTGCTAGAGCTATTGAGAAAGAGCTCCTGCAATGCAGGTCCGAATTAAAAGAACATCTTAATAAGGGATCCGAAAGGTATCTGTTTATGCACAAATTCAAGCACTTTATCCACGCCAATAAATGTGGCAAAGATCTAGCCAGACTTGTCCAGAGACAAAGAAGTAAGGCAACCATTTATAAAATTCAGAATGATAACGGTGATATGGTGCAAGCATCTGACAAAATAGCTATTATAAAAAACTATATAATTTGCGAGCAAATAATTTGGTCACTTCTCCCTCGTTCCCGTCCATTCAAAATTATTTGAAACAGATAGATCTACCACATCTTGACCAGTCTCAGGTAGCTTTACTAGACTCGCCATTATCCACAACTGAAATTAAGGAGGCTATATCGATGTTGCCTTCAGGCAAATGCCCAGGCCCTGACGGCTTTGGTATTGCTTATTATAAGAAATATAAGGATATCCTCGTCCCCCATCTAGCGAAATATTTTAATGAACTTGGTTTGACCACTTGTTTCAGACCTGAGACGCTTCAGGCCAATATCTCTCTGATACCGAAGGAAGATAAAGATCCAACCTTATGCCAGAACTACCGTCCGATATCTCTCCTTAACCACTTCCTGACCGCCTAACGCACAACTGCGTTCTCGCGGCGGTCGGGCTGTTCTGGGGCGCCGCAGATCTGCGTCATCTCGCGAGACGCGAGATTTCCTGTGAACGCGCGCGCGTGCGTTCACAGTAGCGGGCGTCTCAGGAGTTTAACTACAGCCTGCCAGCGATGATCCAAAAAGTTACTCATTGGAATTTGGGCCCCTTTGCGCATCTTGGCTGCAAAAAAGTGTCACACATGTGGTATCGCCGTACTCAGGAGAAGTAGGGCAATGTGTTTTGGGGTGTATTTTTACATATACCCATACTGTGTGAGAGAAATATCTCTGTAAATTGACAACTTTGAATAAAAAAATTTAAAAAGTTGTCATTTACAGAGATATTTCTCACACAAAGTATCGGTATATATAAAAATACACCCCAAACACATTGCCCTACTTCTCTGAGTACAGCATACACATGTGTCCACTTTTGCAGCCAAGATCGCAAAGGCCCTAAAACCAATGAGTACCTTTAGGATTTCACAGGGCATTTTTACGCATTTGGATTCTCACGCTTTAGGACCCCTAAAATGCCAGGGCAGTATAAAAACCCCACAAGTGACCCCATTGTGAAAAGAAGACACCCCAAGGTATTCCGTGAGGGGCATGGCGAGTTCACAGAAAAAAAAATTTTTTGGCACAAGTTAGAGGAAATTGATTTTTATTTTTTACAAAGTCTCATATTCCACTAACTTGTGACAAAAAATAACATTTTACATGAACTCACCATACCCCTTACGGAATACCTTGGGGTGTCTTCTTTCTAAAATGGGGTCATATGTGGGGTATTTATACTGCCCTGGCATTTTAGGGGCCCCTAAAGCGTGAGAAGAAGTCTGGAATCCAAATGCGTAAAAATGCCCTGTGAAATCTAAAGGTACTCATTAGTTTTAGAGCTACTAGCGCACCCAGCCTGCAAAAAGTGGCACACATGTGGTATCCCCGTACTCAGGAGAAGTAGCGCAATGTGTTTTGGGGTGTATTTTTATATATACACATGCTGGGTGTGAGAAATATCTCTGTAAATGACAACTTTTTAATTTTTTTTATACAAAGTTGTCAGTTTACAGAGATATTTCTCTCACCCAACATGGGTATATGTAAAAATACACCCCAAAACACATTGCCCTACTTCTCCTGAGTACGGCGATACCACATAAGTGACACTTTTTTGCAGCTTGGGTGCGCAAAGGGGCCCAAATTCCAACGAGTACCTTTAGCTTTTACATGGCGGCTCACAATTTAGCCCCGCCCAAAATGCCAGAACAGTAAACACACCCCACAAATGACCCCATTTCGGAAAGTAGACACCCCAAGGTATTCACAGAGGGGCATAGTGAGTCCGTCTGAGATTTTATTTTTTTGCCAGAAGTTAGCAGAAATGGAAACTTTATTATATATTTTTTTCCTCAGAAAGTGTCATTTTCCGCTAACTTGTGAAAAAAATGAAATGATACATGAACTCACCATGCCCCTCCGTGAATACTTTGGGGTGTCTTCTATCTAAAATGGTGTCATTTGGGGGTATTTATACTATCCTGACATTCTAGCACCTGAAGAAACAGGACAGGTGCTCAGAAAGTCAGAGCTGCTTCAAAATGCCGAAATTCACTTTTTGCACCATGGTTTGTAAACGCTATAACTTTTACCCAAACCAATAAATATACACTTATTGGATTTTTTTATCAAAGACATGTAGAACAATAAATTTAGAGAAAAATTTACATACAAATGTATTTTTTTTTAAAAAATTTTACAACAGAAAGTGAAAAATGTCATTTTTTTGCAAAAATGTCGTTAAATTTTTATTAATAGCAAAAAAAGTAAAAATGTCAGCAACAATAAAATACCACCAAATGAAAGCTCTATTAGTGAGAAGAAAAGGAGGTAAAATTCATTTGGGTGGTAAGTTGCATGACGGAGCAATAAACGGTGAAAGTAGCGCAGTGCAGAATTGTAAAAAGTGGCCTGGTCATTAAGGGTGTTTAAGCTAGGGGGGCTGAAGTGGTTAATAATGACCTTAAGATTTTTGCTAAAGTCTTGGCTAATAGAATGTTGCGTGTTTTACCGTCAATTATCAACCCCGAACAAGTAGGGTTTATGCCCGGGGGAAGCGAAAGACAATATTTTGAAGGCTCTGTTAAGCATCGAATATAGCAAACGAAATAACCTACCCCTAGCTCTTGTTTCTACAGATGCCGAGAAAGCCTTTGATAGGCTCAATTGGGATTTTCTCACTGCCACCCTTGTCAAATTCGGCCTTCCAGACAGTTTTATTCGGAAAATTCTTTCCCTATACACGACTCCATCAGCCAAGATTTTAGTTAATGGGACAACTTCACAAGGCTTTGACATTAGGAACGGTACTAGACAAGGATGCCCCCTTTCCCCACTATTATTTATCATATCCTTAGAACCCCTGCTTGCCAGGGTTAGACAAAATGATAATATAGCTGGTCTTAAAACGCACAGATTAGCTCATAAAACAGCTGCGTATGCAGACGACATCCTGTTCATTATTACCAAACCTCACGACTCCATCCCAGCCCTTCTCGCTGAATTAGAACTATTTAGCACTATGTCGTTTTTTAAAATCAATCCCTCCAAATCCATACTCTATAACGTGAACATTGACAAACACTCATGGGAAAAAATTAAATCCCTTAGCAGCCTCAAATCATCTACCTCTTGTTTTAAATACCTAGGAATTAATATATCAAATAACTCAGCAGATTTATACCGTTTGAACTTCAATCCGCTAATACACAAAATTAAGTCAGATTTGGCGGAATGGACTGACCTTTTCGTCTCTTGGTTTGGCCGAATCAACCTCATAAAGATGATCACCCTCCCCAGGATTCTGTACTTTCTCCAAGGCATCCCTATAGCACTACCTAAGAGCTTCTTCGTAGCAGTCAAGAAAGCTTTCCTTTCCTTCATTTGGAAGAAAGGTCAGAACAGGATAGCATTTACCACACTGACCCGACCAAAACATAAAGGTGGTTTGGGATTGCCAGACTTTGGGAAATACAGCTTAGTGGCAACTTTAACTAGAGTTAAAGAATGGACTGTACACCCACCTAGGAAACTTTGGGTGGACTTGGAGGAGGCGTGCGCCCCGTGTCCGCTGAATTTTCTGGTCTGGAAAACCAAAAGCAATAAGCATATGTACAATAGAATAGACAATCCCTACACGAAACATGCATTACATGTTTGGCAAACTGTAATTAAAAAACATGCTGTCCCATTTCCTAACCGATTAAATCTCCCTATACTTTCTGTAATCCCGAATAATCTTAGATCTGTCAGACACAGGATTATTGCCCATCCGGACGGATATACGCTACCCCTGAAAATCCTTTACTCAGCTCTGACCCCGTTGGAACACTCCAAATACTTGGAGAATAATTCGCTCCCTCAGTTTTCAAAAGCAGAGTATGGTCAGATCTGGAAATTCTTAACAGCCCCAACCTCACAACTCACTATTCATGATAGTGATCATGACCTCACCAAGCTCATGTCAACACGCACCCACCTTTGCCATAGTATATCAAGGTTATATTTGATCATTAATGAAACTACCTCTCCCCCACCATATCTCACCAGTTGGACCACTGAACTACGCAGGCCCTTTAATGAACAGGAATCCATGCTGGTCCTGCAATCTTCTACTCCCAAACTCACCTCCTCAAGACTCCAAGAGTCTCACTATAAATTGGTAACTAGGTGGTACAGGACTCCGGTCCTCTTGAATAAGATCAACCCAGAAATACCTGTACACTGTTGGAGATGTGGTGGCGGGATCGGTTCCCTTAGTCATATCTGGTTCTCTTGTCCCAAAATTTCTCCGTTGTGGAAGAAATTTAATCTAATTGTATCTGAAATATACAGAACAGACATAGCGGTGGATGAAGATCTAGTCTTATTAGGACTTTATGGCAAAACACATGGCATTCTTAAAGACCGATTGTTCCTCACCCTCCTCACTTCACTCAAGATCTTAATACCCAAACACTGGATGGACACTGATACTCCGTCCATACAGGAATGGCTCGCGGAAGTCATGCTCATCAGTCGATTCGAAAAATTGAAATGGACAATTAATGGCGGCCCCCTCAAGTACTACAGGATCTGGTCAAAGTGGAATGACTACGCATCGACCAATAGAATCTCTGCTTATTTTGACTAAAAACATTTGATTTCTAATCCGTTCTTTTATCCTCTTTAGGGTTTTTCCCTTCTTTTACTACGCATGTGACAGTTATTATTGTTCTTCCCATTTTACCCTCCCCTTCCTCCCTCCCTTCACTCCTTTCCCTTCACTCCCTTCCCCTCCCCCTCCCTCCTCCCCCCCTCCCCCCACCCTTTCGCCATTAAACGGTTTTTATTATTGGCTGCCTTGGCGGCTTTGTTTGCCTTATCTGCAAGATTACTTGACGTGCTGTTTTGTTTGCTATATACATTGGTAGTATTTATAATTGGTTATACTTTGTATGTGCCCTTCTATTTAGCAGTTTTCTATTCTCATTGATTTGGGAACTTAGAATATCCTAAGCTACTATCTTAGATTGATTTACGTATTATTTACGCATTATAATCCATGTAATGGCGATTTAATCTTTTCTTTTGTAATGGTATTACAATGTTTTGTATTATTTGAATATTTCAATAAAACCAAATTTACAAGAATTGTCCATAGTGTTGTTTGCCCTCCAAGGAGTACCAACTGGCTAGCAGAAAAGCGATTATTGGGCAATTTCAAATGTGGAAGGTGCTCCTTCTGTAAATATATTTTGCAAAGCAAGGTCCTTTCGCTGGGAGGAGTGACACACAGGGTACGTCAGTTTATAACCTGCAGAACTGCCTATGTGGTATATGCTGTAATATGTAATTTTCAAGCTTTTTATATCGGTAAGACGATCCGACCGTTATTTGAACGGTTTAGGGAACATGATCGTTCGGCATAACCATAACAGTAATCCACAGTAGCTTAAGTTTGCAGGTTTAGAGATAGTCACTACACCTTTAAGGGGAGGAGATAGACATCGGCTATTCCTTCAGCATGAATCAATTATTTGAACCCAGGCAATAGGGAGTCTCTGTCTCAATGATAAAAATGATTTGTCAGTACATTTGTAATATGGTTGATCTCCCATATCATGGGTATAATGAATGTAGAGTTAAAAGTTCAACAGTACATCCTTCATTTACCCGCATAAGGTATGTGACACTATGTGAAGCGTTGTGTATCATTAATAATGAATGTTCATCAAATATGTTCATATTGCGGTGATCCTGAATGAGAAAATAAGTCTAACCTGTATCCGACCGAGTTTTTTTTTTTAATATGCTTTATTTTTAATTTTAAAGTCAAAAACTCAACATAGACACAGACACAAGAGGAGTCCACTATAATAGGAGAAACATAATCAGTCATTACAAATAGGGTACATATCAAAATCATCGCTCGCTCGTTAGATTAACAAGACCGTTGATGGTATTCCCCCCACTAGCTGATGTAGTCAACTTTCGGACGCTGAATTTGCACTTAACCAAATTCCCCAAGTTTTCTGGAATTTCTCCGGAACCCCTCTAGCTTCATACGTCAATTTATACATGGGAAGGGCCTTGTTAACAATTTGAATCCGGTGTGATAGACTCTGCATTTTGGGAGGTTTCCAGTTGAGCAACATCGACTTTCTTGCATAAAACAATAATAGTCTATACAAAATTCTATCATATTTTGTCGGAAGGATATCATTAACCAAACCCAACAGGCTAACCTCTGGCGCGACCACCCCCGGAAGTCCCAGCCTAGCATTAAGGTATCTACGCACCGCCCTCCAGAAATTCTGTAAAACCGAGCATTCCCAAATCATATGGAATAAAGTTCCCCTCCCCTCACCGCACCGTGTACAAGTATCTGAATCGAGTCTACGCATATGCACCAGGCGCACAAGGGGTGAGATATACTCTGCGTAGCCATTTGTTCTGAATCAGCTGATCCCGTGCACCAATCACTGACTTTCTCCATGAGGCCGCAAGTTCCTTCTCATGTGAGGTTTCCAGTACAAGTATGTCCACCCGCCATCTGAGAAAAGCCCGCGCCAGTGGCGAAGGTCGGGATGAGATGAGGTACCCATAGAAGGATGAGACCATTTTGTAATGAGTCGCCCTTCTGGCTATCTTTTCTACAGTACTATAGTATCCGACCGATATCGTTATACACTGTAATTCTCTCTGTTTTTAAATTGTCTGGCTAAAGGAGCGTGACTTTTTGTTACCCATGTGCTATATAGTTGGTGTGGACGGAAGCACGGATGTACCTGTGGCCAGATGAAGCGCATTACAAGAGCGAAACAGCCGTCGCCATGGACTGCTCGTTGAGGAGGTAATGTCCGCCCCTAGCCCATTTTATGGAATTTGCAAGGAAACAATAAAGCATTGAAGTTTACATTGTATTGGTGAGTGCCGCTATTCGCCTTTTCTCTCATATATGGATTTATATGGACTGTCATTTTACATTTGAGCTGAGCACCACCGTGTACGTGTGACTAGACTGACGGTTCTGGAAGTGGTTGTCTGGGTGAAAGTAGTGGAGGAGTGTGTAACGCAGTGCCGCTCTATTCCTTCTCTTCAAGTTAGAGGCTTAAGGCTTTCTGACAGGCCTTAACTTAGTGTGGCATGTGGAAAAACTGCTCCATTATATTGAGGAAACTGAAATGTCTACTGCTGCTGCTCTTGGTGGTGAGAGGGGGGTAACTCTGTGGAGGGCAGAGGGGCCTCTCTTAAAGACACAGTGGAGGCCGGCGTCTGCTCGCTGTATGGTGCGGCAAGCTATGTACACAGCGTTTTCTGGTAGCAATGTAATTAGGCCTCCCTGTTCAAGGGAGGATATATTCCCCCATTTTGCTTTGATAGGGTCTAAAAGCATGGCTATCTCGTAATCATCAGACTGCTTGATGTCACCAATCCATCTTTCAGAGCGTAAGCAAGTGAGTCTACAGGTCACCATTCTGGTCAGTGAGCCCGAGGAGCCAGTTCTTTCCAACTCCGTCACCAACTGAGATGATTGGGTGTCATGGCAGGTGTCACCATCATTGTCATCATTCTCTTGCTCCTCCTCAAATGGCAGCACCTCCTCCTACTCCCCATGGGAGTTTCTCATTGTGAGTCCCCAATAGCTACAGGATGGAAAGCAAGATGTGTTAGCTGTTCTTGTTCCTCCTTTTTCATTGCTACCTGTTGTAGGAGCGTCAGTGTCTCTTCGAAAATACATATGAGGGGGATAAAGGACAACTGCACCATGAACGGCATGAGCTGCCACTGCCAGACCTGGAAACAACACATGCTCCACTGCTTCTGGACAGATACCTGGGGCTGCTACTACCCACATTCTGGCTCTGGGACATATGTTGGGAAGCCTTCTGCAGCCCTGACATTTTTGGGCCTCTCAATGTATTTTGTGTGCTACCCTGTTTATTGGTGTACGTATATGCTGGTTTTATTAAATTGAACAACGCCCCCAAAAAATTTGTTTGGAAACCTGTGAAGAAAGAAATAAACAGAAACAGATTTAGACCTAAATTCGTTATCACTCACATGTAATTTTGTGCTCTACCCTGTGTATTGGTGTACTGATGACGTATATTCAGGTTGTCACGCTCTGCTTTTGTGGAATCACAGCTGATCTCTCTCACCAATGAGGCCAGGTGAGGCGATCGCCTCACGCAGCATCAGGTAGGTGCAAGAGGGGGGCAGCCAAAGGGCCCTGGGCTGAAGGGAAGGGTTTAGATTAAGAAATTGACATCGGGGAGGGAGGTTTCAGTTTTCGCCTCAGGCAGCAGAAAGGCTAGGTGCACCCCTGTCAAACAAGGCTGCCGACCAGGTGAGGAGTACTCTGCCGACTTTCTGAAATTGAGTTGGAGAGGCCTTTGTTGACTTATTATATACTTTGTTATATTTACTATAACTGTCCCTATATACAGTAGAGGAGCTTCTCCCTGCATTACCTGTAGTGAATGATTACAGAGCCATCACTCCCGCCAGCTGGTTCATTACACAGCATGCCGGTAGTACAGAAAAAGAGCTCACATACAGCGCTGGCCACACTGATCAGTGAGCAGGAATGAAGTGGAGATATTTATTTATACATTGGTGTATATTTAAACTAGTTATCGTCCCAACTATATGAGGGACAGAGTTGCCAACCAGAATTTTTCTTTTTCCTGGACAACTTATCCCAAAATCACAGACAGCCAATGTTTTTATGGACAAATTGGAAAACTATAATGAATGATAATGATTATAAGTAATCCATGTCTATAGCTCAATATACTGATAATAACTCCTTAACAGCATTTACTGTGACCTGTAAATTAATGATACTTACTACCAAAAGAATCTAGTCAAGTACCACCAGCCGCAAAAAAATCACAGACACAGGAAAAAAAAAATTTTCACGGACACAGGAAAAAAGTCACCAATTTTTACGGACTGTCCAGAAATTTATGGACAGTTGGCAACCCTGATTATGGAGCAGTGAGGGCACATGCCCACCAGCTCCCAGACCAGCCCGTCTCTTTATCTTCCTAATCAGTGCAGCACTGCGCGTTTAGGAAGACAGATGTCCCTTAGCAACAGCTCTGAAAAATATTGCTTCTAAGGGACATTTTTCTAATATAAATAAACATGTTCCTTAAATAACGTATATTAGAAAAATGTTACCTATCCCTATGCCTACACATTTGCAAAAGAAAAAAAAATTACATCTACACTTTAAGTGGCCTAATTCTTTTAAAATCCATAATGTTTTCCACAAGAGTTTGATTAAGAAATATGTACCTCCCATGTTGCCCCCACAGACTCTTCCTCGTCTGATTTAGGTGTTGGGTCAGCTAGAGTACGAGGTGTCCAAGATTCTGGATTCTATAACGGTTCAAGGCTCAATACAGTTCATTGGATATGGTCCAGCGGAGAGGTCTTGGGTGGTCATGAAAAATATACATGATAACGACTTGATCAAAAAGTTTCATGCCATGCACTCAGACAAACCTGCTCCTCGGGCTAAGGGTCCGGTGGCCCCTTGTAGTAGGGGCTACTGGCAAGTTCTGATGGTGGCGAGCTCCTACTGAGACACTGGTTTATTAAACTGAACAACCCCCCCCCACCCACCCCCAAAAAAAGTGGAACTTTGCTGAGATATAAGTAAACGGAAATGGATGATTGGGGCCTGATGCCTAATATCACATTATTACTTACATATAATTTTGAGCGGTACCCTGTGTATTGCGTTTTTCCAAATGAACCGCGCTGCTCCAGAGAGAGTGAAAGAACTTTTATCCAGAAACACACAGACTTCCTTTGGGCATGGAAAGACACTCAGATCACCCAGATTCACTGCTCCGTGGTAGACCTTTGTGAGAAATCAAGGTTGCCACATATAGTGAAGTACAGTCACGATGGTTCAACTGCAACGGGTTTTATTGTACTTACAAGATACAAGTTGATAAAAGGCAGTGTACATAAATCAAACACCTGACCCAGGTTTCGCTTCAGCAAGCTTCATCAGGGGTATCTGCTCCACCCACTCAGGGGTAGTCCTTATAAACCAACAGGTGGGACTCAGCCACACCTCCATACAATCATCCTAGCCTCTACTGCTTAGTACAAAGTACAAAAGACACAAAAAAAACTTTTAAAGTACATAAAATACACTCCTAAGGTCATTCCTAAAATCACCCCTTAAGGGTACATAAAATACATTCCTAAAATCACATAGAAAAATTCCCTTTAGATTACCATATTACATATTTTACATAAGAACTGCCTAAACGCTACTTGCATACCTTGGCTCGGAGGTATCCACTTCCCCCATATAATTGCTCCCCCACCGATACTCATATACACATCCTGGGGGCATCTCCCTTCATTCATAAAAACCTGAACGCCACCCGCATAATTCATTCCACCAATCGCAGAATACATATCTTAAGCAACCTTCCTTCGTTCATGGTTGATCAGCCACGTCATACCCCACATGTTCCATTTCCATCAGTAGTAAGTTTACACTCCTTTAAACCACTCCCTTCATTCATAAGAGACCTGACGTGTCATAGCACACATGATCCCCTTCAGCCATGTTTTCAAAGATCCTTAAAAAATAAAAGATATGTTTCTTTCACGTGAGACAGGATTTTAAATCAAATTCCACGTTTATCCCTTTTGGTTGTAGTGAATCCACCTTATAGATCCACTCAACTTCCCTCCTATTTATCCGCTCGGTGGAATTTCCTCCACGCCATTGTGGTTTTACCAACTCCACTGGAATATCCTTCCCTAAAATTGGATCATTTTTTAAAATTGACCAATTTTTTCTTATTACATTTTTCATTATCCCAGCTTGTGCATTAAACTGAGCGAGGAAGGAAAAGCGGAAATCCTTTTTTAATATTTTAATTTTTGATGACTCTCCCTCTTTTTTATTCTCCCTGATTAATGTAGGGCTCATTTTTTGCGGGATGAGATGGCGGTTTTATTGCCACTATTTAGGGGTGCATATGACTTTTTGATCACTCGCTATTACACTTTTTTTGATGTTAGGTGATAAAAAATAGCTTTTTTTTGTTACACTTTTTTTTTTTTTTTTAACGCTGTTCATCCGGGAGGGTTAAGTTAAATGTTTTTTTATAGGGCAGATTCTTATGGACGCGGCGATACCTAATATGTCTACTTTATATAATTTGTTTAGATTTTACACCATATTATCATTTTAGGAACAAAAATGTAATAATTTTAGTATCTTCATAGCCTGGGAGCTACAGTTTTTTTTTTTTGGTTGGGTGACTGTCTAATGTAGGGGCTCATTTTTTGCGGGATGAGATAGCGGTTTGATTGGCACTATTTAGGGGTGCATATAACTTTTTAATGGCTTTTTATTACACTTTTTGGGATCCAAGGTGACAATAAAAATGGCTTTTTTTTACATAGTTTTTATTAGATTTTTTACGGCATTTATCGAGGGGCTAGTTTATGGGGTATTTTTCTAGAGAAGATTTTTACAGACGCGGCGATGCCCAATATGTATAGCTCTCACTCAGACTTTGGAGACACTAAGCAGGCATCCTCAAACTGCGGACCTCCAGATGTAAAACTACAATTAACACCATGCCCTGCTGAAAGCTGTAGGTTGTCTGGGCATGCTGGGAGTTGTAGTTTTACTACATCTGGAGGGCCGCAGTTTGAGGATACCTGCAATAAAACTAATATTTTTGAGGAAAAAAATGTTTTCCGTGTCTCCAAAGTCTTTTTTTTATGTTCCCTAGGGGACTGTTGGGGATAATAAAAATGTAGTACTCCATGGAAGTGTGATACTCCCTGAAGCAATTGATAACGCAGAGGCCCGGATGATCGGGGCAAGTGTCACATTGAGTGGTGGTGTCCTTCCGTATCCCCCTCTTGTGACACACTCTGCATCTTTTTTGGGTTCGTCCCTTCTTTCCAGTATGGGGGACCACACCTGGAAAGTGTTGGCCAGGGACGATCCGGGCGCCTCCAATTCCCGAGGTACTCCGACCTGCTCTTTCACGGTCTGAAAAGATCAGGTCCTTGAGGACTGCCTCATAGAATTGGAGGAATGTCCCTGTGCTGCCAGCGCTTTGGGATAGTACAAAAGCGTTGTACAAAGCAACCTGTACCAAGTAGACCGCAACTTTTTTGTACCATACACAGGTTTTCCGAATGCCATTATATGGTTTGAGGACTTGATCAGATAGATCAACTCCTCCCATATACCGATACAATCGCACAGAGACAGGGGTGGTGCCGTTACCTTGAATTGTGGTCAGCATAAGGACATCCTTTTTGTCCTTATATCTGACCAGCAACAGGTTGTCACTGGTAAGGGCACGGGTCTCATCCCTGGGGATAGGTACCTGGAGGGGGGAGGTAGGGAGGCTATGCTGATTTTTCCACACGGTCCAACAAGCTGACGTGGATCTGGCGGCAAGGGACCTGAACAAGGGAATGCTAGTATAAAAGTTATCCACGTACAAGTGGTAATCTATATCTAGCAGTGGGTGCATAAGGTCCCACACGAGTTTCCCGCTAACACCCAGAGTGTTAGGTGCTGGGAACCATATTGTCCCAGTTGTCCACCAATTTTACATAGTGACAAAATTATGCCCAAAATCCCGCCACCTCAAAAAAATGTTTATAGGTAAAATTAGTAGGAAACATTCTTTCCTGTATATTCAATTGTATATACAGTGCAAATGCTGCCAAAAATTACAAGGAAGAAGCACTCCGATACAGCCTGTATATAACATAAAGGGCTTCATTCACATGGTGCTACAATTGTTCAGGTACACTGCTACACTCATAAAGCCTATGCACTAAGTGAAAGGGCTGCCAAAAATTACAAGGAACCGGCACTCCAAAACACCCTTTATTATACATAAAGGAGGGCATCATACACACCCTTGAAAAATTATGATTGATGGCCTGCTGGTGACCCTAAAAAACATTTGGAGCACGGGCCTACTGGTTACCCTCTAAAACATTATAGTTGTGGGCCTGAAGGTGAGAAAACCCCATAAAACATTGCAGTGATGGCCTACAGGTGAGCAGACCGTATTAAACACCTTGGAGGTGAGGGCCTGAAGCCGAGCATACCCCATAAAACATTGCAGTGATGGCATACAGGTGAGCAGACCGTATAAAACATTACAGGTGAGGGCCTGAAGCCGAGCGAACCCCATAAAACATTGCAGTTATGGCATAGAGGTGAGCAGACCGTATAAAACATTGGAGGTGAGGGCCTGAAGCTGAGCGTACCCCATAAAACATTGCAGTAATGGCCTACAGGTGAGCAGTCCGTACAAAACATTGCAAGTGAGGGCCTGAAGCCGAGCGTACCCCATAAAACATTGCAGTGATGGCACATAGGTGAGCAGACCATATAAAACATTAGAGGTTAAGGGCCTGAAGCCGAGCCAACCACATAAAACATTGCAGTAATGGCCTACAACAGAGCAGACCGTATGAGACATTGGAGGTAAGGGCCTGAAGCCGAGCGTACCCCATAAAACATTGCAATAATGGCCTACAGGTGAGCAGACCATATATTACATTGGAGGTGAGGGCCTGAAGCCAAGCAAACCCCATAAAACATTGCAGTGATGGCACACAGGTAAGCAGACCAGATAAAACATTAGAGGTGAGGGCCTGAAGCCGAGCAAACCCCATAAAACATTGCAGTAATGGCCTACAGGTGAGCAGACCGTATAAAACATTGGAGGTGAGGGCCTGAAGCTGAGCATACCCCATAAAACATTGCAGTAATGGCCTACAGGTAAGCAGACCGTATAAAACATTGGAGGTGAGGGCCTGAATCCGAGCGTACCCCATAAAACATTGCAGTGATGGCATACAGGTGAGCAGATGGTATAAAACATTTGAGGTGAGGGCCTGAAGCAGAGCGTACCCCATAAAACATTGCAAATGGTCTACAAGTGAGCAGACCGTAAAAAATATTAGAGATGTGGGCCTGAAGTCGAGCGTACCACTTAAAACATTGTATTAATGGTCTACAGGTGAGCAGACCGTATTATAGACCTTGGAGGTGAGGGCCTGAAGCTGAGCATACCCCATAAAACATTGCAGTAATGGCATACAGGTGAGCAGTCTGTATAAAACATAGCAGGTGAGGGCCTGAAGCCGAGCAAACCCCATAAAACATTGCAGCGATGGCCTACAGGTGAGCAGACCTTATAAAACATTAGAGGTGAGGGCCTGAAGCCAAGCGTAACCCCATAAAACATTGCAGTGATGGTCTACAAGTGAGCAGACCGTAAAAAATATTAGAGATGAGGGCCTGAAGTCGAGTGTACCACTTAAAACATTGTAGTAATGGTCTACAAGTGAGCAGACCGTATAAAACATTAGAGAAGTGGGCCTGAAATCGAGCGTACCACTTAAAACATTGTAGTAATGGTCTACAGGTGACCAGACCGTATAAAACATTGTAGGTGAGGGCCTGAAGCTGAGCATACCCCATAAAACATTGCAGTAATGGCGTACAGGTCAGCAGACCATATAAAACATTGGAGGTGAGGGCCTAAAGCCGAGCGAACCCCATAACACATTGCAGTAATGGCCTACAGGTGAGCAGACCGTATAAAACATTGGAGGAGAAGGCCTGAAGTTGAGCGTACCCCATAAAACATTGCAGTAATGGCCTACAGGTCAGCAGACCATATAAAACTTTTGAGGTGAGGGCCTGAAGCCGAGCGAACCCCATAAAACATTGCAGTAAGGGCCTACAGGTCAGCAGATAGTATAAAACATTAGAGGTGAGGGCCTGAAGACGAGCGAACCCCATAAAACATTGCAGTAATGGCCTACAGGTGAGCAGACCGTATAAAACATTGGAGGAAAAGGCCTGAAGCCGAGCATACCCCATAAAAGATTGCAGTAATCGCCTACAGGTCAGCAGATAGTATAAAACATTGGAGATGAGGGCCTGAAGCTGAGCGAACCCCATAAAACATTGCAGTGCTGGCCTACAGGTGAGCAGACCGTATACAACATTAGAGGTGTGGGCCTGAAGCCGAGTGTACCACTTAAAACATTGTAGTAATGGTTTTCAAGTGAGCAGACCGTATAAAACTTTGAAGTTGAGGGCCTGAAGCGGAGCGTACCCCATAAAACATTGCAGTACTGGCCTACAGGTGAGCAGACTATATAAAACATTAGAGGTGAGGGCCTGAAGCCGAGCCAACCCCATAAAACATTGCAGTAATGGCCTACAGCAGAGCAGACCGTATGAAACATTGGAGGTAAGGGCCTGAAGCCGAGCGTACCCCATAAAACATTGCAATAATGGCCTACAGGTGAGCAGACCATATATAACATTGGAGGTGAGGGCATAAAGCCAATCGAACCCCATAAAACATTGCAGTAATGGCCTACAGGTGAGCAGACCGTATAAAACATTGGAGGTAAGAGCCTGAATCCGAGCGTACCCCATAAAACATTGCAGTGATGGCATACAGGTGAGCAGATGGTATAAAACATTAGAGGTGAGGGCCTGAAGCCGAGCGTACCCCATAAAACATTGCAGTAATGGTCTACAAGTGAGCAGACCATATAAAACATTAGAGATGTGGGCCTGAAGTCGAGTGTACCACTTAAAACATTGTAGTAATGGTCTACAAGTGAGCAGACCGTATAAAATATTGTAGGTGAGGGCCTAAAGCTGAGCGTACCCAATAAAACATTGCAGTAATGGCCTACAGGTAAGCAGACCATTTAAAACTTTGGAGGTGAGGGCCTGAAGCCGAGCGAACCCCATAAAACATTGTAGTGATGGCACACAGGTGAGCAGACCATATAAAACATTAGAGGTGAGGGCCTGAAGATGAGAGAACCCCATAAAACATTGCAGTAATGGCCTACAGGTGAGCAGACCGTATAAAACATTAGAGGTGAGGGCCTGAAGCCAAGTGAACCCCATAAAACATTGCAGTGATGGTTTACAAGTGAGCAGACAGTATATAACATTAGAGGTGAGGGCCTGAAACCGAGCGAACCTATTGCAGTGATGGCCTTCAGGTGAGACGACCGTATAAAACATTAGAGGTGAGGGCCTGAAGCCGAGTAAACCCCATAAAACATTGCCTATTCTATTGACTTGCTGTAATGTACTTGAGACAGAAAAATACAGATTTTGGCCAATACACTAGCCCAGAGATAATGTAATTTTTACAATACACGCTGTGTTGGCTTCCAGTAAGGTACTGGATACAGAAAAATACAGATTTTGGGCAATACACTAGCCCAGAGATAATGTAATTTTGACAATACACACTCTATTGACTTGCTGTAATGTACTGGATAGAGAAAAATACAGATTTTGGCCAAAACACTAGCCCAGAGATAATGTTATTTTTAGAATACACACTGTATTGACTTCCAGTAAGGTACTGGATACAGAAAAATACAGATTGTGGGCAATACACTAGCCCAGAGATAACGTAATTTTTACAATACACACTCTATTGACTTGCCGTAAGGTACTGGATACAGAAAAATACAGATTTTGGGCACTACACTAGCCTAGAGATAATGTAATTTTGACAATACACACTGTAATGACTTGCTGTAAGGTACTGGATACAGAAAAATATAGATTTTGGGCACTACACTAGGCCGTAGATAATGTAATTTTGACGATACACACTGTATTGACTTGCAGTAAGGTACTAGATACAGAAAAATACAGATTTTGGGCACTACACTAGGCCAGAGATAATGTCATTTTTAATATACACGCTGTATTCGGATGTAGTTCTATATTGGATACAAATTTGTCCTAAATAAAACGTATACTCTGCTGAAATACTGTATATATACGGTTACAGCCTAAACGCACGCACAGATGTGCCCAAAACTAGTTAACCATGGCCAAAATATAAATCACTCTCTGCTGGAGTAATTTTTATAACCGTTGCGGATTGAACGCACAAACAGATGTGGCACAAGTTAGGTTAATTTCCTCAGAAAAAATAATTTCTCTGATGGTGCACTGAATATCTCAGTACCAGGCACACTGTAGTGAATAAGCCTCTTTTTATAATGTCTGCCCAACACACTGCTTTATGATGGTGCAGTGTATATCTCAGTACCAGGCACACTGTAGTGAATAAGCCCCTTTTTATAATGTCTGCCCAACACACTGCTTTACGATAGTGCAGTGTATATCTCAGTACCAGGCACACTGTAGTGAATAAGCCCCTTTTTATAATGTCTGCCCAACACACTGCTTTACGATGGCGCAGTGTATATCTCAGTACCAGGCACACTGTAGTGAATAAGCCCCTTTTTATAATGTCTGTCCAACACACTGCTTTATGATGGTGCAGTGTATATCTCAGTACCAGGCACACTGTAGTGAATAGGCCCATTTTTATAATATATGCCCAACACACTGCTTTATAATGGCGTATTGCAGATATCACTAATCTGAAATCTTTTCTGTCTTTTTGAAGTTTGGGTAGATAAAAAAAAGTGATTTTCAAGCCCTGCATTATCTGTCCCTTTCTGGTGACGCCTGTCCCTGATAGTGCTGAAGCAAACCCCTTCTTTAAAAAAAAGGTGCTGCACTGCTGTCAAACACACACTGTAGTCCTTAAGAGGACTGTTAGGTCTTTTAATAAGGTTTTTGGAGTAATATCTGTATGTTTAGAGCAAAACGCTATCTTTCCCTGCCTACTGTCTGCTCTCCCTGACGCTGAATAAGCCGAGCGCCGGACCTCAGATCCTATATGAAATGGTATCATGTGTACCGGCCAGCCAATCAGTATAAGGCTTACAGCTAACATGGCTATGGCCTTACACTGAGGGGAATTACTTACCTGGACCTTGACTGGCTGCTTAGAAGGCGCCAAACGTGCGGGGAGGAGACTCGAGCAATGCGATGAACACACATGGTGCTCAGCCGAGTAAAGCCGAGCGCCGAGCATAGCGATGCTCGAGCCGAACCAATACTCGGCCGAGCATGCTCGCTCATCACTAGAGGTGGCCTAATACACTGAGTTCTCACTAGTATTCTATATGCTATGCTAGATTGATGGTAGAACAAGTTGTACAGTTTTTGCTTATTCCACATCCCCCAAAACAAAAAGGATTTCTGTGAAAATGGTAAAAAATGAAAAGATGTCCTTGCAGGTAGCTGCTTTTGATGTTTCCAGCAACTGTAGTTCTGCTACAAGGCACAGCCCGCCTCAACTTCTCACTCCTCACTCCCTGGCTGACATCTTCCCTGCTTGTCCCTATTCTACTATTCTACACACACAATTCTTCTTCTTCTTCTTCTTTTCCTTCACTCTCCCTGGAAGTAGAATACAAGCTTAATTGATTTCTGACTGTCCCTCTAAGATCATTTTTCTGGCAGACACTGTAGGACCACTGTTGGTCCACTGGATTGTTTTGTTTCAAGGGCTAACAATGGACAGGGTGGTGGGCCTGGCTTGCCTGTTTCCTAGCGGGATAACTGTTCTTGTTGTCGCCCTGTAGGAAGAGGAGGCAACTCTGATAGGCCCTCTTCTTGGTAACCCGCATAATGGTGAGAACCATTAGGGTTTCTTCTCATACCTTGATGTCCCGGGGTCCTACAATTTCTCCTCACATGTCCGGGCTTTCCACAGTGGTAACAAATAATTGTGGATCATCTGTTGGGGTCTTGCCTTGGTTGAAAGGCCATTATGGCAGGCTTAGGCTTTTGGAGATGACAGTTCTGCTCAATCCCCTTTGCCACTTGGTACAGTAAGGTATTGTGGTATTGTGTTTGCTTGATCAGCCAGTCTTCCTCTAGCCCATTTTCCCAATTGCCTGTTTAAATGGTCTCCTGATTCTACGGTTTTATCTGACTCTTTATACTCCATATATAGATACAGTTCCATGACTGGCCAAAATCCATCTACCGCTTTTATCTCCACTAGGGCGGCCATGTCCTTCCATGTTGCTGAGTGGGTCTTCTGTATTTGTTTTACCTTCCTGTAGAATGGCATGGGCAGTTTGTCTGGATCCAGCAGATTGTCCATTAAGGTTATCATCTTCTGTGGCTTCCATGCAACATATTTTGTTTTTTGAACTGGCCGGAGGGGAGTATGCCCTGGTTCATCTACAAATTAAGAGTATTGCCAGTTATTTCAGGTGGGATAACTAACTGTCCTGAGGGACCTGGTTGAGAAGGGTTCTTGGAGGCCTGTAACTGTTGAACCCCATATGTAGTGTCAGTGGGAGCCCCTACTCCTTCTTCGGCCGGGTCTTTCAGTTCTTCCTCTTCCCCATTCATGAAGATGTCAGTAGTTGAGATGGCCACTGGAGAGGAAGTGGGATTAGTTAAGATGGCTGCCAGAGAGGAAGTGGGATTAGATAAGATGGCTACTGGATGATATGATGGGGGTTGTGCCTGCTGAAGCATGGTAGAGTCCTCTGGCGCCGTTTTAGTTGGCTGTGTTGGCGACATGTAATAGTAGTTATTTGTCTTTTCATTATACATTTCTTCTGTCCTGCCTAATTTCCTAATTTCTCTGGCTGTTCTATAACATGCTTCTGTATCCTTTAGAACATTATTATCTTGAATCATTCCTTTCTTATTTGTCAGCAATTTCTTCCATTCCTCCTCATTTAACCTCCCTCCTTGATGAATTCCTGTTATCTTCATTAACTTTTTTCTGTTCTTGATTAATTAATTAGGTGGGCGGCATAACTGCCAGGCGTTGAACTGCCAACCCCCATTTCTTTTTTTCTTTTAATTCTTCACTATACTGTAAACCCACCCGCTGCTCCCAGCCTCTAACGCTGCCTGTACTGTCCATCTCTCCAAATTATCTTTATTAGCTGAGCAGCGAAAATGCCCACTTACTGGATTGCAAAACTTTTATCTTTCTATCTTAGCAAACAGGGTCCCTACAGGCTCTGCAACAGTTATCTTCGCATGTACATTCAATCTGAACACTTTACAGCTACTTTACAGAGGACAGCTACTGATAACCTGTTTTCTTCTGGAAAGGGACTTCAGTTATACTCTAATGACATGCCAGCCTCCCTCTGCAATGGCTACCTTTAGTCCTTGCTTTACAATTCTGGCACATACATCATGAGTCCTTAATCCTTTTCTGAGGCTCCGTTACAACAACCTATACTCCATCCACTTATATGATTCTCTTTTTCATATTAACTGCAAGACATCTATCAGTGTAACAGATACATGACACCAATAGGAACACACCTACCAATGTGACAATAGTCTATTTCTGGCAGGACGAGTATATTTTTAAGTCATCAACCATCTAAGGTTGGAACATATGTAACAATATACAATTTCCTCTGAAGTTCCTGTCTAACTACAGACAGTTAATAATACAATTAACCAAGTCCGTCCCACCCACTGCACAGAGCGGAGGCACAGAAGGGGTATTAGATAAGATAACTAGTTTTCTTACCTTTCTCTGTGCTGCACAGTCTCCTCCCTTGTATGCGTCCGACCCACAAGTGGATGATTCTTGCGCCTGCTCAGTCTGAATGATTTCACCCTTGCCCCACGTTGGGCGCCAACTGTTTTGAATCCACACAAGCTGTGCTATCTTATCAACTGTCCGCTCCAAGTTGCAAGTTATTAGTGAGTCATGCACGACGAAGTAAACCACACTGACACCTCTTCAAAGATCAAAACAGAATTCTCTTGTTTATTAGAGGAGGTTAAGCAGTATATATGTACATCAGATGGGGTGTCCCCCTGAGGCTCGTGGCATTGTTCCATTGGTCATTATACAAAAATAAATGTTCACTTCTGCGCAATTAGCATAGCTAAGGAATGTAAACTATAGATAAGTGGAGAGTGGTCCTAGATGCCAGCTCCATCTTGTAATGGCTTCAGATCTTTCAGTTTCATATCGAAAACAATAGAGGCAGCGGCAGTAGGCAATCAGAACGCTGTGGTGGGGGGAAACTGCCATTCTTGCCGATGTGGGAATTTTTGATCAAGTCGCCAGAGGACATCAGCGTGGCCATGTGTAGAGTCTGTGCGCAGAAGGTGAAGCATGGCACCATGGCCCTGTGTCAACACATACAGTATTACCATGAAGTGGCCTGGGAAAATGGTGGCATTAATGTTGTTGTCCAGCCTGATGCAGCAAGCGATGAATCTCCCAGGGGCCCGCACCCCTTCTCCAGCAGTCAAGGCTCCACCACCTCAGCAGAAGGGAGCTCTGTTTCCATCCCATCATCTACTGGTCCTGATTCTCCTTCTCCTCCTAGTCACTTATTTCGCCAGCAATCTATCACTGAGGCGATTGCAAAAAGACAACAGTATGCATGCACTCATCTAACGGCGCAGAAGCTGAAAGTGCTCCTGGCCAAGTTGCTGGTACTACAGTCCCTCCCCTTATATGTGGTTGACTCTGCACCTTTCAGAGAACTGATGGCTTGTGCCGAGCCAAGGTGGAGAGTCCCAAGCTGTCATTACTTCTCCAAAAAGGCTGTACCAGCCCTGCACATGTATGTTGAATGAACGGAGTCACACCAGGGAGGAACTGGTCTGTGTTCTTCAAGAGAAAATCGAATCCTGGCTATCTCCTCACCAACTAAAGATCTGAACCATGGTCACTGATAACGGGAAGAACATAGTGTTGGCGCTGCGTCAAGGATAGCTGACCCATGCACCCTGCATGGCACACGTCTTTAATTTGGTTGTAAAGTGGGTTACTGAAGTCTTCTACCCATCTTGAAAATGGCCAGGAAACTGTGCATGCACTTCAGCCACTCTTACACTGCAAAACACACCTTCCTTGGGCTACAACGGCAGAATAGCGCTCCCCAACATCGTCTCATATGTGACATTTCCACCTGTTGGAACTCCACCCTCCACATGTTGGACCGACTATATGAACAGAGGAAGGCCGTGAAAAATTTCTTGATGATGCATGCAGACAGGAGCACCCCCCTGTGTAACTTCAACGTTAGCCAGTGGCAGCTCATGCATGAAACCTGCCGTCTGCTCAGACCCTTTGAGTAGACCGCTTTATTTGTCAATCGCCAGGACTATGGGATGAACAACGTCATTCCACTCCTTCATGTCCTGGAGCAGATGCTGATAAATGTAGCTGGCCAGGGGACAGGATTCATGGCGCCTACATCTCACAGGCATCTGAGCCCTGTGGGGGCTGAACTGGCGGAGGAGGACATTGCGACACACCATGGCAGTATGCAGTGGAGATGGAGGCAGGGAGTCCCTCCGAGTCCCTTGCGCAAATGGCTAGATGCATGCTGAGTTGCTTGCGTAGTGACAGCCGTATTATCATCATTCGGCAGAGGGATGACTACTGGCTCTCCACAATGTGAGACCCTCACTACCAGTCAAAAATGAGGGCCTTTTTTCTACCTGAAGAGAGGGATAAAAAACTCAACTACTATGGAGACATCCTATGTAGTCAGTTAGCTGCTGCCTATGTGCGCCATCGCCCATCCTTACAAATGTCTGATCAGAGGGGGCCTCTGCACTCACGTTCCACTGCCATGACTTCTGAAGGGAGAGGGGCAGGAGCAGCACCAGCTCCATCAGCAGCAACTTAAGTCTGGAGTCTCTAATGAGCACTTTTCTTCACCCGCCTACTGAAGATTCCACCCATCAGCAGCAGCAGGACATGGAGCAGAACCTGGACCAGCAGGTGGTGGCATACTTGGACTGCACTATGCCACCCCAAACCCAAGATCCCCTGGAGTACTGGGCAGCCAAACTTGATTTGTGGCCTCAACTGACCTGTTTGACCTGGACAAGCTTTTGTGCCCGGCCAGTAGTGTGGCATCAGAGCGGGTGTTTAGTTTACCTTTGTAAAGATGAATCAGGCGTGGATCAGCCAGGATTTAGACAGTGCCTGATGCATCTGACTAGATCATTCTGGGTGCCACACCAAAACATTGTCAAAAATGCCCTTTTCTTCTAGCCACGCGCTTCATGCTGATGCTGCCACCTGCCTGATGCCACACACCTGCTGCCTCTGCTGTCATCTTCTCCTACTGCCACTATCTTGTGCTGTTACTACCACTGCTGTTGCCCCCCACCTTCCCACTGGGCCACTATGTTGACACCTCATGCAGTTGCCACCCTCCCCACTGTGACGGGGCCACAGTGTTGACTCCTCATGTAGTTGCCACCCTCCCTAATCTGTGACAGGGCCACTATGTCGACTCCTCATGCGGTTGCCATTCTCCCTACTCTATGACGGGGCCACTGTGTCGACTTCTCACGCGGTTGCCACCCTCCCCACTCTGTGACTGGGCAATTATGTTGATACCTCATGCAGTTTCCACCCTCCCCACTCTGTGACTGGGCCACTATGTTGATTACTCATGTGGTTGTAACCTTCCTTACTCTGTCACTAGGCCCCTGTGTTGACTCCTCATGCGGTTGCCACCCTCCCCACTCTGTGATGGGGCCACTGTGTTGACTCCTCTTGCTGTTGCCACCCTTACCACTGTGACGGGGCCACTAGTGTCACTGTTTGGCCTTGTTGACAACACCATTTATTTTACCCTTCTTCTGATCTGTTAGAAGAATGGAAAAATAAAAAGCACAATGGATCCTGTCTTTGGAGCATCCTTAAGGCCTGGATCACATGGTCCCTATTTTGCATCAGGATTTGCTTATGATTTGAAAGCCAAATGCAGGAGTGGGTACAAAACACAGAAGACATGCAAATATTCCCATCACGTGTCATTTCTGTTTTGGACCACTCCTGTTTTTTTCTTTGGACTTACCAATATTGATCGATTACTGGCCAAACACTGACCGTGTGAAGGCGGATGCTCAAAAGACAGAATTCGTTTTTTTGGGGTTCTTCTTATGATGGATGAGAAGAAGGGCAAAATAAACAGTGATGTCAACACAAACTTACTGCTGACACCTCCTCTACTCTGTCATGGGGGACACGACTTGCATCAGTGTGTAACCGAACAGGTTCTGTAGACATCTATGTGGAATCAGTTAACAACGGTGTAAAAGGAGTGCGCCTTTTTACCCTATAGTACAATTTTGGGCCACTGCACAGTTCTTTATACCTGACACTAACATTGACCTGGCTAGTTTGGCCCTGTAACTGACCAAATAAGTGAAGTGTGAACTGATTCTAAGAGTGACACCTGTCACCTGCCTGTCATACTGACGCACAGTAACTGTTTCACTACCACAGCGGACTAGGTATGCATGTTCCTGCCATGTACAGTGATGTAGACCGATATACAGGTTCTCTGCAGTCGGGAAATTAACGCGATACGTCACAAATTAATTTGGAACTAATCAAATTTTCTGGAAAATTTGGCAAAGCTCCTGAATCGAATTTCTTAAAAGTTTGCTCATCTCAAATCATTAAGTGTTGTGTTTGGCTTTAATGTATCAAAGTGTGCTTATTGAGAAAATTCTGCAATGAAATGTACAGGGCACTAGAGATTTAGAAAATCAACTTAATTGTGTAGGGCTTTAGGGTGCAGTGAGCACAATGATCCAGCAGGGATTGTACAGTCTACTTAAACCGCATTCAGTTCATCTTTCATGGGGGGAGGGGCTGGTTTATCATTTTATTCTGTTCACTAACATAGGCAAACTACATCTCTGCTGCCTGTATTCAGTAAGTCCTACAGTGTATAACTTACTACATAGGGAATACAGATAATGGGATAATTTAAGTATTCTGCATGCACACTAAAATAAGCTAAAACATGAGCTGAAACCTCCAATAAGATTTCGTAGAGAACTGAAATGTAAAGGAAAGGAAATATCACAAACAAGGGGAAAAGAAAGTAAGGCATTTTTACAGTGTGGTATAAATAAAATGTTAAGCTTTATTTATTGGTTGTTGTTACAGTTATGGCAATACCATGCTTGTAACTTTTTATGTTATATACTGTAGGTTGGAATTGATTAACGTGATTCTTTTTCAACTTTCCAAATATGTAACTTTGTAACTTTTTTTTAAAACTTATCATTTTAGTAAAATAAAAACAGAGGAAAAAAAAAATCTATTCTTTAGTTATGTCTAGTGTTGGTCGAGCACCAAAGTGCTCTGGTGCTCGAGTAGAACACCTCGGAATGCTCGGGTGCTCTACCGAGCACCCGAAAACAATTGAAATAAATGGGAGAACCCGAGCATTAAACCAGGCACGCCATGCTCTAAAGAGGGGAGGGTGTCTGGTCCTTTGAAATAGGTCTGAAATTGATGAATATGGTTATAACGGAAAATAATGGAATCCATGAGACGGAAGGACTGATCCATTATACTGTCCATAGACTTGTATTAAGATGAAATGCAAAACGGAAGCCTTTAAAAGGCATTCCGTCTTAATAGAAGTCCATGGGAATCATAACGGATCTGTCCCGTTTCCGTTATGAAGAACGGGAAAAAAAAGGTCCTGTCGACAGGACTTTGTATTCCGTCTTGCATAAAGTGAACCAGACGGATCCGTTCTGATTCCCATAGCCTTCTATTAAGACGGATCAAAACGGAACGCCTCTTAAAGGCTTCCGTTTTGACTTCCGTCTATGGATTCCGTTATTTTCCGTTATAACCATGTTATATAACGGAAAGCCATAACAGAATCTAGAACGCAGATGTGAACCCACCCTTACTTGCTCAGTTATTTCCATCAGTTATTCGGAGCCAAAACCAGGTGCGGGACAAAAACACAGAATAGGTGTACATCAAATCATTGCATCTGATCTCTGAGTAGGCTTCACTACTGCTTTTGGCTCACAATGAAGCCACATTCACACGTCAGTGTTTTGGTCAGTGATTTTCATCAGTGATTAAGCCAATACCAGGATTGGAGCCTCCACAGATATAAGGTATAAGGGAAAGATCTGCTCCTGTTCTGTGTTTAGAGACGCACCTGGTTGTTGCTCAAAACCACTGATGGAAATCACTGACCAAAACACTGACGTGTGAATGAGGTATAACTGATGGAAATAACTGATCAAATAACTGAAGTGTGAACTTAGCCTTATTTGCATTTATTCTTTATATTTTTGTCCCACTAGGACACTCTTGATGATCAGTTTTACTTATAGGTGTTTTCCAAGATTTAGATATAGATCTATCCGACTTCAGCACCTCCACTGGTCAGCTTTTTGAGGATGCCACTGTACTCTGTTGCTCCTCGCAGCTCGCCAAGCTCAGTTCCATCCACTGCATAACTGTTGTGCTTGGAATTGAAGCTCAGCCCCATTCAGTAGGCACATAACAGATAAAAGTGACATCTCTTGCCTAGGCTCAGACGTAGTATTGAGAAGATGTACTCCACAGAAGCATTGCATTTGCTAAGAATATGGAATGTAACTGGAGCATAAAAAAGGATCACCCTGAAATAGTGCATATGGGTCTGTAATATTTGTAAATGGGGCCTAATGCCGACTTTGACTTATTTTCTTATTTTATGCCTTCATTATTCTTTGTGTCAGCTGAACATCCTACTATAGATGCCGTATTCACTCTCATTAGTGTTCATCGCCTGGGAACTGTTGATTTGAAAGTGACCAGATGTGTTTTAATAAAAATTGAAAATGGGTATATTGAACTCTAATCTTGGCATTAAAGTTGTCTTCCAGGTGTAAAACATCCTCAGGATAGATCGGCAGTATGTAACGGCATTACAGCTCAGCCCCATACTTCAATGAAGCTAAGCTACAGCCACATCCTATAGCCATGAGTGATGGTGTTTCTGGGAAGAAAATAGAGTATTTTTCTAATCCCAAACAACCACTTTAAATCCAAATGCTTGATGTACAGTTCCCATTAGCTTCATGACCACACAGCTTCACAAGTTTACCATTCAAGAAATCTCTACTCCTATACAGACTCCCTGACTATACCGCAGTAATTGGGTTCATTAACCACATGACACTCACATTACAATAGGAAAAAAACTCCAAAGATTGAACTTTTATTGTAGATTTTGAACTTATGTCCTAAATAAATCTAGCTGACGTACAACTCAGTTGACTTCAAGGGGTTGTCCCACAAAAAATATTCTATAGCAGTGATGAAGAACCTTTTAGAGACCTAGTGCCCAAACTGTAACCCAAAACCCACTTATTTATCGCAAAGTGCCAACATGGCAATGTAACCTAAATACCAATATAATATATCTTCCATGTACTTTGTCACTTAGCTATAATATCCTGCCTACATTCAATGCTCTGCCTGTGCTGTACATGGAGTGCCCTGCGCTGATGAATGGCAGGAATAGTCTAAGGCATATTGGTACACCACAGACTTGTACCAGGGTGCGGGTTCCCACAGAGAGGGCTCTGAGTGGCGCCTCTGGCACCCATGCCATAGGTTCGCCATCACTGGTCTATAGCTTTCAAACCAGCATCCAGATATGAATACTTTTGTAATTGCATGTAATTAAAAAATGAGTGTAATCAAGAATCAGACTGACAGTATTGTGACTGCTCCTTTGTACGCTGAATATCGAACGCTGCGTATTTTAGTGGTGCTCTGTGAAATCAAAGAAGTCTTCACAATAAGTAGAAGATAATTCCAGAGTACAGCAATCTCTTTCTTTATTGCCTCAAGCGGGTATACAAAGACATGGAGATCTATGCGACAACCGTTTCGTGCATGTTTGCACTTCGTCTGGCCTCCACACACAAATGTGGCGCGCCCCTTATAAGCACTTAATTAAACCACATTATACAACACATGATAACAACATACAAAATGTCAGCACTTAAAATAAGGGTAAAAATGTGTAACTGAGAAACCGTGAAGTTAACCCTGTAATCTATTTTATCTCGCTATTTCAGGAGGGAATTTTTTTTATAAGAACACATTAAGATCATTCCTATCATTTAAACCTAGAGAGCCCAAAGCCCTTGTTTTTTATGATGATCTGTGCCTATTTTTGCAATAACGTTTTGTCTCTGTCCCCTGATCTTGGTATTTGACATAGACCAAACAGACCAAAACTGCATATGATTAAGGGCTCATGCACACGACCGTATGTATTTTGCAGTCCCCAAAAAAATAAATCCGCAAAAAATACGAATGACGTCCGTGTGCATTCTGTACTTTGCGGAACCGAAAAGCTGGCCTCTAATAGAACAGTCCTATCCTTGTCCGTAATGCGGACAATAATAGGATAATGTTCTATTTTTTTGCGGAACAGATATCCGGAAACGGAATGCACGGAGGGTCTTTGCTAGGATCTCAAAAGATCCGGGGCCCAAGCCCCAATGAATATGGCCCAGTTCTCTAAGTCAACTCTCCCTCCCCCCGCACACCGCATTTTGCTGTATATGCTATACAGCAGCACATACCTGTCACCAGTGCCTTCAGATGACATCTTCTCAGATGTAGATCTTCCCTGTCATAATCTTCTACACCCGGTCCAGACTTCTTTCAGCTGCACTTCGTCTCTGCAGAGTGTGACACACAGACATCTTAGCTTCCTCACATTTCTATCATCATCCCCCAACCTGGAGTCCCCACAGTTTTATCCTGCTGCTCGCTGTGCTCTCCAATACCCCCAAATATTATCCTAAAGAAAAATTTGTACCATAAAGATAGTCCCCCCATAGTAATAGTGCTCCTCAAAGTCCCACCAATAGTAATTCCCTTCTACATTGCCCTCATTAGTAGTGTTGAGCGCGAATATTCGAATAGCGAATTTTTATTGCGAATATCGCAACTTTGATAATTCGCGAATATAGCGGTATATATTCGCTATTTCGAATATTTAATTATTTATTTATTTTTTAGCTGTTAATCCTTGTTGCTCTCTGGTTGTCTTCCCACTTCCCAAAAGCTGTTCTTACCTGTCAGGAGGATTCCTGGCTTCCTGCCCGCTCCAGTTAATGCACGTTGCCGCATCTGCCGACTTCCCGTGTGCATGGGAACGCTTCCATGCTAAAATGTACTGTCGGATGTGAGAATCACAATCTCACAAATTTGATTAAGTTGTAATCGCAATGCAATTATTATAACCTGAATTATTCGCATTGCGATATTCGTTATATTCTAGCAATACAACTATTAGGAACTTAGCTCTAAGATCAATTCGCAATGCGATTATATGTTCGCTTCGCGAATTAAACTTAGAGCTGAGTTGCTAATGGTTGTATTGCTAGAATATAACGAAGATTGAGAATATAGTGCTATATTCGTGATATTCATCATCTTCGTTATATTCTAGCAATACAACCATTAGGAACTTAGCTCTAAGATCAATTCGCAATGCGATTATATGTTCGCTTCGCGAATTAAACTTAGAGCTGAGTTGCTAATGGGTTGTATTGCTAGAATATAACGAAGATTGAGAATATAGTGCTATATTCGTGAATTCGTGATATTCGTCATCTTCGTTATATTCTAGCAATACAACCATTAGGAACTTAGCTCTAAGATCAATTTGCAATGCGATTATATGTTCGCTTCGTGAATGAAACTTAGAGCTGAGTTGCTAATGGTTGTATTGCTAGAATATAACGAAGATTGAGAATATAGTGCTATATTCGTGAATTCGTGATATTCGTCATCTTCGTTATATTCTAGCAATAAAACCATTAGGAATTGACTCTAAGCTCAATTTGCAATGCGATTATATGTTCGCTTCGCGAATGAAACAATGCTGAGTTCCTAATGGTTGTTGCTAGAATATAACGAAGATTGAGAATATAGTGCTATATTCGTGATATTCGTTATATTCTAGCAATACAACCATTAGGAACCCAGCTTTAAGTTGAATTTGCAATGCGAGTATATGTTCGCATTGCGAATTAAACTTAGAGCTAAGTTCCTAATGGATGTATTGCTAGAATATAACGAAGATTGAGAATATAGTGCTATATTCGTGATATTCGTTATCTTCGTCAATTCTAGCAATACAAGTTACAATCATTAGGAACTCAGCTCTAAGTTTAATTCGCGATGCGAATATAAATTCGCGTAACATTCGCAATATATAGAATAATGACGAATATTCGATTTCGATGAATATGTGACGAATATTTCGCGAAATCGAATATGGCATCTCTCGCTCATCACTACTCATTAGTAATACTATCCCCTACAGTGCCCCCAACAGTGATAATGCTCCCCAAGAGTGCCCCCATTAGTAGAAGATCCTTCCAGTATTAATAATACTCTCACAGAGCACCCAGTAGAAATAAGGTCCCCTATTGTTCCCCCAGTGGTAATAAAGCTATCTACAGACCCCTCAGTAGCAATAAGGCCCCCACATACTGCTCTTAGTAGAAACAAGGCAGATCTATAAGTCCCTCCTATAGAGTCCCCAGTAGTAATAAGAATGCCTATAATGTCCCCTGGATTTGCAGTGCCCCCTGTAGTTATATTCCTCCCTCCACCATATAGTCCCATGTAAATATCATCACTCCCCTCCCTTCAGCCCCTCCTATATATAGTCCCATGTAAATAACACTATTTCCCTCCGCCATAGAGTCCCATATAAATAACATAACACCATCTCTCCAGCCCCTTCCAATATACAGTCCCATTTAAATAACATGCTTCTCTATCTACAGCCCCCTCCAAAATGCAGTCCCATGTAAATAACATCACCTCCTCCTCAGCCACCTTCAACATACAGTACCAAGTAAATAATAATATCAAATAAAATTGCCCCCTCAACATTCAGTCCCGTGTAAATAACATCACTCCCTCCCTCAGACCCTGGTAACATTCAGTCCCATGTAAATAACATCACTCCCTCCCACAGCCGCAATTAACATACAGTCCCATGTAAATAACATCACCCTGCCCCAGCCCCCTCCAATCTTCACTTGTATGTGAGCAACATCACTCCCTCCCACAGCCTCCATCAACATACAGTCCAACATAAATAACATCACTCCCTCCCACAGCCGCCTCCAACATACAGTCCCATGTAAATAACATAATCACCTCCGACAGCCATCTTTAACATACAGTCCCATATAAATAACATCACCCTTCCCCAGCCCCCTCTAACATACATTCCCATGTAAATAACATCACTCCCTCCTACAGCCACCTCCAACATACAGTCCCATGTAAATAACATCACCCTCCCCCAGCCCCCTCCAACATTCAGTCCCATGTAACATAACTCCCTCCCCCATCCCCCTCCAACATACAGTCCCATGTGAATAACATCACCCCCTCCCCAGACACCACCAACACACAGTTCCATGTAAATAACATCCCTCCCTTCAGCCCTAACATACAGTCCCAGTTAAATAACCACAACTCCCAGCATTCCTCTGCCTCTCCCTTCACATACCTCTCCTCATGTAGCAGACTTCACCACAGCTTCTTTCCCCAGGACCACATGACACTCACATTACAATAGGAAAACTCCAAAGATTAAACTTTTATTGTACATTTTGAATTTATGTCCTAATAAATCTAGATGATGCACAACTCAGTTGACTTCAAGGGGTTGTCTGATTGGTGGGGGTCTGGCACCCAGGACCCCCACCGATCAGCTGTTTGAAAAGGCACCGGAGGATAGGTAATGAGTGTAAAAATCCGGCAAAACCTCTTTAAGTGCATTTTAACAGCTTATTGATATTTCAGGCTTGAAGAGGACTTGTCACCTCTCCTGAATTAGTACATAATTCTATTCAACATGAAATGACAATTTTGGAGCACATATTGTTATGACTCTATGGTCTTCTGTTATTCTTGATAGAAGTTTATGGATAAAGGTACAGGGGGGAGTTACCAGTTGTGGGTGTGACACTATGACATTATCCAATCAGTTCTCCCAGTGTCACACTGTACAGGAACACACCCCTAAACAGGTAACACCCATCAGTACCTTTATTCATAAAGTTCTAGCAGGAATAAGAGAAGAATGACATAGATGCTCCAGAATTGTTATTACATGGGAAATGCAAGTAGTTACTAAAACAGACATGTACAGAGAAGTTGCAGGTCCTCTTTAAAGAGCAGTAAAAATTTTCCCCACTGTGTTTTTGCGGTCATAACTTTTTTATATATTTTCTCTTCAATTTAGCTGTATCAGACCCTGAATTTAGTGGGATGATTTGTAGTTTTTATAGGAACTATTATGGAACTATTATGGAATACATATAATGTTTTAAATAACTTTTATGAATTTCTATCGGGACGAGATAAAAAAGCAATTTCAACATTTTAGAGAAATTTATTTTTACAATGGTCATTGTGTAGTATCAGGTCAGTATAGTTACAATGATGCCAAATTTATGTAGCTTCCATTATGTTATACTACTTCAAAAAGGAAAACCTATTTTTCAGGACATTCTAAGTCTGATCCACATTTTTTGTGGAACGCCTACGGACCCATTCGTTTACATGGGTCTGCAAAAATGTCATCCGTTTGCTGTCCACATCCATGTGGCCGGGCTGAAAATGGAAGAACCTGTCCTATTTATGCCCATTTTACGGAAAAGAATAGGCATTTTTACAGTGGGTCCTGCAAAAATTGTGGGATGCACACGGACCACATCCATACTTTGCGGATCTGTGATTTGCAGACCACAAAGCGGATACAGTCACGTGCAGGAGGCTTTTTTTGGCGGGACGATTTGCAGTTTTTATTGGTACTATTCTTTTATTGCATTTCTTCTGATTTTAGTAGGTGAGCGAATCAAAGTTGACGAAGTGGAATTCGATTCTAATTTCAGGAAAAATTTGATTTGCACCGAATCCGAATTTCCTCATGCTTTGTGGTAACGAATTGCATTTTTTTCTAAAATGGCTGCTGCACGTGTTTGGACATTGAGCAAGCAACTCTGGGAACGAGAGTTCACCCACAATGCCATGCATGCAGCCAATCAGCAGCCAGACAGCCCTGTGATGTCACAGCCCTAAAAATAGCCTCAGCTATCTTGGATTTAGCCATTTACCAGTGTACTTAGTGCAGAGAGAGACATCAGCAGGCACTAGGGACAGTGCTAGCAAAGACTTTAAAACTTTTATTTTGCTGTATAGAAGTTCAGGGAAAGGATAGGGAGGAATCATTCCACAGTATTGAAGCAGAACAGGGTTCAGTAGAGGAGTGTACAGCCTGGATAATGGGAACAATCCTATTACACCTTGCTGCACTGACTGCGGATCCAAACTGCCATTATACAGCTCTGTAATTCCATCAAACCCTTCTTGTTATCGGTGTGCAAGTACTGTTTGATACAGCCATTAACAGGGTTTTTTACAAGGAAATATTTCTGTCTTATTTGCCCTTGTACGGTGCAGTTATATGTTCTAAAGCATTTTTTGGCTTGTATTAGTTGGGAAAAAAGGGAATATTAGCGTGTGTGGTGAAGTGAGAAAATTACAGCCCTTTTTGGCGTGTATTAGTGGCAAAAAAATATATTTGCCGTTCAGCGGTGCAGTTATATGTTCTAAAACCCTTTTTGGCGTGTATTAGTGGCAAAAAATATATATTTGCCTTTGAGCGGTGCAGTTATATGTTCTAAAGCCTTTTCTGGAGTGTATAAGTTGGAAAAAGTAAGGGCCTATTTGCCGTTCAGCAGAGCAGTTATATGTTCTAAAACCTTTTTTGGGCGTGTATTAGTGGCAAAAAAATATATATTATTTGCCATTCAGCGATGCAATTATATATGTTCTAAAGAACTTTTTTGTTTGTATTAGTGGCACACAAAAAAGTATTTGCTGTTGTGTGGTGAAGTGAGAAAATTACAGCCCTTTTTGGCGTGTATTAGTGGCAAAAAAATATATATTTGCCGTTCAGCAGTGCAGTTATATGTTCTAAAGCCTTTTTTGGTGTGTATTAGTGGCAAAAATATATATATTTGCCGTTCAGCGGTGCAGTTATATGTTCTAAAGCCTTTTTTGGTGTGTATTAGTGGCAAAAATATATATTTTATTTGCTGTTCAGCGGTGCAGTTATATGTTCTAAAACCTTTTTTTGGCGTGTATTAGTGGCAAAGAAATATATTTACATTATTTGCCTTTCAGGACGAGCTACTAGAGGACAGCCAGCAGCTACTGGCCAGCCAAGATGTGGAGGAGACATCCATCGCTTCCTCCGGTAGGCGGGCAAGCAGTGATGAGGAGAGTGGCGTGTTCTATATATTTTTACAAAATTCGCTCATCTCTAGTGACATGAATAGAAAACAGTAATTTTGGTATTGTTTTATAGTTTTTTTTATTTTTTTACTTTACATATCCAAAGTTATCAACTTTTTCAGCAAAAAATACCACCAAACTTTTCATAAGCATGGTGGGGTGTAGTTTTGGGGGGACATGGCTTAAAGGGGTTCTCCAGGAAGTAAGAAAATGAAAATACTTAAATATTACTTTATTATAAATATATTCTCAAATACCTTTCATTTTTTATAATGGCTTGTTTTGTCTGGGGAGCAATCATCAGGAGAAATAAAATGGCAGCTGTCCCATTAGTTCACACAATACCTGTCCTAAACACACAGGAGGACAAGTTACTTTACAACACTGAGGTAAAAAGCTGCCTCAGCCTCCTCTCTGCTTGTCAGGGATTACGATCCTGAATACAGATGATAAAAACTTTAGGCCCCTTTCACACGGGCGAGTTTTCCACGCGGGTGCAATGCGTGAGGAGGACGCATTGCACCCGCACTGAATCCTGACCCATTCACTTCTATGGTGCTGTGCACATGAGCAGTGATTTTCACGCATCACTTTTGCGTTGCGTGAAAATCGCAGCATGTTCTATATTCTGCGATTTTCACGCAACGCAGGCCCCATAGAAGTGAATGGGGATGCGGGAAAATCGCAAGCATCCGCAATCATGTGCGGATGCGTTGCGATTTTCCCGCATGGTTGCTAGGATACGATCGGGATGGGGACCCGATCGTTATTATTTTCCTTTATAACATAGTTATAAGGGAAAATAATCGCATTCAAATTACAGAATGCAATGTTCCCCGGGCTTTAGAGGGTTAAAAATAATAAAGAGTTAACTTACCTTCTCCCATTGTATGCGCAGAGCCCCAGAACGTCTTCTCTCTTGATGGTTTGGATGCTTGAGGACCTGTGGTGACGTCACAGGGTCACATGGTCCAATCATAGAAGCATTTGAGTGGACCATGTGACCCATGTGATCCTGTGACATCACGGCAGGTCCTTCATCCAACAGATGAAGTCTGACTTCGGGTCTGGGTACCAAGCATGCGGATTTTTTCACGCGCGTGCTAAACGCACTACAAACGTTAGCACACGCGCGGAAAAATCGCGGCGATTCCCGCAACGCACCCGCCTCTTATCCGGGCGTCAAACATGACGCCCGTGTGCAAGAGGCCTTAGATGAATGTCTGGGGAATTTAATTCATGAAGAGACATGAAGTACAGAGAGTACAAACAGGACAGGCTGTAGTAATGTGTTGCTGTGGTAGAGGAGACTATAACCAAGTGCTGCTGCTCATTAGCCACACCTCACCCTCCTCTCATGTCTCCTCATCATCTCCATTCTCACAGAGATTCACACAGTGGCGTAGCTATAGGGGTCGCAGCGGTTGCAATTGCGACCGGGCCCCTAAGTCAGGGGCCCCCTCCAGGAGAGAGCTGCCTCCCGACAAGTTATTTGAGGTCTTGAGGACCTTTTTCACTCAGCCAATCAGCAGCTGTGTCACATGTCAGGCCAGCGATTTCCTGCTGAGCCAATCACTGGCCTGACACATGACATAACTGTGGCCACTGATTGGCTGAGTGTGAAAGGTCCTCAAGACCTCAAACAACTTGTCGGGAGGCCAGAGAAAAGATACCAGGAGTCAGCCAGTGCCACACAGAGGAGAAGAGGAGCTGCTACCGACTGGACCAGGACCAGGTGAGCAGAAAGTTTTTATATAATATTAATATAGGGGAGAAATGTGACATGAAGGGGGGAGAAATGTGACATGGAGGGGGAGAAATGTGACATGGAGGGGGAGAAATGTGACATGGAGGGGGAGAAATGTGACATGGAGGGGGAGAAATGTGACATGGAGGGGGAGAAATGTGACATGGAGGGGGAGAAATGTGACATGGAGAGGGGAGAAATGTGACATGGAGGGGGAGAAATGTGACATGGAGGGGGAGAAATGTGACATGGAGGGGGAGAAATGTGACATGGAGGGGGAGAAATTTGACATGGAGGGGAGAAATGAGACATGGAGGGGGAGAAATGTGACATGGAGGGGGAGAAATGTGACATGGAGGGGGAGAAATGTGACATGGAGAGGGGAGAAATGTGACATGGAGGGGGAGAAATGTGACATGGAGGGGGAAGAAATGTGACATGGAGGAGGAAGAATTGTGACATGGGGGGAGAAATGTGACATGGAGGGGAAGAAATGTGACATGGAGGGGGAGAAATGTGACATGGAGGGGGAGAAATGTGACATGGAGGGGGAGAAATGTGACATGGAGGGGGAGAAATGTGACATGGAGGGGGAGAAATGTGACATGGAGGGGGAGAAATGTGACATGGGGGAGAAATGTGACATGGAGGGGGAGAAATGTGACATGGAGGGGGAGAAATGTGACATGGAGGGGGAGAAATGTGACATGGAGGGGAGAAATGTGACATGGAGGGGGAGAAATGTGACATGGAGAGGGAGAAATGTGACATGGAGAGGAGAAATGTGACATGGAGAGGAGAAATGTGACATGGAGGGGGAGAAATGTGACATGGAGGGGGAGAAATGTGACATGGAGGGGAGAAATGTGACATGGAGGGGGAGAAATGTGACATGGAGGGGGAGAAATGTGACATGAAGGGGGAGAAATGTGACATGGAGGGGGAGAAATGTGACATGGAGAGGGAGAAATGTGACATGGAGTGGGAGAAATGTGACATGGAGGGGGAGAAATGTGACATGGAGGGGAGAAATGTGACATGGAGGGGAAGAAATGTGACATGGAGGAGGAAGAAATGTGACATGGGGGGAGAAATGTGACATGGTGGGGAAGAAATGTGACATGGAGGGGGAGAAATGTGACATGGAGGGGGAGAAATGTGACATGGAGGGGGAGAAATGTGACATGGAGGGGGAGAAATGTGACATGGAGGGGGAGAAATGTGACATGGAGGGGGAGAAATGTGACATGGAGGGGGAGAAATGTGACATGAAGAGGGGAGAAATGTGACATGGAGGGGAGAATGTGACATGGAGGGAAGAAATGTGACATGGAGGGAGAAATGTGACATGGAGGGGAGAAATGTGACATGAAGAGGGAGAAATGTGACATGGAGGGGGAGAAATGCATGAAGAGGGGAGAAATGTGACATGGAGGGAGAAATGTGACATGGAGGGGAAGAAATGTGTCATGGGGGATGTGACATGGAGGGGAGAAATGTGACATGGGGGATGTGACATGGAGGGGAGAAATGTGACATGGAGGGGAGAAATGTCACATTTCCCCACCATGTCACATTTCTCCTCCGCCCCTATGTCACATTTCCCCTCCATGTCACATTCCCCTCCATGTCACATTTCTCCCCCTCATGTCACATTTCTCCCCCTCATATCACATTTCTCCCCCTCATGTCACATTTCTTCCCCTCCATGTCACATTTCTTCCCCTCCATGTCACATTTCTTCCCCTCCATGTCACATTTCTCCCTCCATGTCACATTTCGCCCCTCCATGTCACATGACCCCCCTCCATGTCACATTTCTCCGCCTCCCTCCTCCATGTCACTGGACACCATTCGGCTAAGTTCACATCAGTGTTTGGCCTTTCCTTTCTCCTGTTATAGGAGCAGGAGAACAGAAAGGACGCATTCGGCACATAATTGAGCCGAACAGAGCCTAAGGATCTCATAGACTATAATGGCGTCCGTTAGGTGTCCGCTCCGAAGATGATTTTGGAGCAGAGTCAAAAGTCCTGCATGCACAGCTTTTGTCCCTGCTCCAAAATAATCTTCGGAGCGGACACCTAACGAACGCCATTATAGTCTATGGGATCAATAGGCTCTGTTCGGCTCAATTATGTGCCGAATGGGTCCTTTCCGTTCTCCTGCTCCTATAACAGAGCAGGGGAACGGAATGGCCGAACGGGGGGGGGGCCCAAATTGAGCTCTTGCACCAGGGCCCATGAGCCTATAGCTACGCCCCTGGATTCACATGTATTCAGGATTATGATTCCTAGCTTGCATCATTCTCAAAGTGCAGCATTTCTAAGTGCACTAGAGATATTCAAGAGACAAACCTAGAACTTTCCACTGTAGCAGAACTTCAGCTGAACTTTCCACTGTAGCAGAACTTCAGCTGAACTTTCCACTGTAGCAGAACTTCAGCTGAACTTTCCACTGTAGCAGAACTTCAGCTGAACTTTCCACTGTAGCAGAACTTCAGCTGAACTTTCCACTGTAGCAGAACTTCAGCTGTGTTTTTGGTGTGCTTTAGAACAGGTAAGGAATTTGTCTGATTGCTAATGAGCATAGGCCCATTAAGGTGTTAAATTTGTTGTTGTGGGAGGGGCTTTTGTAGGAGTGTGTGTATATATAGCCGCATAGTATTAGCTTGCCTAATTCTAGCTTGCATCATTCTCAAAGTGCAGCATTTCTAAGTGCACTAGAGATATTCAAGAGACAAACCTAGAACTTTCCACTGTAGCAGAACTTCAGCTGAACTTTCCACTGTAGCAGAACTTCGCCTGAACTTTCCACTGTAGCAGAACTTCAGCTGAACTTTCCACTGTAGCAGAACTTCAGCTGTGTTTTTGGTGTGCTTTAGAACAGGTAAGGAATTTGTTAGACAGGTGTTGCTATTGTCTGATTGCTAATGAGCATAGGCCCATTAAGGTGTTAAATTTGTTGTTGTGGGAGGGGCTTTTGTAGGAGTGTGTGTATATATAGCCGCATAGTATTAGCTTGCCTAATTCTAGCTTGCATCATTCTCAAAGTGCAGCATTTCTAAGTGCACTAGAGATATTCAAGAGACAAACCTAGAACTTTCCACTGTAGCAGAACTTCAGCTGAACTTTCCACTGTAGCAGAACTTCAGCTGTGTTTTTGGTGTGCTTTAGAACAGTGCAGCATTTCTAAGTGCACTAGAGATATTCAAGAGATACTCAGGAGGTAATCTGGAGGTGAGTACAATCTATTAAGTTTTGTTTAACATATCTTCTTGCATTAAAATGGCAGACCTGATTCAGTGCAGGAATTGCTGTGCTTTCATTTCATGTTTCACTCTTCGCAGGTTTGGATGCTGTCTGATCTGCAGACAGTTCTCCATAATGCAGCAGGAAATTGCATTTTTGAAATCTGAGATTTGTAAAGTAACTGTTAGACAAACTCAGGCTTGGAATGTTGCAATGCCACTGCCACAAAGGCCCCCAGAAATGGAAGATGGGTTACTGTAGGTTCTGGTAGACTTAGAGCTGTTGATAGAAGACATGTCCCACAGTCGGTGGCTCTCTGTAATTCATTTGCAGCACTTTCAGAATGCAAGAGCAACATGGAGGATGGCTCAGGCACAGTGGGAGAGGAACAATCATTTCCTATGCCTAAGGTATGCAAGACTACTGACAAAGACAAAAAGAATATAGTGAGTACTAATAGTAAGCAACTATTGGTGGGCGATTCTATCATAAGAGGTGTGAAGTTTGATGAAAATGGTTTTGTGAGATGTCTCCTGGTGCTACTGCCAGCAGGGACAGACGACGTATCCTTAACATTATTAAGCAAGCAAAAATGGAAAAGGAGGTGGATGTTATTGTCCATATTGGGACAAATGATCTGGCTTGCAATGAAGTTTCAAAGGTGAAGGAAGATTTTCACACACTTGGTAATGATATACGGGAGATTGCATCGACTGTCTCATTCTCTGCAGTTCTGCCTGTGCATAACCGTCAGCATGACAAGCAGTTGCGTATTAAGGAATTCAATGCATGGCTTGGTGAATGGTGTTTGAACCAGGGATTTGGCTTTGTGGCTCATGTTGGCTCTAGCTGGAATGGAAAAGAACTGTACAAGAAAGATGGTTTGCATCTTTCTCTCAAGGGAACGAATGTCCTCAATGAACAGTTCAAAGTTTTTGCTAAGGAACATTTAAACTAGGAAAGGGGGCACAAAAGAGACAATCCATCAGTTCAGCTGCCCCCGAAAAACAATGCCAGAAGATGCCAGGAGCTGATAGGATAAGAAATGACAAGCTGAGAGTCTTGTCTACAAATGCTCGCAGTTTAGGGAATAAGATCAACGAACTTGAGTCTGTAATGGCATCTGAGAATATAGATTTAGTGGCTGTTACTGAGACATGGTTCAATGAAAGTAATGACTGGGACATAACAATACCTGGGTTCTCTCTATATAGGAAAGACAGAGAAGGCAAGAAAGGGGGTGGAGTGGCCCTATATGTGAAAAATAGCATAAAATCAAATCTAATAGAAGCCAGCGAAACCAATTTAGAGTCAGTTTGGGTTACGTTGCAGCTTGGTAATCATAAGGTAACTCGTGTAGGTGTCATATACAGACCACCAAGCCAAGTCAAAGAATTGGATGATCTACTAGTTGAGGAAATGGCTAAAATGACATTGAAAGGTGAAGTTGTCATTATGGGAGACTTTAATCTTCCTGATATAAACTGGAAAACCAAAATAGCTAGTTCTGCCAGGAGTACAGACATTCTAAATTCCCTACTGGGATTATCTCTACAGCAAGTAGTTGAGGAGCCAACCCGGAAGGAGGCCATTTTAGATTTGGTGTTCACAAATGGCAATTTGGTATCTGATATCACTGTAGGGGAAAGCTTAGGATCCAGTGATCACCAGTCAGTGAGGTTTACTATAAGTACAGTGACTGAGTCACTCCACACAAAAACAAAAGTTTTAGATTTTCGGAAAACAGACTTTTCTAAAATGAGATCAGTGGTATACGAGTCCCTATCAGACTGGAACAATTTCAATGGAGTCCAAGAGAAATGGAACTACTTAAAATTGGCACTACTGAAGGCAACAGAAAAGTGCATTAGGCTTGTCAGTAAAGGCAAAAAGGAAGAGACCACTGTGGTACTCAGCAGAAGTGGCCAAAATCATTAAAAACAAAAAGATGGCATTTAGCAAGTATAAAAACACCCAAAACGAGGATGACCGGGAAATCTATAAGATGAGGCAGAGAGAGGCCAAGCAAGTTATAAGAGCTTCTAAAGCTCAGGCAGAAGAGAAATTAGCTCAGTCAGTGAAAAAAGGTGATAAGACATTCTTCAGATACATAAATGAAAAAAGGAAATTAAAACAAGGAATTACCAAATTAAAAACAAAAGAAGGAAGGTATATGGAAGAGGATAAAGAACTAGCTGACTGCCTCAATGAATACTTCTGTTCAGTTTTTACAAAGGAAAATGAAGGAGAAGGACCTCAGTTAGGAGGAAGACTAATGAATCCTTTGATGCATGTGTCTTTACAGAGGAAGAGGTTCTAAGTCAGCTGTCCAAAATTAATACAAATAAATCACAGGGGCCTGATGGGATACACCCAAAGCTATTAAAAGAGCTTAGAGGTGTACTAGCAAATCCATTAACAGATTTATTTAGCCAATCACTGGTAACAGGTGTCGTCCCAGAAGATTGGAAATTAGCAAACGTTGTGCCAATTCACAAGAAAGGTAGTAGAGAGGAATCAGGCAACTATAGGCCAGTAAGCCTGACATCAATAGTGGGGAAATTAATGGAAACCATACTCAAGGAGAGGATTGTGGAACATCTAAAAACCCATGGGTTGATTGATAAAAACAGCATGGGTTTACTTCAGGGAGATCATGTCAAACTAATCTTATTGACTTTTTTGATTGGGTGACTAAAATAATAGATGGCGGAGGTGCAGTAGACATCGCTTATCTGGACTTTAGTAAGGCATTTGATACTGTCCCACATAGAAGGCTTATCAATAAACTGCAGTCTTTGAGCTTGAGCTCACATATTGTTGAATGGATTAGGCAGTGGCTGAAGGACAGAAAACAGAGGGTTGTAGTCAATGGAGTATATTCAGACCATAGTATTGTTACCAGTGGGGTACCTCAGGGATCTGTTCTGGGACCCATATTGTTTAATATCTTTATCAGCGAAATTGCAGAAGGCCTCAATGGTAAGGTGTGTCTTTTTGCTGATGACACAAAGATTTGTAACAGGGTTGATGTTCCTGGAGGGATACACCAAATGGAAAAGGATTTAGGAAAACTAGAGGAATGGTCAAAAATCTGGCAACTAAAATTTAATGTCGATAAGTGCAAGATAATGCACCTGGGGCGTAAAACCCAAGAGCAGAATATAAAATCAGTGATACAGTACTAACCTCAGTATCTGAGGAAAGGGATTTAGGGGTCATTATATCAGACGACCTAAAGGTGGGCAGACAATGTCATAGAGCAGCAGGTAATGCCAGCAGAATGCTTGGGTGTATAGGGAGAGGCATTAACAGTAGAAAGAGGGAGGTGCTCGTGCCGCTCTACAGAGCACTAGTGAGACCTCATTTGGAGTATTGTGTGCAGTACTGGAGACCATATCTGCAGAAGGATATTGAAACTTTGGAGAGAGTTCAGAGAAGAGCTACTAAATTAGTATATGGATTGCAGGACAAAACTTACCAGGAAAGGTTAAAGGACCTTAACATGTATAGCTTGGAAGTAAGAAGAGACAGAGGGGATATGATAGAAACTTTTAAATACATAAAGGGAATCATCACAGTAAAAGAGGAGAGAATATTTAAAAGAAGACAAACTGCTACAAGAGGACATAGTTTTAAATTAGAGGGGCAAAGGTTTAAAAGTAATATCAGGAAGAATTACTTTACTGAGAGAGTAGTGGACGCATGGAATAGCCTTCCTGCAGAAGTGGTAGCTGCAAATACAGTGAAGGAGTTTAAGCATGCATGGGATAGGCATAAGGCCATCCTTCATATAAGATAGGGCCTGGGGCTATTCATAGTATTCAGCATATTGGGCAGACTAGATGGGCCAAATGGTTCTTATCTGCCGACACATTCTATGTTTCTATGTTTCTATGTTTCCTGACAAGCAGAGCAGAGAGGAGGATGAGGCAGCACTATGGCTTATTGTGGTAAAGTAACTTGTCCTCCTGTGTGATTAGGACAGGTTTTGTGTGTACTGATAGGAAAGCGGCCATTTTATTTCTCCTAATGATTTCCCTAGACAAAACAAGCCATTCTAAGTAATGAAAGGCATTTGTGAATATATTTATTATAAAATAATATTTAAGTATTTTCATTTGTTTAATTCCTGGAGAACCCCTTTAACATGGAGTGTTTGACACTGCATGACCGTTCCAGATAGCGGGAAGGCGTGGGGTATGGAGCGCCACACTGACACCACTAAGGATGTAACGTTAACTCCTTCACAACCCTAGAGCACCTGTTGATACCATTGGCTCTTTAACAACCATGGATATTTTGCTGATTCTACTTGCACTTTTGAAAGTTGAGAATGTATTGAGGCCTATAGCAAAAACAGGGAAAACAGCAGCACCCTAGATATGGTGAAAAATAGCTATTGGAACTTTAATCATTCACTATTCACTATTCGCCATTGTGCGAATAGTGAAACATTTAAAACATTGCTGTTTGGAGATTTTGATGATTTCTGAAACCGGCAGGAACCTTTACTCAAATTAATATTCTCCCCAGTTGTTTTGTCTACCTCCCCTGAAAGTTTTCCTCCGTCACCCCTTTTATATGTTTTCTTGCTGTCACGTTAGGGTTCAGTGCGACCCTGAAATTTGCCTACATCACTGTCCCTACCTGCTTGCAAGATCCGCCCTAGATGACGGCCCACATCTAGATGACGGTCCTTTCCTTACTAAGTGCAGGGAGGGGCCTACAGGGATAAATGCTGGTACAAAATAATAAATGTAGTGACAGATACGCAGCGCAGATAACTGACTGGGTGGGTCGTACAAACCAAATTAATACCAGAAAGATCCAATCTAAAGCCAAATCAGAAACCCGAAATCAGTAATGTACCAAGCCAAGAAGTCTAGTCAGGAAGTTTTGCCAGGTCATTAGCCAAAAGGTGTAGTATACAGAACACGCTGAGGTCCAAAAATCCAGAGGTCAAAACTTAATATGGCAGGGTATATAATGAGACACCTTAATCACAGGCAAATAGAGCACTCCCTAGATCACGTGGGATGTCCGTCCACATGACCTTTGATGTCATGACCGATTCCAACCTCCCCCCTAATTGGTCAGCAAGTTACCAAGACAGAGGACGCCAGAAGCGCAAGCCACAATAGAGTGTGCCTGCTGGCATAATACAGAAGGAAAAGAAGAACAAGCCTGCTGGTTACTGTGGGGCTCAGGAAGTAGTGTTGGTGGTGACAGCAGGACGCGTTGGCCAGTGAAACGCACTTTTTCCTTTTTTTGTGACCCTCTTTCTTTTGATTTATTCTTCTGAATTCTATGTCTCATTGTTTATACCATGTAATGATAGATGTGCACCTTTGATTTATGTAGATCTGAGTTTAGGACTACCATTCATATTATGCTTTGCTTCCTATATGAAATTGTGTTTTTCTGTGCTTTTCGTTGCTTCCTTCTTTGGCCATACATAATTATAAAATCAATACTTGGCTTGTCTCATTTGAGTTCCTATGCTGCTATGCAAAAATAAAATGTATCTTTCATGCTTGTATCTTCAGAGATTCACACCATATTTAAGACTACAAGACTATATGGAAAGACTAAACTATACGTCAGTGACGGAATTTATATTTCTTTCATTTACAAGATCCACAAGATTTCCGGTGCTACTCTCCATCATTTTCCTGCTCACCTATTTACTCATTGTTTTTGGAAATATTTTAATGATTTTGGTAATAAAATGTGACACGCGGCTCCACACACCGATGTACTTTTTTCTTTTTACCTTGTCTTGTCTGGACATATGTTATACCACAACCATAGTCCCTCAGACTCTCTGCAACTTATGGAGGAGTAGACCCAGCATCTTGTTTGCTAACTGTGCCACTCAGATGTGTTGTACCATTGTTTTTGGAGCAATGCAAATACTAATTATTACAGCTATGGCATATGACCGCTATGTTGCTATAAGTAACCCTCTACGTTACAAAACGGTTATGAGTTGGACTGCGTGCATCATGCTTCTAGTCATAGCTTTAGTAACTAGCATCAGCATAGCGGTTATAGTGGTTTATTCTGTGTTCAAGCTTCCATTTTGCAGGACGGCAGAAATTGGCCACTTCTACTGTGACGTAGGGCAGGTTTTGCTTTTAACTTGCACCAATGTAAAAGGTCACAGGGCAGCTGAAGTTACCACATATCTTCTTGGGCTAGGATTATTTACCTTCCCATTTCTCTGTCTTATCATATCCTACATGTATATCATTAACGCTATTATGAAAATCCGCACCACTGAAGGTCGACGAAAAGCCTTCTCCACCTGTTCTTCCCACATTACTGTGGTGATGGTGGAGTATGGATGTCTTGGATTTATATACTTTCGGCCCAGTGCAGAAGACTCATTGGATAAGGACAGAGTATTCGTAATGACCTTTATGTATATGTCTCCTATATTAAATCCTGTCATCTACAGCATTAGAAACAAAGCAGTCAAAGAAGGATTCAAGAAACTAAAGTCCATAGGCATAATATGAGAATGTTTAATCTTATTGATTTGAGGACTCTCAGGCTCGGACAATTACAATACTATTGAACATTTTTGGAGTGAAGGTGTAATTCTGAATTCAACAGCCTTAAAGATGTTGTTCAAGTTAACCCCTTAGAGGACCTTGGGATTTTCCATTTTAGTGGTTTCGTTTTTCACTCCCCGCCTTCCCAAAGCTTTTTCTGTTGACATACATTTTTTCCTTTTCATTGCCATATTTTGACCCCTATAATTTTTTTGTAGTTTTGTGTACAGAGCTGTATTATGGCTCATTTTTTGCAGGATGATCTGATACCATTTTGAAGTGTGTGGGACTTTTTGATTTTTTTTATTACATTTTTGAGTAGGTGAATTGACAAAAAACGCCATTTGCCGTATCAGATAAAAATTGCTATATTTTAATAGTGCGGGAATTTTTGCAAGCAGCGATGCCGATGATGAGTATATTTTTTTTATTGGTTATATATTTTTATTGGTTATATACAGAAATTTAATATGTTTTTTTATATTTTCAAAACTTTTTTTTAAACTTGGGTGACTATAACTGGCAATCTTTGGATTGCCCATTGTTATCTGTGATGGCTAAATAGCCATCATAGAAGATGCCATTTACAATATACCAATACAGTGTTGCCACCTGCTGGCCTGTAATGGTATATTCTAGTAATAGCTACTGTAGCCTGCTTGAGGCTTCAGCCTATTACTATACGATAACAGGATCCCCAATCTCAGCTGGGAAACACTGTTACATGTGACAGAGCACGCAGCTCCCGCTTCCGGACCGCTCAGATGCTGTGGTACATTTGACCACGGCATCTGAGGGGTTAAATGTATGCAATCAGCTCTAGGCTTGCTGCGGGTCTCTACTGTTTGAAACAGAAGAAACCTGGCAGCTATGGCACCTGCTGCATGCGCTAGGGGGGCCATCTTTGAAGTGGCAACTTTTGCCAAGGGGTTAGTTAAAAATTTGCCAACAGGAACAAAATGTCATAAAGTAAACAAAAAGTCTATACTGCCCAGTTACCATCCCTGTAAGGGAGAGGGGGGGGGGGGGCCAACAGATGAGTACAGGGTCTTTTTTTATTGAACTAAATTTAGAGGCTGTTAACACGTTTTTATTAAAGGGTTTGTATGAGTGCTTAATGCTGATGACCTGTCCTCATGATAGATCATCAGCAAAACCACAGAACTTTTGCCTCGCCACTACTGGTGGCCCACATTGTCCAAAGATGTTTGGCCCACCATCTGTGCTCAAAATAAAGTCTCCAGGATCAAACCACCCGGGCTGTTGTTACCTCTACCTGTTCCTAGTGCTCCATGGCAACACATTGCCATTGACTTTATTACTGATCTTCTGCTGGATGTACACCTATTTGGGTGGTCGTGGACCGCTTCTCCAAGATGGCACACTTTGTTCCTTTGACTGGATTGCCCTCGGCTGTGAAACTGTTCGTGAAAAATATATTCCGTTTGCATGGTTTACTTGGGCATATTGTTTCTGATCACAGAGTCCAGTTTACCTCTAAGCTCTGGAGAGCTCTTTGCCGACTGATAAAAATTGACCTGGACTTCTCTTCCGGTTATCATCCCCAGACCAACGTGCAAGTAGAGCAGGTCAATCAGATATTGGAGAACTATCTACGGCATTTTGTTTCAGCTCAACACGACAACTGGGTACAATTGCTACCTTGGGCAGAGTTCTCCTATAATAACCACACTAGTGAGTCTCCTGGATCCTCTCCTTTCTTAGTCGTTTTCTTAGTCGTTTTTGGACAACATCCTCGTACTCCTCTCCCTGTCCCTGTATCTTATTGGGTACCAGAGGCGGATTCTTCTTTTAGGGATTTTTTGAAGATTTGGCATGATACCAAGGTCTGCATCAGTAAAGTGGTGACACGCATGAAGATGAATGCAGACAAGAGAAGAAGAAAACCGCCTTAGTTCTCATCTAGAGATAAGGTATGGCTATCCTCCACAAACATCTGTTTAAGGGTTCCTAGTTTCAAGTTTGCCCCTAGGTTCCTTGGACCCTTCGTAGTTTTGAGGAGGATCAATCAAGTGACTTATAATTTACGGCTACCTCTCTCTCTACGTATCCCCAATGCTTTCCACGTGTCCTTGATTAAACCTGTAGTCCTGAACCGCTTCTCGATGGCTCTGTCTACTTCTACTCCAATATCTAAAGATTCGGAAGGGACATTCGAGGTCAAGGACATCTTGGACTTCAAGATGTGTGGCAAGAAGACCTACTATCTGGTGGATTGGAAGGGCTTCGGTCCTGAGGAGAGGTTTTGGGAGCCGGAGTAGAATATTCATGCGCCGGACTTTCTAAAAAGATTTTTGTTCCGTCGTGGAGTCAAAAAGAGGGGACATAAGGGGGAGGTACTGTAACAGTGGCTGCTGTATGCCACTGTTCCTCCGCTTACCGCCGTGGTCCTGGACGCCATGCTCAGCGGTGATCCTTTCTGTCCACCGCTGAAGTCCTGGGCTCTGTCGGTGTAAGTGCTGTGGTTCTGAGGATTCCATTCCACAGTTTTCACTCAGCCCTGGCCACAGCATGCTTGCTGCTGGTTTCTTGTTACACTGCCCTAGGGACGGCACACATCACTCCCTGGGCTGTATGGGTTGGGTCATGTGACCTCACTGACCAACCCTGGCTCTCCTGTATGTACTAAAATGGCTCAGCCCCCTTCGCCAAATGCATTAGTGTCAAGGTCCTTGTGTTTGCTAAGCTCCTGATACTCATGTGTGTTCCTGACTTATACCTCGTTCCTGGATTCTGCTACCCATCTGCCTGCTTGCCTTGACTCCCCTGTTGCCGACTCAGATTACCTGACCTGTTCCTGTGCCGCCTGCCCTGACCTTTTGTCTGTCTGACTACGCCTCTGCCTCATCCTTCGGTCCTGCACTGTGGCTTCTGGTAACGACTCTGCCTGCCTGACGCTTGTACTTCTGGTACCTACTCAGGTACCTCTTGGTCGGCCTGGACCAGCTGCCTCGTGTGCCTGCCCTCCTCAAGAGGTAGCGACCTGGTGTTCCCCTTGGGAAAGTCTATCTCTACCATCAGGGGTACTGTGAAGAATCGAGGGTCTCACTTAGACAATGCCCTTAGAGGAGGTGGGACACGTGGCACAGTGGGTTCACACCCGCTGGTTCGTGACAGTTCCTTGCCTACAGTCAAGCGCTGCATGAGGGCTGCCGGCTGCAACCATGAATAACAACATGTACTGTGAAATACTGAAGCAGAGAATGATCCCCTCCCTTCAGAAACTAGGCCACAGGTCAGTTTTCCAACATGATAACGACCCCAAACACACCTCCAAGACCACTGCTCTGCTATAGAAACTGAGGGTAAAGGTACTGGACTTGCCAAGCATGACTCCAGACCTAAACCCTATTGAGCATCTGTAGGGTATCCTCAAACTGAATGATGATGTCATGGAGGAGTGGAAGAGGATTCCAGTGACAAGCTGTGAAGAGAGTTCCCAAGAGAGTTCAGGCAGTGTTGGAAAATAATGGTGGCCACAAAAAATATTGACACTTTGGGCACAATTTGGCCATTTTCACTTAGAGGGTGTACTCACTTTTGTTGCCAGTGGTTTAGACATTAATGGCTATTTGTTGAGTTATTTTGAGGTCACACCAAATTTACACTGTTATACAAGCTGTACACTGACTACTTTACATTATATCAAAATGTCATATCTTCAGTGTTGTCCCAAAAGATATAATAAAATATTTACAAAAATGTGAGGGGTGTACTCACATTTGTGAGATACTGTAAATATAGAGAGAAAGAGAGAGAGAGAGAGAGATACACATACAAAAGTCAATTACACTACAGCAAATATACCACACAAGAAAAGTGAAGAAAACAGTACAGAAACAGAGACAGTTCTGCCCATAAGAACTTACATGCTTCAAAAAAATAGAAAGAATAAATTGCAAGACTAAAGCCTCGTTCACACATAAGTGTTCCACAGATGTGTGCTGTATATGTTCTCCATGGACAGCACACGTAACCATTCATTTTAATGTGTGTATTCACACATCCGTGTTTTAGCACGGTCAGTGGGTCCGTGGTTTTAGCACGGAAGCATGCCCTATTTTGTCCGTGTTCACGGATCCATCACGCCCATTATAGTCTATGGGTCCGTAAAAAAACGACAGATGCAACACGGATGACATGGATCATTAAGAAGAGATTCTTTGAAAGTCATTTTTCAGCTGCACAGTGTCCGTGAAACATGGATGACACACAGACAGCAAAAAACAGACACACGGACCACAGAGGGATCCTTCACGGACATTTTCACTGAGACATCACTTACCACCTTTTCACAGATTTGAGTATAAACACGAACGTGTGAATGAGGCTTAAGGCTGAGTTCAAAATTCAGTTATTTGGTCAGTTATTTCTATCAGTTATTGTGAGCCCAAAGTAGGTGCAGGTCAAAAACACAGAACAGGAGCCGATCTTTCCATTATACCTTATGTCTGAGTAGACTTATACCTTATCTCTGAGTAGGCTCACACTAACTAATGGAAATAACTGATCAAATAACTGAAGTTTGCGTGAGCATTGTACACTTTTCTGGAGGGGTGTTTTTTGGTTCTTTTTAAGTGTAGTAGCAGGGAAATAAGATATGTAGAAGTATCAAATTATGAAACAAAAAGAGAAGCATAATTCACTGAGATGGAGAGGAGCTTACATGAAGTGCTGAAGTTACATGGAATGTGGTATCTGTTCATAAACTCTGTGTGCATTACGCACTTTGCAAAACGGAACGGCCGGATCCTAATAGAACAGTCCTATCCCTGTCCATAATGCGGACTGTTCTGCCCAGCTGAGTTAGAAAATCATTACAGATCATGTCTGCCTCAGTCTTGGTATTTCTGAAGTGTTTAGTGTGGTTATAGCACTATCTAGCGGTGTTAAGTTGTATTACACTTTGTTTTTCCTGTTACAAAGACTACTGCATTGTGGGTGGTGCAGTGCATTGTGGGAGTGCAGTGCATTGTGGGAGTGCAAAGCATTGTGGGAAAGAGAAGCCTCCAGTCTCCAGGACACATCAGCAGAGCTATCCTATGCAAGACTCCTTCTCAAACTCTACCATGCTTGTTAAAGTATATCTGGTGAGAGATCTACCTTCATTTCAGTGATATTGTGTGTTGCAAAGCTGTTCAGCTAGTTGTAATTGTTACTCAGGGAGTTATTATTACTTTTAGCTAGCCATGCAATCTTATGTGTAGGCAGCCATTTTACCATGTGCTTCAATGTTAATGTAATGGTATAGTACATGCTATGCTTAATACTTGTTAATAATACATGTTATTTGTATTCTTGTAGTTTTACCACACATGTACAATCTCTTACTCTCGCGCATCGCGCAGAGAGTACAACCTATTAACCAATAAACAAGTTAGACTGCAAAGAACAGTCCTCTTATTTGGAAGACAGGAATGGTTTATGCTGAATGTCAGACTGCGCACTGTGTGAACGTGTATGAAGACAGAACACAGACAATAATAGGACATGTTCTATACTTGGGGAATGACTTTGTGGCATTTGGACATGGAATGCACACAGAGTCGTGTCCAATTTTTTGGGCCCCATTGAAGTGAATGGTTCTGCATACAAGCGACAAAAAAACGGACAAGGAAAAAAATAAGTTTATGTGCATGAGCCCTTAGGCTCACACATAGTCATTGTTTCCCTTACGTTCTAACCAGCAGCACAATAATGAGGTATTTGTGCCCATGTGTACTAGTAGGACACATGACATTTTTAATTTAATGAAATTAGGATGAGTTTACATCACCGTTATGGATTCCGTTTTTCAGGGCCTGACTGGCCTACGGGGATATCCGGAAATTTCCCGGTAGGCCGCCAGCCCTGGGGCCGCTTTAAGAGGGGTGTACATACAGGCAGAGGCGGCTCCTCCATGGCGTCCTGGCTGCCATGGTAACCATTCACAAAAGCTAAACGTCGGATCCAGTGATGCTGGGGATTTTGCTATGGCCGAAAAACGTCTCAGTACTGAACTGAAGACATCCTGATGCATCGTGAACAGATTTCTCTCCATTCAGGATGCATTGGGATAATCCTGATCAGTATCTTTCCGTCCTAGAGCCCCTGGACGAAACTCTAGGACGCAAAGATAAAATGCCAGTGTGAAAGAGGCCTAACTCTTCTCTCACTGCTTAGGAGGGCTGCATAAAAATTTGTCTTTCCCATATTTAGGTTTATGCAAATGAGTTGACATGACAAAAAAGTATAGAAAGGTTATTGAATATAATATTAGGACAATTAGAAAATTGACAATTTTTATGCAGCCCTCCTAAGCAGTGAGAGAAGAGTTAGCTGGCATCCAACCGGGAGGAAAGAGTGTGAAATTCTTTTTGAGAAAGTTACGTTTTTTATCCAGGGTAGAACACCTGTAATAATAGTGGGGGATATGAATTCTGATATAAGTAAAGAAACGGTGGATGTGTCAGGGAGAGGTTTATTGGGTCGGTAAGCTATTTTCGTTTAGGAGACATGCAGAAATTATGTAATGTGAGTATCAATACATTTCACGCATAAAGTAGGGGGGTAGAATCTAAGATAGATTACTGTTTTGAGTCACAAAACATAGTTCCCAAAAGGTACTCTCAAAAGAAAGTAATTTTTTTTTTTAGACCATGAATGTGTGAGGTGTGAGTTTGATTTGAATAGTAAAAGTACGGAAAAGGGGTATGGAAGTTAAATGTAAGCCTGATGAAAAACGAGGAAGTAAGAACAGAGTATGCAAAACAGTATGAATGGTGGCGCGGAAAGACTTTGATAATGTATGTATGTGGTGGGACTGGGTGAAGAAGAAAAAAAAATTTTCTTTAAGAACTTAGGTTATATGGTAGCAGCAGGAAGAAGAAATTCTTTTGTTAAGCTTAATGCTCGATTAGCCTTTTTATATAAGTTGGGAGGTAAGGGTATGGAACTATGGATACAACTAAAAGTGCTCTCAGGTTTATTTTTTTTTAAAGTGTTCAGGAGAAAACAGGGCATAGATGTATTGTATGGAGGAAATGGGAATGAATTGAGTGGAGATGGAATAGAAGAAGACGTTTTCAGATTCTATGAAGAATTGTATAGAAAAATAGAGGGATGAGGTTTTGGAGGATGATGTGTTGAGTGTAAGAGATAAGAAGCTCAGTGAAATAGAAAGAGATTGTGTGATTAAGAGTGTGAGGAAAGAGGAGATCAGGGAAGTGATTAGCAGAGCGGCGGAAAACAAGACACCTGATGAGGATGGATTGCCGATGGAGTTTTATAGTAGAATGTGGAACGTGATAGCAAACAATATGGTAGAATTGTATGAGTATATGTGGAGGAATGTGGTGATGGCTGAAAGTATGAAGGCAGGATTGGTTGCATTGATTCCTAAGAAAGGAGATTTGAAGATCTGGAGGCCGATCACGCTGTTAAACAGCGATTATAAGATATATGCAAAGATGATAGCAAATAGGATTAGAGGGGTTGTGGGAAGCGTGATTGGAGAGGAACAAACTTGCGCAGTGCCTGGTAGAAGAATTCATGATAGTATATGTATGTTGAGAGATTATTTGTGGGATTGCAAAAGTCGGAAAAGTGAAATATATGTGCTGAGTCTGGACTTCGAGAAAACGTTCGATAGACTATCACATAAATTTTTGTTTAGGGTGTTATTAAGATTAGGCTTTCTTTCCGATTTTATTTGGAGAGTGAGAAGCTTGTATGAAGGAATATATAGTAGTGTGTTGTTGAATGGAAATGTAAGTAGAAGAATACAGGTCCATTCTGGAGTACGGCAGGGATGTCCACTTTCACCAGTGACTTTTATTTGTGCGATTGAGCCTTTGTTGGAGTTGATATATAAAGATAAAGTATGTAGAGTGGTACAGGTCCTAGATGGTGAAGGAAGAGAATGAAAAATGAGTGGTTATATTGATGATATATGTGTTTTGTGTGATTCTGAATGTGCTATTAGAAGAGTTAAGTTATTAGTTTCAATTTTCTGTGGAGCGTCAACTTTCAGATTGAATTGGGATAAAAGTGAGTGTAAAAGTTTTGGAGGTAGGAATTTGAGTGTGGATATAGGTGTGAATGTGGTGACTGGACCAATTAAGGTGCTTGGGGTGAAATTTACAGGATGTTTTGATAGGAAAGAAAGTTGGAATGATGTAAAGGAAAGAGTAGAGAAAAAAACTGAACTTTTGGAAAATGCGTAGTTTGTCCATTTTTGGGAAGATTTTAGTAATTAAGAGTGTAATATTGCCAATTTTTTTGGACACAGCATATGTTTTACCTCCGGGATACATGTGTGCGAGACAGCTAAATCAGATATTGTTTGTCTTTTTTTAGAATTCTAGGTCTGAGAGAGCGAGGAGAGAAGTCTTAGTGAAGAAGATAGAGAATAGAGGTTTGGGTTTCCCAAACTTAGAATTTTTTTTGGTGTGAATATAGTAAATATTATTCTGAGAGCTATTGAGAAGGATAGTAAGTATGCTTGTATGTGCAGATATTTATTTGGGAATTATTTTATTAGATTAAAGTGGGGTGAAAGAGATTTGCCTAAACCAATTTCTTTTGAAAGTCCTATATGGTATGTATGGGTTGTGAAGTTTTTGACAAAGTTTGAGCTGTGTGGAGGTTAGTGTGTTAAAAGATAAAAAAATTAGTGACAAGAGATGAGAGGATGTGATGTGAAGAAGGTATGGGAAAAGGTAAGAATGAATGATATGACAAATAGGCAGAGTGAGATAGTATGGCAGACGTTACATGGAGTGCTACCAGTGAGAGAATTCCAGAAGGAGAGAAGACTGGTTAGGAGCGAAGATTGTCCAAGACATGAATGTAGAAGGAAGGAGAATATAGTACATCTCATTTGGAATTGTTTGTATGCTAGTAATTAAGAAGTTAGGAAAGTTATGTAAAGAATTGACTGGAGAGACGTGTTTGACCTTTAAGGTAATGATGTTTGGGTTAGGATGTAAAGGTGAAAAAGAAAGAGTGCTGTGGTTGTTTATGGCGTGTTTGAAGGAATTATTATGGGATGTGAGGCATTTGTATGTGTTTAGAAGGAAAGTGTTAAGTGTGAAAGATGGTGTAAGGGTGGTAATAGGGAAATTGTATATGTGTTAGTTGTGGGATGTTAAAAGAAAGGGAGCTATGGATGCAGAAGAAATATGGAAGGTGAAAAAATGGATAGATCTGGTAGAGTGGTCATAGGATAAGATTGTTATTGACTATGTAAAGTTTGCAACTTGAAGAAAATATGTAATAAATAGAGATGAGCGAACACCTGGAAGTTCGGGTTCGGGAAGTTCGGCCGAACTTCCCGAAAATGTTCGGGTTCGGGATCCGAACTCGACCCGAACTTTATCCCGAACCCGAACCCCATTGAAGTCAATGGGGACCCGAACTTTTAGGCACTAAAAGGCTGTGAAATAGTCCAGGAAAGGGCTAGAGGGGCTGCAAAAGGTAGCAAAATGTAGGTAAATCCCCTGCAAACAAATGTGGATAGGGAAATTAATTAAAATAAAATAAATAAAAATTAACCAATATCAATTGGAGAGAGGTCCCACAGCAAGGAATCATGCGTCATATCACCCACCACTGAGAAGGCCACTTTCAGTTATTTCGGACCCAGCACCCAGACAGAGGAGAGGTCCCACAGCAAGGAATCATGCGTCATATCACCCACCACTGGAGAAGGCCACTTTCAGTTATTTAGGCCAGGCACCCAGACAGAGGAGAGAGGTCCCACAGCAAGGAATCATGCGTCATATCACCCACCACTGGAGAAGGCCACTTTCAGTTATTTCGGCCCAGCACCCAGACAGAGGAGAGAGGTCCCACAGCAAGGAATCAGGAGCCATATCACCCACCACTGGAGAAGGCCACTTTCAGTTATTTCGGACCCAGCACCCAGACAGAGGAGAGCGGTCCCACAGCAAGGAATCATGCGTCATATCACCCACCACTGGAGAAGGCCACTTTCAGTTATTTCTGCCCAGCACCCAGACAGAGGAGAGAGGTCCCACAGCAAGGAATCATGCGTCATATCACCCACCACTGGAGAAGGCCACTTTCAGTTATTTCGGCCCAGCACCCAGACAGAGGAGAGAGGTCCCACAGCAAGGAATAAGGCGTCATATCACCCACCACTGGAGAAGGCCACTTTCAGTTATTTAGGCCAGGCACCCAGACCGAGGAGAGAGGTCCCACAGCAAGGAATCATGCGTCATATCACCCACCACTGAGAAGGCCACTTTCAGTTATTTCGGACCCAGCACCCAGACAGAGGAGAGAGGTCCCACAGCAAGGAATCATGCGTCATATCACCCACCACTGGAGAAGGCCACTTTCAGTTATTTCGGCCCAGCACCCAGACAGAGGAGAGAGGTCCCACAGCAAGGAATAAGGCGTCATATCACCCACCACTGGAGAAGGCCACTTTCAGTTATTTCGGCTCAGCACCCAGACAGAGGAGAGAGGTCCCACAGCAAGGAATACGTCGTCATATCACCCACCACTGGAGAAGGCCACTTTCAGTTATTTCGGCCCCAGCACCCAGACAGAGGAGAGGTTCATTCAACTTTGGGTTGCACCGTAAGATCATGGTAAAGTTAAAAAAATGAGGATTCAATAAAGAAATGGTATTGCTATTTTGGCAATTGAATTTCACCCCAGAACAAAATATATGTTTTGGCAGACACTATTATACTTTGCCATCCACAGCTGTGACACCAGATTTATGGTATTGCTATTTTGGCAATTGAATTTCACCCCAGAACAAAATATATGTTTTTGCGGACACTATGAAACTTGGCCAGCCACAGCTGAAACCACTGATTTATGGTATTGCTATTTTGGCAATTGAATTTCACCACAGAACAAAATATATAATTTGCAGGACACTATGAAACTTGGCCAGCCACAGCTGAAACCACTGATTTATGGTATTGCTATTTTGGCAATTGAATTTCACCCCAGAACAAAATATATGTTTTTGCGGACACTATTCTAGTTTGCCAGCCACAGCTGTGACACCAGATTTATGGTATTGCTATTTTGGCAATTGAATTTCACCCCAGAACAAAATATACCCTGTTACGGACAGATTTAAACTAGGCCTGCAACAGCTGGAACACCAGATTCAGGGTATTGCTATTTTGGCAATTGAATTTCACCCCAGAACAAAATATATCCTTTGCAGGAAACTATGAAACTTGGCCAGCCACAGCTGAAACCACTGATTTATGGTATTGCTATTTTGGCAATTGAATTTCACCCCAGAACAAAATATATGTTTTGGCAGACACTATTATACTTTGCCATCCACAGCTGTGACACCAGATTTATGGTATTGCTATTTTGGCAACTGAATTTCACCCCAGAACAAAATATATGTTTTTGCGGACACTATGAAACTTGGCCAGCCACAGCTGAAACCACTGATTTATGTTATTGCTATTTTGGCAATTGAATTTCGCCCCAGAACAAAATATATGTTTTTGCGGACACTATTATAGTTTGTCAGCAGCAGCTGTGACACCAGATTTATGGTATTGCTATTTTGGCAATTGAATTTCACCCCAGAACAAAATATATGTTTTTGCGGACACTATTATAGTTTGCCAGCCAGTGCTGGGACACCAGATTTAGGGGATTGCTATTTTGACAATTGAATTTCACCACAGAAAATAATCTATCCTTTGCCAGACAGCAGACAGTATTATACTTGGCTAGCCAAAGCTGGAACACCAGATTTAGGGGATTGGTATTTGGGCAATTGTATTTAACTCCTTAATAAAATATAGAAATTGCTATCCTGAGTTTCTAGGGGTGACAATTAGCACAGCCAAGCCCCTGATGTAGGATATAGCAAAAAAAAACTAGTATTGATGGATTGATGGACTTGGTGGCAGCTTGTTCTGGTGCACTACAAGTCACAAAATGGCCGCCGATCACCCCAGAAAATAGGTGACAGAAAAACGCTCTGTACAGCCTAAAAACCAGTGAGCTAGCAGAAGTAACTAGCAGAAGTTCAACTAGCAGAAGTTCAATCATTCACAGCTGTAGATCGATCACTTCATTAGGTGCTTTTGCTGACTTTTTCCTGCCTAATCTCGCCCTCACAGCAGCTGCGTCCTCTCCCTACACTAATCAGAGCAGTGTGACGTGCGGCGCTACGTGACTCCAGCTTAAATAGAGGCTGGGTCACATGCTGCACTTGGCCAATCACAGCCATGCCATTAGTAGGCATGGCTGTGATGGGCTCTTAGGGCAAGAAGTAAAACGCTAGCTGATTGGCTGCTGTGCAGACCTTCAGAAAGCGGGAAGTAATCGCCGAACAACGAACCCGAACTTTTTTGAAAATGTTCGGGGTCGGGTCCGTGTCCCGAACACCCCAAAATTCGGTACGAACCCGAACTATTCTCGAACTGTTCGCTCAACACTAGTAATAAAGTCCGATAATGATGGGGTAGAATGTTTATGAGTGATTGATCGTAAATATTCCCATCTAAGGAAAAAAAAAAAGCTGGATTTGAATGTCTCATAGTGCACAAGGCTGCCATTGTAAGGTATGCTGACTGTACCTGTCTCATGGATAGGTTATTGGCATACAGCCTTTGTGTGATTGTCTGTTTATTGCATGTTATGGGTAATGAAATTGCATGTGCAATATGCGTATATTACATTAATGATTTTTACAAAAATTCGCAAATTTGTGAAATATTGCAAATTCAAATATTGCCCATTGTGCACTACAGATGACATGATACTTGTGGTTTGTACAGAGCCTGAAGCGGGGCATAAATGTTCTAAATCTGAGCACCACCTGCATGACCAGGCATCTAACTGCAAAGCATGAGCTGCAGTGGAGTACACACCTGAAAAATCACTAAAGATCTCAGGCTCCTCCTGCTCCTAGTTCTAGGTGAGGATTAGTGTTGAGCGCGAATATTCGAATAGCGAATTTTTATCGTGAATATTGGCACTTCGCTAATTCGCGAATATTTCGAATATAGCGTTTTAAATTCGTTATTTCGAATATTCGTTTTTTTTTAGTTTTTTTTTAGTTATATTTTTTTCTTTCCCACTTCCCAAAAGTAGTTCTTACCTGTCCTGAGGATTCCTGGCTGCTCCAGTCAGTGCCCGTTGCCGCTTCTGCCGACTTCCGTGCTCATGGAGCGTCCCCTTCACCATGGGAATGTCTCCATATACTAAAATGTACTGTCGGATTTGAGAATTACGTTGAAATCGCAATGCGATTAATTCAAGTTATATTAATCGCATTGCGATTACAACTTAGCAGTGCACTGCTATCTTACATATTAGGCTAGAATTAACGAATATGGAATATAGCAGCAGTGCTAAGTAGAAATCACAATGGGATTACTCCAAGTTACATTAATCGCATTGCGATTTCAGTTAGCACTGCTATAATATATTCCATATTCGTTAACTTCGTTAATTCTAGCAAGCTGACCCATTATAAACCCAGCTCGAAGTTGAAATCGCAATGCGATTAATATAACTTGAAGTAATCGCATTGCGATTTCTACTTAGCACTGCTGCTATATTCCATATTCGTTAATTCTAGCCTAATATGTAAGATAGCAGTGCTAAGATGTAATAGCAATGCGATTAATATAACTTGAATTAATCGCATTGCGATTTCAACAGACATGGTTTACTATGGTTGCTAAAACGAAGATGGAGAATACTTCGTTATCTTCGTTTTGAGAAATATGACGAATACATTCGTCATATTCGCTAATTCTACCAAGCCAACCATAGTAAACCAGGTCTAAGTAGAAATCGCAATGCGATTAATTTAAGTTATATTAATCGCATTGCGATTTCAACGTAATTCTCAAATCCGACAGTACATTTTAGTATGGAGACATTCTTGGCTTGGTAGAATTAGCGAATATGACGAATGTATTCGTCATATTCCTCAAAACGAAGATAACGAAGTATTCTCCATCTTCGTTTTAGCAACCTATTCATCAACTTCGCTAATTCTAGCAATCAAATAGGAGGGTTGACTATAGAGACAGCTGTGTTTAATTTGCTATGCGATTATATAAAAAAAAAATTTTTAATAAATAGAATAATTATAATAATTATCAAGTAATATAATTATTCTATTAAAAAAAGCTAAGTAATATAATCGCATAGCGAATTAAACGCAGCTGTCTCTATAGTCAACCCTCCTATTTGATTGCTAGAATTAGCGAAGTTGACGAATAGGTTGCTAAAAGGAAGATGGAGAATACTTTGTTATCTTCGTTTTGAGGAATATGATGAATACATTCGTCATATTTGTCATTTTCTCTATAATTCTAGATATGAAACTAATAGGAAAGTAGCCTAAGTTAAAATCGCAATACGCGATTATTTAAATCGCATATTAATCACGATAACTAGAATAATGACGAGTATTCGATTTCGATGAATATGAAACGAATATTCTTTCGAATATTCGCGAATTTTGTTGAAATCGAATATGGCACCTGCCGCTCATCACTAGTGAGGATGTGGCACAGGAGGAGGAACAGGAATCATTCCCACGGTTATCAGGCCAGTCGTCCAGGGTGGGTTCCTGTACTAACAGCGGCCAGGTACACAGTTTTAAAGGAGGATCCCTGTTCATAAGAGCGCAACAACTGCTGAGTTGCCCTCATTCTTACCAGTGCTGATTACTGGGAGGAGAAAGTCACCAATGCAGCTGGGGCACCACCACTTCTAAGGGAGGATTACCATGGCCAAAATGTTGAAAAGCTTTGTCAGCATGCCACAACATCCATGCCCACATCTGATAAGGACCATCTTAGCAGTAGGCAGCATTTCAGCAACATGGTGGAACAGTACATGTCCACACGTCTGCACATACTGACTGATGGGTCTGCCCCATTTAACTTCTGGGTCTCCAAATTGGGCAAATGGCCTGAGCTTGCCCTTTACGCCTTGGAGGTGCTGGCCTGCCCTGCGGCAAGTTTATTGTCCGAACGTATATTTAGCATGGCTGGGGGGTGATCACGGACAGGCGCATAAGCCTGTCTCCACAGCCAACATGAAACAGTGTTAGCTTTCTCCCCGCTTCCTCCACCTCCTGGCTCAAGATTATTATTTGTTATTTTGGCAGAGTAGAGAAGTGTACTGGACACACCCCAAAAAATGGCTGTAGGTCACGCACAGAATTAACAGAGAAATAAAATAAAAATTTAAAGAAAAACACTCCCACAAAAACAGTGTTGGCTTCCTCCTCCACCTACACTGCCACATCCATCGCCTCCTCAACTACCTACTCCACTTGGACTTCTGCCTCCTAGTTCAAGATTATTATTTCTTTATTTTTATGTATTTTATGTTATTTTAGGTCATTTGTTTGCAGGGCAATTGTACCGCTCTTACGCCATTTTGCATCCTTTTCTAGTCCTCTAGCCCCTTCTATGACTTCTTTACAGCCATTTTTAAGCCCCAAAGTTCGGGTCCCTATTGACATCAATGGGGTTTGGTGTTCGGGTCAAGTTCAGAACCCAAACCGAACTTTGAAACAAAGTTCAGCCAAACCCGTCGAACCCAAACATCCACCGGTCCCCTCATCACTAGTTGTAGGTGATCTTGTGGACTGCAACAGTCAAACAGTCGAAATCACTTGTTGCACTAGTTTGGATTCTAAAGGGAGATTTATCAACCTGGTGTAAAGGAAAACTGTCTCAGTTTTGCCCCTAGCAACCAATTCGCCTTTTTAATTTTTTTCCTTTGGAAATGAAAGGTAGAATCTGATTGGATGGTATAGGAAATTAAGCCAATTTCACCCCCAACGGTATTTTTAGACAAACAGCGCCCAAATGTTACATACCTGCCAATAGAAATTAGTAAAACACTCTACAATACACTCTTTTTATTGTAGTAACTTTTCAGGGGCTGTTCACATCACTGTTTTGTCCTATATTTAACATATACATCGAGATAAAAGGGTGTAAATGTGTAGTAAACTACGCGTTTCAATCCTGTAGGGTCCAGTAAAAAAAATGTGTTAAATGGATACTTTTTTTTTACAATGGAATCCTATGGTGAAGGATACCTCTGCATGGAATCTGTTGGAGGTATCAATTTAAGGTTTAGATAAACGCGGGACAAAATATGATGTGAACACAGCCAGTTTCCTTCTTGTTTTTGTGTTTTTTGTTCCTTTGGTGTGTTTTTTCAGATGTTTTCCCATATGGGAAAAAAAAGTCTGAAAAATACCTTGTGTGCCAGAAGTCTTATGGAGGTGGCTCTCTCACTTCCGGTTTTTATATGCAATGCTGCCGTTTACAGTTGAAATGAAAAAATCTAAATAGAAATGAATTTTGTGAATTACAATTCTACTTTTGTATTCCTGATTGAATCAGATTTTTTCAAAATAATCAGTGAAGCGTAAATCCCTATAGAGTTTATAGGTTATTTCATGGCTCAGAAAGCTTTTTCTAAGTCAGCACGAACCCTGGGGATTTACTCTACAGAGATCCCGCTATTTATTTAAAGCTTCCTTCAGAAATACAGCTAAACAGAAGGCAGCCGCTGAGGAACAGGAGATCCGTCTGTGTCATTTATGGTCCCAGTTCAGTAAGCTGAAGTGTTCATAGAACATATGCACCCTGAAGATTGAGTATAATTTCGGCCAAACTTACTTTTAACTTTTTGTTTTTTGTATGATAAATAAGCTGGAATATGTAAGTAAAATATATCTTGTAAAATCTGTGCAATAAATGGTGAGGCCAGAACAAGTAGAGGCGGTAGTAGATTGGATGGCTGGGAGTGCCTCCAGTTCCTTCACATTGTCTTCCACCCGGTCCCCTGATGAAAGCACACAGTTGGCACCAGTGGCCCATGGGCATCTGTCTTCCACCTCAACCCTGCTGAGCTCCAAGTCATGCAGCAGTAACTTATGCTTTTGATGACTCTGCTGGTGGGGTCACCGTGGGCCATCCACCCAGCCCTGCCCCAGAAGTGGAAGAGATGATGCCCAACCACTTATGTTTGAGGATGTGCGAGGACCGCTGCAGCAGGTCTCTGCTGATGATGATGAAACACAGGTGTCAACTGCTGCGGCTTTCTGCACTGTGACCGCCCTAGAGTGCAGGAGTGGGTGGAAGATAATGTGAAGGATGATGAGGTCCTAGACTTCACACGGCATCCAGGTCATAAGAGTGATGTGCGCAGTTCAGAGGAAGAGATGGGAGTCACGCAGCTTTAGCCGCACAGCAAAAGAGGGCGCAGGGTGCAAAAGCAGAGCGGCCAGCCCCAGCCAGTACTTCTGCTACTGCCCAACAGGCCCAGGGACAGAACACACCAAAGCTAGCTCATAGGAGTTCTAGGGGCAAAAACTGAGCCAGTTTTCCTTTACACCAGGTTGATTGATCTCCCCTTAGAATCCAAACTAGTGCAACAAGTGATTGAATCAGATTTTTATCAAAATAATCAGTGAAGCGTAAATCCCTACAGAGTTTATAGGTTATTGTATGACTCAGAAAGCTTTTTCGAAGGCAGCATGACCCCTGGGGAGTTACTCTACAGAGATCCCGCTATTTATTCAAACCTTCCTTCAGAAATACAGCTGAACAGGAGGCAGCCGCTGAGGAACAGGAGATCCGTCTGTGTGATTTATGGTCCCAGTTCAGTAAGCTGAAGTGTTCATAGAACATGTGCACCCTGTAGACTGAGTATAATTTCGGCCAAGCTTTCTTTTATTTTTATTGTATGATAAATAAACTGGAATATGTAAGTAAAATATATCTTGTAAAATCTGTATTACATAAATCTATCCAGCCTGAACTTTATTAATTTTACACAATCCTTTATCATAACCAAACATCAGTATATATTGCTATTACTGATGGTTAGTTTCAGATACAGTGCTCATTATTATAAGGTACTGTTCACAAAATCCATTATGCTGTGCCCAATCCATTGTAAGACAGATTCAAACACTGCCTAACAGATCTCACTTACTTACTTAAAATGGGGACCTACAGAAGTCCATCCATAGGCTGTTGCAGATTGTGTACAGGTATGCTGGCCCTTTAAGGGCCACGAAGCACGCACACCTTATGGAACACAGGAAGAGTCCAAGCAGCTGAGGCCTGCAGCGAGGGGCACAGGAATCTGGCAACCACTCAGAATAAGCTAGATGAGTGATGTGGCACCCTGTGCCCGACACCAACTGCCTACAGCGGTAGGCACGAGACAATTTAATATATTTTTTTCAGAATTGTAAAAAAATATATGGCACAAAATAAATATGTAATTGCTAAAAATATATACAAAATGATACTTCAGATATATATGAATACATAATACATGGAAAACTACTACAGAGGTTTTTAGCTATAATATATTTACAGCAGTTTAACATTGAGCTCTATAGCTCAGTTGTTAAGGTTCTTGCCCTTATTGTAGATGGTGGTGATTTTAAATCCTAGCAGAAACATTTAAAAAAAAGAGGCTAAATAAAACTTAAACACACTGTCCCTAACAGGCCACGCCAACCTTTATAACTTGTCAAAAACTTGGCCGGTATTTTTTGTTGGGAAAGGTGGCATCCCTAACAGCACCCCTGCTCAGGACCTCTATAGGCCCACTCACTGCAGCAAGTCCAGCCTTAGCCAGTGCTCAAAAGATCGCTAGCGTCAGGACGTTCTGTGAGGAGCACATACCTGGTGCCGCCTCCTTCTTCCTACCACACTGCTGCGCTAGGGTAGAAGCCAGAAAGGATTTGTTAGAAGGAGGTTTTTGATGTTACTGGTTGCATGCTCTTTAACCCTTTCCTGACATGGCAATTTTCCGTTTTCGCTTTTCACTTCCTGCCTTCCCAGAGCCACGACTTTTTAGTTTTCTGTTTACATAGCCATATAGGGCTTGTTCTTTGTAGGACAATTTTTACTTTAGTGGGAAGCTGGAACAAAATTAAACATGGAAAAAAACACAATTCCACCACATTTAAAATTTTCTTTTACAGCGTTCCCTACGGTATGTAGTAAAACTGACTTGGGCTCTTCATACTCCGAATTCAGTACGAATCCAGAGATACCACAAATGTATAGTTTTTCTTTTGTTTTAATACTGGAAAAAAATTAAAACCTTGGAATTTTTTTCTTTTCATCACTATATTCTGACCCCCATAACTTTTTTATGCTTATGTCTACAGAAATGTGTGGGGGCTCATGTTTTGCAGGATGATACCATTTTAGGGTGTGTATGACTTTTTGATCATTCATTACATTTTCTTGGGAGATAAAGTGATGAAAAAACTGTGAATTGTTTGCTGTTACACTATTAACCATATGGGCTAACTTTTAATATTATGGGCATTTTCACACTTGCCGATGCCCATGATGTAATTTTTTTGTTTATTTATATATTAGTTTTGGGTGAATTAAATTTTTTTATTTTGTAATCTTTTTTTTTAACTTTTTGTTAGATCCCCAATTAGACCACAACTTACAATGATCAGATTGCAGCTTATACAGAATTATTGAAATTGCACCATTATTCTGTATAGAAATTCTTATATCAAAGTTCAGTGTGCCGCCTAGTGGCCTGAACTGGGATATGCTATTAATGAGCCTGGAAGCCTAGTACAGCATCCGGCTCATTATTAGAACAGAGTTCTTTGCCTGATCTCCGCCTGAACAGGAAGCAAGCTCTTCCAGTTTTTAATACTCTCAGATGCTGTGGTGACAAGCAGTGGTGACAATTAGTCACAGCATCTGAATGGTTAAATGTCCACAGTAAGCATTACCACAGATCGTGAACATTGGCCGTGGGTGCCTGCTGTATGAAACAGCAGGCACCTGGTTGCTATGGCGAACGGGCACCATCTTTAAATTACGGTGGATGTCGGAAAGGTGTTAATGGTCACATGACCAAATGTGTCTAGGACAGTGTCACTAGAATGGGTCCGCATCCACAAACAGTGGCCACGCAGCTGGTGTCCGTGTATTGCAGACGCTATTTAGGGCCACCAGTAGATGCCCCCATAGTGCTCCTTTCCTCCCCTCCTCTATAGTGGCCCGATAGCAAGGTGTCAAATGAAAAACTAAACTAAAATACTTACCTCCATGCGGCTACCAGAGATGTGATGCAGGCTTCTTCCAGCCTGTGCCCTGCGCTGTATGCGGCGTGCATCGGCCTCTGATAGGCTTTCGTGCCTAGTGCATGTAGCCTATCAGAAAGACCAGGGCAGGGAGTCGTCGCTCCCGTGCTCCACCACAGCATTTGTTGTCTGGTTGATGTCTTAACAACATTTTAGATGAATCATCTGATTATCAGTGTCTTCCACACTGTAGAATGGAAAACATACCAAAAGGCAATCTTTTGTGTTCTGCGCCTTTCCAGGTGGAATAAGATGGACAAACAGAACCAAACATCACCAACAGAATTTATCTTCCAGGCATTTTCCAATTCTACTAAGTTCCCAGCCTTGCTCTTCACATTGTTCTTTTTCTGTACTTGCTTATTCTCATGTGGAACTTTACTTTGATGTTGGTCATAAAAACAGACTCGCACCTCCACACACCCATGTATATCTTCCTCTTCAATTTGGCCTGCATGGACATCTGTAACACCTCAACTCTGGTTCCTCAGACTCTCTACAACTTGATAAGCGGCAGACACAGTATTTCATTTCTTGGTTGCGCTACTCAAATGTTTTTTATCATTGTTTTTGGGGGAGCTCAAATAGTGATGATCACAAACATGGCATATGATCGTTTTGTGGCCATCACTAATCCACTGCGTTACAAGTCCATCATGACCACAAAAACTTGCGTGATACTATCTACAACTCCTTGGGTAGTATCCTCAGCGATGGCATTTAGTATGGTATATTTTGTCTTCCAAGTTCCATTTTGTGGTATACATGAAATCAATCACTTTTTTTGTGATGCTGGTCAAGTGTTGTGGATAACATGTCCCAAAGTGCCAATCCATCGAACTGTGGAAGTCTTCACATTTTTTATGGTTCTTTTCTTATTCGCATTTAACTTTCTGTTTGTCATTGCTTCCTATGTATATATCATCAGAGCTATAGTGAAGATCAAGACCAAACAAGGGCAGTGGAAAGCCTTTTCCACCTGTTCTTCACATCTAAATGTTGTGGTTGTTGAATACGCCTGCCTTGGCTTTTTGTATTTGCGGCCCACGTCAGCTTACGAAATAGATAAAGACAGGATTTTTGTTGTTGCTTTCACATTTGGAACGCCCATACTAAATCCATTGGTTTACAGTGTAAGGAATAAGGCTGTGAAACGTGGATTCAGGAAGCTCTTCTAACAATGCTTCCTCTTATTTTGGGACCATAAATAATCTGCAAATGAATATATGTATATAGGTATGTGTGTGTGTATATATATATATATATATATATATATATATATACAGCAAAAACACCTTGGGGGAAATTTATCATTAAAATGCGCCAATTCTCTGAGGTGAAAAATTTGCAAAAAGAGCATGTTGCAACCTTTTTCATGGCACATGTGTGAAAAATTTTGTGCAAGGCCATCTCTCCGCCAGCCTCACCGAAAAGGGGGTGAAAAGGAGGCTGGCGAGGGGCCAGGTCTATCATCTTCTTCCAGTTTTCTGGCATAGAAGAACACATCTACTGGCACATGGACTCAGGGCCGGGCTAACACAGAGGCTGGGGAGGCTCCAGCCTCAGGGCGCTCCAGCGTCTGGGCGGCAGGCAGGCAGGCCACTGACCTAGGGTTGACAAGGCTTTCTCAGACCCGGGCAGATGATTATTAATGCAGATGGCAGTGGCAGAGAGAGAGCTGGTGGCCACAGGCGCAGGGACACATCATTCATACTTTTATATTATGCTAAGGCCCCTTTCACACTTGCGTTGTTAGGATCCAGCATGCACTTCCGTCGCCGGAAGTACCCGCCGGATCCGTCACAACGCAAGACAACTGAAAGCATTTGAAGATGGATCAGTCTTCAAAATGCTTTCAGTGTTACCATGGCAGCCAGGACTGGTTGCCATGGTAAAGTGTAGTGGGGAGCGTGGGAGAATTATACTTACAGTCCGTGCGGCTCCCGGGGCGCTCCAGAATGATGTCAGAGCACTCCTACGCATGGATCACGTGATCCATGTGTGTGGGACGCTCTGACGTCATTCTGGAGCGCCCAGGAGCCGCACAGGCGGTAAGTATAATTCTCCCCGCTCCCCACTACACTTTACCATGGCAACCAGGACTTTAGCATCCTGGCTGCCATGGTAACCATTCAGAAAAAGCTAAACGTCGGATGATGCAAGTAATAAAGAGCCCCTGATGAGGACCACGCCTCCTTATACAGACTTTACAGTTGTCTTTGTGGAGGCTCCTTGGTGTCTATATATTGGTTTTTAAGGTGTTTCACATGCTGAGTGGTTCACCAGTAGCAGCCAATCATTTCATGAGCTGGAATCTAGGAGATCTGCTTGTTGTCAGGAGATCTACTCCACACTTGTCCAGAGTGGACAGCCCCTTAAAGTGCGGCTCTGTAGGAGAAACTTGTATGGACCAGCGCTGCGCGTCGATGGGCGTGGCTGGCCTGTTCGGGTTTGGCTCGAAGAAAAGGTGGCAACCCTACACTGACCACGTCTGCGGAGCGACGGCAGCTTCACTGTTCCCAGCATAGGCAGACCTGGATCACATGTGGAATATCCAGGTTGATGCTACGGTTGCAGGACATACTCATAACATGGAACACACGTGTAGGGTCCCTAAATGCGCCCTGTGGTAAGCTGTACACTGTCCCTGATACTGTCTCTTTTCAGGACAAGTGCCCTGTGGTGAGGCTGCTACTATCAATTAGTATCAGGGACAGTGTACAGGGACTGTACACAGTAACGGTCACATGTGCGCCCTCTGGAGACCAGGAGCAGCGCGGGCAGCAGCAGGCAGCAGCACAGCACTGTGTCACGACACAGCCCAGGCCCCAGCAGGGATAGAGCGTGAGAGTCTGCCCTGAAGTGAAGTAAGATAGTTTTTAAATAAAGAATATTCTTTTCCGTCTGATGGGGTTCTGGATGGGGTAAAATTACAAGGAACGCACCGGGGGGGGCGCGCTTGGGCAGCTCAGCCTCTGTTGGTGGTGGGCCTTGTCCCAGCCCTGCATGGACTGCTAAAAGCTGGGCCTAATTTATTACAAGAAGTACACCGCCGGGCTATGATAAATCTGGCCACTTGTTTTTTGAATACGTCGGGGCCAAACAGTGCCATCTAAAAGAAAATGGGCATCATGGGCAAAGGGATGTCAACTTTTGCTATCCATTTGTCCTACTTTGACTTTATTCATGCTACCGCAGTGACTAACTGATACATAGACTACCAGTTCATTTATTTCAGTAATGCAACATAAAAGGTGAAACTAATATATGAGATACTCATTACATGCAAAGCGAGATATTTCAAGCCTTTATTTGTTATAATTTGGATGATTTTGGCTTATAGCTTATGAAACCCCAAAGTCACAATTTTGAGGTACCCTTTGCTTAGGGGGTATGGATTCATTAGCTGACTAGAGGGTGACACTTTGAGCCTAGAATATTGAACCTTTTCACAAAATTCTAATTTTAAGCTGCATTAATGCAATTCCTTTTAATTTCCATTACTGAAATATATGGACTTTTGCACAATATTCAAATTTTTCACCTGTAGGTCTGAGTGTCCGTTTGGCTTACCTCTGACCAGTATTTGTAAAATTATTCTTTATTGAGGCCCCTTCACACGACTGTTGTTTAGGTCCACATCCCAGCCGCATATTTTGTGGCTCAGATACAGACTCATTCACTTCAATGGGGCTGCAAAAGATGCGGACAGCACTGCGTGTGCTGTCCGCATCCATTGCTCCGTTCTGTGGCTGAGCAAAAAAATATCCTTAGGATAAGAATAGGCATTTTTATAGTGGGCGTCCCGTTCCATTCCACAAATTGCGGAACGCACACAACCGGCATCAGTATCTTGCAGATTTGCAATTTGCGAACGGCAAAACACGGCAGGGTTGTGTGTATGTGGCCTAAAAGTGGTTTTCTAAAACATTTATGGTCATGGTTTACCCTTAGGCCCCTTTCACGAGCGAGTTTTCCGTGCAAGTGTAAGGCTTGAAGTGAACGCATGGCACCCGCACTAAATCCTGACCCATTCATTTAATTGGGTCTGTGTACATAAATGTTGTTTTTTACGCATCATTTCTGCGTTGCGTGAGAATCGCACGTTCTATATTCTGTGTTTTTCACATAGCCCTGGCCCCATGGAAGTGAATAGGCCTTCAGTGAAAAACACATCTGCTGGCAAAATGTTGTTGCCAGCAGATGTTGCTTGTAAATATTCATTTTATTTTTTTTCACGTGTGTGAAAAACTTATCAAAATTGATTATACCTGCGCGGAGAACACTGAACACAATCGCAGACAAAACTGACTGAACTTGCTTGTGAAATGGTGCGAGTTTCACTTACGCATCCCGATTAGTGTTAGGCGAACTTGTGATTTAAAATTTGACGTACAAGGTTTCAGGTTATCTAAGAATTCCGTTATGGATTCCGCTACCATGGATCATAAGTTACGGTCAGTGGTAGTGGAATCCATAACAGAATTTTTAGATAACCCGAACCTTGTATGCCAAACTTGAAAACACAAGTACGCTCAACACTAACGCTGACACAACCTGTATCGTTCGTGTGAAAGAGGCCTTAGGCTATTAAATGGGTTTTCTGACAGAAAGAAAGATGAGGAATATTCAGCTATACGTTGTTATGTGATCACAAAAGTTTGATCCTAGTGTCCCTTCAAACGTGCGGTCCATGCAGTGTACAGGGCACTTCAAAATGTATCAAATATGTGTGTGAAATGTGAGATCCCAATAATACATTTTTTTTATTAACATGTTTTTTTTTTATTTCTTGCATTACACAATCTTTTAGGCATGGGGTAGTTTGGTTTACTTAATCTGTGTTAGGGCTCATGCACACGAGCGTATTTTCTTTCCGTGTCCGTTCCATTTTAATATGTCCGCAAAAATTACGTTATTCCGTGTGCATTCCATTTCCCTTCCACAAACAAATAGAACATGTCCTATTATTGTCCGCATAACGGACAAGGATAGTACTGTTCTATTAGGGGCCAGCTATTCCGTTCTGCAAAATACGGAATGCACACAGACATCATGTGTATTTTTTGTGGATCCATTTTTTGCTCTTTCGTAAACCAGTATCAAATGGAATTTCATGTATTCTGCTATTAGGGATAATATGTAATGGTTTTATAAATTTTAGAGTGTTCACATCAGCTCTTATCTTTCGGCTGAGCTTTCCACTGGGCGGGATACATTTAAATACCTGAAAATAGTACTCAGATATATCCATCAGCAGATCTATTAACTTTGATGAGACAGAGTCAAAAGATTAAATCTTTTCGTCAGGATATCATAAGGTGGTAGACTACATGCTCCCATGTAGCTACCTGCCTCATACACAGTGTAGAGGTAGCAGCTTCACCTGGGCCTTGATGTCTGAGGGGGTCCCAAAGGTCTCTTCTGCCACACAAGAGGACACTTTTGCATTGGGTCCCCAGAGATTAAAGTTATGCCTAGGACCACAGAGCGACAAAATAAAATATAGCCCTATGCTACTCATACACATGGCAGGCCACATGTGCACACAGGTGCAGCACTCCTTAAAAGTGCAGGTACATGTAGCTAATTGCCCAATATTTATATGCCCTTATTCTCCCATATAGAATACTTACATTTCCTGGGCTGCAGTCAGGGTCGGGAGGAAATCATCTCTAGCCCAACCTCCATACCATCAATAAAATCTAATAGATTTTGACCTTAGTGGCAATTTAATTAAGGTAATTCATCAAAGGCTGGTCTTTGTTATCCCCTGCACTGCTGGGGATGCGCATAATTTATGACAAGGCCTTATCATAAATTAGACTTATACACCATCACTCTGTGCACCTAGATTGAAATCTACAGTGCTCCTAGACCGAAGGTCAACCATCACTGCAGCACTCCACTAATGTGGGCCTTATGGCAGAGTGGCCAAAAAGAAGTCTCTCCTAAATGAAAGTTTACAAAAAAGAGCACCTAAAGGACTCAGAAACAGAATTTTCTGATCTGATGAAACCAAGACTGAACTTTTGGTCTCAATTGTAAGAGTCACGTTTGGAGTAAGCTAGGTACTGCCCAATACCATCCTTACAGTGAATCATGGTGGTAGCAGCATCATACCTTGGGGGTGTTTTTCAAAGCCTGGGACCGTGAACCTGGTCACAGTTGGGGGAAGAAGCTGAGCAAAGTTCAGACATATTTTTAAAGGGGTTATCCTGGAAAAGATAATGATGACCTATCCCCAGGTAATCATTATCACATCAGTGGGGGTCTGAGTCCCGGCATCCCCACTGATCAGCTGTTTCAGTAAGTTGCGGTGCTCACCAGAGCTCTGGTGTGCGCTGTGGCCTCTCTGCAGCTTACCAAGCCCAGTGCTATACTTGTATAGTGGCTGTGCAAACCCATTGACTTGAAAGGGACTGAGCTGCAACTAGGACATCTCAACAGCATATCATAAACCACCATGTAGCGAAAGGCCCGAACTAGAGTTTCACGTCTGTAAAGAAAAAAAGGTCCAGCTTCCGTAGCAAACGTGAAGAGCTTTATTCACACGGTGCGGTACAGGTTAAAAAACAAGAAGGTACTTGTCTACGCGTTTCGGATCCACATTTCACTTCTGGTGCCCTGGAGTTGGGCAGTTCTATTTTCAATTTGTTTGGACTTCAAAGATTGACCCATCACATTTAAGGACAAACTGCACTACTGCACTTGAGGATTGCTTTTAGGCTACTTTCACACCGGCGTTTTGGCTTTCCATTTGTGAGATCCAGTCAGGGCTCTCACAATTGGTCCAAAACTGATCAGTTTTGCCCTAATGCAGTGTTTCCCAACCAGTGTGACTCCAGCTGTTCCAAAACTACAACTCCCAGCATGCCTGCACAGCCAAAGGCTGTCCGGGCATGCTGGGAGTTGTAGTTTTGCAACAGCTGGAGGCACACTGGTTGGGAAACACTGCCCTAATGCATTCTGAATGGAAAAGGATCCGCTCAGAATGCACCAGTTTGCCCCTGTTCCGTCTCCATTCCACTTTGGAGGCAGACACGCTGCTCACAGAGTTTTGGTGTCCGTCTGACGAAACTGAGCCAAACGGATCCGTTCTGACACACAATTTAAGTCAATGGGGACGGATCTGTTTTCTATGACAGAATCTGGCACAATAGAAAACGGATCCGTCCCCCATTGACTTTCAATCTGCATTCTATCTGTCTAACATCTGCCTATGGCCTCATGCGGCTCGGGCGCGGACCCATTCACTTCAATGGGGCCACAAAAGATGCGCACAGCACTCCGTGTGCTGTCCGCATCCGTTGCTCCGTTCCGTGCCCCCGCAAAAAAAAAAATAGAGCATGTGTATTCTTGTCTTCTAGTCTCGTTTTTGCAGACAAGAATAGGCATTTCTACAATGGGCTGCGTTCCGTTCCGCAAATTTGCGGATCCACGGTTTGCGGACCGCAAAACACCAACGGTCGTGTGCATGAGGCCTATCTATGATCAAAGAGGAAGCTGAAGAATTTCCATACATACCTGCTGTAGCCTCTGGAAATGCAGGTTGTCCTCTTGCAAAAAAAAAATTAAAAATGAGCAGCTCCAATAGTCTTTGGTGTTCTTAGGCAAGGGCCAGCATTGTGATGTCATGGAATGCTGTGATGTCATGTGCTAATTTGCATATGCAGCTGTCAATCTTCTGTCTTTTAAAATACTTCCCACCCATTGGATCATGTGGATGGAATATGAAGAGAGCCCAAGATCAGCTATTAGCTACTAGATGGGCATCTGCAATAACGTGGTCATTCAGTGCACCATGTCTGGGGAAAAAGAGGACGTATGGTCACCCTAAGCTATCCCCAATAATGATTCTTCCCAGTGTGTCCTGCCAGCATAGAAGAAGTTATAGAACCTTCATCCATACCTCAGCTATTACTAGATGGGCATCTGTAATAAAGTGGGCATACAGTGCACTCTATCTACCTACCTATCTCATATTTAGCATCAGACTGGACCACCAGAGTATCAGAGGATCCTCCAGTGGAAAAACATTGATGTGTGACTAAATACATTAAAATCAATGGATGCATGTGCTATTTATTGACGTGTGAAAAAGGCCTTTCCGTTATCATTGTATACACAGGACATATTAAAAAAAAAAAACAGCAATGGGTTATTTGTAATATAATAGAACTAATAGTCATGAACTCTCGCAGGAAATGACCTATTCCATTGCCAGAATCCTCTGGGGGTCAATCCCAACCATGACAGTAGGCATCGCCATAACATTGGGGATAGGGATGAGCAAATCGACTTCGGATGAAACATCTAAAGTCGATTCATATAAAACTTTGTTCTACAGTACAGAGCAGGAGCCTCATACAGTATTAGAATGTATTGGCTCCGATGATCCGGAGTTATTGCTTCGCAAAGTCTCGCAAGACTTCGCGCAATAACTCCATAAATTAGTTTGTACTGTAAAAAAAACATTTCCCGAACTCGCGTTCGGTTCCGAGTGGTACCCTGAAACCGAACCAGAGTTCAGGTAATTGTTTTTACAGTACAAATTAATTTATGAAGTTATTGCGAAGGCTTGCGAGACTTCGCAAAGCAATAACTTCGGCTCATCGGAGCCAATACATTCTAATACAGTATTAGAACGAATTTTTATGTGAATCGACTTCAGATGTTTCATCCGAAGTCGATTCGCTCATCCCTGATCGGTAACATGTACACTTGTCATTTTCAGTGTGTCATTTTTTTGAAGTCTGATAGTTCTGATGTCTGCTGCCATCTAGTGATCAGTACAATTACTGCAGGAACAGTATTGCCTTGCCTAGCTTGCCTGGGTTAGGTTGGTGCCAGACAACCCTCTTGGGGGGTGTTTGGGTGGAGTCCCTGTGTCGGCCACATCTTCAGGGCCGCCTACCCCTCATCTGACCCAAACTTTTACAGCATCATAGTAATTAAGACGCTGCCCATAGGTCTACTGTACTCTACTTGATACTGTGAGTTTGGGTCAGAGGAGCCACAGTCTGTCCGGCAAATGTATAGCCTTTTTCCTGGACTGTACCCAGCCGGTTGGCACTGTCCTTAGAAATAGTATCTCAAATACTTACAGTAATAGTAAGGCCAACTGTAGTAGGTCTGAAAATCTGCTGCGTAACTGGCCAAAATCCCCAGCAGCACAATCCACATAAAATCATGTGGATTTTGTGAAAATTTCACACTTTCCACTGCAAAGGATGAACTCAAATCCACAACATGAACAGACATGCTGCAAAATTTAAATCCACGTCACATATCAAGTTATATGCGCATATGGATGCAGAATATTTTTAGAGTGTGTGGTTTTTATTAATTTTTTACATCTTCAAAGTCTATACTATATGTGATTTGGGCTACTTTTCTGAAAAATAATCCAGCTGCAGAAGATCCTCATCCACATGCTCTGGAAATATTCTTTAGGTTGCACACAGCCGTAGCCGTTTTCCACATTTTGCTGAACGGAAACTCCAGCCCTCAATAGAACTGTCCTATCTTTGTCCGTAAAATGGACAAGAATAGGACATGTTCTATTTTTTTGTGGCCGCGGAACGGACATACAGATATGGACAGCACACAAGTGTGCTGTCTGCATCTTTTGCGGCCCCATTGAAGCGAATGGGTCCGAACAGCAAAAAATGCGGTTGCAGATTGAATACAGACCAAAAATACATTTGTGTGCATGAGCCCTTAAAGGGGTTGTCCCATCTCAGACAATGGTGGCATATCGCAGGTCCCAACTCTGGGACCCGTGCCTACATCGAGAACGGAGCCCGAACATGCGTAGCCGCCCTCTATTCATTTCTATGGGGCCGCTGGCTAGTGATATGCCCCCATTGTCTAAGATGAGACAACCCCTTTAACCCTGAATGTTCAGGCAATTTTTCATGATTTTGTGTACATGGTGGTTTAGTGACCCTAACTTGTTTGACTACTAAAATTATTTTTGCGATGTTTTTTACTTGACACTTAGGAGTTTTTATTAGCATGTTTTCTAGAGATTAGTTTTTTCCTTTTTTTAGGTTTCATTTTGGGAAAACTGCTAATTTCTATTAAAAAGTACTTTTTTTTTTAATTATAGCTTTTTATTTCTTTAATATTAAAGCGGACACAAAAATTAATTATTGCAATGGGTTCCCTATTTTGTGACGACCGTGTTGATATATAACATGCATAGGTTTGGGTGAATAGGGCTACTATGATGACAATTTCCGTTAGCGGCTGCAATTTTAATTTTGACATTTTTTTTTACTTATATTAAAAATTTTTTTGGCATATAAAATGTCCCTCAAGATGTCAATAAAAGATCTCTGGAGGACACTGACTTTTTCTTTTTTTACTTGCAACGTTTCCACTGTAACTGGGGCATCCACAGGAGCCCCAGTTAGGCTGGGTTCAGACTTGAGCATATTTGATACGCACGTTTTAGTCGCGCGTATTACAGCGCGTTTTTAGGAAATAGGAAACGCGCGTCGTATGTGCGTTTGTGTGATTAACCAATGTGACGTCAAACACAATGCGCACGACAATACGGCCCAAAGAAGCTCCTGTACTTCTTTGGGTGTAGGGCGTTTTACAGCGCGTTCGTACACGCTGTAAAACGCTCAGGTGAGAACTATGCCCATAGGGAAACGGGTTTTCCCCTGTTGAGCGTTTTACAGCGCGTAGGAACGCGCTGTAAAACGATCAAGTCTGAACCCAGCCTTACAGGAGAAAACAGCCCCTGTGGGGCCATTACACATAGGGGGAGATGATCAGGGTCTCCTCCTGCTGGGACTAATAGAGGAAGGGGCTCAGTCGCTTCCTGTTCTCCCTCCCTGTGCTCCTGCAGCACCGTCCTCCCAGCACAGGAGAAGGCAGAAGAGGTAATATGCCTGTCCTGTGCGGATATCACACTCCATAGCTGAGCATGATTCCCCTGGTAGGGCTCATGCACATGAACGTGTGCCGCCCTTGCCCATGGAACAGACCACAATGCATTGTAGTGCTTCCAATCCTTATCTCTGTTCCGTACCGTATCACCTAGATTGCAGACGCATCCATGATACGGTGAGCACATGGCTGGTGCCCGTATATTGGGAACCCGCTGTTTGTGCGCCACAATACTGGCACGGCCGTGTGAATGAGCCCTTATAGACAATGCTCATTTCTCAGGAGCACGCAGCATTAAAATGCTGTGTGTCTCTGTATGACTTAATTGCTACAGAATTACACTGAAATAATGCTGTCAGTATAAGGCCCCATTCACACAACCGTATTTTTACTCTGCATATTTTGCGGACCGGATGCAGACCTATTCATTTCAATGGGGCCTCAAGAAATGCAGGCATTACACCATGTGCTGTCCGCATCCGTATGTCCGTTCCGCAGACTGAAATAGGCATTGCTACAATGGGTCCAGAAAAAAAGGATGCAACACGGATGTCACCTACATTTTTTGTGAGTGGTCACTTTATGCAAACTTTTAGGTGCACACAAGCTTGGTCTGGTATTTTTTGGGGCATACATTTGACATATGGCTTTTTTCAAACATTTTCCTTTCTGCCTAGAGAGAAGTCAATGGGACAATGCCTGAAAGAAATGCCATAGCAAGAGCATGCTGTAATTTAAAAAAAACACTATGGTCACAAAAAAAAAAGCACCGTAAGTGAAAAAGCATTGCTAAAAAAAAAAAAAAAAAAGGATGCATTTCAAAATTCCCTCCGCCTTACATCTTAGAACGGATATGAAGGTGATTTTTAAACAAAAACTGCGTGTATCCACACAACTGTATTTTTGCTCCACATTCAATGAGTATTTTTGTGCATAGGATGCAAACTCATTCATTTCAATGGGTCCGCAAAAATGCAGACAGTACACGGTGTGCTGTCCGCATCCATATGTCCGTACTGCAGCCCCATAAAAAGAGAACATGTCCTAATCTTGTCCGTTTTGTGGACAAGGATAGACCTCAAAAACTAGATGCAATACGGAAATAACACGGATGTCAACTGTATTGCTATGCAGACTGCTAAAGTACATATCCAAGGCCTATAATGCCCATTTCCATCAAATGGCCCAGGCTCTCGCACTAGATCATTCTATGTATCTCAATCACTGCAGAACACCTAACGAAATCTTCAGATGCTGGCACAGCCGCTGCTGCATCTCCCCGTTTGGGGAGGGGGGGGCTAGATTGGTCCGCCAATAGCAGGTCGCGATGGAAACAAGCCTCCCCAATGTCACCTGCGATGCTAGGGAGGCTCGTCCCTTTGGCGGCCTACTATTGGCTAAGTCGTCGGATGTTTTCATCCTACGACGGCGAGATGAAGTGGCAGCCGTGCTGGCATCAGAAGCAATGCGCGGGACGGGAAGAAAAAAAAAATTCAAAGACGCATTTCCTTTAACTCTCAGACACTGCAGAGACTTAATTACAGCATCACCCATGACTCTGATGAGGACAACGCTCTACTGTGGACATCGTTATCTAGTCCTATCCAGAGAACAATAGAGTTGTCATACTGTTATCTAACTTCTACACCTACTATTACCATGAAGATTACCCTGCAAATACACAGGAGCAATAAACTGACAACGGATTACTTTTCTATATAAGAAGTTTTGTGCCGACTGCTGCAGAAGGACAATATTTAGCGTTTCATTTTCAATGGTACTGGAATGAAAAAGAAAAAAACTGCCAAAACTTTTAAGCTTTCAAACAATTTTGAGTTAAAAAAAACCCTTTCCGAGGGAAGTATCTCTAAATAAAGATGCTCTAGAAGGGGTTATCTGGGAAATATATTGATGACCTACTATCCTAAGGGTCAGCTGTTAGAAGAGGCCAATGATGTCACGTTCATCGGGGGACATTGGCTAGTTGCAGCTCAGCTCCATTAAAGTCAACAGGGTTGAGCTGCAATACCAAGCACTGCCACTATGCAATGTACAGCGCTGCGCTTGGTAAGCTGTTGGGAGACCGCAGCACTCAGTAGGTCTCCGGTGATGCCGCGGCTCCCTGAAACAACTGCTCGGCCGAGTTGCCCACCAATGTGATAATGATGACCTATGCTGAGGATACGTCATCATTATTTCCTGGATAACCCCTTTAGGTATACATTCATGTAACTTACTTCACACAGTAGAAAATGTGTAGATTAGTGAAACTGTAGATTATGTACACATAATGAATCTGAAGCATTTAAATAGCAGGGCTGAGCATGCTATTGAACACAATCAAATAATAAAAAAAGCCTGGATTCACACATTTAGGTACAGCTACCCTGGTCATGTGACAGCAGTCGCGGCCAGGTTCATAGTAGCGAGAAATTAATGGGATCGCAAGAAGTCCATTAAAATCAATTAAGCCATTTTTTATGGCCATTTAGACAGGAGTGCACCTGTCTAATGGTAGTTAAGAATGGGTACACTAGTGAAAAACTGGCTTTTAGGGGTTAAAATAAAAATTACCTTATCCATTTGCACACAGAGTCGCAAAAGGACCCCCGCTCCCAGGGTGATGTCAACATGCCCATGTTCTTCTGCATCAGGTCAAGAGCAACTGTCCCTGTATGGGCAAGTGGATTAGTACTGGGAGCCACTAATCAGGGCTCTCTTCATAGTGGGGGTAGGGGCACTATGGAAACTATTAATCACACTAGGGGGCCATTATTCATACACGGGGGGGCATTATGTATACTGTGAGGACACTGCAGGGGTTGAGATGTTAAAAAATGCCAATGAAATTCATCCGTTTTTAATGGTCACTTTTGACGGTAATTAAACACGGATTCAAAATCGTCGATAAAAATGGGCAGAAGGCCAGCACGTCATTGTTTTAGAAAATGTATGTTACGATTCACAGTTCTAAACCGAGTAGAGCGCTGGCTTAAAGAGAGACTGACTCTCATACAATGCAGGGAGCTCCTGCACTTGGAGTTAAAGGGAACCGGTCATGTTGAACATGTTGTATGAGCCAACGGTAACATGTTATAGAGCAGGAGGAGCTGAGCAGATTGGTATATCATTTTGTGGGAAAAGATTCTGAATAATGTGCAGTTTATTAATTTTAATTCCTGCTCATTCTGGGCTTTGAAATCAGGAGGCGGTCCTATCAGTGATTGACAGCTCTCTCTGAATACACATGCATAGTGGGAAAGCTGTCAGTCACTGATAGGACCGCCTCCTGGACTTCAGTCCAGAATATGTACAGGCATTAAAATGAATAAACTGCAAATTCTACTGAATCTTCTCCCATAAAATGATATATCAATCTGTTCAGTTCCTCCTGCTCTATAACAGGCTGCCTGCAGACTGCACTGCATTTTCATAGTGACAGGTTCCCTTTAAATCATCTTCCATAAACTTACCTGTATGTGAAATTCAAACTTTGTAACATTCATTCAAGTAAGGCTACTTTCTGGTACTGAGATCCGTCATAGGGATAGCAGAGAAAAATGCTTCCGTTTTGTCCCCATTTATTGTCAATGGGGACAAAACTGAACTGAAAGGAACGGAGTCACCAGAATGTATTCCGTTCCATTTCATTGCCTTCCCATGACGCACACAAAAGTGCTGAAAGCAGTGTTTTTGGGTGCGTCCTGGGATGCGGAGCAAGACCAAAAGAAAACTGATCCGTCCTTCATTGACTTCCAATGGGTTTAGAGATGGATCCGTCATGGCTATTTTAGAGATAATACAACCGGATCCGTTCATAATGGATGCAAACGGTTGTATTATCATGACAGAAACGTTTTTTTGCTGATCCGTGAGGGATCCAGCAAAAACGCAGATGTGAAAGTAGGCTTACGTGTCTTACACTGAACGAGCTCTGGGATCTATAGGAAAGTAACCTGACGATTACAAGAAACGTGAGTACACTCCTTTGCTGTACAGTTTATTATTATTTTTTCTTTACGAATAAGAGGCCAAAAACGTATGTACACAGAGAATCCAAAGTAACCCAAAGCAAATCTGCATGAAGCGAGTGTTTACCCCTTCACCCGAGGCTTTGGTTTCAGCATTGTCCTAGGGGAGACTTGGGGGCGTTAACAGAACCGCAGTGGTAGTGGTTCCCTACATGAAATAAAAATGGCATGCACTGTACCTGCTGCATGCACCCGGCAGAAAACCCTGTGTGGAATAAATAAGATTAAAAAAAACTCTGGCTGTTTGCTCAGGTCTCTTTCTTCAGAAACTCCGTTTAAAGCATTTGCAAGACTGATATGTTCTTTTTCTCTTGTGTCTGGCAATAATAGTTTGCAATGCAAGCTGGAAGGATACGATTACCCTTGTGTACCCTGCTCATTCCACCACCCAAGCAACTCCATTCATAGCTAGCAACGTAGATGCAACAATTCACAACCTTCCATACTTCATACCGGTACGGCGGGACCAGCATTTCATCCAACTACAGTTGGGCCATGCACTTCTGACTCAATCCACCCATCCACACAAGCAGGCATGTTGACCGAAAGATTCAGCAATACGCTCTTCCCATCTGTGATGTCGTATGAGGGGTGGAACCTCTGCTGAATTTGGGTTTTTCCGGGTAAAAGCAATAAATCACACACCTGTCTATCCCCCTGTACTATAAAATCTCAGGGAGATAGATAGGTAAATGTCAACCTCCTCAGTGGTCAGGAGAGTGGAGGACCAAAGCAGCATGTTATGTTCAAAAGCGAAGCGGTAGCCAACAAAGCCTGCCCGAGCATGACCCCCACTATAGATCACAATCAGTGCAGCTCTTCAAACAGCCAAGAGCTGATGACTCCCTTATAGTTATCCACGAGACGTGTAAGTGGTGTTATTTGGCAAGAGGATGTTCTACATACATGTGATAGAGACATGTAACATTATTGCTTTCACTGGCTTTACGAATGATGAAATGAAGAAGTAGTTTGCCAGATAAGACATAAGATGCTGCGTATCCTCTCCACCTCCTACACCTAGTAAAACAAGAATCACACTGCTAAAGAAAGCGAGGGGAAAAAAAAAAAAAAAAAGCAATTGAAAGGCATATATAATGAATGTACACTCGTCTTTACATAATCCCATCTGTTTAAGCACCTCCCAATCCACACTTTTAAAATACGTATGCATTTACTGCAGACCCAAACCTCCATTCCTATTCACCCTCCGCAGAGTGGGCCACCCCACTCCGCGGCATTACGAATAAAAGCACTGCGCTGTTGCATTTTATTGGATATTTCAGCTTGAAATCAAGGCATATTGTTATTTTAAAACTAAGGTACCAGCTATGCACAGATCTGATTTTGTGCTCAATTTCTCTTCTAACAAGTTTATGTGCAAATATGCCGATGGAAACCAGATTTTGTGTTGATGTTTTCTTTCTCTCAGGTTTTTTGCTGCAAGCATGCAATGCGTTGCAATAAAAAAAAGAAAATTATTAACTACATGTATGCCATCTTATCCGAAACCCAGACTAGGTACTACACACTCGCTCGAGACTCTAAGACCTCTTTTTTTTTTTTTTTACATTTCACTTTTGCACCCTGATACTGTGATAACCAGCGAGTCTCAATCCCGTGTTGATGCAACATAAAGGATAGAAGGGAGAGGAATTCCATCTTGCTCAGTATAGGTGTAAGGGGAAAAAAAGAAAGAACATAAAGTAGTTATGCATTCATCTTTCAACCCCTGCACTGCAAGCAGAATAGGGCAGCGTCTGGGTTCTTCCATCAGAGAAGGGGTTACACTCGGACTAAAACTTCAAATGCAATGGAATAGGGTGACTCTGGGGTAGAAGTGAGGATGTTGCTCTCAAAGTCCACGGGATACTGAATACTCTCGCAGCAAGCGCTGGGTTTGGGCTCCTCCCTCCCCCCCCCGCCGTCCACTTCAGGCCTCTTGCTGTGCAGGTCTTTTCAGGTCCCGGATTTGTTTCACTAGGTAGGTTTTCTCATCGTTAAACTGCTCGTCCTCAGTGCGGTCATTCTGAAACTTGCTGAGGAATTCAATCAGCTTGCTCTGGTTCTTGAGGAGGATATCCAGGACTGGCTGTGTCTTGTTCGGGTTGGCTACAAATACCTAGAAGTTCAAGGAGAAAAAAAATAAAAGTTATTTTACATCAATGTCAGGGTAGCATCAGGCTGTATCATTATATCCCCCTTCCCTACTCTCAGTGATTGACAGAGGGCTCAACCATCGCAGAGTGGCAGGAGGAGCCCCGCTCTTAAAGAAGACCCGTCACCTGTAAAACAAGCACTTTCCTTAAATGCCTCATAAGCGTATCTTGTGAAACCAGCTCTCTGCAAACTCCAGTTGGGGCTATACTGGTATACAGATCAGTGGGACTCACCGGTGGGAGCAGAGCGAAGCAGAAGAGGCTGAGACCCCACGATCTATGGCCATGTACATGTCCATGACAAACCACAGCCACTACTTATAAAACCCGGGGAGCCATATCTCGAAAACAGGGGGGCCTGCGACATAAAAATAACAGCAGGCCATTCACAGAGTCGGGGATATTTAAGGAAAATGCATGTTTTACATTTTTTCCAAGAGGGGACAGGTCCTCTTTAAATTATGGAGGGACCTTATCATAAGGGTATGCCAGTGTTTGTCACAAGTGCTGTTTTGTGCACAAATTTGTGACTTTTTGCCATTTTACTATGCTGTCCGTATATAGAGATGTCCCGAAATATTCGCCGGCGAACGGTTACCGGCGAACATATCTTGTTCGCGTCCGCCGCGGCGGCCGAACATATGCGATGTTCGCGCTCGCCCCTATACTTTATCATTAAGCAAACTTTGACCCCGTACCTCACAGTCAGCAGACACATTCCAGCCAATCAGCATACCCTCCCTCCCAGACCCTCCCACCTCCTATCAAAAAGAAAGGACGGCATCCATCTTAGATTCATTCTGAGGCTGCAGTGTTAGTAGTTGTAATCGCAATGCGATTAATATAACCTGCATTAATCGCATTGCGATTACAACTTAGAGCTGGGTTCCTAATGGTTGTATTGCTAGAATTATATAACGAATATCACGAATATAGCGCTATATTCTCAATCTTCGTTATATTCTAGCAATACAACCATTAGGAACTCAGCTCTAAGTTGTAATCGCAATGCGATTAATGCAGGTTATATTAATCGCATTGTGAATTCAACTTACCACACTCTGCGTCAACTACGCAATTTTCCACGGGAGTTTTGCCATGGATCCCCCTCCGGCATGACACAGTCCAGCTGTTAGACCCCTTGAAACAACTTTTCCATCACTATTGTGGTCAGAAAGAGTCCCTGTGGGTTTTAAAATTTGCCTGTATATTAAAGTCTATGGCGGTTTGCCCTGTTCGCAAACATTTGCATAAATTCCCGTTCGCCAACGGAAAATTTTATGTTCGCGACATCTCTATCTGTATATAGGTATTGCTAGATATTCGTTTTTGTGCATGAAGAGCTGTCAGTTACCATGTGAGGCAGGGACAGCGGGACTCTCAGGCTTTCTCCATGAGTCCTTCCACTTAAAATAGGTTTTCACATGACGTTACCAAAACAAATCACAGAAAACTATATGCCTCCAAGTTCACCACCTCCTCTACACTATATTAACCCCTTAGTGACCAGCCTCTTTTGGGCCTTACTGACCAAGCATTTTGTTTCCTTTTTTCATCGTCGCTTTCCAACAACAATAACTTTTTAATTTTTCCGTCTATATAGCTTTATGACGGCTTGTTTTTTACAGAACACGTTGTAGTTTTTAATGGCGCCATTTCAGGGTACACATAGGGAGACGGGAAAAACAGCAATACTGCCACTGCGTTTTTACGTTATATATTTTACTTTTTTCATTTTTCTGTATAAATAACATACGGTAATATCTTTATTCTCTGGGTCAGTACGATTACAGTGATACCAAATACATATAGTTTATTTTATATGTTACTACTTTTTTTAAATAAACCCCCCCACCTTTTTTTGCATTGCTGCTTTCCAAGATCCATAACTTTTTTCTTTTTCTTTCTATGGTGTGCGAGGGCTTGATTTTTGCGGGACGGCTTGTATTTTCTATTGGTATCATTTTCGAGTAAATGCCGCTTTTTGAGTGCTTGTTATTCCCTTTTTTTCGGTGGCAACTAAGAATAAATTAGCTATTGTCTTTTTTTTACGGCGTTCACCGTAGGAGATCATTTACATGATATTTATGTAGTCTGGGTTGTTACGGTTGCAGCAATTCCAAACATATGGGGAAGATTTTTTGCAATTTTTTTATTGAAAAGAGTATTTTCAACAGGAAAAAAAGCGCAATTTTTTATTGAATAAATGAAGTTTTTTTACCACTTAATAGTCCCAACAAGCTCACAGCCTGGGAGTATTTTTTCTCCCAGGCTGTGAGCTCTGCGCTGCGATTGGACAGCGCTACAGCCTAGGAGAAGAAGACGCCCAGGACAAAAAGGGCAGACTCCTCCCAGTAAAACCAAGTCACCGAAGATACCGGAGGACACAGCGGAGAACGCCCCAGGGATAGTAGTAAGTGCAGTGAGATCCCTGGGCGCCGCTCTCCATATCATGATACTTCGTTCATACTTTTTTTTTTATATGAAAGGCCCTCTTTTAAGGCTGGTCTGGGGCCTACATCAGATCCCAGGCAGCCTTCACACACATCAGCACCCCACAATCGCATTTGCGGGGTGCCGATTGGAGACAGAGGGAGTCTGTTCCCTGTGTCAGCACTTTACATGCGGTGGGCGCCATTGCCCGCGGCATGTAAAGTGTTAAACAGACCGGATCGGCACTCCCCGCTGCACGTAAAGCGCCGACCCAGCCTAAGGCCCCTTAGTGACCGCACTAAAAACACAAATACACACACAAATAAAACCTATCGTCACTAGTGTAGCACCTTAAACACATGGAAAGCTTCAAACTGGATGTTGCGGCTCTTGTCACGTAGCAGATTCATCATCAGCTTGAGGTTTTCAGGTTTACTGATATACTTTGTCATGATGGTGAAATTGTGTCGATCCAAAAGAAGTTCACCAAGTAGCTGCATGGAATTCAAAGTATAAGATGAACGGAGATAAAGGTGGAAAAGATTAATTTAAATAATTCATACAAAAATCTTCATACATTTTGACAGGAACAAGATAGCAACCGCTCTATATACATATATATATATATATAGATATATATATATATATATATATATATATATCTCTATCTATAAGTATTCTCAAGTCCCTTGCTAGGCCTCATTCAAACAGAAATACTAAAATTCAGCTAAACTGCAGATATAAATAAAAAGAATAAATTAGACCCACAGCGACCTTATTGAAACATAATTATTTGCACTAATAATAATTATTATTATTTAACACCTTAATGGCCGGGCCTGTTTGGGCTTATGGGGAATCTGTCACTAAATAACACTCAATAAAACCAGCTGACATGGGAGATGTGCCCTTCTAAGCTGAAACTAATGCTGTTGGTCCCATCTCAATTCATGGCCGCGCTGCAGAAAAAAAAAAACAGCGCAGCAATATGCAATTTAGTCCCTGGCTGCAGAAAGGGCATTGTTGCTGAGCCTTTGGGCTCAACTGAAACTCCTACAGACCACGTCCTGACCACTTTGACTGACCGGGCCAGGCAGTGCAGACATAATCACGCCTGGCCCTGAAGTCTCGCCGTGTGCCTTCACTTCAGTGTTTGGTGCAGGCGCAGGACAGTACAGAAGCACCTGGGTGATTTTTGACAAAGGCACAGTACAGAATCCATCAGCTAGGGAGCTTCAGTACTGTACAAACAAAGCCCAATCATTATAATTTGCCTTCCTTTTTTTTTTCCGTTGTTACACCAGGAATTGTCTTTTGCCAGGTAAAAAATTTAATATTTTATGGGGAAGCAATTTAGTTTGCATAGTCCAAAGCATTAAATTATGACCACAAACATTAGATAAATATGGACAGGAACAGCCGCATTTTTTGCAGCAAATTACGCTGACAGTGAATTTAGGTTACAAGCATACCTTCAAGGACTGTCTCTTCGTCACATAGTTTTCTGAGTGCAACAATTTCTCATATTCACTGAAGAACTGAAACAAAAAAAATATAAATACTAGGGCTGCACGATATGGGAATTTTGTGCGATTGCGATTAGGGCCCTAAAAATTGCGATAACGATATGCGATGCGATATTTTAAGGGAATTGTGCTAGAGGTCTATCTGCTTGGATTTTCAAGGTAAAAGCACACACAGGTGACTGACAATGTGAAATGTAGTTATGCTGAACTCAAGAACTGAAAAATAAAATACATATTTGCATTACTGCAAAAGTACAAAATACAAAACTTGCCATTTTCTTAATAGCGCTGCACAGAACGGATAAATAAAATAAATATAAGAACATGTGTTCATTAAAGAGGACTTTTCACTGGTCCACAGTTTACTAGGCAAAGCTATGTATATGGAAAGCAGCACCCAGGGATGACCCTGCACTTACTTGTATCCCTGGGTGCAGCTCCGTTCGTCCTCTGTAGCCCCCGGTATCATATCCTGAATATGAGCTGAGCGCTGCGATTGGCCAGCGCTCCAGCCCTGGCGAGAAGGAGACGCCCAGGGCAAAAGAAGAAGTCTCCGCCCCAGGCAAAATTGGAGAAGCAGGAGCGCCGGTACCGGGGCTACAGCAGGCGAACGGAGCGGCACCCAGGGATACAAGTAAGTGCAGGGTCATCCCTGGGTGCCGCTCTCCATGTACATACCTTTGCCTAATAAACTGTGGACCAGTGAAAGGTCGTCTTTAAAATAACGACTTTCCACCAGCCCCTCCTCCCTCCCCGCACTGTAACTGATGTATCGCTGGCCGCGCTGTGCAGCATAGCGGCCGGAGATACAGTGTCAGTGTCACGTAGAAAGTCAACCATCGCTTTATAAGACGCACTGCCATTCCCCCCCACACTTTTGGGGGGAAAAAGTGTGTCTGATAAAGCGAAAAATACGGTAATATAATTGCAGTATTTTTGGGTCAGCAAATTGCGATTGCGATATGGCGATTAATTGCGATTACGATTGCTTTCACGATATATTGTGCAGGCCTAATAAATACATAGATACATGTGTGCAACGAATAATGTGCAAAGGAGAAAAACGTCTAATAGGGTTAAAAAAGACAGCATGTAAAGTGCACACATTTTTCATTTGCATCTCACCCGGTCATAATGCTGTTCCAAAAACTCGGCACTCAGGAGCTTATGCCTTGTCAATAGGTCCTGACAAAGAAAAACAGTGATGTGAATAAGTGACTGACCTGGATAAGAACAGTGTCATTAAAAGTATGTGCCGCACTAAATAGCTGAAATGTCACCCTGCAAAAACACAAGCCCTTGCACAGCTCCACCGACGGAAAAATAAAAAAGTTATGGGTCTCAGAATATGGCAACTAAAACAACACAAATGCATTATTTTATATAATGCTACACACATATATATATATATATATATATATACATATATATATACACACATATATATACATACACACACACAGCTCTGGAGTATGCAAGGACACAACCATTCCGCTTTTGTATTTATTCATACATTTCTGGTAGGAATAACACAGGAGCAGTACACGGCAGTTTTAAAAGAAAAGATGCTCCAGAATTAGTTTTTCATGAAGAATACAAAAATGTACTAAAACAGACATGTCAAGAGATGATCACAGGCAGGATTGCTATGAAAGTGATAGAGATGTGTGAATATCTTTCTTAAGTTTCTTATGTAGTTACTTTAAACTGCTTGTTCCTCATCTCAACTGCCTCCCTCCCCTTTGCTTCAAGCTGTCTATTTGTACAACACTGAAGCGTGAACGGAGGGGGATCGAAGCTGCAAGAGACCCCTCACTTCTCCCACAGATGTGTGAAGAATGATGTATAGACTGTTGAAGAATGCTTGAACCAATTATTTAACTAGATGATTCACATGTATACTCATTGCCTATAAAAATAAAAAAACACCTCCTTGAAGTGTCATATATGACGTAAGGAGTATTAATGCTAGTAAGACGCCATTATAATATGGCGCCGGTGCACAGATGTTTACACTAATTCACATAACAAAGTTTGTAAGACAGTGCATACTGCGCAGAAGCCAGGTGTTATCTTATCTTCTTTTCCTTCTTAGCCAATGAAATAATGGCATGAGCCTCAGAGGGGGACGCCTCCCACCCCCGAGGATGCATAAACCGCCTTACTCATTGTAATAAAAAGAGAGATTGTCTTTGACCAGCTTGTGTGTCAACGTCTGTCTCTGCCACCCATGGATATTAACCCCTTGGCGTACCTCGATTTGGAGCACCAGAGTGTATCTTAAATGCTTTAATTAAAAGCAACTTCAACAAAAGCTTTCACCTATATACAAATAACACAGGCTCTACCATCGACAATTGGTGGTGGACACAGAATTCACTAGGTTCCCTCCAGCCTATTGTGCCCTATGGTCCATGTAGCTGACATAAAGCATATCTCCAAATGCTGTTAACAGCAGCTCGGGCAACATGTACTCATAGAATAAAAACAGAAAAAAATGAATATGTTTCAGTATCTGGTTTTAATGGATAGAAAAAAATATATATGGGTGACACATTCTAACCAGTAGGGATTAACCAAAGGGGAAGACCCCATTAAATACAAATGAAGAAATCTTACCTTAAACGTAGCAAAGGCATCAGAAGCAATATCAAAGGTTGACATTTCTACATATCGGAAGAAGTCGTAAAACTGCTCAGACCACAAAATAATCTTGGCAAGTGGTTCATGTCTGATACACTCCCGCAGCATGATTCCACAATTCAAAGCAATCTCTGGAGACTCGTACCTATCAATGGGAGAATGAGGAGACCATGAAGACACATGACCGAGCTGAGCATGCTGCAAATAAACAGCCCTGAAGTATCGCAAAGCCTTCCATCCCATGCTTTCACAATTAAACCAGTTCCCGCATTGTCTATTTCAGCCAGTTCCACTTCATACGGTCGATTTTTTATTTGACCCCAACAATTCCCTGTTCACACCTAGCCAAGAGAGCAACTAGATCCGAAACACATTGCACTCATCTGAAGGCTGATTACGTAACTACATAGGCCATTACCCTTTCAACAGCATGAAGAGAATATTCTGCTGGGTGCATATATATTCCACTGTTGGGGTCCGTGTTCCAATCTGCCTTCGTAATATATTATTGAAGATCTGAGCCACATCCTTCTTGCCCTGGAAAGAATACACTGTAAGCTTTGTTCAATCTGAAGCTGAAAAGTGTGCTACGGTCTAGCAGCATGCCACCTGTGCCAGGCAGGCACATGGTGCAGATACAACACACGTTTACGGCTAGTTGTCTTCCACCAAAATGTCACTGATACCTCAAAGTCAATGAGCTGGAGATCAGCCACTAAAGTTCCAAGGAGGCCGCTGTTGTACAGTTCCTGAGCGAGCTGTGCCACGGCTTCCGTCTGAGGTTCCTTCTCATTCGTCCCATAAAGGATCTCCTTCATTGCCACCAGGTTTTTAGACACTTCTTCAGTTGCCTGGGAAAAAGAAAAAGGTGCTACGTTTACTGAACTGTACCACTTTTATGGAGCGTTAGGCCACAGATACATTCATGAGTTGGACATAGTTGGACCCAGCACCACAGGCTTCACCTAGACTGTCCTTCTGGAGACAAACCATGCAGACATACTACTATACAAACAGGACATCTTCTTGATCGCGGAGATCCTGTGGGTTAGGTTACAAAAAGAACTTAACAATAGGATTGATATAATCAGAAGAAACAAACCGGTTAGTATTCCAAAAGACGCAATGTGACGTAGACTACAAACAGAGAAATGGTGGCAGACGGAGTTTTACATTTACATGGCCAGCCAAGTATTAAGAAGTGGATATCAGAGCAATTGCCATCGTGAATGGGACGTTAGGGTAGAACCAATCATACTGAACTGCAGCTAAAGAAGACGCTAAAATGGAGACCATTACTGTGTTAATTAAGGTCCTTTTACACGGACACGGTCTGCCTGTGTGAAAGCCAGCATTTGTGCTGGATCAGGCTGCCAGATAATCGCTAATGGAGATTTGAACGTGGCCTAAGAGAACTTCATCCCGAGAAGGGATTGAGCTCCTGCTGCATCATTCGTACACAGAGTAAAGGCACTTTTACATACGGATTTTGCAGCAGATTTCACCCCGCTACACTAAGGGCCCATTCAGACAGCCGTATGAATGGGTCCGCACCCGTTGCGCAATTTTGCAAGACAAGTGCGGATCCATTAATTTCAATGGGGCCACAAAAGATGCGGACACCACACAAAAAAAATTTTTTTTTTTAGAATTTTTGCTGTTTTTTTTTTTTATTTCAGCAAAACCATGTCACTGGAAACGGAATACAAGACACTGTCCTTCTGTAGCACTCAGCAGAGAGAGATAAAACTCTTTAAAACTCTGCTACTGTGAGGGGGTTATCTAGAGGGTAATCTTCATTATACTAGTGGGGGAAAAATTGGAATAACAGTATGACAGCTCTATTGTTCTTTTGACTGAACTAGATAAGAGAATACCGTACTGGAAATTTGTATGGGAACTTGGGATGGGTTCACTTTTGAGAAATCACTGTCATTGCAAAAACTTTTTATTCTGAAGGTTGCGGACAATGGGCCATGAATGCTAATTTTGCTCAATCTAACATACATAATAATGGCATATATGATCCATGCTGCACACCATTTCTGTGTTTTAGACTTCATTACAGTGAGGGTTTCACAGCTAAAGATGTGAGGTCCCCCACATGCAAACAGATAGACATATGTCCTGACAGACTACTACACAATGTATTCTGACACATAAACGTGGCATTAGTTGATTGTCCCGTTGAGAGGTTAGTAACTCCATCAGTGAGGATGTCCTCCACCAGAAGATCCTACAAAGAAAACCTAGTGACAATTCGCATATATTAACCGATAAGACTGCAGTTCTGTCCATCTTCTGCTTCCCAAAGGAGTTCCTTTTGGTTTTGGGCCATGCCACTTTCTTTGGATCCTTATTCCTGCTGCCAATGTGTAAGTCATCGGTAGCATACGTGGAATGTGAGAGGTTTGAGCCAGACGAGAGACGCGTAAGAGAATTGGTTTGGAGGGTGGGGGAGCTGAATGTGTGAGGTAATGCCAGCTGAAAAATCAAACAGCACAAGAAAGCAAAGTATAAAATGCACAGGTACAGCCGGGAGAGTAAAATATCGCTACTAATAAAGCATCTAAAAGTAACACTATAGCTAGGAAAGAAAAAGAAGAAAATACAGAAAGAAAGCACATGCTTATCACACACTTTCTGTAGAGTCTTGTAGACATCTGAACGAGCCTACTAAAGGCCATCATCTCTTTGCCCTCCATCTTTAGATAGTGAATGACTGATATATTAAAGCAATCAAATCTGAAAAAATGCAGTCTAAGCGCTACCCAATCATCAGGATAAACATAATAGCAGACTGTATAAGGTGCGCAAGTTTTGTTGTGTCTCATCAAAGACAGCGTGTTTAGAGGAAAACCGCTCTTTGGATAGAACAAGACAGCGATTTCTCCTAAACCTTGAGGTGTTTACGTCGAAAGGAGCGGTTATTGGTATTGATTTTCTGCACCTTATATTATTTCCTATTGTGTTCATCATGAAGACTGGGTAGCGCCTAGACTGCATTTCGTTTCTGAAAATGATCAGTATGACTTCCTGATGCTATGCTAGACACTGTGAATAAAGCTTTGACAAAGGGTGTAAGTAGTTTGTGTCCCTCGCGGTCCCCAAAGTGGTGAGTAATATTTCACCAAATTTTTGTTTCCACAGGTATCAACTGGATTTACATAGTGCTCTATGTGCAATCTGCCATTCTTATTTCTTTATTTTTTGCAGTGTTGATCTTCATTGAAGACCAAGTAGTAGGTGAAGGTTTCTGCTAAAGCAATCTCCCTCCAAGGTGTAAAAAAAAAGGGTAGTTAAAGCTTAAAGGGGTTGCCTCACTTCAGCAAATGGCATTTATCATGTAGAGAAAGTTAATACAAGGCACTTACTAATGTATTTGTACTATTCATACTGCCTCCTTTGCTGACTGGATTCATTTTTTTTCCTCATCACATTATACACTACTCATATACTGGGTTTACAACTGCCCTGCAGTCCAGCAGCTGTGGCCATGCTTGCACACTATACGTAAAGGCACCAACCTCTCTGGTGGCTAGCGCTTTTTCCTATATTGTGGTTATAACCCCTGGATATGAGCGGTGTATAATGTGATGGAAAAATGAATGAACCCAGTAAATGAGGCAATTTGTACAATCACAATACATAAATAAGTGCCTTGTATTAACTTGATAAATGATGTTTGCTGAAGTGAGTCAACTTCTTTAAGCTTTAAAGGCTATGTACACCTTTGGGGGCATTTTTTTTATTAGTGCATTGTACTCCTTATGAGCTAAAAATACATTTTCTCAATTGGTCTTTATTAAAAATATGGAGTCCTTTTCTCTGTACAGAGCTGAGATGCTCTACTAGCAGGATCCTAATTTTCTCTGTGCTCTGTCAGACAGGGAGCTGACGCGCACCTTATCTCTGTTCTCAGACCTTATCTTATTTATAAGAATGTGGCTTGAATGAGTGTTTATGACCTCTAAAGCTGGGTTTACATGAGCCATGCAGCGGCTGATTGTCGGGAAAGAAGCGTTCCTTCCCGAGAGTCGGCTGCTGGTTCAGTGAAGGAGACTGCTGCATTTAGATGAAGAGATCTCCTTCACAGTATGAGGAAGAGGGATTGCTATAGCAATCTCTCGTCCTCATACAAAATCTTGGCTTCTGAGCAGCAGTTCGCTGTTTAGACAACACAATCTGCCGCCCAGAAGCCATGATCGGTGGTGAATGCATTAGTGACAGGATCACCCAATGAACGAGGCAGATTGTTCCTGCAAACGGTCGTTTAGTAATTTACAGATGAGGGTTATTGGCACAAAGTGAAAGTAGGATGCACACAGCTAGAAAAAGTTAACCTTTTGGACCGAACGGCTCAATATTTTTAATAAAGACCAATTGAAAAAATTATTTTTAGCCTCAAATGTGTAAAATGCAATCATTAAAAAAAAAAAAAAAAAAATATGTCCCCAAAGGTGTACATTGCCTTTAACTACCCTTTTATTTTTCACCTGGGAGGGAGATTGCAGTAGCAGAAACCTTCACCCACTACATGGTCTGCAATGAAGATAAACACTACAAAAAAAAAAAATAATAATAATAATAATAATAATAAGATGACGGCAGATTGCACATAGAGCACTGCATAAATGCAGTTGAGTCACCTGTGGAAACAAAAATTTGGTGAAATATTGCTCACCGCTTTGGGGTGTGCAAGGGACACAACAACTACTTAGGCTATTCGTCAGAGCTTGGCCTCTTATTTCCAGTGAAGGTAATGTTAATGCTAGGGCATACAAAGACAATTGACACAAATATCACTTACAACAGTGTGGCCCTTTACCATTGCAGCACGATCGTGCCCCTGTACACAAAGTGAGGTCCATAAGACACGGTGTGATGGGTTTGTAGTGGAGAAACTGGAGTGGCTGCACAAAGCCATGACATTAACAACCCCATGGACCACCTTCATGAAGAACTGAAACGCCCATTGTGAACCAGACCTTCCTGTCCAACACCAATGCTTGACCTCACAAATGCTCTTTTGGCTGGTTGGACACAAATTCTCACAGACACACTCCAAACCAATATGGGAAAATCTTCCCAGACGAGTGGGGACAGAGCTACAAAGGGAGGCCCCAACATCATGTTAACTAGCATGATTTTGGAATGGGATGTCCAACAAGCTCATTCTCAAGTGTCCACGTCCTTTTGGCATATAGCGTAAGTAGGAAAAGTCTCTTGGCACTGGACAACAAGATGCAGAGTATTCTGGGGGGTGGCACATTACAAAGCCATCACACGGCGTCTCCAGTTACAATGGGACATTGTACAGAGTGGACAAGTCAGTCGCCTACTGAAAACAGATTGTGACAAAACTGGTTTAAACTAACTAGGTGTGAGTTATCTTGGTAACAATTAATGACTTCTGGAATTTAAAGTGAATCACTTCCTGAGATCTCACACCCAACCGAGCTGGAAGGTCCAAAAAAGCAGAGCTGTAAGCTCAGCGATCCCAGTAACCTGAAGATCTGTACATGTCCTACAAACACATTTAGAGGAAAGATGGAATTATCTCCAATGCACATGACTCTGAATGCTTGCTTCATATTCTCCTCCTGGTGACATGAAACCCATTACATGTCCTCACATCCTATAACTAGCTGCATATGTGACCATATAAAATGATAATGAATGCTTCTTACGGTAGCCAGAGCTGATAAAGTAAATGCTTCACAATTAAAAAAGGTGTTGCCCTATAAAACTATCTAGCAGCGTGCATCATCTTGAAATTCCTTTGAAACTCTTTTCCACGTAACCAAGATTTCAATCTCATAGGGGGACTAGGGAGTGAAGGACAGACGTAAACTAGAGATATGGGCGCCTCCACATTGACAGTCTGCAGCATTTTCTGCATTATCCCGAAAAAAATCATCTTGTAGAAATCCTTCTGAGAACAAAGAGGTTAATCAATTGCTGGGGTGATCAAATTTTGGCTGGAGGTTAAAGCAGGGACGGAGATTAGCCAAGAGAGTTGGATTTCTGACATTTTTAATACTGATGACCTACCCTCTTTATCTATATCTGATCAGAGGGGTCCAACACCCGGAAATCCCTCCAATCAGCAATCTGAGTAGGTGGTGGCGCTCACAGCTTACCTTAGGCCAGTGGCCCCGACGCAGCCCAGTCCCAATCAAGCTGTGCTTCGTAAGGGATGAGGAGGCAGCAGCACTCACTGGACCCCCATCGATCAGATACTGATGACCTATCCCGAGGACAGGACATCAGTATAAGAAGTCAGAAAACCGCCTACTTGGTCTGCAGCGACAGAACAAGGATTAGGAGGATGAGGCGGGGCTGGGCATTATAAGCCATCAACAATGCAATAAAAATATTTTCTTGTCAGTCCTTTGGGATTCTTAGGACAGTTAGAGAGAATTTCTGGTGAAATAATACACTCCTCCCTTCCTGATGTTAGCATTGCGGCAGAAGACCCTGACCTCCTAGCATTCCACAATGGATCCCAGCCCCCATGTCCAGCAGAAAGCTTTAGCACATGGCATCTCGACAGAGAAGTAGCATGCAACTGAAGAGGGTGGGTTCTCCTGCTACCAAAATAGGCCACCAGTGAGAGATTTCTAACTTTATGCTTCACCCCACCAAACACCAAGGAGAATACCCTGCAGCAATGTACATTAGGCTACTTTCATACTTGCGTCGTTAATTTCAGTATTGGGATCTGGCGAGGGTATCTATACTGGAATTAAACCGATCAATTTTGATTTTGCACATCAGGCTGTATCCGTTCTGTTAGGATGCGGTTGTGTGAAATCAAAACGGGAAAAAAACGGATCCATCACTAAGTACATTGAAAGACAATGGGTGACTGATCTGTTTTTTTAGGCTCCCAAAAAACAGATCTGTCAACATTGACTTTCATTGATTTCAGTGATGGATCCGTTTTTTTCCCTTTTTATGACCAGACACAAAAGCAGCTTGCAGCGGTTTTGTGTCCGGTCACAAAACGGAATGCTGCCGGAACGGAAGACATCCTGAATGACTCTATTTCCATTCAGAACGCATGAGGACTAAATGGAAACTTTTTTTTCCGGTATTAAGATCCTCTGCCAGATCTAAATACGGGAAAACAACAACGCAAGTGTGAAAGTAGCCTTACAAGGATAATGTCCACACGCAAGTGCAGCAAACGCTTAAAATAGTAACTGCAAAGTGGATTTTAAGAAATCTCATCTACACGCTGCAAAAGAAATTCACAGGGTAAATTGTACTAAACTGTGGATTTTAAATCTGCAGCGTGTCAATTTATGCTGTGGATTTCCACAGCAGATTTCACCTTTTGCAATGGAGAGGGTGAAATCCGTTGTACATTTGCAGAGGAAAATCTGCTAAATCCACCCGTTGCGCCCGTACCCCGACCAGGCCGTGCTCACAGCTGCAGCATCTTCCATGGCGGAAGTCACAGCGTAGATGTCAAAATATGCAGCCCTTCAGTTTTCACTGGGCAAGTTGCAGCTATAATCCATAAACTGGGATTAGAAAAGAAACCCATAAGGGTTGGAGACCTCCAACTAGTGCAACCTGCTTTCCTTCTCTTCCCCCACTGATGACACGCTGACAGAGTAACCCAGTGATATGTCAGATAGACAATCTCATGCAGGCATTTATATTGTCATACCCACCTCTCTACAGCTGCTTCTTTACAAGGGGTGTCATGCAGGTATATCGCAGGTAAACATGCAGCGGCAGGTGTCAGACAGGTAGACGGCATGTGACCGCTGCAGCCAGTCACTTGCCATATACCTGCATGTCACAGCTGCCGTCTGCATACAAAAGCTGGGGCGGAAAGCCCAGACCAGCAAACCAAGTACGGTATATCATCATTACTTATTTTACGCCATTTGGGGGCATGGCTGACACCTAAGATCCTGAAAAAACAATATGCTGTGCCCAAGATAAGATCAGGCCAAATTCTCTCTGCTATCTCTATCTTATAATTAATGACGCTGTAAATTTCAGGTAATAATTACCGCAGGTTCTGAAGGTAGTCATTTGTAGAATGAGTCCAACGAGTGGTTTCCCTTTATGGCCACGAGAATGTAAATCTTGCCAGCATCACAGGAATACAGACAGTGTGGTATGAACGAGCCTGTTCATTAATGCCATTTACATCAGCGGCTTTCTACCTGAACCGAAAAGTGGCAGGTAGGTCGCTGTGACAGAATCAACCCGCACAGTAAGTGTACGGAAACACGGGGTGGATTATCCCATGTCTGCACGGCGAAAGCTATGATGAATCTGTGGATCCTGCGGATTATGGCACCATGCCTGCGGATGGTACGCATGCACACGCTGAGTTTTCAGTGCAGAAATTCCCCTGTAGCTTTTTTGTTTATTTAAATCTACTGCTAGTGTTAAGCGAACTTGTGTTTTTAAGTTTGGCGTCCAAACGTAGGGTTATCGAAGAATCCCATTCAGCTACCACGAACCATAACGGAATTCGGAATCCATAACGGGATTCTTCGATAACCCAAACTTGCTGACTTTAGTTTTACCACAGATTTTCAATTTCAATATAGCAGGGTGAATCTGTAGCAAAATCTGCATGTTACAAATGCAGATTTTTTTTTTTTTTTTTTTTTGAGGATCTGCAGAAAAATCCACAGGTGGATTTATGATCTGTTAAAGTGAAACTTCTATTGCCCTACCTGAGAGCAGGATATGACAGAAGAGCTCCACGAGAAATAAATATATATATATATATATATATATATATATATATATATATATAACCTAGATCAGTATTTCTGAGTGAAAAGCAGACAGCGAGAGTCCTGATCGTAGGATGATTGACAATCTTCTTTCTACACAGTGATACAGGGAGAGCTGTCAATAAGGACTCTCCCTTTCTCTTAGGAGTCCTATTGGCATTTACTCTGCTTCTTACTCAGAAACCCTGATCCAAATCATATAAACCTATGTATCACAGGTATCTCTATCATATCCTGCTCAGGTAGAACAGCATAAATTACCTGACAGCTTCACACTGAGCACTGATAACCCAGACAGAAGGCTTTATACTCACACTTAGGCCTAATTCACACGTCCGCAAAACGGATCCGCATCCCATCCGCAATTTTGCGGAAGGGTTGCAGACCCATTCATTTCATAGGGGCAGGAATGGATGTGGACAGCACACTATGTGATGTCCGCATCCGTGTTTCCGCACCCGTGTTTCCGTTTCCGCAAAAAAATAGAACATGTCCTATTCTTGTCCGCAATTGCGGACAAGAAAAGGCATTCTCTATATAGTGCCAGCAATGTGCGGTCCGCAAAACACACTACGGACGTGTGAATAAGGCCTTACAGCCATGGTCACATGCCATTAGTGATGCACCCTTAGCATATATGCTGGGAAAGCTCCTGGAGTACACATTAAAATGTCCATAGGGTGTCCCTTTTAGCCTCCATCTTGCCGGCATATACCAGTAGAATGCTAATAAACTGGATGGAATGGTCCTCCTCCAGTATTGAGCAAGTGTATGCATTCAATGAGATCCCATGGGTGACACAGGCTGATGTATGGCATCAATCATTACCATTCATTTAAAGTATACATCCTGGCTTATAACTAGGGGACATTTAGATTTTATTTTAACAATCTGATACGCCGAGGCATAAATCAAACAATGTTAAAATAGGACAGGACTACAGAGAGAAAAAAACCTCCTAGATAAAAAAAAAAAAAAAAGCGTAAACTTCACATAATAATCCATAGACTGACTGATTCCAGGACACATTCCCATCTCTCTCTCTACAACGTGAGCTTTATTGTACCTTTTCTGCTTTCTTGTCCGAGATGTCTTGCTTCTCCAGCACTGCTATGCTTTCCTTCAGGTTCTTCACTATGTCTGCAGGAGACTTGTGGGACTTCCCAAAGGGAAATGGCATGTTTGCTAGGATAACACTGCTTTACAGCCCCGTACCTCCTGCAAGTAAAAATGCAAAGATACACAAATCAGCAGCCGCTCTGTAAAGAACATGCAGAAATCTCCTATTCCTGCTCTGTAGTTATGGTATCTGGGTTAAATCCTGAAATTCTTAGTATCAATTAAGATTCTCCTCTCTGATGGGCTTCTACAGCCCCCATAGTGGATATGAGCTCAGTAAAGGGACTTTTAGATATCCAAACAACCTGTTGAAGGGAACCTGTCATCACCTTTATGCTGCCCATACTAACAGCAGTATGAAGTATAGACAGGCGAGTTGATTTCAGCATTCTGTCGTATAAAAGTTAAAAGTAAGTGGTTGCCGAGAACCAACATCACAATCCTTGCAGACTGGGCCTGGAAAAGAGTCCCGGCCACCTGAGAAGAGTCCTGGTTATTCATGAATTCCTGCTCTCCTGCCCACCTGCTGATGACTGACAGGCTTCTACCTAGTTTTCTCTATTTCTCTCTAGGAGAGAACTGCCAATCATCAGCGGGAGAGCAGGAGATTATGGATAACCATGACTCTTCTAAGGTAGACTTGACTCTTTTCAAGGCCTGGGCTGTAATTATTATCATGCTGGTTCTCGGTAACCACTTACTTTAAGCTGATGAGTGACACAGCGCTGACATCAGCATTTCTGTCACTATTTTATGCTGCCCTCAGTGAGCTCAGCATAAAGTTGATGACAGGTTCCCTTTAAAGGGGTTGTTCGCTTTGATGATCTATCCTCAGGATAGCTTATCAATATCAGATCGGTCGGGTCCGACTTCCGGCAACCCCGTTAATCAGATTTTTGAAGAGAAAGCAGCACCGCCTTCTCTGCTCTGTTTACCTGCTCGCCACAGCAATTTCCGTGGTGAGCAGGTGTAATTACAAGTATGGCGTCCCAATTCACTTCTGTAGGGAGGCTCTGTCTGTTCAAGTGCGCAGGATAGAGCTGACCCATAGAAGTAAAAGGGGACGCCATACTTGTAATTACACCTGCTCACCACTGAAATTGCTGTGGCGAGCAGGTAAACAGAGCAGAGAAGGCAGTGCTGCTTTCTCTTCAAACAGCTGATCAGCCGGGGTACGGGTGTCGGACCCCCGCCGATCTGCTATTGATGACCTATCCCGAGGATAGGTCATCAATAGTAAAAAGCGGACAACCCCTTTAACCCATGACCAATGTGCACAGTTTAAAAAGCTGCAGCATCCTACTGCAGCAAACAAACTCCACCCATGAGTAACCCTTTCAGAAATGTGGGAAGTGTTAATGCAAAAAAAACGGTATCCATTGAAGCATGCTATTGTGAACAATTAGTTCCAAAGAATAACGGACTCCTATATTCGACTAAGGTGGGGGTGGGGTCTAGGATGGAGGACAGCCACTCACTTAAAAATAGGGCTCCAAATTTTTTTTTTCTACCAGAAAAAAACTGATAGCAACACATATCCTATTTTCTAATCAGTTTTTATTTTCTGACTACGGATTTTCGTATTCTATTTGCTGAACATGATAATGGGGTAGCCATCTTGCCCGATCTGCTGTTTAGAGAAATGCTTTATAGTAGTCACATTGGTCAGAAGACAGAGGCTCCATTCACAGTTTAGTTTCTGACGCTGGTGACTCCCAGGAACAGCTGACTGGTCGAGCTCTCAGGTGTAGGACGCCCACCGATCAGGTGGAAAGGATATCAATATCAAAAAGAACGAGTACACCTTTAAGAGAGTGCGCAAGGAGTGTCACATGCACTCCTTCCCATTTGAAAATATCGACTTGGCTACAAGATGGCGGCTTTCAAAATGGCTGCTGTGTTGGACACTGCCCCTTACAGATTTGCCCCCTTCCCCTTATCAACAAGCCACACATAGGACAACATCCCAAACCACCATTTTTCACTTATTCAGGTGTCCCCATACCTTTGGACCACCCTGTACTATCAAGCATGCTAATCTGTACACAAATCATTCAGCAAGATCTGGTATGTACAGCAACCACTTGTGTATCACAGCATTCAGACTACAAATCAGTTCACAGGCTGATACCGGGTCTTCCGGGAAGTTGCCATTCCGAAGGATTGGCTAACGTCACAGCTTAAAGGGGTTGTGCAGAAATGTGGGGGGGCAGGTAAGTAATCATCCCTTTAAGATGCATCTGAAAAGATTATTTGTTCTTGTAGTATCTCAATTGTAAATGATACGGGAAAATCACTTGTTTCTCCATTAGACGTGCAGTACCCTGACCCCAATGCTGTTCTACCTGTCTGCAGGTAAACACTGCTCGTCCATTGAGCACTTACCCCTTTCCACGCCCGATCGTAACAGGACGACTACAAACTATATCATTCACAAATGTTTAAACAAAGTCACCCGATCCTGACAACTCTCAATAAAAATTCTGGAAGTACAAATACGACCTTTCAACTCGTAAGGAAACACCAGACATGATCTGGGTTAGAAAACCTTTAGGCTTCCCACACTCGGACACACGATTTCCTAGCTGCTGGGGACAGGTTCGTTTTGTCATGTGGTCCTTATTTCTCACAGAGATTTTAGACCTTAGTCACGCATTCATGTCCATGATGAAATCCGCGATAAGACGGTCAGTGATTCATCAGTGAAGGATCTGTGTTTGGTCCATTTTTTGCTCTCTGTGTGCCATCCATGTTCCACTGACACTGCACTTCAAGGGGTTGTCTCACTTTAGCAAATGGCATTTATCATGTAGAGAAAGTTACTGCAAGGCACTTACTAATGGATTGTTACTGTCTAGAGTTGAGCGAACTTGTATTTCAAGTTCGGCGTCCAAAGTTCGGGTTGGGGGTCATCTTAGAATCCCGTTATAGATTCTGCTACCACGGACCATAATGGCATTTGGAATCCATAAGGGGATTCTTCAATGAACCCGAACCTTGGACAACCCTAAGGACCTGGGGTGACGTGACCGTCATGTGATCAGTGAAGGGGGCGTGGCTCAGTTCTGGATTACCTCTTATCCAATCCAGTGCTGAGCCACGCCCCCTGCACTGATCACATAACGGTGACGTCACCCCAGGTCCTTAGTGTTGTCCAAGGTTCGGGTTCATTGAAGAATCCCCTTATGGATTCCAAATGTCATTAAGGTCCGTGGTGGTGGAATCCATAACAGGATGCTTCGATAACCCCAACTTTGGACGCCAAACTTAAAATACAAGTTCGCTCAACTCTATTACTGTCCATATTGCCTCTTTTGCTGGCTGGATTCATTTTTCATTGCATTAGAGACTGCTTGTTTCCAGGGGTTACGACCACCCTGTAATCCTGCAGCAGTGGTCATGCTCGCACACTACAGAAAAAAGCGCTGGCTTCTCTAGTGGCTGGGACCGCACGTAGACTGGCGCTTTTTCCTACAGTGTGCAAACACGGCCACGGATGATTGAAGGGTTGTTGTAATCATAGAAACGAGAAGTGAATAATGCGATGGAAAAATGAATCAAGCCAGCAGAGGAGGCAATATGGACAATCACAATACATTAGTAAGGGCCTTGTAGTAACTTTCTTTACATGATAAATGGCATTTGCTGAAGTGAGAGGACCCCACGGATGGTGTCTGTCTTGGGTCCGTTTTTTTTCGCGGGTGTGATAGATCTGTAAAGACGGACAAAATAGAGCATACTTCCGTGCTAAAACACAGATGTGTGAATATACACACTAAAATGAATGGGTACGTGTGCGGTTTGTGAATCACTGACGTGTGAATAAGGTCCTATAGGGAGTAATATTATTCAGAACTAACAGAACTTGTTACAAAAACGATGCAAGGCACTGGTGTCTGGAGAAATGCAGATTGCTCATGGTTATGCAACATAAACTTCTGATCTCATCTGGAATAGTTTGGGTTCTGCACACGGGATTAAATCAGTGGATGACTCTTGTCATAAAGCGGCTGCCAGACTCTAAAAATATGCCATCACTGGTGTGAATGCCAGGGGACAACGGCATAGTTTTCCTACTATGTCTGTAGATGGAACTCAAGGCTTGGCATTGGGCAGCCCTGTGATCTTCCTTTACACCTAATAAGAATTTTTAAAGGGGTCCCAACCTCATTTACAGTTTTCTTTCACTTCTTGCTGCATCATGTGCCTGCAATATGCACGATGACCGGAGAGGGGTCTCCACACATCTCATGCAGCCACTAGTGGCAGGCCACGTGATAATCGGTCATGCTGGTCATCAGGTAATGCCAAGAGTTAATTCTAGTCCTAATGGGGTTGGTCCATAAAAAACAATCGTCACCCACCTATCCACAGGATAAGTGATAAATGTACAATCACTGGGGGGGTCCAACCACTGGGACCCACACCGACGTGGGAATAGGGTTCCGTGTCCCCTGAGTGAATGAAGCAGTACTGCACGTGTGTGACTACTACTCCAATTACCGTCTACGAGGCTGCCAAGTACAGTGTCTCCGGCAGTCCAATAGACTGAATAGATCGGTGGTCACGCAGAGGACTCGGGGATTACTATGCTCATTATTGCTGGGGTCCTAGAAGTTATTTTCTATTGATTACCTATTCTCTGGACAGGGCATCAAAATGAGATGGGCGAGTGTCAAACATCCCCACGAGCAGTTGTTTTAAGCTGGCACTGGACAATAAACAGTGGATGGCGCCTTCTGTTTCCGGCATGGTCCATCTTTTAGTTTCCGGCTGCCACAAACAACCAATTGGTGGGGTGCCTGATGTCGGATTTCCACCAATCAGATATTAATAACCTACCTGGAGCATAGGTCACAGTCTATTAACCCTAAAAGGGTATGCAGCTTGCAACAAGGGTACAGGATAGCAGATAAGTATTAGATTGGTGAGGGCCCAACCGTTGAGACTCTACCAATCGCAAGAACGCACTCCCTGAAATTATTAAAGCTAGTTTTACACTAGCGGTTTTTGTGGCTCTGTCATGGATCTGCAAAAACGCTTCCGTTACAATAATACAACCGCATGCATCCGTCATGAGCGGATCCGGTTGTATTATGTCTTCTATAGCCATGAGGGATTCGTCCCCATTGACTCACATTGTGTTCCAGGACGGATACGTTTGGCTCCGCTTCATTAGGTGGACAGCAAAACGCTGAAGGCAGCGTTTTGGTGTTCGCCTCCAGAGAGGAATGGAGACTGATCGGAGGCAAACTGATGCATTCTGAGTGGATCCTTATCCATTCAGAATGCATTAGGGCCAAACTGATCCGTTTTGGACCGTTTGTGAGAGCCCTGAACGGATCTCACAAATGGAAAGCCAAAACGCCAGTGTGAAAGTAGCCTCAGCTTTTTCTGCTGTGTGACGTGGTGCTTTCAGATTGTATTGCATTTTGTGGGGACGGGTCCTCTTATCGCCTGTTGATTGTGTCTGCTGTAAAGCACATCTCTAAATGCTTTCAACAGCAGGTAAGGCAAGATGGCCTCTCCATAACCTCCATCACAAATAGAATTTAAACTAAACATTTGTTGAAAAGACTGCACTCTGCCCTTTCATCAGCTCTGCCCCTCAAGCATGTGGACTATGGATGCCATTTACTTTCTATGGATCTGACATCGAAACTCTCAAAAAGCTGAAGAGACAGAGCCCTCTGAGCAGCACTTCTGCTCCTTTGCGTGTTTTTTTTTTTACAAAGGTTTTCGGTGCTCTTTAATGGGGGTTGGGAATATAGACGACACCTTCCCTCTAAGGCCACGTCTACATCTGCAGCAAGAGGATCCGGTCTATATGTCGGCCAGACCAAAGACCATGGCATGTAATGGTTTTTGTCGGGTTGAACCCCGGGATTTATGCTGAAAGGCGTAGGGATCACCGCCAGAGCCCATTATAGTTAATAGGGATCTGGCAGTGATCTGTAGTTCAGCCTGCTGATGTGAATGTGGCCTAAGCTACATCCTTTTATTACTCAAACTAAATTACGTGTAAAAGGAGGGTAGATAGCAAGTAACGCATGGTCTGGGGGGGGTTACCTGTAGGTATACTTAATGTCCCAGTAATTGGGTGGGCGGCCGGCCTCTGCAGAACTCAAAGTGAAATGAGCAGCCAACCTGCAGAACAAAAAAAAAAAAAAAACGTTTTTAATCCTATGTTCCTATACAGGCACATTTTTGTATCTACAAGGGCAAAACAGCTAATGGTCATGAAACAGGACTAACATGTCCATCTGGATCCACTCGCTGCTTTGGCTGCATGAGAAACTGCCCCAAGAACTGCAGTGTTTTTCTGAAAAATGCTGTGTGTGAAGTCACCCGTCAGGTAGTTCCCCACACAAAGCTCGTCTCAGTAATGGACAGCTTTAGGCCTGGTTCACATTTCTGTCTCCGTCTGACGTCCGGGGAAAATTCATCCATGTGTCATCTGTGAAAGATCTGTGTTAGTTCCGGGTGTCCGTTTTTGCCCTCCACGTGTTACCCGTATCCCACATACACTTCTAGGATGAAAATTCATTTCCGGAGCATCTCCTATCAATACATGCCATCCGTGTTGTGTTAGTGGTTCTTCGTAGACCCATAAACTTCAATGGCCGTGTTTGGTCCGTATCAGAAACCAAAGTGGTGCAAGTCTCCGATTGGTCCACTGACCCATGCTCAGTGGAAAACCACTAATGTGTGAATAGACACATTAAAGTCAATGGACCCGATTTAACATTCCTTCACTCCAGAGTTCTGGCATTTTGCATTTTTGTAATGTGGCCGAGAAAGTGGGTGTGGCCTGGTATGTTAATGATTTTTACTCCAGATTTATCACTGAGACTTTTTTTCAAAGTTACAATCTCACTCCAGGAGGAGGGTGGAGTAGAAAAACTGAGCTTTTCTAGACAAGAGACAAATTTATCAAACACCATGAGACATTTAATATATGTGACCTAAACTATGCCAACATAGACTCAAGCAAAGCTGACTTTCGATATTTCCCTCATGTGTGCTGTCCAAGGGAACATGAACATTACACGTCCGTGAGTCACAGAAGTGTGAACGAGGCCTTAGTTGTATGCACAGTAAAGCTTTACACCTGAAGATCACCACTAACAAGCGTGCGTAGGAATGCTCATTAGCGATGATATGGCAGTGTAATACTGCCGCTGATTACCCTATGTGCTCGTTTATCGAGTAATTGGAAACTTTTAGCATGTTTAAAAGTCCTCCTTTGTCGGCAGCAGATCATTCTGTGCAATCACAATCTGCTGCTGGGAAACAGTGATTCAGTATGGGGACAAGCAATGGCGTGAGTGATCGCTGCATGTAATAGCGGCGGTCTCCTCCGCTAGAAAGCAGGCGATTGCCGGAAAGGAACGCTTCCGTCCAGGGTTCTATTACACCGCCTTCATCTGCAGGTGTAATAGGACCCTTAGGCCTCGTCCACTTTTCCGTTTTTCACCACGTGTGCTGTCCGCATTTTCCATAAGCAGCACACATACCCATTGATTTAAATGTGTATGTTCACATTTCAGTATTTTTTTTACTAACCGTGGGGCAGTAAAAAAATCACGGAGACATGCACTACTTTGATTCGTGACTACCAAAAGCATGCCCATTGAAGTCTATGGGTCCATGAAAATCAGACACAACACAAATGGCATCCGTGTTGCGTCCATGTTTCATTAAAGACTGATAGGAGATTCATTTTTAGCTGAGAAATGTCCGTAAATTACGGATGACACACGGATGGTGAAAACGGACACACGGACCAACCACAGATCCTTCAAGGACATCTTCACGGATAAAACATGTATGCTTTTTTTTCACGGACGTGACACTGACACAGAAATGTTGACAAGGCATTATTCACACGTCAGCGTTTGGTCAGTGATTTCCGTCGGTGATTGTGAGGCAAAACCAGGAATAGAGCCTCCACAGACATAAGGTATAAGGGAAAGATCTGCACCAGTTCTGTGTTTAGAGTCGCACCTGGTTTTGGCTCAGAATCACTGATGGAAATCACTGACCAAACACTGACGTGTCAAAGAGGAATCACACAGGTAGGGCTGCCAATCACTGCGCTGGACCCCCTTCCGAACTTCTAAGCACAGAAAAACAGAGGTTCAAATGAATAAATTACAAGTTCTAGTGAATCTTATCCCATAAAACTATATATCAACCACTGCATTTTATGGTGACAGATCCTCTTTAAAACGCATATCTATATGTAAGTAGGCAAGCAACAGATATGTAGAGTACTGAACAAAGGGCAGAACATCAAGGTTTATGATACAAACACTCCTCCATCCCCATAAAATGCACCAACTTGCTATAGTAAAAAAGGGAAGGTTAAAGAAAGTTTCCCAAAAAAAAAAATCACGAAATGGTATAAAACAAAAAAAAAAAAAATTTACATTACTCACCCGGTAAAGTCCCTGCTTTTCCAGTGACACAGAGTAAAGGACGTCATTCACATGACCTGCAGTCAATCAATGGCCTCAGCAGCCATGCTTAAATGCACAACGCACGATTGGCTGCAGCAAACGTGAATGAGGATGGCGATGACATCACTGCAGGACCGGTGGAAGAATTAATGGGTGAGGTATGGGCATATGTATGCATATAATCTAGGAAGTATTCTGGCAACGGGAGTAACGGGTTATCACAAACGACCACCGTTCCTGGGCACACAGATCAGATTTACGTCTGCCATAGGCTACTTTCACACTGGCGTTTTGGTTTCCGTTTGTGGGATCCGTTCAGGGCTCTCACAAGCAGTCCAAAACAGATCAGTTTTGCCCTAATGCATTCTGAATGGATAAGGATCCGCTCAGAATGCATCCATTTGGCTCCATTCCGCTTTGAAGGCAGACACCAAAACGCTGCTTGCAGCATATGGTGTCCGTCTGACAAAACTGAGCCAAATGGATCCGTTCCCTGAAAACGGATCCGTCCCTATTGACTTACATTGTGTGTCAGGATGGATCCGTTTTCTCTGACACAATCTGGCACAATAGAAAACGGATCCGTCCCCCATTGACTTTCAATGGTGTGCAATACGGATCTGTTTTGGATATGTTAAAGATAATACAAACAGATCCGCTCTGAACGGTTGCATGCGGTTGTATTATCTGAACGGATGCGTTTGTGCAGATCCATGACGGATCGGCACCAAACGCAAGTGTGAAAGTAGCCATAGAAAGTCAAAGACAGATCAGACATGGGATGGACACCCATGGACCAGACCAACCCTGGTGACTTACAATGATGCGGGTCATGTTGTCTGCCATTTCACTGGAATAAACAGAGTTGCTGCGTGGCTTTCTTTTCTTTTCTTTCACAGATGTGAACAGAACCGTACTGGCACGGAGAAAAGAAAGATGCGCGTCTCTAGACACTCTAGAGCAGGGCTGGCCAACCTGCGGCTCTCCAGCTGTTGCAAAACTACAACTCCCAGCATGCTCAGACTGCCTACAGCCATCAGCCCACAGCAGGGCATGGTGGGAATTGTAGTTTTACAACAGCCGGAGAGCCGCAGGTTGGCCATACCTGCTCTAGAGGCCATTTATTAAGACTGGCTTATCACGCTGTAGTCTCTATCCCTCGCCGGTGTCAGATGTTCTGCAATTATTAAGAGGCGCCAAAACGGTAATCTACCGTAACTGATGCAGACTTCCGAAATAATGTATGCCAGTTTCTATTTGCTGCTCCACAACACCCACTCCCCACCCTGCTCAGGTCACTTTTTGGAAAAGTGACGAGAGGAGCTCCAAACCCTGAAAAAGTCCCAACATTTTGCGCAAGCATGGCACGTGCCAAACACTGCGACTTTTGATGCCAGTTTTCTGGCATACAGGGTTTGATAAATATCCCTCTCTGTTCTCGTCTGAACTTGAGGCTCCAATAAAAATTCCATCATAACTTGGTGGGATAAAGTACATGTGGGCTAGTTTTTCCCGGATAAAATGACACTGCGATGCATCATGATGGACCTCATTATATGTCAATGGGATCCGGTGGGCTCCACTGGTACCGGTCATCATGTGAGGGACCCTTCACAGCTCGAATTCTGTTTTTCCGTTACTATGACAGAACATAAAAACTGAATTTCTAATGCAGATGTGCAAACAGTTAGGCTACGTTCAAAGTGGCGTTATCAAATCCAGTCTTTTCAGGTGGAAATTGCTGGGAACCACCTGATCCCCATTGACTACGGTAGGCTCCAGACAGATTTTGGCTGAAAAAAAGACAACATTTCGTCCAGCTGAAAGCTGGCATTCATGCTTGAAAGAGGCCGGATACCCCTTGAATCCTATTGTAGTCGATGGGGATCCAACGTTTCCCAACATTATCTGGCTATGCTGGATACGGTGAACACCGGAAGGCTGTTCCTCTGCCGGTTTGCATACCGTTACTGTGAACGTAGCTCAAGTGGTTATTCACGTGACGCTTTCTTCAGCGCACTATGTGGCGCACTGACCTATACAAGTCAATGGGGCGACTCGCACATCTGTCGTTATATTTAACAGGTCTGTGTGCCCGATCCGAGAAGATCACTGCAGGTCCTATTCTGGTCCTTTTTTGTCCATCAGAAAAAAAGGATAGCATGTGGTCGTGTGAATGAGCTCTAAGGAGCCAAGTCCGGTTATCTGCACCCCATATACTGCCGCCCCAAAGCCTAAAAAAGGAAAACAGAGCAAGCAAAGGAAAATTAACAGAAGAAATGAAACTAGGAATAAAAGCATTAAAGGGGTGCTCTCATCATAGACATTGGGGGCATATCGCTAGGATATGCCCCCATTGTCTTATAGGTGAGGGTCCCACCTAGCGATATGCCCCCATTGTCTATGATGAGACAACCCTTTTAATGTCAGCAAGACAGAACGGGCCGGTACCCGATACCACCAGCAGAAGATGAATACAACTCAGCAGCAGCAGGAGCTGCACTCATGTTAATTCAGTGGACACCGATGACTATGCCGCAAAGAAAGGTTTGGCCCATTACATAGGAGTAATCTATGCCTTTCACATGCCTCCACTTACTGTCAGGCCTAACAGAGGTTCATCAGCATGAGCTCAACTACTAGTCACCCCATAATATACAGCTAATAGGGTGTGTGAGCCAGAGTGACCGGTAACCGTGAAGCTAAATGATGCAAAGTGCTGCTTTACCACATAAAAAGATTAAGAACAAATCCTAGGAACCAGGTAGTTAAATCACATGATGTTTTAATATATGCAAATGATCCTCTAGGAGCAACAGGGGCGTTACTGTTACACCTAGAGACCCTGCTCTCTCTGCAACTGCCACGCCCCCTGCACTTTGATTGACAGGGTAGGGCGTGACTAAGCTTATACTGCCTGTCCTTGTCAATCAAAGTGCAGGGCGAGAGGCAGTTGCAGAGAGAGCTGAGCCTCTAGGTGTAATGGCAATGCCCCTGTTGCTCCTAGAGACTACGGTAATTTGCATATCACTTTTCCCAGCAATGCAGGCACATATGAACCTGGGACCAACACAGATGCCTTCAGCTGCCAAGAGCCCATGTAACAGGTCAGCCGGTGTCATAGGTGCAAAGAAATTTTTTTAGGATCCTGCACATTCCCTTTAAATGAGCTATACTGTTGATTACTTGCACACAATAAAACGTTCAGCATCTCCACACTGAATTTTTTTTTCTGCATTAAAAACTGCATGCGGTACTTGTAGTTTTCGTGCGGATTTGATGTGTTTTGCCGCAGATCTTACACTTCCATTGAAAAGGGTGAAAGCGCAAATATCATTGACATGCTGCGCATTTCTAAATTCGTAGGTCAATTTCTGCACAGAAGGAGGTGTACATGAGATCTGTCTGTGCTGGTACGGTATTACGCTTGGAATCTGTTACCTCTGCTTTACAGACGTCACACGAGGACAATGTGTGGACTTTTATTTCTACTAGGGATGTCCCGATATCATTTTTTTTAAGACCGAGTACGAGTACCGATACTTTTATTTAAGTACTCGCCGATACCAATTAGAACAATGAAATAAACACATAATTTAGTCATAGAGGAGATTTATCAAGCCTTGTACAAAGAAACAGCGGCGCAGTTGCTGACAGCAATGACAAAAATTGAAGCTGGAATTTGGTTGCTATGGAAAACTGCTTTACTTTTCCCTTGTACAAGGGCACACTGGTTGGGAAACACTGGCATATAAGGAGTGGAATGGGCATATACCAGTGTTTCCCAACCAGTGTGCCTCCAGCTGTTGCAAAACTACAACCTCAAGCATACCCGGACAGCCTTTGACTGTCCCTGCATGCTGGGAGGTGTAGTTTTGCAACAGTTGGAGGCACACTTGTTGGGAATCACTATGATATGCCCCCCTCCCCACCTTATTTTATATTCACTGTTTGAACTTTGAACATGATATGGAGAGAAATTAACTGAATTCTCCTCCATTTCATGCACCATACCCACCTGCCCTGCTGTAGCCTTCCCATGCATGCCCCAGAGTACTGGGAGGAAGTGGCTTTAACTTCCTCCCAGTGCTAGGCAACCGCATGGGACTTGGGAGCCACCACACAGAAGTCCTGCCCCCACACCGATCAGCTGGGACACGCTGCCATCCCCACACTGATCAGCTGGGAGCGCCGCCGCATGGAAGCCAACACGGGACCCGCCACCATCCCCACGGCTGATCGCCATCAGGTATCGGTGACATTTGCACAAGTACAAGTACTCGTGCAAATGTCCGGTATCGGGACATCCCTAATTTCTAGCAATGTTTTCATTTACAAATAAATGCTCTTACGGCGCAATCCGCCACGCTCAAACACAATTGCCGTGTTCAAGAGCGCTCCACTGCAAGGAGCCATGCGGCTGCGTCACCAGGATGTGATCAGGACACGTTTTCGGCCACTGCACATAACCATGAATGTTTCTATTTGCTGACAACAAACAGTGATCTAACAAAGTATCGCACATACTGTGCATGATGTAGGGGCTCCTCTTGACTAATAAAGTTATCAAACGTGCCATGTGCGGAGACAAACCCTACTGCACTCATTTTACTAAGACTATAAATCATGCACATGTACCGGATACCAGGAGGCGCAGTAATGGCCTAATAAGGCGTAATCACCGCAAACATATAAAATGGGAAGTGCCCTGCGTTACATAACAAGGAGCCGCTGATATACAAAGGGTTGCATCACACAGTGCATTAAAGAAATACATCGTAGACGATCGCTGTCTCAAGACTGAGGGTGTCAGCCTTCACACATGGCAGATTTTGTGGCAGAAAATTCCACAACTGCAAGTCAGTTCCATTCATTTAAATGAGATAAGCAAGCATAGGGATTTCTGCATTTAGGTGAATGGAACCGATTTTCAGTCGCGGAATTTTCTGCCACAAAATCTGCAGCGTGTGAAGGCGCCCTAATAGGAGTGCTCCATCCAGACTGCTGACCATAGTGTAATGAAGAGGTCCATCATATGCTCCAATGTAAAGTCACAACTGTAAGAGATGTTACATTACGACACCCTGCGGCGGGTGCAGCACACAGACTACAGACACCCTGCGGCGGGTGCAGCACACAGACTACAGACACCCTGCGGCGGGTGCAGCACACAGACTACAGACACCCCGCGGCGGGTGCAGCACACAGACTACAGACACCCCGCGGCGGGTGCAGCACACAGACTACAGACACCCCGCGGCGGGTGCAGCACACAGACTACAGACACCCCGCGGCGGGTGCAGCACACAGACTACAGACACCCCGCGGCGGGTGCAGCACACAGACTACAGACACCCCGCGGCGGGTGCAGCACACAGACTACAGACACCCCGCGGCGGGTGCAGCACACAGACTACAGACACCCCGCGGCGGGTGCAGCACACAGACTACAGACACCCCGCGGCGGGTGCAGCACACAGACTACAGACACCCCGCGGCGGGTGCAGCACACAGACTACAGACACCCCGTGGCGGGTGCAGCACACAGACTACAGACACCTGCGGTGTGCTGCACCCGCCGCAGGGTACACTATACAGACTATATAGCACATTACTCACTAGACCTAAAGTTTATACAACTATCTCATGCTCTTACTGGGAGCAGTTTGCAACCTACCACTGTTCTGGACCTACATTTGCCAGCCTTACCTGACGGCGCACCAGTGAAACAGCATCAGGTGTCCGGACGCTAGACTGAGGCGTGAGGAACTAAAAAATGGGGGGGGAAACTCTGCCCCTTTGATCAATACATTATCTCTAAGATATACAAAACTACTACATGTCACATAGACCCTGCTGACTCTATACTGAAAACCCAACCATAGAAAGCTGATACCAGGCAGAAAATAAATAAACCAGTTTTATTTCTTCACATAAACATAGGCAATGTGCTACAATCTCACACCATGAGGCAAAACAGAGCCAGCGGCGCCCATTACCTAGGAGGACAAAGGATTCCTGCGAGATGTTTACTTTTGTCCAGAGTTATCCCCACCTCCTCAGAAGGAATGGGAGGTGCAGCAGCGGGCTCGGAGGTCCCGGTGGACCAAGGTGCTCCTAGTGTCACCTACTGATCGCGACAGATTGGTGCCTATTGTTACCCGTGATACCCAAACCACTATCTGGCAATGGCACGCCAGGAAGCACCCCTCTCCCTTCTTATTACAAATGACTGCTGATTATACCAGTGGTCCGCACCCCGTGACTTCCCAACTGTTTGGAACTACAAGCCTCAGCATGCTGATCAGTGGACATATGGCCCGGTGACTGCGCGGAGTGACGGGTGCTGCATATACATGTACTGACACAAGCTCTGAGTATGGATCAGACCAGACATCCCACATCAATCACATCGCTGGCACTGGGCACACTGCCTTGTGGCTCACCACTTAAAGGGACAGTCAGGTGACCTGGGTCACAGAGCACAAGTGGAGCCAGGACTGCGGTCCTATGAGACAGGGAAGAACACTAGACTCACACAGACAATGCCACATCCAGAGCACACAGGGCAGCACCCGGGATACTCACAGATGACCTAGCGGGCACCAGACCCAGGGACACACCCTCTGCCGGGCTCCCTGCTCTCAGTGAGGGCTTCTCTCTGGCTGTTGTCTCTCTGCTGACGGTTCACTACACGGGGTTCCTTTCTTCTCCGCTCCTTCCCAGGGCTTTTGTCCTCTCCAGTCACTTCCGGGGTGTCGGGAATTCCGTGACACTGTTGCAGTGCCCCTCCTTTCCTGTCACACCCGGGCGTCTCTAGTAAAGGGTCACTCCGGGGGTCTCTATTCTCTCTCACGGGTCACTCCGGGCGGCTCCTCCCGTCTCTATGGTGTTCTCGGTCCCAGAGGGATAACTTCCGGCGCACGAGATGACGTCACTTACACGGCGCCAGCCAGGGAACTGGAGCGCCAGCCGAGAGTAAACTCTATGGTAAAGAGGGCTAGAAAGGTCAGTGTGGTGAGCAGCTAGCTTAGAGGCTCCCCCGTGTGTTGGTGTCGGGGATAACACCCGAGAGTGTACATTCAGTGGGTGGTGTCCTGTAGAATGTGACACATACACTGGAGTGTTTACTTAGGGGGCAGGAGACTAGTGAGGACGTGTATTGTAGCACATAGAGAGGAGACAAATGGCCTAGTGTGAGGTGGACATAGTTAGTTCAGTGCTCTCGTTAAGAGAAACAAAATAAGAGTATTTCAGGTCTGATACCTTTTAATGGCTAACAAAAATAGAAGTAATGATGTTACATAGCGAGCTTTCGAGGCATCACCAGTCCCCTCATCAGGCGTACTAGAAGAATATATGAAGAAACAGCAATATATATATATATATATATACAATAAGAACAGAGACATGGGGGAATGAATAGAGGTTTGAAAAACAGAACAACATATCAAAGATCTTGAGAATGAGGTATCAAACCCGCAATACTCTTACCCTCAGTTCACACTTGCGCGTTTTACAGCGCGTTCGAGGCGCTGTAAACGCATAACCGATGCAAACCAATGCTTCCCTATGGGACTGGTTCACATTTTCGCTTTTACAGCGCGTTCGAACGCGCTGAAAACGCCCGACGCATAAACAAGTACTTGAGCTTTTTGGGGCGTTTGTCGCGCGTTTTGGCCCATAGACTTCAATGGGAACACGCAACGCTTGTATTTTGCGCGTTTTTGACACTGAAAACGCGCGTTCGAACGCGCGTTTATGAATTTGCAACATGCTGGAAAGGCCAAACCCCAGGTGCTAGGCACAGTTTTTGCACAATGCACTCTGATTGGCCAAACTTCATATAGACAGGGATATTTGGTCATTGGACAACGCTGCAGTCAATCACACAAACGCGCGTAAAACGCGCGTTTACTATTGCCAATAACCCGCGGAAAACGCGCGTCTCAGAAACGCTCAGGTGTGAACCCAGCGTTAGGGTACTTTCAAACTTTTCCGGTATAGAGTTCCCTCCTTGGGGCTCAATACCAGAAAAAAACTGATAAGTTATATCCTAATGCATTCTGAATGGAGAGCAATCCGTTCAGGATGCATCAGGATGTCTTCAGTTCAGTCACTGTATGGTTTTTGGACGGAGAAAATACCGCAGCATGCTGCGGTATTTTCTCAGTCCAATATTCTGGAACACTTGTTGGATCCTACATTATTTCCAAGTGTTCCGGAAAAATGGATTCTGTTTTGTGTTCTGCGCATGCGCAGACCTTTAAACGTGTGAAAAAGATAAATACCGGATCCGTTTTTCCGATTGACAACTGGAGAAACGGATCCGGCATCGCAATGCATTTGTGAGACGAATCCGGATCCCTCTACAAATGGTATCCGTTTGCATACAGATTGCCGGATCCGGCAGGCAGTTCCGACGACGGAACTGCCTGTCGGAATCCAACAACGCAAGTGTGAAAGTACCCTTATTTTGTTTCTCTTAATGAGAGCACTAAACTAGTTTTCTATTGGCTAACACGGTACCAGACGTTCTTCCTTTTTCTTGTGGACACAGTTGTCATTACACAGTGATCCAAGACTCAATGGCCCTCCCTATGGAGTATGTCCTGTATTGTAGGATGTATCTTAGCTGCCCCTCATATGTTGTATGTAAGGCCTCATTCACACAAGCAAGTTTTCCGTCCAATGTGATACGTGTGTGAACCCATAGCATTCGATCTGAATCCTAACCTATTCATTTTATTGGGTCTGGCTACATGAGCAGGGATATCAAGTCTCCCGGATGTTCAGGGAGTCTTCCACTATTAGAAAGCGGCTTCCTGACGCCCGCATGAGAAAGAATATATCCCGTAAAGCAGGGGGAACGGGTGGGAATGGCGTTCCTGCACTCTTTTCACAGCAGGAACGCCGTTCCTGTTCAGGGCAAAAGGACCAGGAGGCAGTGAGGCTTTGTACTTACTTCCTGGTCCTCGGCTGTCGGCTCTGCAGCCTGTGCACAGGAGTGAGTCGCTCTGTGACGTCACGCTGTGCGCAGCCTTCAGAGCACAGCCGACAGCAGCAGAAGAGGAGCGGCGTCCAGGAGAGGATAAGTGTTTATTTTTTTTTATATTTTATGGACTGGTGAGAGGCACTGACTGGGGGCTGGTGAGAGGCACCGTGGGCTAATAGAGGGGGCACCGGGGGCTGATGGAGAGGCACTAGGGGCTAATGGAGAGGCACTGGGGGCTAATGGAGGAGGCACTGTGGGCTAATGGAGGGGCACTGAGGGCTGATGGAGGGGCACTGGGGCTAATGGAGAGGCATTGTGGGCTAATGGAGGGGCACTGGGGGCTGATGGAGAGGCACTGGGGGCTGATGGAGGGCACTGGGGGATAATGGAGAGGCACTGGGGGCTGATGGAGGGGCACTGAGGGCTAATGGAGGGGGCACTGGGGGCTGATGGAGGGGCACTGGGGGCTAATGGAGAGGCACCGTCGGCTAATGGAGGGGGCACTGGGGGCTAATGGAGAGGCACTGGGGGCTAATGGAGGGGGCACCGGGGCTGATGGAGAGGCAGTGGGGCTGATGGAGAGGCAGTGGGGGCTGATGGAGAGGCACTGGGGGATAATGGAGGGGGCACTGGGGGCTGATAGAGAGGCACTGTGGGCTAATGGAGGGGCACTGGGGTCTGATAGAGGGGCACTGGGGGCTAATGGAGAGGCACTGGGGGCTAATGGAGAGGCACTGGGGCTGATGGAGAGGCACTGGGGGCTGATGGAGGGGCACTGGGGGCTAATGGAGAGGCACCGTCGGCTAATGGAGGGGCACTGGGGGCTAATGGAGAGGCACTGGGGGCTAATGGAGGGGGCACCGGGGCTGATGGAGAGGCACTGGGGGCTAATGGAGGGGCACTGGGGGCTGATAGAGAGGCACTGTGGGCTAATGGAGGGGGCACTGGGGCTAATGGAGGGGGCACTGGGGGCTGATAGAGAGGCACTGTGGGCTAATGGAGGGGGCACTGGGGTCTGATAGAGGGGCACTGGGGGCTAATGGAGAGGCACTGGGGGCTAATGGAGAGGCACTGGGGGGCTAATGGAGAGGCACTGGGGGCTCATGGAGAGGCACTGGGGGCTGATGGAGAGGCACCGGGGCTGATGAGAGGCTGGGGGCCAATGAGAGGCACTGGGGGCTGATGAATGTAATAAAAAATTTGTGGAGAAAAAAAAAAACTCCCTGAAATGAGAAGTGCACCTCCCTGAAATGAGTTTTCGCAGGTTGGGATGTCTGCATGAGCGCCGTTTTCACGCATCATCTTTTTCACACAGCTCTGGCTCTATAGAAGTGAATGGAGCTTGTGTGAAAAACAGAAGGTGCCCGGTACATTGTGTTTATCGCTGATGGCTGCTGGGAGATGTTGATCAGGGATCAGGAATTTTTTCCCATTTGAAGGAATTTTTTCCCCTTAAGTGGGGAAAATTGGCTCTACCTCACAGGGGTTTTTTGCCTTCCTCTGGATCAACTTGCAGGAAACAGGTCGAACTGGATTGACAAATGTATTTTTTCGGCCTTATATACTATGTTACTATGTTACTTCTGCACTCCAGCTGCTGTGAAACTACAACTCCCAGCATGCACACTTAATCGGCTATTCTTGTATCTCCCATAGAAGTGAAAGGAGGATTCTAAGAGTTGTAGTTTCAAAAGCTTGCTGATCCCCGCTGTAGATAGTTATTCTTCAGTTTTTCTTCATGTGTGTGAAAAAACGCATACAATCTGGGTGGACACTGAACAGAATCGCTGACAAAACTGATTGAACTTGTGTACAAAACCATCACTTTCTCCTGCTCTGATCCTGATACAATCCGTGTGGCTCTTGTGATAAAGGCTTTAGTGTTCCGGACTACGAAGCAGATTTTCATCAGTCAGCAGGGGCGGATTGGGAATTTAACGTGGCCTAGAAAAAAAAATTCCCTGCGGCGCTCCTGGTCCCGGCACCGCCGCTGCTGCCTCTCCTGGTACACGGATGAAAACATCCAGTGTCGGGGGGGAGCAGCCAATGGCAGACGGGGACGAGCCCCCCTAGCATCGCCGGTGACGCTAGGAGGCTCGTCCCCGCCTGCCATTAGCTGCTCCCCGACACTGGATGTTTTTATCCATGCACGGGGAGAAGCAGCAGCGGTGCGGGGACCAGGAGCGCCGCGGGAAGGGTGGATAAAAATCAATGATTTTTTAAAATAAAAATAAAAAAATCTGATTTTTTTAATTTAAATCGGATTTTTATATAAAATGCTTTTTGAGGAAAATATATTACCATCCAAAGGTTATTCCATCATGAAATAAAGATTATTTTTTTAGTTATGTAGAATAAGGCTGTATATATTATAACATGAACAGAGTTGAGATAAAGACCTTAAACCCAACTTCTACAAACCTATGAATCCAGAACCAACCCCTTTTCAACTGTACTTACGTACTATGTTACCCTGACCCTAGGCACACACCTAAGCGTTTTATAGCGCGTTCAAACGCGCTGTAAAACGCACAACATGTGAAAAGCCATGCTTCCCTATGTGCATGGTTCACATTTGGGCGTTTTACAGCGCGTTCAGCCCCACGCCCAAACAAGTACATGAGCTTCTTTGGGGCGTTTTAACGCGCCTATGGACAATGATGCCATAGGGGAGAATCACTGAATCGCACGTATGACGCGCGTTTCTTAGTTACAAAAACGCGCATCCAAAAACGCGCGTAAAACGCGCGTCATACGTGCGATTCAGAAACGCCTAAGTGTGTTCCCAGCCTGAGGGTTCAGCAGCACCAGCAGTGTCTGGTAGGCTCTTATCTCCCCTCCCCAACTTAAACAGAAAGAGGGGCACTTCACATTTGGAGTGTGAGCTTACAGTTCTTACTTACTAAAGCTGTGACTAGTATAGCACTATCCCTGTGACATGGAAACTGACTACACCTGTTATAGTACCCAATGTGTTCAATTTACATGTGACTTATAGGGGTAATCCAATTTACAAGTATTTTAAATAATCCCCCACACACATAGGCCCCTTTCACATCGGGCGAGTTTTCGCGCGGGTGCAATGCGTGAGGAGGACGCATTGCACCCGCACTGAATCCTGACCCATTCAGTTCTATGGGGCTGTGCACATGAGCGGTGATTTTCACGCATCACTTTTGCGTTGCGTGAAAATCGCAGCATGTTCTATATTCTGCGATTTTCACGCAGCGCAGGCCCCATAGAAGTGAATGGGGATGCGGGAAAATCGCAAGCATCCGCAATCATGTGCGGATGCGTTGCGATTTTCCGCATGGTTGCTAGGATACGATCGGGATGGGGACCCGATCGTTATTATTTTCCTTTATAACATAGTTATAAGGGAAAATAATCGCATTCTAATTACAGAATGCAATGTTCCCGGGCTTGAAAGGGTTAAAAATAATAAAGAGTTAACACCTTCTCCCATTATGCGCGCAGAGCCCCAGAGCGTCGTCTCTCTTGATAGTTTGGCTGCTTGAGGACCTGTGGTGACGTCACAGGGTCACATGGTCCAATCATAGAAGCATTTGAGTGGACCATGTGACCCATGTGATCCTGTGACATCACGGCAGGTCCTTCATCGAACATCTGTTGTTCGATGAAGGACCTGCCGTGATGTCTGAGATCACATGGGTCACATGGTCCACTCAAATGCTTCTATGATTGGACCATGTGACCTGTGACGTCACCACAGGTCTCAAGCAGCAAACTATCAGAGAGACGACGTTCTGAGGCTCTGCGCTGCAATGGAGAAGGTAAGTTAACTCTTTATTATTCAACCCTTTCAAGCCCGAGGCATTGCATTCTGTAATTAGAATGCGATTATTTTCCCTTATAACTATGTTATAAAGGAAAATAATTACACATACAGAATACTCATCCCGAAACCAGACTTCAGTGATGAAGTCTGACTTCGGGTCTGGGTACCAAGCATGCGGATTTTTTCACGCGCGTGCTCAACGCACTACAAACGTTAGCACACGCGCGGAAAAATCGCGGCGATTCCCGCAACGCACCCGCATCTTATCCGGGCGTCAAACATGACGCCCGTGTGCAAGAGGCCATATACCAGAGATGAGCAAATCGAAGCTGACGAAGTGGAATTTGATCTGAATTTCAGAAAAAATTTGATTCGCAACGAATGCAAATTTCCTCGCACTTCGTGGTAACAAATTGCAATTTTTTCTAAAATGGCTGCTGCACGTCTGAGGACATGGAGAAAGCAAGTATAGGAAGGCGGGATCACCCAGACTGACATGCATGCATGCAACCAATCAGCAGCCAGCCCTGTGATGTCACAGCCCTATAAATACGGCGGCCATCTTAGAATCAGACATTTTCCAGCCTTCTGAGTGCAGGGACAGACGTGAAAAGGCGCTAGGGACAGCAATTGGAAAAACCTCATTGTGAAAAAAAAACTGAAAAGGCGATTTATAAGTGCAGGGAAAGGATGGGGAGGAATAATTTCACAGCATCTTAGTGCAGGGAGAGACGTCAGAAGGCGCTAGGGACAGTGCTAAAAAAGCCATTTATAAGTGCAGGGAAAGGATAGGGAGAAATTATTTCACAGCATCTTAGTGCAGGGAGAGACGTCAGAAGGCGCTAGGGCCAGTGCTAGAAAAGCGATTTACAAGTGCAGGAAAAGATAATTTGGGATCCAAATAGCCATTATACAGCTATGTCATTCCAGCAATTTGTTCTTGGGGTGCAAGTTCTATATTGAAAAGCCTTTAGTGGCTTATATCTGTGGAAAAAGAAAAATATATATGCAGTTCACTTCTGCAGCTATATGTGTTGAAAGCGTTTAGTGGCGTATTTCATTACAAAAAGAAAAATATATTCTCAGTTCACTTCTGCAGCTATATGTGGTGAAAGGGTTTAGTGGCGTATTTCAGTAGAAAAAGAAAAATATATACGCAGTTCACTTCTGCAGCTATATGTGGTGAAAGCGTTTAGTGGCGTATTTCAGTAGAAAAAAAAGGTATATATACGCAGTTAACTTCTGCAGCTATATGTGGTGAAAGCGTTCAGTGGCGTATTTCAGTAGAAAAAGAAAAATATATACACAGTTCACTTTGTTGCAGTAATATGTGGTAAAATCTTTACTGAAGTATGTCAGTCGAAAACAAAAATTTAGTGGTCAGCGCTGCGGTAATATGCGGTAAAAACTTTATTGAAGTATTTCGGTTGAAAAACTAAATTTGTTTTGCGGTCAGCACTGCAGTTATAAGCGGTAAAATCTTTAGTGACATATCTTGATGAACTTCGCGACTCTCCCGGGCTCAAAGCAATCTTGACGCTTTGTCTTCTCATTGTCTGTAGCTACTAGAGGCCTGTTCATGCCAAGCATGTTCCTCCAGAAGTATCTTGGTCGATTGACACTCTGTCATTGTGCCATTCTGTAGCTTCCTCATGCTGCTGCCACTTCCAAACTCTGTGATTGTGCCATTCTGTGGCTTCCTCATGCTGCTGCCACCTCCACATTCTGTCATTGTGCCATTCTGTAGCTTCCTCATGCTGCTGCCACTTCCACACTCTGTCATTGTGCCATTCTGTGGCTTCCTCATGCTGCCACCACCTCTAGATTCGGTCATTGTTCCACTATGTGGCCTTCTCATGCTGCTGCCACCTCCAGACTCTGTCATTGTGCCACTCTGTGGCCAACTCATGCTGCTGCCACCTCAATAACTCTGTCATTGTGCCGCTCTGTGGTCTCCTCATGCTGCTGCCACCTCCTCACTTAGTCATTGTGCCACTCTGTGGCCTACCCCTGATGCTGTTGCTACTGACACCTCCAGATTTTGTCATTGTGCCATTATTTGGCCTACTCATGCTGCTGCCACCTCCACACTATGTCATTGTGCCACTCTGTGGCTTCCTCATGCTGCTGCTAACTCCAGACTCTGTAATTGTGCCATTTGGTGGCCTGCTTATGCTGCTGCCACCTAATCACTCAGTCATTGTGCCACTCTGTGGCCTCCTCCTGATGCTGCTGCCACCTCCAGACTGTCATTGTGCTGCTCTGTGATCTCCCCATGCTGGCCGCCACCCCAGACTGTCATTGTGCCGCTATGAGGCCTATTCATGCTGCTGCCACCTCCACACTCTGTAATTGTGACACTTTGTGGCCTACTCATGATTCTGTCACCTCCACACTCTGTCAATGTGCCACTATGTGGTCTCCTCATGCTGCTGGCACCTCCTCACTTGGTCATTGTGCTACCCTGTGGCCTCCTCCTGATGCTGCTGACACCTCCAGACTTTGTCATTGTGCCATTCTTTGGCCTACTCATGCTGCTGCTACCTACACACTCTGTCATTGTGCCACTCGGTGACCTACCCATGCTGCTGCCACCTCCAGACTCTGTCATTGTGCCGCTCTGTAGTCTGCTCATGCTGCCGCCACCTCCAGACTCTTTAATTGTGCCACTCTGTGACCTCCACCTGATGTTGCTGCTGCCAACACCTCTAGACTCAGTCATTGTGCACCTCTGCGGCCTACTCATGCTGCCGACACCTCCAGACTCTGGCATCGTGCCACTCTGTGGTCTCCTCATGCTGCCGTAGCCTGCACACTCTTTCATTGTGCCGCTCTGTGGTCTCCTCATGCTGCTGCCACCTCCTCACTCAGTCATTTTGGCACTCTGTGGCCTCCTGCTGCTGCTGCTTACACCTCCAGACTCGGTCATTGTGCCACTCTGTGGCCTACTCATGCTGCTGCCACATCCACACTCTGTCATTGTGCAATTCTGTGGTCTCCTCATGCTGCCGTCACCTCCACACTCTGTCATTGTGCCACTCTGTGGTCTCCATATGCTGCCGTCACCTCCACACTCTGTCATTGTGCCACTCTGTGGCCTACTCATGCTGCTGCCACCTCCAGACTCTGTCATTGTGCCACTCTGTGGTCTCCTCATGCTGATGCCATCTCCTCACTCAATCATTGTGCCACTCTGTGGCCTCCTCCTAATGCTGCTGCCGACACCTCCAGACTCTGTGATTGTGCCACTCTGTGGCCTACTCATGCTTCCGACACCTCCATACTCTGTCATTGTGCCACTCTGTGGTCTACTCATGCTGCCGTCACCTCCACACTCTGTCATTGTGCCACTCTGTGGTCTCCTCATGCTGCTGCCACCTCCTCACTCAGTCATTGTGGCACTCTGTGGTCTCCTGCTGCTGCTGCTTACACCTCCAGACTCGGTCATTGTGCCACTCTGTGGCCTACTCATGCTGCTGCCACCTCCACACTCTGTCATTGTGCCACTCTGTGGCCTACTCATGCTTCCGACACTTCCATACTCTGTCATTGTGCCACTCTGTGGTCTCCTCATGCTGCTGTCACCTCCACACTCTGTCATTGTGCCACTCTGTGGTCTCCTCATGCTGCCGTCACCTCCACACTCTGTCATTGTGCCACTCTGTGGTCTCCTCATGCTGCTGCCACCTCCTCAGTCAGTCATTGTGCCACTCTGTGGCCACCTCCTGATGCTGCTGCCAACACCTCCACACTCTGTCATTGTGCCACTCTGTGGCCTACTGATGGTGCTGCCACCTCCAGACTCTGTCATTGTGCCACTCTGTGGCCTCCTCCTGATTCTGCTGCCGACACCTCCAGACTCTGTCATTGTGCCACTCTGTGGCCTACTCATGCTGCCAACACCTCCAGACTCTGTCATTGTGCCACTCTGTGGCCTACTCGTGCTTCTGCCAACTCCACACTCTGTCATTGTGCCACTCTGTGGTCTACTCATGCTGCCATCACCTCCACACTCTGTCATTGTGCCACTCTGTGGTCTCTTCATGCTGCCGTCACCTCCACACTCTGTCATTGTGCCACTCTGTGGTCTCCTTATGCTGCTGCCACCTCCTCACTCAGTCATTGTGGCACTCTGTGGCCTCCTGCTGATACTGCTTACACCTCCACACTCTGTCATTGTGTCACTATTTGGCCTACTCATGCTGCTGCCACCTCCACACTCTGTCATTGTGCCACTCTGTGGTCTCCTCATGCTGCTGCCGCCTCCTCACTCAATCATTGTGGCACTCTGTGGCCTCCTGCTGCTGCTGCTTACACCTCAAGACTCGGTCATTGTGCCACTCTGTGGCCTCCTCCTTATGCTGCTGCCACCTCCACACTCTGTCATTGTGCCACTCTGTGGCCTACTCATGCTTCCGACACCTCAATACTCTGTCATTGTGCCACTCTGTGGTCTCCTCATGCTGCTGTCACCTCCACCCTCTGTCATTATGCCACTCTGTGGACTCCTCATGCTGCCGTCACCTCCTCACTCAGTCATTGTGCCACTCTGTGGCTACTCATGCTTCTGCCACCTCCACACTCTGTCATTGTGCCACTCTGTGGTCTCCTCATGCTGCCGTCACCTCCACACTCTGTCATTGTGCCACTCTGTGTCTCCTCATGCTGCTGCCACCTCCTCACTCAGTCATTGTGGCACTCTGTGGCCTCCTGCTGCTGTTGCTTACACCTCAAGACTCGGTCATTGTGCCACTCTGTGGCCTCCTCATGCTGCTGCCACCTCCACACTCTGTCATTGTGCCACTCTGTGGCCTACTCATGCTTCCGACACCTCAATACTCTGTGATTGTGCCACTCTGTGGTCTCCTCATGCTGCTGTCACCTCCACCCTCTGTCATTATGCCACTCTGTGGACTCCTCATGCTGCCGTCACCTCCTCACTCAGTCATTGTGCCACTCTGTGGCTACTCATGCTTCTGCCACCTCCACACTCTGTCATTGTGCCACTCTGTGGTCTCCTCATGCTGCCGTCACCTCCACACTCTGTCATTTTGCCACTCTGTGGTCTCCTCATGCTGCCGTCACCTCCACACTCTGTAATTGTGCCACTCTGTGTCTCCTCATGCTGCTGCCACCTCCTCACTCAGTCATTGTGGCACTCTGTGGCCTCCTGCTGATGCTGCTGCTGCTTACACCTCCAGACTTTGTCATTGTGCCACTATTTGACCTACTCTTGCTGCTGCCACCTCCACACTCTGTCATTGTGCCACTCTGTGGTCTCCTCGTGCTGCTGCCACCTCCTAACTCAGTCATTGTGCCACTCTGTGGCCTCCTCCTGATGCTGCTGCCGACACCTCCAGACTCTGTCATTGTGCCACTCCATGGCCTACTCATGCTGCTGTCACCTCCAGACTCTGTCATTGTGCCACTCTGTGGTCTCGTCATACTGCTGCCATCTCCTCACTCAGTCATTGTGCCACTCTGTGGCCTACTCATGCTGCCGACACCTCCAGACTTGGTCATTCTGCCACTCTGTGGCCTACTCATGCTTCTGCCACCTCTATACTCTGTCATTGTGCCACTCTGTGGTCTCGTCATGCTGCGGTCACCTCCGCACTCTGTCATTGTGCCACTCTGTGGTCTCCTCATGCTGCCGTCACCCCCACACTCTGTCATTGTGCCCCTCTGTGTTCTCCTCATGCTGCTGCCTCCTCCTCACTCAGTCATTGTGGCACTCTGTGGCCTCCTGCTGATGCTGATGCTTACACCTCCAGACTCTGTCATTGTGCCACTCTGTGGCCTCCTCCTTATGCTGCTGCCAACACCTCCAGACTCTGTCATTGTGCCACTCTTTGGCCTACTCATGCTGCCGACACCTCCAGACTAGGTCATTGTGCCACTCTGTTGCCTACTCATGCTTCTGCCACCTCCATACTCGGTCATTGTGCCACTCTGTGGCTTACTCATGCTGCTGCCACCACCTTCAGACTCTGTCATTGTGCTGCTCTGTGGTCTCCTCATGCTGCCGCCACTTGCAGACTCGGTCATTGTGCCACTTGGTGGCCTCCTCATACTGCTTCCACCTCCACACTCTGTCATTGTGCCGCTCTGTAGTCTCCTCATGCTGCTGCTACCTCTGCACTCGGTCATTGTGCCACTCTGTGGCCTCCTCCTGATGCTGCTGCTGCCGACACCTCCAGACTCTGTCATTGTGCCACTTTGTGGTCTACTCATACTGCCAACACCTCCAGACTCTGTCATTGTGCCACTCTGTGGTCTCCTCATGCTGCCGCCCCTTAGACTCGGTCATTGTGCCACTCTGTGGCCTACTCATGCTTCTGCCACCTCCACACTCTGTCATTGTGCCACTCTGTGGCCTCCTGATTCTGACGCCATCTTCAGACTTTGTCATTGTGCCGCTCTGTGGTCTCCTTATGCTGCCGCCACTTGCAGACTTGGTCATTGCGCCACTTGGTGGCCTCCTTTTACTGTGCCACCTCCAGACTCTGTCATTGTGCCACTCGGTGGCCTCCTCATAATGCTTCCACCTCCAGACCCTGTCATTGGGCTACTCTGTGATCTCCTCATGCTGCTTCCATCTCACCACTATGTCATAGGTCCACTCTGTGGACTTCTCATGCTGTTCCCACCCTCCCCACTTCACAGTCCACTATTTTGGCTTTCGACCTGGCTGACATCATCATTTATTTGACCCTTCTTCTGATCTGTCAGAAGGAAGGAAAAATGAGACGCACAACGGATCCTGTCTGTGTAGCAGCTTTAAAGCCAGAATGGTCCCATCAGAATTGGCTTATGATTTGGTAGCCAAAAGCAGGAGTGGGTAGAAAACACAGAAGACATATATTCCATTCACGTGTCATCTCTGTTTTAGATCCACTCCTGTTTTTTTCGTCTTTAGCAATACTGATGGATAATTGAGCAAATGCTGACCGAGTGAAGGCATATGCTCCACAGACAGGATGCATTTTTTCTGGGTAATTGTTGTGACAGATCAGAAAATGGGGAAAATTAATCAGTGATGTCAACACAAACTTACTGTTGACACCCTCTTCACTCTGTCAGGGGACTCTACTTATATAAGCGTTTAATAGAACAGGTTCTGTAGACATCTATGTGGAATCAGATGACGAGGGTGTAAAAGGAGCACGCTTCTTCTTGACACTAACATCGACCTGTAAGGCTGAGTTGATACTTGAGTTATTTGGTCAGTTTTGGCCCGTGACTGCCCAAATAAGTGAAGTATGCAGTGATTCTAAGAGCGACACCTGTCATCTGCATGTCATACCGACTCACAGTATTGTTTAACTACCAAAGCAGACTCCCTATGCGTGTTACTGCAAGGCACAGTGTTCTACACCACTATAAAGTCTTTCTGCAGCCCGGAAATAACCGTTTGTTAATGCGATTCGCAGAGAATGAATTCAGATCAAAGCGAATTTTCCGAAAAATTTCGGCGAAACCAGCCAAATCACATTTTTGAAAAATTCACTTATCTCTAACATATACTGAGTGGGACCTGTCAAGGAAAGCATTCTTGTCTGCTCCCAGACACTCATTCCTGGTTCCTTACTTCACTGCACTTTGGTCCCCACATGTAAATGTCCAGCACAAGAGAGGGTGACACGCTCTGCTGCAGGCAATGAGCACTTGAGCCAGCAGTGACCTGCAGCTTGTGGACATGTCACTGCTAAGGCCAGTCAATAGATGCAACGGCACACATCACCCTATCCGTACTCTAGTCGAAAGTAAACAGGCAGTGGCCTATAAGATAGAAACACAAAGCCAGGGTGCCGTACGCCCCAACAGCTAAATAAAGGGGTTGTCCCATAATAATTCGCAAAAATGAAAATCAGACATCATATAGTACTTGACAATCTCTATCAAACCTAGAACAAGCCCTGTACCTCACATGGATTCAGAGATCTCCCCATTCATTGCTCTGCTAGATTTATATCAAGCTGACAGCTCAGGGGGCGTGTCCATTCTGCTGGAGCTAAGGGGGCGTGTCCATTCTGCTGGAGCTTTCTCCCTATCACACTTTAGGAGGCAGTTGAAGGATGAATCTGAGAATGTGCGACCATCTCAGTGAGCAGGACAAAGAAATACGAAAAAGGATAAACAGCAGGTGGCGCTGTACAGATACATTTTACTGAATAACTCAGTGTCTATGCTAAATTTTTAATTACATGCAATTACAAAAGTATTCAGATCCAGGTGCTGGTTTGAAAACTGTAGAATATTTTTCATCAACAGATCTGCTGCATGTGTGCTTGGCAGCTGAAGGCATCTTTGTTGGTCCCATGTTCATATGTGCCCAGGTTGCTGAGAAAAATTATGTTTTACAAATGATATTCTGTATGATATACAGTTCTATGGTGCGTTAATTGTGCTTCTGATTTTGTATATGCTCCGAATCTCAATAAAAATTATATTTAAAAAATAAAATAAAATTATGTTTTAATATATGCAAATAAGGCTGTAGGAGCAATGGGGGCGTTACTGATATACATAGAGGTGCGCTTTAACTGCAACTGCTGTTCCCTGTACATTTTGATTGACAGGGCCAGGCAGTGAAAATGTCATCACCCTTGGCCCTGTCAAAGTGCAGAGGGCGCAGCAGTTGCAGAGAAAGTAGAGCCTCTAGGAGTAACTTTGTTGCTCCTTGAGGCTCATTTGCATTTATTAAAACATCATTTTTTTCAGAAATGCGGGCACATGTGAACATGGGACCAACACAAATGCCTTCAGCTGCCAAGTGCACATGTAACAGGTCAGCCAGTTTCATAAGTACAAATCTGCTGACAAATGCCCTTTAAGGAGTATATGTGATTAGACAGACACCCACCTCCATCAGTAATGCCAACAATTCATTTAGTAATATTCCATTTTGTATCAGGCTTATCTGTTTTGAAAACAAAAGGATTGGGCATTGACATTCAACATGCCTGATTCTTCTTTCCCTCAACACCATTAGTTGGAGGGAAGTGGGGGTACCAGCACACAATTCGTCAATCCAGCTGAAATTGGCAGGTTTGGATGACCTGAAAGGGGTTCTCCGGACATTTTAGGAAATCAGTCCTCTGTACTATCCTGTGGAAGAAAGATTTTTTAAAGGGGTTGTTTCATCATAAACAATGGGGGCATATCGCTAGGATATGCCCCCATTGTCTTATAGGTGCGGGTCCCACATCTATATAGAGAACGGAGCCCCGCAAGGTGCTGGCTGGAGAAGTCCGGTCTGGCCACCACCAAGCCGGCTCCCCATAGAAATGAATGGGAGTGTATCACAGCATGTGCGGCCGGGCTCTTCTGCTCCGGTCCTGACTTGATGTATGTGCGTTTTTTCCTGTTCGGCTGCATAGTAGTAAAGGCAGCTGAACAGGTCAGAACTTGAATGGAAGAGCCCATAGCCTGTGTGAGTGCAGCGGGTATGGTGGCATCTGCCGAGCAAGGGATGGGTAAGTACCAACTAAACAATCAATCTTCCACAGGATAGTACTCAGGACTGATTTCTTAAAATGACCCTTTTAATATGTATGGCCTCCTTAAAAGGGTAGTCCAAGCATGGAGAGGTGGATGCGGATCAACGGGTCTCTTCATTCACTTCAATAGCACTTTTAAAAATAGCCAATTCAACATTCTTGAGGTAGGAGCAGGTCCCAAAGGTGGAGCCCTGCATCTATCGGCCATAAATGTCCAGATGGGGAAACCCCTTTGAGAAAAAGTGTAAAGGGTGTATTAGACTATCTGATTCTTGGCCAGTTCATCGTTAACGAGTGTTCACAGGAAAATTAAAAAACATTGTTAATCACAGCTAGTGTTGAGCCAACTTGTGTTTTTAAGTTCGGCGTACAAGGTTCAGGTTATCTAAGAATTTAGTTATGGATTCCGCTACCAAGGACCATACCGGAATTCTTAGTAAACCCGAACCTTGTACGCCGAACTTGAAAACACAAGTTCACTCATCCCTAATCACAACCTGTTTCCAGCAAACAAGTAGACAGCATAGGGACAAGCGATGGCATTAGCGATCGCTCCTCCCCATGCTGTGGAGGAGATCTCTGCATGTAATAGCAGCGGTCTCCTCCTCTAGCGAGCAGGAGATTGCTGGAAAGGAACGCTTCCTTCCCGACAATCGTCTGCAGAATCAGGCTGTCTAAAGGGCCCTTTACACGGGCCGACAACTGAACAGATTATTGCTAGCAAGCATTAAGAGGATGATCTTGTGGTGTAAATGCACCGCCGATTATCCGATGAACGAGCGAAATGCTCATTCATCGAGTAATTGGATCTTTTGTGCAGCACAAAAGATCATCATGTCCCAGTGGCAGATTGTGCTGTGTAAACACGATCTACTGCCAGAAAACAGCGAGACGGTATGGGGAAGAGTGATTGCTTCTCCCCATAATCTGGAGGAGATCGGCGTCTCCTCCGCTAGCGATCAGCAGATTGTCGGGAAGGAGCGCTTCCTTCCGTACAATCTGCTAGATTGTTGTCTCATGCAAAGGGACCTTAATACAGCCTTAACATAGTCCAGGCACAGACAAATAGAAATAATTATGATAGAATACTCACAAAACACCACAAAGCTACAACGTCAATACAATTGAATCAGATAACGAGATAACGCTATACCCCGAAAGCTTTACTTAGCTGGAATTTATGGCAGGGCTGCTGAATCCAAGATGAATGCAATGATATACAAAAGCTCTGAGCAAAAGGTTATCTGGTGTGTTTGCTCTCCATCTGGACATATATACATTTTGGGAAAATCATCAACCCAAGATGTTTAGTGCCAAAGGTGTTCATGGTGACCTTGATGCATCCTGTAGTGGACTGCTGTCTCAGTCATTTTCCGTTTTCTTGTTTTCGTTTTTACTCCCCTGCCTTCCAAAAGCCATACGTTTACCATATCATGTTCTGGTGTTGGGTTGAAAATGAACAAATGACCCCTTTAATATGTATTTTTGGGTATTGTTTTACAGCATTCCCCATGAGCTAAAACGGACATGAAAACCTTGTTCTGTGGTCAGTGTGATTACAGTGATACCAAACACCAGTAGTATTTGTTATATTTTAATGTTTAAAGGGGTATTCCCATCACAGACAATGGGGGTTATATCCTAGCCATACATTTTCTGATAGGTGCGGGTCCCACCTCTGGGACCCGCACCTACACTGAGAAAGGAGCAGAGAGAGTAGTGGCTGGAGGACCCCGCCAAGGCCTCTCCCCATACAAGTTAATAGGACCTGTTTTCAGTGTAGGTGGGACCCACACCTATGAGACAATGGGGGCATATCCTAGCGATATGTCCCGATTGTCTGTGATACCCCTTTAAAAAAATCTAAAGGAAATCTGTCACCTGGATCATCGCTGTTTTCGTAAAAATATTGCCTAATAGTACACAGTTCCTCATTTCCAGATGTACTTTTCTTTCTGTGATTCTTTTTTTCTATCTTCAGAAAAGCCACTTTGTTCAGTATGTAAATAAGCTAGTAAGGTGCCCAGAGGGGCGTTATTTTCTCTTGAAGGAGCCCAGGCACGCCTCCATCTAGTGCCCAAGCCCACCTCCTCCTCACTCAGATATGACACCTCTGCTGCACCGTGTCCATCCATCCCGCTACTATGTCACAATCAGACCATCTCCTTGCATCATCTCTAACATATCTTGAGCATATGCAGTGGCGAACACTGCCTGCGCCTGCATTCCTCCTCTCCGACTGAGGGCATCTGCCTCAACTATGGAACTGGGCATGCACAGAGCAAGGAGATGGTGGGCGGGGTTATGGTATTATCGTAACTTAGCGGCGGGGTGGGCAGACACGGTGCTGCAGGGACATCATATCTGAGTGAGGAGGAGGCGGGCTTGGGCACTAGATGGAAGCATGCCTGGGCTCCTTCAAGAGAAAATAACGCACCTCTGGGCACCTTACTAGCTGATTTGCATATTGGACAAAGTGGCTTTTCTGAAGATAGAAATAAAGAATCACAGAAAGTAAGGTACATCTGGAAATAAGGTATTGTGTACTATTAGGCAATATTTTTACATGAATAACGATGATCCGGGTGACAGATTTCCTTTAAAAGAAAAATGTTTCTTTGTAGCGCCATATGCTGACACATAGTAACATAGTTTATAAGGCTGAAAAAGACATCCATCCATCCAGTTCAGCCTGTTATCCTGCAAGTTGATCCAGAGGAAGGCAAAAAAAACTGTGAGGTAGAGCCCAGAACTGTGTAGAGCCCATGTGTGGTCTGACTAGTGATTTGTAAAGTGGTAGGACTATGTTCTCATCACGGGCATCTATGCCCCTTTGATGCAACCCATTATCTTATTGGCCTTGGCAGCAGCGGCCTGACACTGGTTTTTACAGCTTGGTTTGCTGTTCACCAAAATTCCTAAGTCCTTTTCCATGTCAGTGTTACCCAGTGTTTTATCATTTAGTATGTACAGGTGACTTGCATTATTTCTTCCCATGTCATAACCTTTGATTTGTCAGTGTTAAACCTCATCTGCCCCTTTTCTGCCCAAGCCTCCAATCTATCCAGATCCATCTGTAGCAGGATACTGTCCTCTTCTGTGTTAATTACTTTACACCAATAATTTTTTTATATGTGTATGGCCTCATGCACACGGCCATGTAGCTGTGTCAGGGCTCTTTTTGTGTGGGTGATTCTGTAGTTTTTATTGGTACCATTTTGAGTTTGTATGACTTTTTGATCACTTTTATTCAATTTTCTTTGAGAGGCAAATCAACCAAAAAGGACAATTCAGCCATTTGATTTTTTTCCATTATGACATTCACCATGAGGGATAAATACTTTTATATTTTGAAAGTTCAGACATTTTCAGACATGGTGATACCAACAATGTTTATTTTTTCTTGTTTATTTTTATATGTAGAATTTCGATCAGTGATGGGTGCTGGGAGTCGTACCCTTGCAGATCTGATATTGATGACCTGACAACCTCCGTACATGTAGACAATTTTACTTTTTGAAAGTTTTAGAAATCCATTCAATGACCATCTCTTATATAACAACGCCTTCCTTGCTAAGTTATTCTTTTTTCTTTTACAGTCTGTTCAATAGTGCAGTGACTGAATCTTTGATTAATGGGTGAGTAGCATCTGATCAGTGCTGGATACTAGGATGGGCAGCTGCAGTACAAAATCATATTGAGTATAGGTCGTCATGGAATTCAGCCATATAAATTGGTCATGTGTGCATCATCTAAAATCACAGTCTTGATTGTACGACATCTACACGCCTCCTTGAAAACAGAAAAACTTCATCACAACCCCTTCTTCCCATGCAACCCTCAATCTTGTGGCTAGTCAAGATAACTCTCCCAGACCAGGCCCAGCATCCAATCCGTTTGTTTCCCACAGTTTCACTGTATACATCATCATTGTATAATACTGTTGAGGAGCCTGACAATAAAATCTTTTAGTCCTCCTCCTGGATAGGCCCCTTCTGAGTTCGGGCCCCAAAGCAGCCGCTTCCCTGCTACCCCTATAGCTACGCTCCTGTCGGCGGGGTCCCGGGTATCGGACCTCATCGATCAGATACTGATGATCTAACCAGAGGATAGGTCATCAGTATAAAATTCCCAGAAAACCCCTTTAACCACTACCCGAGCGACTAACGCAGGGTGACCCCATTTGGAAAGAAGACACCTCAAGGTATCCCATGAGGGGTATAGTGAGTTCATGTAAAATTTTATTTTTGTCACAAGTTAGTGGAATATGAGACTTTGTAAGAAAAAAAAAAAGTAAATTTCCGCTAATATGTGCAAAATAAAATCTTCTATGAACTCGCCATGCCCTCAAGGAATACCTTGGGGTGTCTTCTTTCCAAAATGGGGTCACATGTGGGGTATTTATACTGCCCTGGCATTTTAGGGGTCCTAAAGCATGAGAAGAAGGGCATTTTTACGCATTTGGATTCCAAACTACTTCTCACGCTTTAGGACCCCTAAATGCCAGGGCAGTATAAATACCCACATTTGACCTCATTTTAGAAAGAAGACACCCCAAGGTATTCTGTGAGGGGTATGGTGAGTTCATGTAAAATTTTATTTTTGTCACAAGTTAGTGGAATATGAGACTTTGTAAGGAAAAAAATGTGCCTTTGTGCCCAAATAAAATCTTCTATGAACTTGCCATGCCCCTCACGGAATACCTTGGGGTGTCTTCTTTCCAAAATGGGTCACATGTGAGGTATTTATACTGCCCTGGCATTTTAGGAGTCCTAAAGCGTGAGAAGAAGTCTGGAATCCAAATGCGTAAAAATGCCCTCCTAAAAGGTACTCATTGATTTAGGGCCCCTTTGCGCATCTTGGCTGCAAAAAGTGTCACACATGTGGTATCTCTGTACTCAGGAGAAGTGGGGCAATGTGTTTTGGGGTGTATTTTTACATATACCCATGCTGGGTGAGAGAAATATCTCTGTAAATCACATAAGTCTCATATTCCACTAACTTGTGACAAAAAATAAAATTTTACATGAACTCACCATACCCCTCACGGAATACCTTGGGGTGTCTTCTTTCTAAAATGGGGTCACTTGTGGGGTATTTATACTGTCCTGGCATTTTAGGGGCCCCTAAAGTGTGAGAAGAAGTCTGGAATCCAAATGCGTAAAAATGCCCTGTGAAATCCTAAAGATACTCATTGGAATTTGGGCCCCTTTGCGCATCTTGGCTGCAAAAAAGTGGCACACATGTGGTATCGCCGTACTCTGGAGAAGTAGGGCAATGTGTTTTGGGGTGTATTTTTACATATACCCATGCTGGGTGAGAGAAATATCTCTGTAAATCACAACTTTTTCAATTTTTTTATACACAGTTGACAATTTACAGAGATATTTCTCTCACCCAGCATGGGTATATGTAAAAATACACCCCAAAACACATTTACCTACTTCTTCTGAGTATGGAGATACCACATGTGTGACACTTTTTTGCAGCCTATGTGCGTAAAGGGGCGTAAAGTCCAACGAGTACCTTTAGGTTTTACAGGGTTGTTCACAATTTAGCCCCGCCCAAAATGCCAGAACAGTAAACACACCCCACAAATGACCCCATTTCGGAAAGTAGACACCCCAAGGTATTCACTGAGGGGCATAGTGAGTCTGTGGGAGATTTTTATTTTTTTTTGCCAGAAGTTAGCAGAAATGGAAACTTTATTATAATTTTTTTTCCTCAGAAAGTGTCATTTTCCGCTAACTTGTGAAAAAAAATGAAATCATACATGAACTCACCATGCCCCTCCGCGAATACTTTGGGGTGTCTTCTTTCTAAAATGGTGTCATTTGGGGGGTATTTATACTTTCCTGACATTCTAGCACCTGAAGAAACATGACAGGTGCTCTGAAAGTCAGAGCTGCTTCAAAATGCCGAAATTCACTCTTTAGCACCATAGTTTGTAAACGCTATAACTTTTACCCAAACCGATAAATATACACTTATTGCATTTTTTTTTATCAAAGACATGTAGAACAATAAATTTAGAGAAAAATTTATATAGAATTGTAGTTTTTTTAAAAAAAAAATTACAACAGAAAGCGAAAAATTACATTTTGTTGCTAAAATTTTGGTCATTTTCTATTAATATCAAAAAAATTAAAAATGTCAGCAACAATGCAATACCACCAAATGAAAGCTCTATTAGTGAGAAGAAAAGGAGGCAAAATTCATTTGGGTGGTAAGTTGCATGACGGAGCAATAAACGGTGAAAGTAGTGTAGAGCAGAATTGTAAAAAGTGGCCTGGTCATTAAGGGTGTTTAAGCTAGGGGGGTTGAGGTGGTTAAGAACCTTCTAGTGGGTGGTCTCCAAGAGTTGTTTACAGCACAAGTACTTTAGGTCAGCTGACCAGAGAGATCTTCAGAGAGATCACCCTTTGTATTATCTGTGATAATACAATTGCTCAGTAGATGGCAGCATAACCTCAGTGTTGTCCCAAACACAAATCCTTTCACTGCATACATCTGTATAATACAGGCACATCATACCAAATATATATATATATATATATATATATATATATATATATATATATACACACATAAATACATTAACAGGGTGTTTTGCCTTGTCTTTTCAATGTCCATATCCATAACATCCTACCCATGGAGTATGACTCTCATAGCCCCCATGGGGTCATGCTCCCAATACCCACAGGGAATCTCACTCAAAGCACAATATATGGTAAATCACATATCATTACGACAAGGCATATTATCATTGATGCTATTTATATGGCACACCTAAGTGGTAGGAAATAGATTAGCAAGCATAAAGCAATGCTAGCATGTTTTAGCAACAGTCACATTACAGTTCAACTAGATAGCAATGCGACCGCAACAGGGTTAAACAGCAGCCCCTATTAACAGTTAATGTAAAGGATGCGGGGTCGATTTCCAACCCTCTTACATAACTGGATATCCACCATCCGTGGTAGCGGAATCCATAACGGGATGCTTGGATAACCCGAACCCGAACTTTGGAAGCCGAACTTAAAACAGAAGTTCGCTCAACTCCACTCTTAATGTTTCAGAAGGCCAAAGAGGAACACCTAAATGGTTTCTCACATCTTAAGGTGGATTTACATGGCCCAATATACAGACCATTACCGGGAACAGGGCCGGCGCGTCCTATACGCGGAATAGGTCGCCGCATAGAGCGCCCTTGGGAAGGGGCGCTGCTAGGAGCGCCGGCCCGCCTCATGCTGCAGCCGCCCGAGCGCTCTGAATTGAGCCTCTGGCGGCTGCAGCACTGCCCAGGCTGGCGCGTCCATGAGGCGCACCGCCCGGGCGCAGCAAAGGAGAGGAGCTGACAGGGGAAGCGCTGAGCGCTCCCTCCTGTCACTCCATTGTAGCGTGGCCGAGCACTTTAAGGTCCGCGGGTACAGGAGCATCTGTCTCCTGTACCCGGCCGGACTGACATGAAGTGCGCACACAGTATGCGCTTCCTGTCAGTCCGCCCGGGTACAGGAAACGAAAGCTCCTGTACCCGTGGAGCATAAAGAGCTCGGCCGCGCTACACTAGAGGTAGCGGAGGGAAAGGGGGAGAGAATGACAAGGGGGGGGAGAATGAAAAGAGGGGAAAGAGAATATCAATGGGAGGGGGAGAATGAAAAGAGGGGAAAGAGAATGACAAAGGAGGGGAGAGAGAATGACAAGAGGGGGAGAGAATGACAAGGGGAGTGTGAAGAATGACAAGGGGGAGTGAAGAATGACAAGAGGGGGAAAGAATGACAAGAGGGAGTGGAGAATGACAAGAGGGGGAGAGAATGACAAGGGGGAGAGTGAAGAATGACAAGAGGGGAGAGAATGACAAGGGGGAGTGTGAAGAATGACAAGAGGGGGAGAGAATGATAAGGGGGAGGAAGAATGACAAGGGGGGGAGAATGACAAGGGGGGGGAGGAAGAATGACAAGGGGGGGGGGAGTGTGAAGAATGACAAGAAGGGGGAGAGAATTACAAGGGGGGGGGGAGAGAGAACTGGCGTTAGTTAAAGGGGTTCTGCAGTTTGTTACAACTGATGATCTATCCTCTGGATAGATCATCAGCATCTGATCGGCCAGGGTCTGACACCTGGGACCCCCGTCGATCAGCTGTTTGAGAAGGCAGTGGCGCTGCAGGAGCGCCGCGGCCTTCTCGCTGTTTACCACAGGCGCAGTGACGTCACGACTAGTATCACTGGCCTTGGCGGGGTTAAGCTCTGTTCACTTGAATGAAGCTTAGTCCCACCCAGGCTCCTACTGCCAGCGCCGCTGCCTTCTCAAACAGCTGATTGGCGGGGGCCCGGGTGTTGGACCCCTGCTGATCAGTTTAAATAAACTGCAGAACCCCTTTAATATGGCAGATCATATGGGTGGGGCATTATGATGTCACATGGGGAGCGGCAAACTTTTCTTTTGCCTAGGGCGGCAAAATCCTTGCACCGGCCCTGACCGGGAATGATCATTCCTACGAACACATGTTCCTGATAATCTGCCCATCTAAAGGTGCTGCAGATCACCCATGAACGGACGAAACACTGGTTTATCAGGTGAATGATTGGAGGTGGGAACACCTCAATCATCGTTCAGGGGCAGCAGAATAGATCCATCCTGAGGTCTATACAGCAGTCTACTGTCTATGACTATGAGCAATTATTTTGTGAGGACGAGTAATTGCAGAAGCAATGGCTCGTTCTCATACTGTGGAGGTGATCACTGCATGTTAATGCATCGCTTCACCCTCACTTAATGAAGGCTTCCTTCCCAACTATTGGCTGCTCGTCAGATAGGGTAAATGCATATCCACAGGATATGCCATAATTGCCTGATAGGTGGGTATCTGTCGTATCAGGACAGTGGGAAATCTGTGACCTTCGTTATTGAACTTTGATCTTATGTAATAATTAGATGACCCTTGAACATAACCGTGACTGTTTTGTGTTCCACATTTTGCATATCCGCAAAATACAGATACCGTTTATGTGCCTTCTGCATTTTTTTGTGGACCTATTGACTTCTGTGGGTCCATAGACTGCGTTTTGTGGACCAGAATCTATAATTTGCAGAACAAACATAAGGATATGGAGAGCACGCGGATGTCACTTTATATCATCTTATAAACTAAAACCAGTATACATAAACTGCGACCATGTTGGTTCAGACTTTGCTTAATACTGCAGAATATTGTAGTATAATTGGAAGGGAGGAGATTTATCAAAAATGGTGTAAAGGAAAACCGGCTTAGGGCTCATTCACACGGCCGTTGTTTGGCCGTTCCGTGCATTGCAGTCCCCAATGCACGTGCACCGTCCGTGCGGCTGCCGCGACGGATCCGGACCCATTCAACTTGCAACAAAATAGACCATGTAATATTGTTTTGCGGTGCGGAGGCATGGAAAGAAACCCCACGGAACAGATCCTGTATTTTAAGCATCCTTTATGCTCAGTTATGCACATTTTGCATCTGTTTTAGCCGTTTCCGTCTGAGATCCGTTATTTTAGATGGAAAAAAAAGTTCTACACAAAGTAATTTTTTTTCCATCTAAAATAGCGTCTCTCAGACGGAAATGGCTAAAACGGATACAAAGTGTGCACAAGGGTGGGTTCACACTAGCGTTAGGCATTCCGTTATTGCTTTCCGTTATAACATGGTTATAACGGAAAATAACGGAATGCCCAGACAGAATCCAAACGGAAGCCTTTAAAAGGCATTCCGTTTGCTTTCCGTCATAATACAGGTCTATGGAAAAGCATAACGGATCCGTCTGGGTCCCGTTATGCAAGACGGAAAACAAAGTCCTGTCCACGGTGAGTGCCGCTCGTTTTAATATCCTCCTTCGCTTGAAGATACTTGTATACTTACTGCTGCTACAGGCTGAGCACCACCGTGAGGCATCACTCCTCGCTATTGGTATCCAAATTAACTATAGGTGCGGTGTAGTGCCACTGGTTACCTTCTCTACATTTTATATGAACTCCTGGAGTTATACATCCGACAGAAACTGCAGCACACAGTGTGAAAAGGACCTTAGCTGGCCATAGGCATGAGATATCCAGCTAAATTTGGGGAGTCGGTCTTCCCAGTAGATTAAACATGTAATATTAGAGCAGAGGCGTCCAGTTTGATGTGTATGCCTGCTCAGTTACTACGTGTTTATGTGCAGCCTGTAATTGCTGCTGCTGCTTTGAAGTCATGAAGACAAGGTCACATTTTTAGTATCTGATGGTATGTGGTGCTTCGAGTTCCTGTGTGACTTGAAAGGGCCAGTTTGGGTGTGATCTGTCTGCTGGCCTGTTTTTGGATCCTCTGTGTCCTCAGCAGGAACCTGCTGATAGACACTCCCAGGATAATGTGTTTCCTGGTGGAAGTGTGAAAATTGTTAGCTCCCTGCATGGGGAAGAGACCCAGTGGCTGAACCCCCTCAATAGAAGTTCCCTTTATCTAATGCTAATGAGCCTGACAAAGCTGTCTGCCTGTAGAGGACTCAGCTCAGCAACCCAGACTGCCTTGTGCTATCACAGACCGCCCTGTCTAGGACTTCAGGGAGCTTTGAACTTTCCAGTCTTTCCTTTATTTTGACAATAGATAGATATTTTTTTTTTTTATTGAAAAAAAAATGACAAAATTAAAAAAAATACATAAATATCGACTTAAAAATACAATTATAAATGGCAAATTAACAAAAATTGGATCAATTGAAGTTGAATTAATTTATGATTCATGTGTATCATGATAATTTTTCAACACATACCCAAATACATTTTCCAATTGCACAATTAAGGGTACTTTCACACTTGCGGCAGAGTGATCCGGCAATTTTCACGCAAGCGGAAAGCATTTGAAGACGGATCCTGCCATGGATCTGTCTTACAAATGCATTCCAAGAACGGATCCGTCTCTCCGCTTGTTATGCGGAGAGACGGATCCGTTATATATTTTAATCACATTTTTACCGGTCTGCGCATGGCGGCATGTGTTCTGGAATTTTGGACGGAGATAATACCGCAGCATGCTTTTCTTTTTTCTTTGTATTTAATTTCAAATGTATTTACAGCCTCTTCACATGTAAAAGCACTACATCCACACCCCTGTGAATAAATACTATGAATAGACACTTTCCACGTGTTGAATCACACACATTACACACCATTAAAAATAAACATGTCTTATTTATCACAAAGACTGTATTCAGCTGAGCAAGCATACGCCCTCATTGCCTCTGATATAGCAACCGAAAGAGAAGAGGATGACGCATTCCTGTTCTCCTCATCATCATCAGCCAGTAATATCCAACCCCAAAATGCCTTCCCAAATGCCTGGGCCCCTCACACTGATTGGACTTACCTCGCTGAAATGCAGTGGCATCCGTGCGGGCAGCAGAAGCGACACGGGTGCCGGGAGCGAGGTAAATACAATCTGTGTGAGGGGCCTGGGCATTTGGGAGGATTTTGGGGCTGGATAACCCTTTAAGAAGGTGCCTCAGAATGATTCCATATGGACCCCACCCCTGAGGATCGGCCTCTTTCACACTTGCGTTGCTCCTTTCCGTCCCTAGAGTTCCGTCCGCTGGGCTCTAGGACGGAAAGATACTCATCAGGATTATCCCAATGCATTCTGAATGGAAAGAAATCCATTCAGGATGCATCAGGATGTCTTCAGTTAAGTATTCAAAGTTTTTTTTGCTGTTGAAAAATGTGATCCATGCGACGTTGCGGCGCTGTGAAGTCATTGTGGAGCGCTCCGGGAGCCGCACGGACGGTAAGTAGCTTCTCCACTGCTCCCCACTACTTTTTCATGGCAGACGGGACGTAAGTAGCCATGGTAACACTGAAAGCATTTTGAAGACTGATCAGTCTTTAAATGCTTTCAGGTGTGTTGCGTTGTGACGGTTCCGGCGGGCACTTCCGGTGACGGAAGTGCACGCCGGATCCTCACACTGCTAGTGAAAAAGAGGTATCAGCATGCTGCGGTATTATTACCGTCCTGACATGTCAAAAAGACTGAACTGAAGACATCCTGATGCATCCTGAATGGATTTCTCTCCATTCAGAATGCATGGGGATGTGACTGATCAGTTCTTTTTCGGTATAGAGCCCCTATGACGGAACTCTATGCCGTAAAAGAATAACGCTAGTGTGAAAGTACCCTAAGATGAAACATCATCAATATTAAACCGTGTCAGAGACATCTTTCTTAGGCCTCTTTCACACTTGCGTTCTGAGGATCCGGCAGGCAGTTCCGTCCCGCCGGATCCGTCAGAACGCAAGTCGCCTGAAAGCATTAGAAGACTGATCAGTCTTCGAAATGCTTTGAGGTTACTATGGCAGCCAGGACGCTATTAAAGCCCTGGTTGCCATAGTAGTAGTGGGGAGCGGGGGAGCGGTATACTTACAGTCCGTGCGGCTCCCAGGACGCTCCTGAATGACGTCAGAACGCCCCATGCGCATGGATCACGTGATCCATGCGCATGAGGCGCCCTGAAGTCACTCTGGAGCGCACCGGGAACCGCACGGATGGTAAGTATACTGCTCCCCGCTCCCCACTACACTTTACCATGGCAGCCGGGACTTTAGCGTCCTGGCTGCCATGGTAACTCATTGAGAAAAGCTAAACGTCGGATCCGGCGATGCGCCGAAATGACGTTAGCTAATGCCGGATCCGGATTAATGCTCTTCAATGGGCATTAATTCCGGATCCGGCGTTACGGCATGTCTTCGGATTTTGGACGGAGACAAATCCGCAGCATGCTGCGGTTTTGTCAACGTCCAAAAACGTTCACGTACTGAACGGAAGACATCCTGATGCATCCTGAACGGAATGCTCTCGGAACTCTAGGACGGAAAGGAAAAACGCATATGTGAAAGGGGCCTAACTGTCCCAGGGATTGAGTTGTCTCTGAGGATTTTGTGCTTAAAGGGGTTGTGCAGCCAGTACATATTGATGACCTATCCTCAGGATAGGTCATCAATATCTGATCGGTGGGAGTCCTACTCCCATAGGATGAGGAGGTGCTCATATGAGTTCTGCTTCCTCTTCAAGATTACACTGTGTGTTGTCTTGCAGTATAATTATATTTTTTTCCAATTCAAGTGAATGGAACAATCACTTGTAACCAGTGGCGTAGCGTGGGTTGCCAGCACCCGGGGCAAGCCATGTATTGCGCCCCCCCCCCAACCTGTGGGCACGCCCCTTTTTACAGATAACATAGTGGATGTCACTTGCAGTCCTATGTAACACTACAGATAATACAGTGATAGCTCTCTGAGTACAGATAATGTAGTAGATGGGTCTGAACCCCCAAAATTCAGAAAACACAGTGTGACCTGAAGTCTGGGGCCAGGATATGGCATGGTGGGCCACTGTCTTCATTCGGAAATTAGAACGTCATGACACCTTTTATCAGCCCCATCTCGTCTCTGCAGAGTTTCACAGAAAACATTTTTAAATTCCTCACTTTACTATCATCCTCTTCTATCATTATACATAGGGGCAATTATATATCCTAATAATACAGAGGGGCCAATATATCCTAATAATACAGAGGGGCCAATATATTCTAATAATACAGAGGGGGCCAGTATATATACTAATAATACAGAGGGGCCATTATATATACTAATAGTACAGAGGGGCAATTATATATCCTAATAATACAGAGGGGCCAATATATCCTAATAATACAGAGGGGGCCAGTATATATCCTAATAATACAGAGGGGCCATTATATATTATATTAATACAGATGGGCTATTATATACTAATAATACTGTGGGGCATTATATACTAATAATACAGATCTCTGCTGTCCATATACCAGGAATACCAGTATTACCCCTTCATATACCGCCTGGTCAGGGTGACTAGGCGGTATATGAAGGGGTAATACTGGTGGTAGGCCTGGTATATGGACAGCAGAGATGGCAGTACTGTCTCTGGTCATCCTTTACCAGCATCCAGACTGCCACCTGCGTAGCCTTTGACACTGACTGTCACTCACTGATAGCTAAGGCTACTTTCACACTAGCGTTAGTGTGATCTGGCAGGCAGTTCCGTCGTCGGAGCTGCCTGCCGGATCCGCTGTTCAGTGTGACAACTGACAGCATTTGTAGTCAGATCCGGGTGCGGATCCGTCTACAAATGCATTGCAAGAACGGATCCGTCCCTCCGCTTGTCATGCGCAGACCAGAAGGACGGATCCGTCCTTCAGTTGTTTCAGAATGCCGGATCCGGCACTAATGCAAGTCAATGGGAATTAGTGCCGGATCCAGCATTCCGGCGACTGATCAGGCATTTTGGACGGACATAATACCGCAGCATGCTGCGGTATTATGTCCGGCCAAAACGCCTGACACTGACTGAACGGAAGGCATACTGATGCAAACTGAACGGATTTCTATCCATTCAGATTGCATGGGGATATGCCTGATCAGTTCTTTTCCGGCATAGAGCCCTTTTGAGGGAACTCTATGTTGGAAAAGAGTAACGCAAGTGTGAAAGTCCCTTAAGCAGGCAGTGAAGTGCCATGAGAGCCAGGCTACGCAGGTGGCAGTCAGGGTGCTGGTGAAGGATGACCAGAGACAGTACTGCCCAGAGGATGCCATCTCTGCTCATCTCAACTATACCAGGCCTACCACCAGTATTACCCCTTCATATACCGCCTGGTCACCCTTACCAGATGAGCAGGCAGTGTATGAAGGGGTAATACTGGTAGGCCTGGTATATGGACACCAGTACTGTCTCTGGCCATCCTTCACCAGCAGATTCCTGACTGCCACCTGCTTGCCCTGGCTCTCAGTGTCACAGTGTGAATAAGTCACCCCACACCTAACACTCAGGGAGTGATTCAGTCACACTGTGACACTGAGAGCCAGGGCAAGCAGGTGGCAATCAGGAATCTGCTTGTGAAGGATGGCCAGAGACAGTACTGCCCAAAGGATGTCACCTCTGGTGTCCATATTCCAGGCCTACCACCAGTATTACCCTTAATATACCGCCTGCCCACCTCACACCTAACACTCTGGGAGCTGTCACACTGACTGACTGACTCACATTCAGGCTGCCTGCTGTGGAGTCCTGAAGCGACACACTGCAGCAGCCTTCTTCTTCTTCTTGCCCCAGCTCCACTGTGCCTTTCCCAGTTGGAAGGTGGGCGGAGCTTCGTGCTGCTGTGGGCGGAGCTTCATACTGCAGTGGGTGGAGCTTCATACTGCCGTGGTGATTGATCAGGGGCGCTTGTTCTGTTGATACTGCTCCTCACTCTGTGACGCTGCTCTCAGTTAGCAACTTCATAGATTTCTTTTGTGCAAACGGCTGCCAGCGCCCCCTGCAGTCTGGCGCCCGGGGCAACGGCCCCCCTGGCCCCCCCCACGCTACGCCCCTGCTTGTAACTATACTATGCCGCTCAGACTTCCGACACGACGCGCAGTGTAATCTGGAAGAGGACGTTGCACTTGCACAAGCGCCGCCTCCGCTTCAAACAGCTGATTGGCAGGGGTGCTGGGAGTCAGACCCTCACTTATCAGACATTGATGACCTATCCTGAAATTGTCATTTTATCTTTTTAGGACATTGGAAGGCTTAGGAGTTTAGAAACTATTTTTCAGATTTGCAGGAATATTTCCAAAACTAACTATTTTAAGGACCAATGCAGTTATAGAAACCAAGCATTACAGTTGTGTTAATTGTTCTTATAGCAATTCTCCTTTATTTTGCTGTGTTTACTGCACTGGCGACCGTGCTACTTTGCATCTGCACCACGCTCGGTATCTTTTCTTTTTTGTGCAGACAGGAAAATGTGAAAATGGTGGAGAGGTTTTGTATGCTCTCGCTGGTTATGACTCTTTGTATACACTGTATTCTGTGTTATTTCATTGGTCCTGCGTGGCCGGCGAACTAAACTTTTGCTATGTCATTCTATGCTGTTTTAATAAAAATTATACCTGATTAAAAAAAAAGAAACCAAGCATTACATAATAGAATCCACCCATTAATGACCTCATTTTAGAAACTACACCCCTTAAATTATTCAAAACTGATTTCAAAAGCTTTGTTAAAGCCTTTAAGGCCTCTTTCACACGGGCGTCATGTTTGACCCCCGGATAGAATGCGGGTGCGTTGCGCGAATATGAGCGATTTTTCCACGCGTGTGCAAACGTTTGTACTGCGCTTTGTTGTGAGTAATCACCATGTTTGTACTCGAAGCCGGACTTCATCACTGAAGTCCGGTTTCGAGTAGAGTATTCTGGAGAATTTATTATTTTCCTTATAACATGGTTATAAGGAAAATAATACCATTCTTAATAAAGAATGCTGTGTAAAATGAGGATGAAGGGGTTAAAAATAATAAAACTTAACTTACCTTAGCCACTTGATCGCGTAGTGATCTGTCTTCTCTCTTTAAGCTTCAGCTACCAGCTAAAGGACCTGTGATGACGTCACATCACATGGTCCAATCACAGTCATCACAGGTCCTTTAGTTCTTAGCTGAAGCTTGAAGAGAGAAGACAGATCGCAACTATGCGATCAAGTGGCTAAAGTAAGTTAAGTTTTATTATTTTTAACCCCTTCATGCTCATTTTACACAGCATTCTTTATTAAGAATGCTATTATTCTCCCTTATAACCATGTTATAAGGGAAAATAATAAAGATCTGGTCCCGTTGCTAAGCAACAATGCGGGAAAATCGCAAAGCATCCGCACTTGCTTGCAAATGTTTGCGATTTTCCCGCAGCCCCATTCACTTCTATGGGGCCTGCGTTGCGTGAAAAACGCAAAATATAGAGCATGCTGCGATTTTCACTCAACGCAAAAGTGATGCGTGAAAATCACCGCTCATGTGCACAGCCCCATACAGATGTATGGGTCCAGATTCAGTGCGGGTGCAATGCGTCCACCTCACGCATTGCACCCGCGCGGAAAACTCGCCCGTGTGAAAGGGGCCTTAGTGTTCCACAGGAATTAAAACAATATGGAGGAGGAAAAAAAAATCCTATTTTTTTTACAGCTTTTCTATTTGAATCCATCTTTCCTGTAAGGCTACTTTTACATCTGGGTTTTTGCTGGATCCGTCATGGATCCGCAAAAACGCTTCCGTAATGATAATGCAACCGTCTGCATCCGTTATGAATGGATCCGGTTGTATTATCTCTAAAATGACCAAAATGGATCCATCTCTAAAACCATTGTAAGTCAATGGGGAATTGATCCATTTTCTTTTGTGTCAAAGAGGATCCGTCTTGATCAATTTCCCAGTACGCACTCAGGAAACGCTGCTTGCTGCACTTCTGTGTGCGTCGTGGGAACGCAATATAACGGAACAGAATGCATTCTGGTGCACTCCGTTCCCTTCAGTTCAGTTTTGTCCCCATTGACAATGGATGGGGACAAAACTGAAGCGTTTCCCCACGCTATTGAGACCCTATGACGGATCTAAATAGCGGAAAGGAAAACGCTGATGTGAAAGTAGCCTAACACAGCAAGGGTTAAAGCAAAAAACCTCAATATTTATCACCCTCATTCCACAGTTTCCAAAAAAAAAACATATGTGTTCCTAAACTGCTTTATGGGCACACAGCAGGCTTCATATGGTTTTGTGAGACCAGATTTAGCTGGAATGGTTTTTGAGCACTCATATTTGAAGAGACTCTGAGGTACCTCTACAATGGAAGCCTTCAAAAATGACCCCATTTTAGTGTATTGAGCACTTTGATCTAACATTCCTTTCATAGAATTTAGAAACATTTTCAAGCCTTGTAGTAAGCACTTTGTCTCCACAGGTGTTTTCCAGAAATTAATGTGTAGTGGATGGTGAAAATAAAAATGCCATTTTCTACAAATAAGCCATTTGAATGCTTAAAGGGGTTATCAAGGAAAGAATATGGATGACCTATCCACAGCTCTGGTGAGCTTGAATGACTCCCGGGCGCTTTACAAGCACAGCGCCATAGATCGTATAACAGCTTTGCTTGGTATTGCAGCTCAGCCCCATTGACTTGAATGGGGCTGACTTGCAACTAGGCCATGTGACTGATAAGTGTGACCTCACTGGCCTAAGAAGAGGCCACGGCTCTCACGGATATAACAGTTGTCAGACCCCACGTTCTGATATCAATGACCTATCCTGAGAATAGATCATCAATATTAATTACCAGATAACCTCTTTAATATATTGTGTTCAATTTGTGCTACTGTGAAAAGTCAACTCTTTAATTATTATACTCTGTTTCCTGACTGTGGCCCTAAACTGTTGTCTGGAATTCTGACAGACCTCTGGAGTGAAAGAGCACCAAGAGCATTTGTTGCCTAATTTAGTGATTTACACAGTACTGGTTTCACGCTTGGGTGTGGGAGGGAAACACCTCACCGAGCATAGGAGGGAAGGGGAAACAGGGAATCAGGCCTAAGAACTAGGGAAGGAAGACACCTCCTAGTGAAAACCCTAACCAAAATCCTGACTGACTACCAGTTTGAACAGACCCCAAGGGTAGGTGAGTTCATACGCAGGAATACCTAGAGTCCTATCTAGCCCTATATGACCCTGGTACTAATAGCAGGGATGAGGCGACCTGTTCCTCCAAATGGAAGGAAGAACAGGAGTCTCTTTCAGGCCTAATTCAAACTATAGGGAAATGCAACACACAGAACCCAAACAAAATACAAAAGGGAAATGAAAGACTTAACTTCAAATGAGCAATGGAAGCACCAAGAACTCAGCCGAGGTCCAACCACAATCTATCCAAAGGTCCCAAACAGAAACTATAAACCGCACAGCATTGTGGGAGAAGCAACTATAAATAGAGAAGGTAAATGACCCTAATAGCCACACCTGGGGAAAGAAGGTGTGGCAAGCACCAGAAACAACACAGACGTCATTTGATCCAAACGGAAAACATGTCAGATCAAACCACGTGTTGCCAGTCTCACCGATTTCATGCCACCTGTCGTGGGAATGTCCGTGACAGTACTCCCCCCCCCCCCCCCCTTCTATGGGTGACCAACGGGCACCCAGGACCAACCTTATGCAGATGAGACCTATGAAAAGCTTTCACCAAATGACTGGCATTCACGTCAGATGCCGGTACCCACATCCTCTCCTCTGGTCCATAACCCTTCCAGTAAACAAGATACTAAAGAGATCTTCGGAGAACTCAAGAGTCAATTATCTTGGCGATCTGAAATTCCAAACTACCGTTCACCATGACAGGAGCGGGTGAAAAGGAAGACGGCTCCAAAGGTTCAACATATCTCTTCAACAAAGATTTATGAATTTTCAGGGCCTGAGGGAGTTCAAGACAAAAAGCTACAGGATTAATAATGGCAGTGATCTTATATGGACCAATAAATCTTGGACCCAAGGTACCTTCAACACAGAATCACGCACTCTTAGGTCTGGACCTTTCATACGTTTCCTGTCAGCCACACGTTTATATTCATCAAGTTATCTTGAATTTTCCGCCATATATGACGAAATGATGACGAGAAACATTCCTCCTCAGGGATACCAGAAGTATCTGAACCAGAAAATGTTCCAAACTGCGGGTGAAACCCATATCCCCCAAAAAACGGCGACTTCCCAGTGGATTCCTGTCTACGATTATTTATGGCAAACTCTGCCAAAGACAAAAATGAAGACCATTCCTCCTGGTTCTCAGAGACAAAACATCTCAAGTAAGTCTCCAGACGTCTATCCATTTGACTGAGGATGAAAAGAAAGTGTTTTAGCATTAGTAGGCCCAGCAACGCTATAAAGTGCACCATTTTACTAAAGCAATCAACTACCACCAGAAAAACTGTCTTTCCTGAAGAATTAGGCAGATCAGAGATAAAATCCATGGATAAGTGAGTCCATGGTCTGGACGGCATGGGCAATGGAAGTAGAGATCCGGAAGGCAGAGTATGTGTTACCTCAGTGCGTGCACAGGTACTACAAGCTGACACAGAGTCCTCAACACACTTACGCAACCCCAGCCACCAGAATCTATGAGAGATGAGGTCAGCAGTGAATCTGCTCCCAGGGTGTCCTGTAAGAACCGTACAGTGATGTTCCTCAAACACCTTGTAACGCAATTCCGATGGCACAAACAGTTTTCCAGAGGGACAAGAATCCGGTGCATCTCCTTTAGTGCAGGATATGCTCCCCTATATATATGCACAACCGCATGTGGGTTTGAGCATATCCTGCCTGTTTAACACCACGTTTTCTAATGGTTTGTATAGTCTTATGTATGGAGTTGTATAAACCCCTATTTAAATGTGCCTGTTTTTCATCTACAGGCTACATTCAGGTGCACCTGTTTAAGCCCTGGGCCATATTAGCCAGTCTTGGGTGGGGCTCACAGGCACTTCCCACCTCCCATTGCAGGCACGGCTACATGCTGGAAGTCACTGGTAAGCTGTCTGTGAGTCAGGCCTTATGCTCCTGTAATCCGCCCACTGGCCCCTGGTATTGCCCAAATGGCACAGGTAGGTGAGTGATAGGGTCTCGGGCTACTTTGAGAGACCTTGGCGTGGTGCCCGAGCTTAAGACATGTCCTCCTAGTCCTCCTTTGCTGTTTATTGCCATAAGCAACGGACTACAAGTGCAGGATATGCTCCCCTATATATATGCACAACCGCATGTGGGTTTGAGCATATCCTGCCTGTTTAACACCACGTTTTCTAATGATTCTGTCACCTCATTTTACCCTATAGAGCTGCTAGATCGCCGCTAGCATGTCTGCAATATACTTGTCCCATAGTTCTGTATGCTTTTATTTTGTTAAAAAAATGATTTTATTGATATGTAAATTCACTTGTTAAGGTGCCCAAGGGGCTGTACTAACCGTTCTGGTGCCCAGCCACGCCCCCCTGTGAAGGAGCCCAGCACCGCCTGCATCCTCCGAATCTCCTCCTTGCTCACAGTTAGATCACCGTAAATCTCCCGATGTGCGAGCTCGCGCATGCGTAGTTCCTTCCCGGGAACTTCATGTCGGAACTGCGCATGCACCTGTCTAACGTGATCCTTATGTATCTCCACGTCTGGAGAATAAATTAGAATGTCATCCAAATACACGACTACAAACTTTCCCACAAGGTGATGAAAAATGTAATTCACAAAATGCTGGAAAACCGCAGGAGCATTGGTCAACCCAAAAGGCATGACCAGGTTCTCAAAGTGATACTCAGGAGTATTAAAAGCCATTTTCCATTCATCCCCTTCCTTGATCCTAACCAGTTTATATGCCCCTTATGTCTAAATTGAAGAACAACTTGGCACTAACAATCTGGTTAAACAAATCGTGAATCAAAGGAAGAGGGTAAGGATCACGGACAGTAATCCGATTGAGTTCGCGGTAATCCAGACATGGCTGAAGATCTCCGTCCTTTTTTTTTTAACAAAAAAGAACCCTGCTGCCACTGGAGACTTGGAAGGTCTTATGTGTCCTTTATCCAAACTCTCAGCAATATACTCTTTCATTGCCAGTCTTTCAGGTCCAGAAACATTATAAAATCTAGATTTTGGCAACTTAGCTCCGGGAATAAGGTTGATAGGACAATCATATTCCCGATGCGGAGGTAAATCCTGGCATCCACTCTTAGAAAAAACATTGACGAAATCAGATATAAAAGAGGGTAATGTCTTAGTGGTTAAAACAGAAAAAGATGTATTCATACAATTGTCAATACAATAATCACCCCAATCCAAAATCTGTCTAGCTTGCCAATCGATGGTTGGATTGTGCTTGCTTAACCACGGTAAACCCAGAACCACCGGAGCAGGGAGACCCTCCAACACAAAACACGAGATAAATTCTTGATGAAAGTCACCCACTCTTAATCTGATATCGTGCACCACTTGAGATAAACACTTCTGAGTTAGAGGTGCAGAATCAATAACAAAAACTGAAATGTTTTTTTCTAATGCACGCAAACTAACTGAGCATCAATCAGGTTCACCACAGTCCCGCTGTCGATAAACACCTCAATCCCCACAGTTTTTGACTATAGTGCCACCTCAGCAGTCAGGAGAAATTGGGTACTACCAGTCAAAGACAAATGCACATTTTCTGACTCTCCTCTCAACCCTTTAAGAGTCAAATGGGAATTAAATGTCCCTCTTTTTTCTCTTTGCTGTTGAATGTATGGACATACTCTGATAAAATGTCCCTTCTGTCCGCAGAAAAAACACACTCCCGGATTCAAGAGTCGCTCCCCCTAATTGCATGGGTTTGTCCCCAGACATAAACCCAGGAGTAGCTTCACCCAAAGTATCAGAGGAGGACGATACAACATGTGACAGTACGTCCTGAGAGTGGGGGCCCCCAGATCTCTTTCAGGCGTATATCAATGCGTATAGCAAGAGACATAGCAGCCTCCAGAGACATTGGGGTTTCATAAAAGGCCAAAGCATCCTTCAGCCTCTCTGATGTCCCTTGACAAAACTGGCTATGGAGGACAGGATCGTTCCACTCCGTATCCGTAGCCCAACTCCTAAACTCAGAGCAATAAATCTCAGTGCAACGATCATCCTGACGAAGGCTGCGCAGCTTGGTTTTGGCTAGAGAGGTCCGATCTGGATCATCATAGATAAGACCCAAAGCTTTGAAAAATTCATCTACCGACTGGAGAGACTTACATCCTGTCGGCAGAGAAAAAGCCCAAGACTGCGCATCCCCCTTAAGCAAGGAAATAACCACACCGACTCGCTGTTTCTCATCCCCAGATGAGTGTGGACGTAGCCTAAAATACAGTTTGCACGCCTCCCTAAACAAAACGAAATTATCATGTCCTCAGGAAAATCTGTCCGGGAGGGCAACTTTAGGCTCCAGATAGAACTGGTCTCCACCACTATCACCAGGACCAACAGCCTGTGATCTCTGCATCTGCGAGAGATGGTCTTGCAGAGGTCAGCTACCGCCAAAGACAGCCCTTGCAGCTGACCTGCCAGTGCAGCAATAGGATCCATGGCTGCACACAAGCAAACAAAAAATGACAGTATTGGTGGTTTATAATGTCAAGCTTCGGTGTGGGAGGGAAACACCACACCGAGCATAGGAGGGAAGGGGGGAACAGGGAATCAGGCCTGAGAACTAGGGAAGGAAGATGGACACCTCCTAGTGAAAACCCTAACCCAGGGCTCGACAAATCCCAGGCGCCAGGTCGCCATGGCGACCAGGAATTTGGTCCTGGCGCCTGGGTATTTGTCAGCCCGTTCTCTCAGGAGCGCGGCTTCTTCATGCTGCAGCCGCCCGAGCGCTCTATAGAGAGCCTCAGGCGGCTGCAGCACTGCCCAGGCTGGCGCGTCCATGAGGGCGCACCGCCCGGGCGCAGCATGAAGAGAGGACTGACAGGAGGGAAGCGCTCAGCGCTCCCTGCTGTCAGTCCCTCATCTAGCGTGGCCGAGCCCTGTCTCCTGTACCCGGCCGGACTGACAAGAAATGCGCACACAGTGTGCACTTCCTGTCAGTCCGCCCGGGTACAGGAAACTAAAGCTCCTGTACCCGTGGGACCATACAGAGCTCGGCCACCCTACACTAGAGGCAGGGGAGGAAGGGGGAGAAAGAGACTGACAAGGGGTGAAAGAGGGAAAGAGAATGACAAAGGAGGGGAGGGGGGAGAAAGTGAATGACAAGGGGGAAAGTGAATGACAAGGGGGGTGAAAGAAAGTGAATGACAAGGGGGAAAGTGAATAACAAGGGGGAAAGAGATTGACAAGACGAGGGGAAAGAGAATGACAAGGGGGGAATGACAACGGGGGAAAGAGAATGACAAGGGGGAGAATGACAAGGTGGAAAGTGAATGACAAGAGGGGGAAAGAGCTGGGCGTTGTAGTGATGCGGGGACTGAGCGCCAGCTGGGGTTGTAGTGCTCAGTAAAATGTCATGGTGCCCGCTGTGTTTGTGCCCTCCGGACCCCTCTGCCTTCTCCTCCGGACCCCTCTGCCCTCTCCTCCGGACCCTCTGCCCTCTCCTCCGGACCCCTCTGCCCTCTCCTCCGGACCCCTCTGCCCTCTCCTCCAGACCCCTCTGCCCTCTCCTCCAGACCCCTCTGCCCTGCCCTCCCCTCCGGACCCCTCTGCCCTCCCCTCCGGACCCCTCTGCCCTCTCCTCCGGACCCCTCTGCCCTCTCCTCCGGACCCCTCTGCCCTCCCCTCCGGACCCTCTGCCCTCCCTCCGACCCCTCTGCCCTCCTCCGGACCCCTCTGCCCTCCCCTCCGGACCCTGTAATCCTTGTAAGGGTTTCCACATGTCATGGCGGCCGCAAGTGGCGATCACTTAGACGCTGGCAGCATCTGACGTGTCATATAACCTATTGAAGAGAGGAAGCATTATGGGGGGCCCTATATACTCGCACATTATGGGGGGCACTATGGAAAACAGGGGAAGGAACACTATGGGGGCATCTACTGGGGGCCCTATGTACTGGCATGCATTATTGGGGGGCTCTATGGAGAAGTGGGGGGGGGGAACACTATGGGGGCATCTATTGGGAGCCTTATGACGCGGCTCCGCCTGGCTCCTAACTTTTTTAGCTGGCTCCTAGATTCAAAGGAAATTTGTCAAGCCCTGCCCTAACCAAAATCCTGACTGACTACCAGTATGAACAGACCCCAAAGGTAGGTGAGTTCATCCGCAGGAATACCTAGAGATAAATCTAGCCCGATCTCTTGCCAGCTGTCGCGGGAACGTCCTTGACAACTGGCTGATGTGAAATAAAAATGAACCCCACCAAGAAGTGGTGTCATACTTAAGGAATTTTTTGAGTGGTGTAGTGAGCACTTAGACCCCACAGGCGTTTTACAGAATTTAGAAACACTTGGCCGTGAAAATGAAAATTTTTAATTTTTATAATATAATCTCGCAAATTTTAAATTTTCGCAAATTTCACAACAGGAGAAAAATCATCCCATAATTAATTGCCCATTTTCTCCTGGACATGGCACCATTTGATATGTGATTGTAGATTGCTGTATGGGCACACTGCAGGCTTCAGAAGAGAAAAAGTGCCATTTGGAGCTGTATAGATGAGTGGTACGATTTGAAGCAATTCTTCCCCTTTATGAAACACACTCTGCATCTTTTTTCTTCCCTTCCTTGATGTTTGGGGGTCTTCACCAGAGAAATGTTCCCCTGGTACAATATGGGCACCATCAATATCATTCTAATGCAGTCATTTCTGAATTGCTTTGCTTCACTTCAGGGCCATACTATAAATTGGAGTATGGTACAAAACATCTGTTTTTCAATACTGTCTAACTTCTGTCTTTTTCACAAGGCCCAAATGCAGCCCGAGCCTCCGAAATGTCATTATCCCTAGTGCATTTGTTAGGTTCGACCTAGGGGATGAGCAAATGACAATGTGGGATGTTGGGCAATAAACTGCTGGGCATATTGTATAAATTAGTTTGGGTTACCATAAAATTTACAAAATCATGAGAGAAAAAGATTTAGAAAAAATCAGTATTCGTCAACCTGGATATCTGAGCTGCCCACAAACTCAGGAATTTAAAGGGGTTGTCTCACCTATGGATTTCATCCTCCCTCCAGTCTCAAGGCGCCTATTCAGAGCATTCGGGGGACGGTGCCTCTTTTTTTCATTGATGGCACAGGCAAGCGGGACTGGGATAATGTAGTCCCGCCCCTTGCCTCTGCGTGCGTGCTCCAGAGGCTGCAAGTGTATCTGATCCTTAGCAGCTTCGGCGCAGCAAGCGTTTTCCAAATAGTGACAACCAATATGTTTGCTTGTTTTTCATCCTCTGGAAAATTGTATCTATGTTGTCTAGCCTCATTTATACATAGTAGGTCTGTGCCATAATAATTTATACTCTGCTGCTATATTCATATATGTATAGAACAGTGCTCTTTCTATACCAAAATCCATAGTACATACGAGGTGGCCAGCGAGGTGAGCTTCAGATACGGGCAGTACAAGGTGACCGGGGACAGGAGCTAATGTGCATGCACAACCGACTATGCACCCTCGCTCCCACTATCCCAGCCACCAGCTTTGCTGGCTTTGCTTGCCTTCAGAGCTTTAGCGCAGCCACTACTGAAACATTGCAGCGGTGGCCGTATCTCCCAGGGACGAGCAAGAACAGGAGACATTATGATAACACAGACTGTATTGGTAAGTTACTTGTATTAGGTTATTAAACAACATAAGTATCACTTTATAAGACGAGACAACCCCTTTAAGGGTACTTTCACACTAGCGTTATTCTTTTCCGGGATAGAGTTCCGTCATAGGGGCTCTATACCGGAAAAGAACTGATCAGTTTTATCCCCATGCATTCTGAATAGAGAGAAAAATCTGTTAAGGATGCATCAGGATGTCTTAAGTTTAGTCTTTTTGACATTTCAGGACGGAGATAATACCGCAGCATGCTGCAGTATTATCTCTGTCCAAAATTCCGGAACACTTGCCAGAATGCAGCATTTTTTCCCATTGGAATGTATTAGTGCCGGATCCGGCATTCAAAATGCCGGAAAATGTGAAAAAAATATATAACGGATCCGTCTCTCCGCATGACAAGTGGAGAGATGGATCCGTTCTTGCAATGCATTTGTAAGACGGATCCGTAGCCTGATCCGTCTTCAAATGCTTTCCGTTTGCGTGCAGATCGGAACTACGTGCCGGATCACTCTGCCGCAAGTGTGAAAGTACCCTAAGGCTAATAATCCTCAGGGAGTTAGGTCCATATGGAATCATTCTGAGGCACCTTCTTAAAAGGGTTATCTAGCCCCCCAAATGCCCAGACCCTTCACACAGATTGTATTTACCTCGCTCCCCGGCATCCGTGTTGCTTCTGCTGCCTGCACAGATGCCACTGCATTTCCGTGAGGTAAGTACAGTCGTGGCCAAAAGTTTTGAGAATGACACAAATATTAGTTTTCACAAAGTTTGCTGCTAAACTGCTTTTAGATCTTTTTTCAGTTGTTTCTGTGATGTAGTGAAATATAATTACACGCACTTTATACGTTTCAAAGGCCTTTATCGACAATTACATGACATTTATGTAAAGAGTCAGTATTTGCAGTGTTGGCCCTTCTTTTCAGGACCTCTGCAATTCGACTGGGCATGCTCTCAATCAACTTCTGGGCCAATTCCTGACTGACAGCAACCCATTCTTTCATAATCACTTCTTGGAGTTTGTCAGAATTAGTGGGTTTTTGTTTGTCCACCCGCCTTTGAGGATTGACCACAAGTTCTCAATGGGATTAAGATCTGGGGAGTTTCCAGGCCATGGACCCAAAATGTCAACGTTTTGGTCCCCAAGCCACTTAGTTATCACTCTTGCCTTATGGCACGGTGCTCCATCGTGCTAGAAAATGCATTGTTTCTCACCAAACTGTTGTTGGATTGTTGGGAGAAGTTGCTGTTGGAGGGAGTTTTGGTACAATTCTTTATTCATGGCTGTGTTTTTGGGCAAAATTGTGAGTGAGCCCACTCCCTTGGATGAGAAGCAACCCCACACATGAATGGTCTCAGGATGCTTTACTGTTGGCATGACACAGGACTGATAGTAGCGCTCACCTTTTCTTCTCCGGATAAGCCTTTTTCCTTATGCCCGAAACAATCGGAAAGAAGCTTCATCGGAGAATATGACTTTGCCCCAGTCCTCAACAGTCCATTCACCATACTTTCTGCAGAAGATCAATCTGTCCCTGATGTTTTTTTGGAGAGAAGTGGCTTCTTTGTTGCCCTTCTTGACTCCAGGTCATCTTCCAAAAGTCTTCGCCTCACTGTGCATGCAGATGCGCTCACACCAGCCTGCTGCCATTCCTGAGCAAGCTCTGCACTGGTGGCACTCCAAACCCGCAGCTGAATCCTCTTTAGGAGACGATCCTGACGCTTGCTGGACTTTCTTGGAAGCCCTGAAGCTTTCTTAACAAGAATTGAACCTCTTTCCTTGAAGTTCTTGATGATCCTATAAATTGTTGATTGAGGTGCAATCTTAGTAGCCACAATATCCTTGCCTGTGTAGCCATTTTTATGCAATACAATGATGGCTGCACGCGTTTCTTTGCAGGTTACCATGGTTAGCAATGGAAGAATATTGATTTCAAGCATCACCCTCCTTTTAACATGTCAAGTCTGCCATTTTAACCCAATCAGCCTGACATAATGATCTCCAGCCTTGTGCTCGTCAACATTCTCACCTGAGTTAACAAGACAATTACTGAAATGATCTCAGCAGGTCCTTTAATGACAGCAATGAAATGCAGTGGAAAGATTTTTTGGGATTAAGTTAATTTTCATTGCAAAGAAGGACTATGCAATTCATCTGATCACTCTTCATAACATTCTGGAGTATATGCAAATTGATATTATAAAAACGTAAGCAGCAACTTTTCCAATTTCCAATATTTATGTAATTCTCCAAACTTTTGGCCACGACTGTACAATCTGCGTGAGGGGCCCAGGCATTTGGGAAGGCATTTTTGGGGTTGGATATCCCTTTTAAGTGTCCATTTACACGTCCGCAATTCTGTTCCGCATTTTGCGGAACAGAATTGAGGACCTATTAATTTCAAAGGGGACAGTCGATATCCCGGCCGGGTCCGCAATTGCGGATCCGCACTTCCAGGTCCGCAATCGCATTCCCGAAAAAAATAGAACATGTCCTATTCTTGTCCGCAATTGCGGACAAGAAAAGGAATTTTTTATGTAGTGCTGGCGATGTGCGGTCCGCAAATTGCGGAATGCACATCGTCGATGTCCGTGTTTTGCGGATCCGCGGATGCTTCATCACTGGCTGATGATGAGGAGGAGAAGAGGAATGCGTCATCCTCTTCTCCTTCGATTGCTATATCAGAGGCAATGAGGGCGTATGCTTCCTCAGCTGAATACAGTCTTTGTGATAAATAAGACATGTTTATTTTTAATGGTGTGTAATGTGTGTGATTCAACACGTGGAAAGTGTCTATTCATAGTATTTATTCACAGGGGTGTGGATGTAGAGCTTTTACATGTGAAGAGGCTGTAAATACATTTGAAATTAAATACAAAGAAAAAAGAAAAGAAAAATATGATGATAAAAATTTAGTAAGAAAAAAAAGTGGGCTTTCCTACAGTAAAAAAAAAAAAGCCTGAGCATAGATACGATCAGTAAAATGTACAGTTGTCTATCTATCCATCCATCCCTAACTTATGCCAAAAAAAAGTCTGCACAAAGAAGCAAGCACAGATATGATCAGTAATGGAAGGTATTTAACAGCACTCAGCAGTTGCAGGTTGGTGCCAAAAAAAATAGTGCTAAAAATTAGCACAATCACCCCCATGGCTTTTACAGTAAGAGAGCTGCGATTGGGTGGTCATCATTGACCAGCAAATCACAGCAATCAAGCTAACAGTCTTTGTCCCTTCTTACTGTGCCTCCGTTTTTGTGAAAAATTAATTTTTATTTGATGCAAATGAGCCTCTAGGAGCAATGGGGTGTTGCCCCTACGCCTTAGGCCTCTTTCACACTTGCGTTCTGAGGATCCGGCAGGCACTTCCGTCCCGCTGGATCCATCAGAATGCAAGTCCCTGAAAGCATTAGAAGACTGATCAGGATCCTGATCAGTCTTCGAAATGCTTTAAGGTTACCATGGTAGCCAGGACGCTATTAAAGTCCTGGTTGCCATAGTAGTAGTGAGCGGGGAGCGGGGAGCGGTATACTACAGACCGTGCAGCTCCGGGCGCTCCAGAATGACGCCAGAGCACCCCATGCGCATGGATCACGTGATCCATGCGATCACGTGATCCATGCGTGTAGTGCAACCTGACATCACTCTGGAGCGCCCGGAGCTGCACGGACTGTAAGTATACTGCTCCCCGCTCCCCACTACACTTTACCATGGCAACCAGGACTTTAGCGTCCTGGCTGCCATGGTAACCATTGAGAAAAAGCTAAACGTCGGATCCGGCGATGCGCCGAAACGACGTTTAGCTTAAGGCCGGATCCGGATTAATGCCTTTCAATGGGCATTAATTCCGGATCCGGCCTTGCGGCAAGTGTTCAGGATTTTTGGCCGGAGCAAAAAGTGCAGCACGCTGCGGTATTTTCTCCGGCCAAAAAACGTTCCGATCCTGAACTGGAAGACATCCTAATGCATCCTGAACAGATTTCTCTCCATTCAGAATGCATTGGGATAATCCTGATCAGGATTTTTCCGGCATAGAGACCCGACGACTATGCCGGAAAACAAAAACGCTAGTGTGAAAGAGCCCTAAGGCTCCATTCTCCCTCCGCTAGCCACACTCTCATCTTGTTGATTGACAAGGACAGGCAGTGTTCACCTCATACTGCCTGGCCCTGTCAATCAACATGATGAGGATGTGGCTAGAGGAGGGCGAATAGAGCCTCTAGGAGTAGGGGCAACACCCCCATTGCTCCTAGAGGCTAATTTGCATTAAAAAAAAATTCATTTTTCATAAAACAGAGGGACATAGAAAGAAGGGACAAAGACTGTTAGCTTCAGCTATCTATCCCCCTTCGTGCCCCTTATTCTTCTTCATCACCCGAAAATAAACTAAAAAATGTATCCACGTGCCAGCATGGGCACACTCGCACCTCACTGCCATCACCCGAACCATTTCAGAACCAATTAGAGTCTAGGGGGCTGTTCACATGTTTTTTTTTTTTAATGGCTGTTGAATAGCAGCCGTCGAAAAATAGGACATGTGTGGAGGAAACTGGACAACAGAGAAATTGCCTGCTATAAAGAAGTGATCGTTACTTATCTGGCAGATCCAGTGCAGCTGCTCCGGTTCTCCCATCTGGACTTGTGACCCATCAATCATGTGACCGCTACAGCCAATAACTGTCCTGAGCAATGCATCGAAGAGACTAGTGATTGGCTGCAGTGGTCTTATGTTGTCAGTGTGATATCACCAGTGCAGCCAGGTAAACAGATCTTGGCTGGGAGAACCAGTGCATCTTCAAAGGATCTGCCAGGTAAATAATTATCACTTCTGTATTGCACTTCTATATTCCTCTGTGTTGTTCGGTTTCCTCCTTTAAGGAGGCATTCTGAATAGAATAAGTTATCCCCTATCCAATAGATATGCAATAACTGATTGGTAGGGGCCTGACCACTGGGACCTGCACACATGACAAGAACAAGGGACCCATTTAAATGGAGAGATAGTCAATCATGCTCTCCCACCATTTTGTCCAAAGTCTATGAGACTTCTGGAGATAGCTAAACACTGTACTTTGCTAACTCCAGCAGTGCCAGAGAGATGAGTGGAGGGGCAGTACACATACTCGACCTACTGCTCCATTCATATGGGGCCAAGCAACCCTCTTTCTCATGACTGGTGGAGGTCCCAGAGGTCAGACCATCACCAAATTAAGAGTAACGTGGGATCTGATGTTTGATATTTTGCCATATTTTTATGATACTTAGGCCTCATGCACACAAACGTATTTTGGGTCCGCGTCCGAGCCGCATATTTTGTGCATAATATGCAGCTCGGGTGCGGACCCCTTCGGGTGCGTCCTTTGCTCCGTTCCGTGGCCCCGCAAAAAAAATATAGCATGTCCTATTCTTGTCCGTTTTGCGGACAAGAATAGGCATTTCTACAATGGGCCGCGTTCGGAACAGCTTCCGTGTTTTGCAGATCCACGGATTGCGGACTCACAGCACCTACGGTCGTGTGCATGAGGCCTTAGATATTGTATTTGGCGTTTATCATGTAGAAAAAGTTAAAAGGGTTGTCTAGTCTCCTCATACAGCTCAGGATAGGTCATCCATATCAGATCGGCGGGGGTCCGACACCCGGTATCCCTGCCAATCAGCCGTATGTGGAGATGGTAAGTTCAGCGTGCACGTGTCGTCTCCTGTCTCTCTTCCTGATTGCTGCTGCTTTGCCATAGAGCAGAAAGAGAGAAGGCGTGTACTTTTCACGTGCCGTCTCCTCATACAGCTGATTGGCGGGGTGCTGGGTGTCAGACCCCGCCGATCTGATATTGATGACCTATCCTGAGGATAGGTCATCAATATAGGAAAACCCGAAGAACCCCTTTAATACAAGGCACTTACTAATGTATTGTGATTGTTCATATTGCCTCCTTTGCTGGCTTCATTTATTTCTCCATCACATTATACACTGCTCGTATCTGGGAGTTATGGTCACTGCTGCGCATGCGTGCCTTTGTGCGCTCCCACGGTCCTGACCAATAGAGAGCCCTGAGCCTTTTCCTACAGTGTGCAAGCAGGACCACCACTGCTGGATTACAGGGTGGTCGTAACCCCTGGATACGAGCAGAGTATAATGTGATGGCAAAATGAATCCAGCCAGCAAAGTAGGCAATATGGATAATAACAATACCTTAGTAAGTGGCTTGTATTAACTTTCTCTACATGATAAATGGCATTCGCTGAAGTGAGAAAACCCCTTTAAGCTACTTTTCAAAACTGCAATACAATTTTAAATCTGGGTACATAGGGGTAAATTTTGCTTTGAAAATGAACATATTCCTCTAAACGTAGACTTTTGCAGATTCCTAATGAACATTTGGCATAAGAGGCAGACAGCTATAGATCCACTAGACAGCACATGCCAGGTATGGTCTCCAGCTATTTCCTCTGGGGATACCAGCTTCCTGCCGGGAGGACTTTTACTGCTTCTAGTATGGACACTCATTCTGGGCTTTTGATGTGAACTTCACAATTACCACCGAAGAGGTCTTCGCTTGCACATCAAAGGGGACATGGGAATCAAGAGTCACTTAATGGTGGTCCTAAAGTTCCAGTCTGAGAAGCTGGGCCTGATATCAACAGTGAATTACAGGAAATTGTCTTAAAGGTTTAAACACATATGGGGGAGATTTATCAAAACTGGTGTAAAGGGAAACTGGCTTAATTTATAACAAACAATAAGATTTCACTGTTCCCTTTCTAAAGGAGCTCTGAAAAATGAAAGGTGGAATCTGACTGGTTCCTATGTAGTTTGCCTGTTTTGATAAATCTCCCCCAATGAAAACTAACCAAAAGAAAAACTGTCTTTCTTGTCCACAACAACCAATCAGAACTCAGCTTTAATTTTTCAAGAGCAAAATATGATCTGGATCCTGTGCTGTGATTGGTTGCTATGGACATGGACAATACTGTTTTGATAAATTAGGCTTGTTGTATAATACTACAAAGAACATTTTAGCCTATATCAATTTATGGTTATGTGATATATATACACTGTGGATAGACAGATTTATAAGAGCAGAGTGGCCTCAATAATTCATAAATGGAGGAAGCTTGGAATGACTAAAACTCTTCCTACAACTGGCCACCCACCAAACTAAGTAATCGGGGAGAAGGGCCTTGGTAAGAGAGGTGACCTAGAACCCAATGGTCACTCTGGCTGAGCTCCAAAGATCCTGTGTGCAGATGGGAAAACCTCCCAGAAGGTCAACCAGCATCACTGCCATATTCCACCAATCGGGGCTTTATGGCAGAATGGCCAGAAAGAACCTTTCTTCACTAAAAGACACATGGAAGTTTGTAAGAAAAAGCACCTAAAGACCTCTTAGACTGTGAGAAACAGGATTCTCTGATCTGATGAAACTGAGATTGAACTTTTTGGCCTCTATTCTAAGCGCCATATCTGGAGAAAAACAGGCTTTGCCCAATACCATCCCTACAGTGAATCATGGCGGCGGCAGCTTCATGCTGTGAGGCTGTTTATCAGTGGCTGGGACAGGGAGACTGGTCAGGGTTGTGGAAAGCTGATGGAGAAAAGTAAAGAGCTATTCTTTTCAAATTCTTTTATTAATGTTATCAAACAAATGACACATTGGAAAACACAGTACAATAGGTCATAATGATGCTCAATCATAGGACACCGGGTCCGAGAAGCGATGCAATGGAAGGACAATCAGCACAAGCAGTATAATCAGCGAGCAAAACTCAAGTCCTGTTATAATCTCAAAAAGATGAGTAACACAAGTCCATAATAACGTTGCTGAAACAAGGCCTACTGAAATGAAAAACAAAAAAACAAATGGGGAAGGGGGGTGGAAAGGCGGCGGAGAGAGGGAGGGGAGTAACAAAAAGCTATCACCATAGATCTTGTGATATGGAGCTAGGGAACCTGGGCCTGATAAACCTCAGGGGACGTAGTGCAGAGGGAAACTAAGGCTCCTCGGGAGGAAGAAGTAAGTGGGCTGGTATAGCAATCTGAAAGGCTATATGATCGTAGCCAATTTCCTAAACCCATGACGGGAAGTTTCTATACTTTGCCCAGGGGAGCCATGTCTTCTGGAATGAGGCGTGAGATCTAGTTTCCCAGTTAGCCAATTCTTCCAACCGAAACAAAGAATCGGTTTTATCCAACCACTGACCAAAAGTCGGAGGGGATTTGGATTTCCAGTAGGTAGGAATTAGAATTCTGGCAGCTGCTAAGAGGTCCCTCAACAAATACAAAGTATATTTAGGAAGTTTCTCAGGGAAAAGATGCAACAAACAAATTTCTGGCCGTAAGGAAAGGTTTAACCTAGTTACCTTATTGATCTGGGAAAGAACCGAGGTCCAATATGGGACAATAAGTGGGCATGTCCACCACATGTGGAAATAGGTGCCTTTCTGCCGTCCACAGCGCCAACAATTTAAATCATAGGCCGGGATGTATTTGTTCAACGTTATGGGAAGTTAAATGCCATCTAGTTAAGATTTTATATCTAGATTCTTGCATTCTTACACACCTCGAGGATTGTTTGGGGGCTAAGAATAGTCTATTTAGCGAGACATCTGAAAATTCCGTGCCCAGGTCCCCTTCCCAAGCTTTAATGAAAGGAAGTTTCTCCTCAGTCTGCGAGGAAAGCAATAATTTACTAAGGGACGAAACTACTTTTGTAGGAGTTTTCAGTTGAGACAAGATGGTTTCAAATTTAGTTATCGACCATTGTACGTAAGGGCTAATGATCTGTTTAACGGAAAGGATCACTCTGTTGTACGTCAGAGCATTCAAAAGTGGACCTCCAAGGAGTTCATTCAGAGCCGTGACGGAGATCTATTCTTAATGAAAACCTGATCCAGAGTGCTCTGGATCTCAGAATGGGCTGGATCTCAGAATGGGCTGAAGGTTCATCTTTCAACAAGACAACACAGGAGTGGCTTAAGGTTGGCTACTTTACATTAGCGTTTTTGCGGATCCGTTATGGATCTGCAAAAACGCTTCGTTACAATAATACAACCGCACAAATCTGTCACGAACGGATCCGGTTGTATTATGTTTTCTTTAGCCATGACGGATCCGTCTTAAACACCATTGAAAGTCAATAGGGGACGGATCCGCTTTCTACTGTGCCAGAGAAAACAGATCTGTCCCCATTGACTTACATTGTGTGCCAGGATGGATCCGTTTGGCTCCGCTTTGTCAGGCGGACAGCAAAACGCGTTATGGTGTTCGCCTCCAGAGCAGAATAGTGACTGAACGGAGGCAAACTGATGCATTCTGAGCGGATCCTTTCCATTCAGAATCCATTAAGGCAAAACTGATCCGTTTTGGACCAATTTTGAGAGCCCTAAACGGATCTCACAAACAGAAAGCCATAACGCTAGTGTGAAAGTAGCCTTACACAGCCTGGCAAAGGATTGTCGGGAAGGAGGCTTTCCTCACGGCAATCGCCTACTCGCTAGCTGCTATTACATGCAGCAATCTAGTCTGCAGCATGGGGAGGAGCGATCGCTATGCCATTGCTCCTACCCATGCTGTATAGTGGTTTGCCAGCAGCAGATCGTTATTAGACACCACGATCTGCCGCCTGCAAACATTCATTTTTTAACATGTGAAAAGATTTGGATTGCCTGATGACCCGAGCGTTTGCTCAACATCATGCAAGATGATCGCTATTGTATATTCATAGCGATCATCTACCAAAAATCAGCAGCTGTAATACAGGCTTTAGGGACAGCTATGAGCCAGAGCCCTGACTTTACCCAATTAAACATCTCTGGGGAGATCTGCAAATTAATGTTCACTGACTGTCCCCATCCAACCTGCCAGAGCTTGAGAGGATCTGCAGAGAAGAATGGCAGAAAATCCCCAGATCCAGGTGTGCAAACCTTGTAGCATCATAGCCAAGACTGGAGGCTGTAATCACTGCCAAAGTCCCGAGTAAAGCTAGTTTCACAGCTGGATCAGACCTCTCCAGAGTTCTCTGGATCCAGCACTGCCAGATACCACTGCCTTCCCGCTGGACCCCATTGACTATAATGGGGTCTGGCAGAGACCCAGCCTCTATTCGGCAAATATGCTGAGAATCGGCTGGACAAAACGTCAACACAGCGGTTTTTGTCCGGGCGATTCTCACATTGTCTTCTGGACCTGTCCACCGGAACACCCGGCTGCAGTTTATGTCAATGCATGATTTTTGTTATCTCTTCTTCAATAAATTAGTAAAAATTTCTAATATTTTGTATATATTTTGAGTGTAGAATGATGGGAGGAACTTTTTTTTATTTTTATTTTAGCAGAAGGCTGCAACATAAAAAAAAGGTGAATAAAATGAAAAGGTCTAAAGACTTTCCAAATACATTATATATATACTGGAGAGAATTGCTCATAATGCCAATAGTTAGAGTTGCTCAAAAGAACGGATCCTTTACATCGCCATTATCAGAACCAATTGTTTTGTGACAACAGAAATTATTACATTGACACAGAATGGAAGGGTATCCCGATTGTAATACTTTCTCAACTTGGTTCCTTGGGTATTTCACCAACTCCCTGGCATACCTTTAAGGACAACTTGTCACATCTCCTGACATGTCTGTTTTATTAACTACCTGCATTCCTCATGGAATAGGGCAATTCCAGGGCATCTATTCTTGTGACTCTATATTGTACTATTCCTCTATTATTCCTAATAGACGTTTATGAATTGCCAGCAGCCTACGTTAAAAGGTCCATCTGAGTGATACCATTTGGGAGTGTGTCCCTGCACAGTCTGACACTGGCAGCACTGATTGAACAGAAGTCATAAACTTATTCTAGTAAGAATAATTGAGGAGTGGCACAACATAGAGTTATATGGACAGAAACTCCAGAATTGTTATTAAATGGGGATTGTAAGCAGTTGCTAAAACAGACACATCAGGAGAGGTGACCGGTCTGCTTTAATTTGAACGCTCTGTATTACACGTTCTCATTGCCTTAGTGCCCCCTTCACTTTTTTGTTGGACATCCCCTTTTAGTGACATCCACATACAAAGGCACTTGAAAAGTTATTGTACTAGGATAATTCTTTTCATAATGGTAGCTCGGGTGAATTTATGCACTGGTGCATCATACTGATCTCTGAATATAGCGCCTAGACATTTACTGGGAATGGGACCAGGCGCCACACGTGTATAGAGCTGTGTAGTTCCAGTGCAGCAGCTAGTAATAACAGCTGATCGGCAGGTGTGCCGGGAGTCAGAGCGCCGCCAATCTGATATTGATTATCTATCCTAAGGATAGGTCATCAATAGGAAGTCCTGGAAGACCTCTTTAAGGCCTCATGCACACGGCCGTTGTTTCGGTCCGTGTCCGAGCCGCATATTTTGCGGCTCAGGCGCGGACCCATCCACTTCAAAAAAAATAGAGCATGTCCTATTCTTGTCCGTTTTGCGGACAAGAATAGGCATTTCTATAATGAGCCACGTTCCGTTCCACAAATTGCAGAGCAGCTTCCGTGTTTTGCGGACCGCAAAACACCAACGGTCATGTGCATGTAGCCTAAAACTGAGCTATGTTATGAGGCAAGTTTAAAGATAAAAGGGGTATTCCAGTTATAACAAGTTATCCGCTATCCTGTGGATAACTACAGATTGGTGGAGGTTCTACCACTGGGACCCCCACCGATCATGAAAGGAGCCCCCCCCCCCTGAAATGGACGAAGCAGCTGGGTGGAAATGGAAACCGCCGCTCCATTCCTTTCTATGGGAGTGCCAGAGATAGCCCAGCGATAAGACCCCCATCAATCTTATAGCTATCCCCTATCCTGTGAATAGGGGATAACTCGTTATAACCAGAATACTCTCTTTAAATTACATATTAGGAAATTACTGATAATGTAAGTATCAGGTAATAAAGCAAGGCTACATGGGAGAAATCAAACCCCCCATACTCAGTTTTATTCTTTTGCCAGTCATTATTAAACTGAATCCATTAGGTCCTTTTTCTGCTTAATGATCTATCCTTTGGATAAGTCATCAATGGCAGGGGTGCCGAAGAAGGCAGCGGCACCTACAGTATTACCGCGGCCCTCTCGCGGGCTATTGTAGAAAGGCCTAATGTTCCAGTGGACGTAAAAGATTCATCAAATGGTGTGTACTATTGAATGGATATGACAAGTTATGGCTAAAAGGGGTTGTTCGTTTTTTGGAGGTCTTTAGGGAAGACCCCCTTGTGGTTGGACCTGCGGAGGGAAGCATACTTACTAGGCCTGCACAATATATCGCGAAAGCAATCACAATTAATCGCCAGTGCGTCTTATAAAGCGATGGTTGACTTTCTTCGTGACACTGACACTGTATCTCTGGCCGCTATGCTGCACAGCGCGGCCGGCGATAAATCAGTTACGGTGCGGGGAGGGGGGAGGGGCTGGAGGCAAGTCATTATTTTAATGAACACATGTTCTTCTATCTATTTTATTTATCTGTTCTGTGCAGCGCTATTAAGAAAATGGCAGGTTTTGTATTTTGTACTTTTGCAGTAATGCAAATATGTATTTTATTTTGAAAAACACTGCGCATTTCAGTTCTTGAGTTCAGCATAACTACATTTCACATTATCAGTCATCGGTGTGTGCTTTTACCTTTAAAATCCAAGCAGATAGACCTCTAGCACAATTCCCTTAAAATATCGCATCGCATATCGTTATCGCAATTTTTAGGGCCCTAATCGCAATCGCACAAAATTCCCATATCGTGCAGCTCTAATACTTACCCTCGCCGTTGGGTCCTTGCTCCTTCATTCCCCAACCCCCACCGCAGCAGCCAGGTTCCCCACTATCAACATCCGGTTTGACATTGCTGCAGCCAATAACTGAGCGCATTAGTGACCTGGCCCTACCCCCCCTTGTGTCATGTGAGCAATTGACTTGGCGCAAGGGACGCAAGTCACTACTGTGGCAGTCTAATGCCGAATGTTGACAGCAGGGCACCATCGGGGGTAGCAAAAGAGTAAGAACATAGCAGTGGGGGGCAGAGAAGTATGCAGGTCCGGCCACAAGAGAAGGGAAGGGGTCTTCTGAAAGACCCTCAGAAGGTAAACAACCCATTTAAGGGGTATGTTCATTATTAGCTGCCATTGACCTAAGATGTGTGCTGCGTAGCTGCACCTCTATCTACATACTGAATACAGCAATGATGCAGAAGTGCTGCTATATACCCCATCAGGCGAGGACATACTTGTGCTTAAAGGACCTAAGGGTGGCCATGCACTTCAGGCAGCTGTTGGCAGAATGCTCATTTGACCAACAGCCCTGACCCCTCCCCATACACTCTCAACTCCGCATGCATGTATTCTGAATGGGGAGAGTGGAGTACGCTGCTAGTAGACTCCTCGGACGACAACTTATCTGCCCTGAGAACAAATGGATTAGACATGTTAAACTCTGAGCCTTCTTTCACCCTACATCTTCTACCTTCTTTCAACTTTCATCTCCAGCTTTAAAATAGATTGTCACATTAAGACAACTTATCCCCTATCCCCTAAGTGTCTAATAGGCTCTGGGGCCCCTGCTCAGCATGAGAACAGGGTCCCGTGTCCCCCATTCGAATGGAGCAGAAAACACGCATGCTTCTCCACTGTTCATTCAACTCTATGGGACTGACGGGAGATAGCTGAGCGCTTGTACTCGTCTACCTCCATCAGCCCCATAAAAACTGAATGAAGTTGCAATGCGCATGCGTGATTGCAGCTCCATTCAAGCGGAGGAGCATGAGAACCCATGTTCTTGTGATCAGCGGGAACGCCACTGATCAGACACCTATCACCTATCCTGTGGATAGGGGATAATTTATATTAATGGGACAAACCCTTCAAGGAGATCAAGTAGTTCCCTATGACCTCATGGGGCAAGGGTGCTAAAACTGTATAGTCCTTTTAAGTGTAATCTTTCCACCATAAAGTATAGCGGCCTGCGCTGAAAATCTGGCACAAAATGATCACTATGTGACATTCTCACACAAAGCCAGCTGAAAGAGCTAAAGGGCTCATGCACATGAACGTGTGCTGCCCGTTGCTGTATTGCAGACTGCATTTGCGGATCCGCAATACAAGGAAACTGTTCCGTGTGCATTTCGCATCATGGATGCGGACCCATTCACTTCAATGGGTCCGCAAATCCGGAGATGCGGAACAGAACACTACGGAGTGCTTCTTTGGGGTTCTGTTCCGCACTGCAAAAAGGTAGGACATGTCCAATCTTTTTGCGGAACAGAGGAATGCAGACCCATTCAAGTTGAATGGGTCTGGATTCATCCTGGCAGCGGTAAGGAGGTTGCCCATGCATTGGGGACCGCAAATTGCGGTCGCCAATGCACGAAACGGACCACCTACGGCTGAGTGCATGAGCCCAAAGGCATGTCATCATATTTGAACTATTGTAGACCTCAAATAATATGCACTATATATTAGGGTGTTTCATTTTGTAATGGAAAAAAATAAAATGTAACATTTTTGCAGACTTTGCTTACGCCCCGAGTCTCACTAATGTAAAAGATATTTATGACAAATTTCAAGCAGATTGGATAATATTTAGAGGTTGCACATTTTGATCAGTTTTGTAAAAGTAGGCAAAAAATACAATTTTTCAATGTTAATTACTTTTATTGGGAAAACTAGAAATCACAAACTTAAAATAATATTAAAAGCTAGACACTAAGATTAATAGGTACTATAATAGGCAAAACATTTTATATTAATCAACTTTGCACGATGCAATCCCTTCTTTTGTTAGCTTGGTGACGACTTTTCTGTGATGCTCGACTACCCTCAACAAGAATTGCTTTTGTTGTTCATCCCTGACCGATTCGTTAAACTTTTTTATCAGAGCAATTCCTCTTTCTAGAGTATCATTGACCACCTTAACCCTGGGTTCACACCTGAGCGTTTCTGAGACGCGCGTTTTTGTCGCGCGTATTACAGCGCGTTTTTGCAAATAGGAAACGCGCGTCATACGCGCGTTCGTGACTCTGGAGACCAATTAAAAAAGGCATATCTACACTTTAACGCGTGTTAAACACGCGTTTTACACGCGTTCCCATTGAAGTCTATGGGTGCAAACGTGCGACAAAACGCCCCAAAGAAGCTCAAGAACTTCTCTGAGCGTAGGGCGTTTTACAGCGCGTTCAAACGCGCTGTAAAACGCTCAGGTGAGAACCATGCCCATAGGGAAATATGAGTTTTCTCCTGTTGAGCGTTTTACAGCGCGTTCGAACGCGCTGTAAAACGCGCAAGTGTGAACTGAGGATAAGAGCGTTCATATGGCTTCTTAGAGAATCAATGCAGTATTCTGTCATGTCGTGGATCCCAAACAATTCAAAGAACTTCTTTGTTTTATTCGTAACCAAATAGCTCAGGTCTTTTCCTTTAAAAACTAGGTTCTTACCCTCTAATCGTTTCATTTCCTTTTTCTTTGCAGGTTTGGTTTCTAAATTTTTAGTCATATTTTCCTTAACAGCCTGAGTAATACATTCGTCCAAAAAAGCCAATCCTACATTTGTTTCTGACAGATACCGAAGGTGTCTCTTAGCAGCTTGGGAGAGCCCATTTTTTTACGTCTGCATCTGGGTAAGTGCTCAGAAGCTGTAGCATATCCGAATTATTCTTTAGAGCCAATTGACTTACAATTGCCTCGTGCCATAAGCAAACATATATGAGGCTGACAAAATGTGCAACCCGTTTCATTCCTTTCAATTCTCGTTAAGGAATATTCAACTGTTTAGTGAAGAGGACAATTTTAGTGAAGAGGACAATTTTAAGTGCATATATTCCCTTTGCCATCCACCTTGCTTGATGCAGAGCCCCTTCGATCCTGAAACTGAAGTCGTCTTTAGATCAACCTCCTAGGTACAGGAGTGAGAGTTGTAATAAAAGTGATCAATGTGTGCAACCCCTAAATGTTATCCAATCTTCTTGAAATTTGGCATATATATCTTTTACATCACTGAGACTCGGGGCGTAAGCAATGCCATATGAAAATCACATCTTTGGAAAATGAAACACCTATGTGTATATATATATATATATATATATATATATATATATATATATATATATATATATATATATATATATAAACACACACACACAAACATGGTGCAACAGGACACTGAATGAAAGAGACTGAATGCATTATACTAGTGATGTGAATCAAGATTAGTGACAAAAGATCTTTAAAGCCAATCAAGAAAGGAAAAGAAAAGCCAGAAAGTTTTTGTTTTTTTACATCAAAAGATCATTAATTTATTCAGGAGAAATTAATGCACAGAAGCACTACTCAAACACACTAGTACTTTTAGTATATTTATATATATTTAAAAAAAAAAAGAAAAAAAAGAGAATCAGGTTGTGGGATAAAATGTATAAAGAAAATCAACAATAAGTGCTTGCCAGACGGATGCACACAATGGGGACCATGGATTTGGTTCAAGTGCATCACACAAATTCAGGCACCTGCTCCCTAAAGCATTAAAAGTCATCTATATACACTAAAAAGCAAAAATAACTACAAACAATGCCATCCTAATATACACATACTCCTGCAAAGAAAATAAAAAGTGTTTCCTATAGCACCCTTCAAATCGGTATCCAAACAATCCTCTAGTCTCCTTCACTGAAGGTAGAACCTCAGGTTACCTAAACACTAGACATCCCTCCTAGGGATTAGAGTTAAACGCACTACCACTATGCCTACGCAGCAAGAACGAACACTACCTATATTACACCTATATAGCTTCTCTTCAACAAGTGATTTAGCCGCATCCCTCTAGAGCAGTGTTCCTCAACTACAGTCCCCAGGGTCCACCTACCGGTCATGAGAATATCCCTCAGAATGAATACCTATGGTAAGTCCTGACGCACTCACACTAATTAGATCACCTGATGAATACTAAGGAAATCCAGAAAACATGGCCGGCAGGTGGGCCCTGAGGACTGGAGTTGAGGAACCCTGCCCTAGAGTCTCACACCCAAAAGCTCGGGTTGGGTGGTCGGAATTATAGTAAGACGACTAGCCTTGACAGCGGTAAGAGACAGACTAGGGGATAGGATTGCTGCGCAGTATAATGAATAGTATCTGTACAAGGATAACTGTATGACACACACCAAGCTGGTTTACGGAGAATTTTTACAAAGTTGTATCCTGCGTTGTTAATCCTGGACTGTGATCTTGCCACTTCAGCTTGTCCAGGAGAAAATGTTTAGGTGAATCACAGACATTCATGTCGCTGGAACAATACATGGTGTCTCTTCACATTGCAACAGATAAAAGGTTATCGAGCGAACCATCCAAATATATAGATGCAATATGTACTGGCTCTCGTCTTCTTGGACAGAAATCCATAACCCAGGTGTTCTGCTTTCCAATATTATGGATCACATCACCATGGTCTCCACATGGAAGGGGTTGGAGGCTGAATATCCGGGGTCCTCTCATTGTCCTGCACAGTTTCCATCCCACTTTTACCAATCTCCACATCATCCACATCAGAGCAGCTGTCATCAGAGGATGACCCTAACAAGCTAAGAGCACACGAAGGATCAGAAGATGGGGAATCCAAAAGCACATCCAAAACAAGATCTTGAAGACTTCCCTCACTTAAAGGCATGGACTCCAGCAAATGGTTGAGCAAGTCGGCAGCCAAGCCAGAATCAATGCCTGGACAGCTGGACACGAAGGTATGCACTTCATGCATACACTGGATGTAGCCTGCTGCAAATCGTTCACTGGCCTCACGCTGTAACTGGTCCGTTTCTGTAGAAAGTTAAAAGAAATTTTACTTCATTTCTCCAGAACGGTGGGGCAAAGAGACAGTGGCACTTCAAGTTCACAAAACAGGTAATCGCTATGGAAGCTCAAGCGTCATAGCACATATATACCCACCGGCTGATCTCGTCTGAAGGATCCGTTGGACGCGCTTTACCGTCAGCTCAAGAACTTCTGCATTCTCCATCTTTGATTGAAACTATTGAGAGAAGATATCAAAATACAGTATAAGGGTTTGTGAAACCCACAAGATTCCTCCTAAACCAAGACCACAATGACAATATTTAGATTTAGCTTCTTTTTAAATGTAAGATATTCTGTTCACTCTACAAATTATGTATGATGCCAGTCGTCTGACACCTGCCCAGTCCTTATATTTCACATAAATACACACCTCATTGTCAGCAAGGATTCCCCGAAGCTCCTGCAGACTTTCATTAATCCTGGCCCTTCTCCTCTTCTCCACAAGAGGTTTCCTTGTCTGCAAAGAAAATAAAACGAGGGGTGAAAATGACGCCAGGATCCTAAAATCTATTGGCAAGAAAAATGGAAGCAACTACATGGCATACTGGTCCACAAAGAATTGATAAACCAACCACCGGTGTTACTTTCTTCAAGCAAACGCAACAATTGTAGAAGTCTACACAAAGTACCATCAATATCTTATCACTGGTCGTCCTGCATCATTCTACCATATTCAGTGCTCATCCACCTGGCACAAAGAATCTTCCACTTACATGTCCTCTCTACAACCCCAAATATGACTGTCCATTTCTGAGTTCCTCTTAGGGTATGGCCACACTGTCAAGTTTCTTGATGCCGTTTTGGAGGCCAAAATCAGAAGTGGATCATAAAAGGAGAGCAAGTATAAAGGACAGATACAACCTCTATTTTCTGCATCAGGAAACCCAACTGTCTGGCTGTACCCTTGGGGCTCTTTTACACGAGTGGATGCCGTGCGTGGAATCCGCTGCGTTAAAGAGAGCCAAGCCCTGTTCTGGACAGCCGAGACACGGAGCATTAACATGATTGATAATGCTCTTTGCCTCTCTGTAATCTTTTTACTACAAAATCACAGTGAGATAAAGTTGTCACCGTGATTTTGTAGTAAAAAGGTCACAACCCATTCTTACCCAATCAGTGCTTGGAGCTTATCACAATTTATAGGTTTTGTTTGACCACCCGCTTTTTGAGGATTGACTACAGGTTCTCAAGGGGATTGAGATCTGGGGAGTTTCTTGGCCATGGACCCAAAATGTCAATGTTTTCTTCACCGAGTCACTTAGTTATCACTTTTGCCCTAGGTGACTTGGTGCTCCATCATGTCTCGGATGAGAAGCAACCTTGGACACGAATGGTCTCAGGAGGCGCACTCACAATTTTGTCTAAGAATAAAAAACACTGAATAAAGAATGACATCAAAATGTACTCCAAAAGCAACGTCTCCCAACCATCCAGGAGCAATCTGATGACAAACAATGCTTTTTCCAGCATGATGGAGCACCATGTCACAATCACATCTGCGTTGAAGCCTGCTGGATCTGCTTAATGCAGATGTGAAACAGACTTAGGCTAGTTTCACACTAGCGGCAAGGGACTCCGGGAGGCTGTTCAGCCTGTCGGATCAGTGCTGCCAGTAGTGCACATGTGCTGCCGGACTACCGCTTCGCCCTTATTGACTATAATACAACACGTCTTACTTTTATTCCGGCGGCCTCTCGGCATGCGCTGCTGTGCTGCCGCCGGAAGTCCACCCGCCCCCATTATAGTCAATGGGGACGAAGCCTGCTGGAGTCCCTTGCCGCTAGTCTGGTTTAGTGCACAAAACATTGAAATTTTGAGCCCATGGTCTGGGAACTCCTCAGATCTCAATCTCGTTAAGAACCTGTGGTCAGTCCTAGACCAACAAAAACATAGAAATTGTAATAAACTCCAAGCACTTATTAGGCAAGAGTGGGTTCCATTCAGTCAGGATTTGACCCAAGGGGTGATATCCAGCATGCCAGGGGGAATTGAAGAAGTCTTGAAAAAGAACACTGGACACATTGGGTCTTTGCATAAACTTGAGAGATTTGTTAATAAAAGTAAAATAAATAAATGTACTTCGGTATACCACAGAAACATCTGATAACATGATCTAAAATCAAGCAGCAAATCAATACTTGTGTCAGTCTGAAAACCTTTGGCCACGACGGTAAACACTTTGAGTGAGGTGCATTGCTCCATGAGCATCCATGACCTCAGCAGACATGCCGTCTCACAACCTCAAAATTAAAAAGCACCAAACACCGGCTTAAAATACATAAAATAAATCTCGTTGTAGGTTTGCAACAACATCTGCATGGAGTTTGTGTGGGTTTCCCCTGGGTACTCTGGTTTCCTCCCACACTCCAAAGACTGATAGGGACCTTAGATTGTGAGCCGCATTGGGGACAGCTGGATGATAATGTCTGTAAAGCGCTGACAAATATAGTACCGATATACAAGTGCATAAAATATAATAACAAAAAAAATAGGAGTGAAGTATTCAGTACAGGAGGAGCAGCGCGTAGTGTAATATCTCTGAGTACAGAAGGAGCAGCGCGTAGTGTAATATCGCCGAGTACAGGAGGTTCAGCGCGTAGTGTAATATCTCCGAGTACAGGAGGTGCAGCGCATAGTGTAATATCTCAGAGTACAGGAGGTGCAGCGCGTAGTGTAATATCGCCGAGTACAGGAGGTGCAGCGCGTAGTGTAATATCGCCGAGTACAGGAGGTGCAGCGCGTAGTGTAATATCTCCACGTACAGGAGGTGCAGCGCGTAGTGTAATATCTCCGAGTACAGAAGGAGCAGCGCGTAGTGTAATATCTCCGAGTACAGGAGGTGCAGCGCATAGTGTAATATCTCCGAGTACAGGAGGTGCAGCGCGTAGTGTAATATCTCCGAGTACAGAAGGAGCAGCGCGTAGTGTAATATCTCCGAGTACAGAAGGTGCAGCCTGTAGTGTAATATCTCCGAGTACAGAAGGTGCAGCCTGTAGTGTAATATCTCCGAGTACAAGAGGCGCAGAGCGTAGTGTAATATCTCTGAGTACAGGAGGTGCAGCCTGTAGTGTAATATCTCCGCGTACAGGAGGTGCAGCCTGTAGTGTAATATCTCCGAGTACAGGAGGTGCAGCGCGTCGTGTAATATCTCCGAGTACAGGAGGTGCAGCGCGTAGTGTAATATCTCCGAGTACAGGAGGTGCAGCGCGTCGTGTAATATCTCCGAGTACAGGAGGTGCAGCGCGTCGTGTAATATCTCCGAGTACAGGAGGTGCAGCGCGTCGTGTAATATCTCCGAGTACAGGAGGTGCAGCGCGTCGTGTAATATCTCCGCGTACAGGAGGTGCAGCGCTGTAGTGTAATATCTCCACGTACAGGAGGTGCAGCGCATAGTGTAATATCTCCGAGTACAGGAGGTTCAGCGCGTCGTGTAATATCTCCACGTACAGGAGGTGCAGCGCGTAGTGTAATATTGCCGAGTACAGGAGGTGCAGCGCGTCGTGTAATATCTCCACGTACAGGAGGTGCAGCGCATAGTGTAATATCTCCGCGTACAGGAGGTGCAGCACATAGTGTAATATCTCCGCGTACAGGAGGTGCAGCACATAGTGTAATATCTCCGCGTACAGGAGGTGCAGCACGTAGTGTAATATCTCCACGTACAGGAGGTGCAGCACATAGTGTAATATCTCCGCGTACAGGAGGTGCAGCGCGTAGTGTAATATCTCCACGTACAGGAGGTGCAGCACATAGTGTAATATCTCCGCGTACAGGAGATGCAGCGCATAGTGTAATATCTCCGCGTACAGGAGATGCAGCGCATAGTGTAATATCTCCACGTACAGGAGGTGCAGCGCGTAGTGTAATATTGCCGAGTACAGGAGCTGTCAACATGTACAGCCATAACTACTACCCTCATTGGATGGATGCAAACACTACCATCACACACAAGGTATAAGCAATAGGAGGCATGACACAGGGTGACCTACTGTCCTGCTGGAATAGACCAAACCCTGTGATCTTCACCAGCCAGCCTGACTACTACACCCATCAGGGCACTGATGCTATAGATACATACAAGTAGTAGTACCACCAGAAAAATGTACCGACACTTCCCAGGACCGGCATCCTGTGTACATATCACACGGTATACAGACGCGAACAGTCACCATGTATCAGCTCCACCCCCGGAGGATCAGGCACACAACGAGGCCTACCGGAGGTAGGTATGCGGTCCGTGTAGTAAGTGCTGAAGGTCGCTCACCTGCCTGTCCGCCCGGTCCATGGTGACTAGGTACAGATACTAGGTGAGCAGTGCGTGTACAGGGCGAGCGCTCACACCTGCCTCTCCCCCCGGTCCATGTGACTATATACAACGATCTATGGGTCTCTTTGTGACGTCACAATGCGGCTGCTCACACTCGCCATATACCCTGCCTTATTTGCATGTGAATGAGAGGCCGCCGCTGACGTCACATGGTACACGGACCAATCATGGGTCCCGCTATTGTCCCAAGCGGCAGCTGCTGTGTAGAGCAGGAGAATTTTGTGGAGACAGAACGGAGATCTTTTGGTTGCTGTCGCCGCCCACAGCTCGTTTGTGGTGTGTCTGAAAATGTGGGAACATCTGCTGGAGTGGCCTGCAGAAGGCTTGTTAGCGTCAGAGCTGCTTGATAACCTTTATCACATGTATTTTTATGTGTCACGGAATAATGACCCTTGTAAATAGCTCACAGTGTGTGTGTGTGTATTATATATAATAGGCTTAATAGGCAGATATATAGTGATATGTATCATTCCTATATTTCAGAATACATTAGGGAAGTTAAATAATATAGGCTTTAAAAGATAACTTTTACTTCAATTATTAAAACTGAACCCAAGCAGAGTTCACAGTAACAGATATAATTGACCACTCACATACAACATAGGGTGCCCCTATCACATTATATTAGACACCTTGAGGGATACTCAACCGGGTAAGTAAGGGGACCATCGGGGGTATATAATTCTCTATACTGACCCTGATGATGCCCTATTACTATATCTCAGCCCGGAGGAGACCCCTGATGGTGGGGACCCACCGTCCTCGTGCCTAGGCCTGGTCAGACCCTGTTAGGCCCTCCACCAAACTTAACATAAACAAAAACTTCTAAATATATTACCAGGTAATGCCACGTATGGTCAACCTGGTACCTTTACCCCGACGCGTTTCCCCAAGAAGGTACTGTTGGTTCATCAGGGGGAAATTACATAGAAGTAAAAACTTGGACAGTACTTGCGGTCTCTAATGAGATTGCAGCTCGAACAGCTGACAGAGAGGGGCATCCGGATAACAATGGTCCTAAGACAAAGATATGCTGTATCGATGATGCTGCCTAATCCGTCCCAGACCACGGGCGGATTAGGCAGCATCATCGATACAGCATATCTTTGTCTTAGAGCCCTAAAATGCCAGGTCAGTATAAATACCCCACATGTGACCCCATTTTAGAAAGAAGACACCCTAAGGTATTCCGTGAAGGGCATGGCGAGTTCATAGAAGATTTTTGGGGGCACATGTTAGAGGAAATTGACTTTTTTTTATTTCTTACAAAGTCTCATATTCCACTAACTTGTGACAAAAATAAAATTTTACATGAACTCACCATACCCTCAGGGTATACCTTGGGGTGTCTTCTTTCTAAAATGGGGTCACATGTGAGGTGTTTGTACTGTCCTGGCATTTGAGGGTCTCCGTAATCATTACACGTATGGCCAGCATTAGGAGTTTCTGCGATTCTCCTTATATTGAGCATACGGGTAATGAGATTTTCTTTCCGCTCAGCCTCTGGGCTGAAAAAAAATGAACGGCACAGATTTCTTCATTCGCATCGATCAATGTGAATGAAAAATCTCTGCCAAAAATGTGCAAAAAAAAAAAAGAGGGGAAAGGACATAGGAGTGCTTGCGGCAGTAGGCCCCATTCACACGTCCGCAAAAATGTCTGCATCTATTGCGCAATTCTGTGGAATAGATGCGGACCCATTCAGTGTGAATGGGGCCGGCGGTGATGCGGAGAGCACACTATGTGCTCTGCAAAGATAGAGCATGTCCTATTCTTGTCCGCAATTGCGGACATGAAAAGGCATTTTCTATATAGTTCTGGCAATGTGCGGATCCGCAAAACACATATGGACGTCTGAATGAGCCTTACAGGGGGGTGATTAGTGACAGGGTGGGTGACAGGGGTTAATCGGGGGTGATTGGTGCACTTTAGCTGCCTGTGTCCTCTGGTGGTCCCAAGCAAAAGGGACCACCAGAGGAGCAGGCATATCAGACGCTGTTTACAAAACAGCGTCTGATATGCGATTTGGATTGCTTTTTTCTGACATCTACAGCCTGCCAGCGCATAATCAGCGCTGGCAGGCTGTAGTAAAACTTCCTACTGGCGCGATCCTGTGAACGCACGCAAATGTCGCTTCTTGCGAGATGACGCGCCGACGCGTCAAGGAGGAACATCCCGGCCGCCCGCAGGACGCATCCCTGCGTTAGGCGGCCGGGATGTGGTTAATGAAGGCACAGTGGGGCATGTTTAAATGGGGACAAATTAATTAATGGATGGCAGTATGGGAGCAAATTAATGGATGGCAGTGTGGGGGCAAATTAATTAGGGGAGATTACTATATGGGTCAGTGTGGGTGAAATTACTATATGGGGGCAGTGTGGGGGAAATTACTATATAGGGACAGTGTAGGGGAAATTACTATATGGGGCAGTGTGGGGGAAATTACTATATGGGACAGTGTGGGGAAATGACTATATGGGGCAGTGTGGGGGAAATTACTATTTGAGGGCTGTGTGCGGGAAATTACTGTATGGGGCAGTGTGGGGGAATTACTATATGGGACAGTGTGGGGGAATTACTATATGGAGGCAGTGTGGGGAATTACTATATGGGGACAGTGTGGGGGAAATTACTATTTGAGGGCTGTGTGTGGGAAATTACTGTATGGGGCAGTGTGGGGGAATTACTATATGGGGCAGTGGGGAATTACTATATGGGGGCAGTGTGGGGAATTACTATATGGGGCAGTGTGGGGAATTACTGTATGGGGCAATGTGGGGAAATTACTATATGGGGCAGTGTGGGGGAAATTACTATATGGGACAGTGTGGGGAAATTACTATATGGGACAGTGTGGGGAAATTACTATATGGGGACAGTGTGGGTGAAATTACTATATGGGACAGTGTGGGGAAATTACTATATGGGGACAGTGTGGGGAAATTACTATATGGGGACAGTGTGGGTGAAATTACTATATGGGGACAGTGTGGGTGAAATTACTATATGGGGACAGTGTGGGGAAATTACTATATGGGGCAGTGAGGGAAATTACTATAGGGGGCAGTGTGAGGAAATTACTATAGGGGGCAGTGTGGGGAAATTACTATAGGGGGCAGTGTGAGGGAAATTACTATATGGGGCAGTGTGAGGGAAATTACTATATGGGGGCAGTGTGAGGGAAATTACTATATGGGACAGTGTAGGGAAATTACTATATGGGGCAGTGTGGGAGAAATTACTATATGGGGCAGTGTGGGGAAATACTATATGGGGCAGTGTGGGGAAATTACTATATGGGGCAGTGTGGGGGAAATTACTATATGGGGCAGTGTGGGGAAATTACTATATGGGGACAGTGTGGGGAAATTACTATATGGGGACAGTGTGGGGAAATTACTATATGGGGGCAGTGTGGGGAAATTACTATATGGGGGCAGTGTGAGGGAAATTACTATAGGGGGCAGTGTGAGGAAATTACTATAGGGGGCAGTGTGGGGAAATTACTATATGGGGCAGTGTGGGGAAATTACTATAGGGGGCAGTGTGAGGGAATTACTATATGGGGCAGTGTGAGGAAATTACTATATGGGGCAGTGCAGGAGAAATTACTATATGGGACAGTGTGGGGAAATTACTATATGGGGCAGTGTGGGGGAAATTACTATATGGGGCAGTGTGGGGAAATTACTATATGGGGCAGTGTGGGGAAATTACTATATGGGGACAGTGTGGGTGAAATTACTATATGGGGACAGTGTGGGAAATTACTATATGGGTGCAGTGTGGGGAAATTACTATATGGGGACAGTGTGGGGAAATTACTATATGGGGCAGTGTGGGGAAATTACTATATGGGACAGTGTGAGGGAAATTACTATAGGGGGCAGTGTGGGGAAATTACTATAGGGGGCAGTGTGGGGGAATTACTATATGGGGGCAGTGTGGGGAAATTACTATATGGGGCAGTGTGGGGAAATTACTATATGGGGCAGTGTAGGGAATACTATATGGGGCAGTGTGGGGAATACTATATGGGGCAGTGTGAGGGAAATTACTATATGGGGCAGTGTGGGGGAATTACTATATGGGGCAGTGAGGGAAATTACTATATGGGGCAGTGCGGAGAAATTACTATATGGGGCAGTGGGGAAATTACTATATGGGAGCAGTGTGGGGAAATTACTATATGGGACAGTGTGGGGAAATTACTATATGGGGACAGTGTGGGGAAATTACTATATGGGACAGTGTGGGGAAATTACTATATGGGGCAGTGTGGGGGAAATTCACTATATGGGGGCAGTGTGGGGGAAATTACTATATGGGGCAGTGTGGGGAAATTACTATATGGGGCAGTGTGGGGAAATCACTATATGGGGCAGTGTAGGAAATTACTATATGGGGCAGTGTGGGGGAAATTACTATATGGGGGCAGTGTGGGGAAATTACTATATGGGGACAGTGTGGGGAAATTACTATATGGGGCAGTGTGGGGAAATTACTATATGAGGGCAGTGTGGGGAAATTACTATATGGGGACAGTGTGGGGAAATTACTATATGGGGCAGTGTGGGGAAATTACTATATGGGTGCAGTGTGGGGGAAATTACTATATGGGACAGTGTGGGGAAATTACTATATGGGACAGTGTGGGGAAACTACTATATGGGGCAGTGTGGGGAAATTACTATATGGGGCAGTGTGGGGAAATTACTATATGGGGCAGTGTGGGGAAATTACTATATGGGAGCAGTGTGGGGAAATTACTATATGGGACAGTGTGGGGAAATTACTATATGGGGCAGTGTGAGGGAAATTACTATATGGGGCATGTGGGGAAATTACTATATGGGGCAGTGTAGGGGAAATTACTATATGGGGCAGTGAGGGAAATTACTATATGGGGCAGTGTGGGGAAATTACTATATGGGGCAGTGTGGGGAAATTACTATATGGGACAGTGTGGGGAAATTACTATATGGGGCAGTGTGGGGAAATTACTATATGGGACAGTGTGGGGAAATTACTATATGGGGCAGTGTGGGGAAATTACTATATGGGGCAGTGTGGGGAAATTACTATATGGGTGCAGTGTGGGGAAATTACTATATGGGGCAGTGTGGGGAAATTACTATATGGGGACAGTGTAGGGGAAATTACTATATGGGGCAGTGTGGGGAAATTACTATATGGGGCAGTGTGGAGGAAATTACTATATGGGGGCAGTGTGGGGAAATTACTATATGGGGCAGTGTGGGGAAATTACTATATGGGGCAGTGTGGGGAAATTACTATATGGGGCAGTGTGGGGAAATTACTATATGGGTGCAGTGTGGGGGAAATTACTATATGGGTGCAGTGTGGGAAATTACTATATGGGTGCAGTGTGGGAAATTACTATATGGGGCAGTGTGGGGAAATTACTATATGGGGCAGTGTGGGGAAATCTACTATATGGGTGCAGTGTGGGGAAATTACTATATGGGGCAGTGTGGGGAAATTACTATATGGGTGCAGTGTGGGGAAATTACTGTAGTGGGGGAAATTACTATATGGGGCAGTGTGGGAGAAATTACTATATGGGACAGTATAGGGAAATTACTATATGGGGGCAGTGTGGAGGGAAATTACTATATGGGACAGTGTGGGGAAATTACTATAAGGGGACAGTTTAGTGGAAATTACTATATGGGGGCAGTGTAGTGGAAATTACTATATGGGGCAGTGTGGGGAAATTACTATATGGGTGCAGTGTGGGGAAATTACTATATGGGTGCAGTGTGGGGAAATTACTATATGGGTGCAGTGTGGGAAATTACTATATGGGTGCAGTGTGGCGGAAATTACTATATGGGACAGTGTGGGGAAATTACTATATGGGACAGTGTGGGGAAATTACTATATGGGGCAGTGTGGGGAAATTACTATATGGGGACAGTGTGGGAAAATCACTTTATGGGGCAGTGTGGGAAATTACTATATGGGACAGTGTGGTGAAATTACTATACGGGACAGTGTGGGAAATTACTATATGGGTGCAGTGTGGGGAAATTACTATATGGGTGCAGTGTGGGGAAATTACTATATGGGACATTGTGGGGAAATTACTATATGGGTGCAGTGTGGGAAATTACTATATGGGTGCAGTGTGGGGAAATTACTATATGGGACAGTGTGGGGAAATTACTATATGGGGACAGTGTGGGGAAATTACTATATGAGACAGTGTGGGGAAATTACTATATGGGTGCAGTGTGGGGAAATTACTATATGGGGACAGTGTGGGGAAATTACTATATGGGACAGTGTGGGGGAAATTACTATATGGGTGCAGTGTGGGGGAAATTACTATATGGGACAGTGTGGCGGAAATTACTATATGGAGCAGTGTGGGGGAAATTACTATATGGGTGCAGTGTGGGGGAAATGACTATATGGGGCAGTGTGGGGGAAATTACTATATAGGGGTAGTTTGGGGGCGTTGTTATTAGGGGAAATTATTTTTGGTGACACTATACAGGCATTATTACCTGGAACACAATATAGGGTGTTATTATTATTACTGGGGGCACTCTAGGGGACATTATAACGGCTGTAGACACTATAGGGACCTTTGGGATAATTTATCAAACTGGTGTAAAGTAGAACTGGCTTAGTTGCCCATAGCAACAGATTCCACCTTTCATTTTTGACAGCTCCTCTGGAAAATGAAAGGTGGAATCTGATGGGTTGCTATGGGCAACCAAGCCAGTTCTACTTTACACCAGTTTGATAAATGACCCCAATTATGAGAAATCTAACGTGTCTGTGTAACAAACTCTGTAGAGACGAGATGTGGCTGAAAGAATTAGTCATGGCGGTCTGGGTCAAACGGAGGAGAAGAGGAAAAAGAATATCTACATGACAGGAGATGTCACTGGAAGTAAGAGGTATGTGCTGCTGTATTCCCCTATAAGTAGAGCGGGCTCACTACTGTGACCTGCGTCTCATCTTCTCCTCCAAGTCCTTATCATAATCATATGTATTTTAAATTTGGCAACTAAAATTTGAATTTGTCACCTGCAGTCCTATGTAACAGCCCAGATAGCAAACTGTTGATAACTTTCTGTGTGAAGATAATGTAGTAGATGTTCCATGCAGTCCTATGTAACACCCCACATAACACAATAGTTCACTGTGTTATGTGGGGCGTTACATAGGACTGCAGGTAACATCTATGACATCTGTACTCAGAGAGTTATGAGATGGTGGGGGTCACAGACCGCGATGTCCCAGTGAGCGATGCAGCCTCTTTGCTCGTTACCAAGCACATCGCTGCCCATTTGATAGCACTGTGCTTGGTATTTCAGCTCAGACCCAATCACTCGGAGGGGCCAGAGCTGTAGCTAGGCCACGTGAACGATGAATGTGATGTCATATGGCCGAGGAAGAGACTGTAGCGCTCACGAAGAACCGCAGCCTCTTCATACCGAAAATAAAACGTAAACTTAAAATGGAGGAGGGGCTCGAGTTGGTTAGACAGCCCTGGGCCTGTCATGCACTTAATTCCGCCCTGCACACGACCGTATGGCTTTTTCAGTATTTTGCGGTCCGCAAAAAACGAATTCTCAAAAATAGGGATGACGTTCCGTTTTTGCGGAATGGAACAGCTGGCCACTGATAGAACAGTATTATCCTTGTCCGTAATGCGGACAATAATAGGACATGTTCTATCTTTGAATGGAACGGAAAAACGGAAACGGAAGGCATACGGAGTACCTTTCGTTTTTTGTTTTATTTTGCTGACCACAAAATACTGAAAAAGCCATACGGTCGTGTGCAAGAGGCCTTAATGAAGGCTTCCTTCCCAACTATTGGCTGCTCGTCAGATAGGGTAAATGCATATCCACAGGGTATGCCATAATTGCCTGATAGGTGGGTATCTGTCATATCAAGACAGTGGGAAATCTGTGACCTTCGTTATTGACCTTTGATTTTATGTAATAATTAGATCACCCTGGAACCGGTGGAGAGGGGGGCAAGGTGTGTACATAAGATTATAATGTTATATGTTTTATATCCCCTTTTTAATATAGGCTCTGTTCACAGGAATAAGGCCTCATGCACATAACCGTGACTGTTTTGTGTTCCATATATTGCGCATCCGCAAAATACAGATACCGTTTATGTGCCTTCTGCATTTTTTTGTGAACCTATTGACTTCTGTGGGTCCATGGACTGCGTTTTGTGGACCAGAATAGGCCATGATCTATAATTTGCAGAACAGACATAAGGATATGGAGAGCACGCGGATGTCACTTTATATCATCTTATGAACTGAAACCAGTATACATAAACTGCGACCATGTTGGTTCAGACTTTGCTAAATACTTCAGAATATTGTAATATAATTGGAAGGGAGGAGATTTATCAAAAATGGTGTAAAGGAAAACCGTTCCGTTCAAAGATAGAACATGTCCTATTATTCTCTGCATAATGGACAATAATAGTACTGTTCTATCAGGGGCCAGCTGTTCCGTTCCGCAAAAAACGGAATTTACACGGATGTCATCCGTATTTTTTCCGGATCCGTTTTTTGTGGACCACAAAATACTGAAAAAGCCATACGGTCGTGTGCAATAGGCCGGCGCATATTTCCAAAACAGACATAGCATTGGTGTCCCGACAATGGTCTTGATTTTTTTCCATTTGTACACAATCTGTTTGACTGTGGATTGGTGGAGTCCAGACTCTTTAGAGATTGTTTTGTAACCTTTTCCAGCCTGAAGAGCATCAAAAACTCTTCTTCTGAGGTCCTCAGAAGGTCCTCAGGGGTTTCTTATCACTACCCCAGTCCCTGACTATGTACATATGCCCTATCAAAGCCAACCTGACTTGTTACACACTGGCGTCTTCAGCACTCAGTAAAGCATTGAAGACTGATTTAAAAAAAAAAATCAGTTTTTCATTTCTAGTTTTCCATTCAATTATTATAAATATAATTATTCTTAATTCACAGAAAAAGACAGCATTGGGGTTCCTTGACTGTGGCTTCTGATACTTGGTAAGAAAGAGACTGCGCCCAGTAAAGCTTCTGAACCCCTGCAGTGCCCGTCTCAGAGCTCTTTTCCTCTTTGAAGCAGCACAATACATGTATATGGACATACACATTAGGTAGCTCTTCACCAAACCCTTGACAGTTATTCCTTCCAGCACCCCTATACACAGGCATGCTCAGCTCAGCTGAGGGTGCATGTTCAAGTTCAAGTTTCGACTTGTTATATAACCAGTGTTAGACAATGGCAGTTAAATGTTTCCCCACTATGTGCCCCCCCCCTCCTTTTGTGCAACAATATGCAATAAAAACATATACACATTATGGGCGACATTTACCAGCAATTTAGACGCTGGTCTTAGTCCATGTCCGCCACCGCTTGATGCGCCTAAGTTATGTAGAGGTGCTGTCATCTAGATAACTAAGGCGCTTTACCTGTGGCGAGCTCCCTTGCTGGCGTAGATTTAAGTCATTTTCTATGCCAAAAACAGGCTTAGAAAATGATGAATCAGACGGACCTACCGGCCCGCCCTTCCCCACCCACATCACGCACCCTTTCTCGGAACTGGCGAAAAAGAAGTGGCGTACACAGGAAAAAGGCACAGAGTTTGCAGCAAAAACCTTTGCAACAAAATCTGCACCTTAAAATATACTCGAAAAAGTGGAGTATATTTTTTTAATAAATGACTCCCTATGTACATATAAAACAATACAAATGATTTACACACGTAGTGATTCACGTCATTGCAGAGACAGGTAAACTGTAAACATATTATAGTATAAAACTGACCTATTTCTTGTTTTTATCGTTTTAAGTCTTTATTTCAGTAATTTGGACCGCCCGAGAGAAGAAGCTCTTCCTGAGCCTTTCTATATATTTGTTCTTAGGCTACTTTCATACTCGCACTTGTACATTGGGCATTTCCGGAAGCTACAGCGTTGCTATCTGGCCCCATTAACTATAGTGGGGACCGGCGGAGTTCCGACTGCAACCCGGCAAATATGTTGAGAATCAGCCAGGCGAGCATCTCTTTCCTGACTCCAGCACTGAGAACATGCAGTGGTCCGGGTCGCTGGGGTCCTTCATTCTCTGGTTCTAACCCGGTGTGTATAAATATTCTGTAAAGCAGGGAGGGGACACTTTGTGACACGCTCTGCTGATCGTTCTACTTTGGCTAGTGCTTTACAATCTTGTGGCACTGCCAAACCATGCTGTAATGTTACCAGCCAGAAGGCTCTCAATGGTGCCTGCATAGATAGCCCTGAGTATCCATGGTGAGAGCCAGTGGCGTAACTAGAAATGACTGGGCCCCATAGCAAATTTTTGAATGGGGCCCCCTCCCCCAGTAGCAGACAAGAATAGGCATTTCTATAGGGGTGCCAGCCCGACATGTGTGACATGTGAATGGACCCTAAAGGTGGCCATATATATAAGATAGTTGTGGGCCCACAAGTATCACGCGCAATCTCCTCATACACATGCAAGATCAGCACCACCAAGCAAGTTTGTGCAGGAAAAGGGTAAGGAAGCTGCTGCCGGGACAAAAGGATCGAGCATTCGAAGTCCAACTGCCCAATCCTTATCTCCTCAACATTTTCAATTTGGAGAAAGTAAGGTGGCTCTGTTGTTTATGCGTTTTCCATGCGAAATCCATGCAAAAAAATAAAAATGCCTCTGTAAAGCCATCCATTCATTTCAGTGGGAGGAGAACTTGCTATTTTTCCACACTGAAAAAACAGCATAGAAAAAAAAACAAGCACGCTCTATCTGGGAGCAGAATTTGCGCCTATTCTCCCATTAAAATGAATGGGAAGCTGAAAAAATAGGAAGCTGGAAAAATAGTGCCAAAATCCACACCAAAACCATGCCGAAAATCACTGTGATTCTTCTCCGATTTTTTCAGCGCATTTTCAAAATCCGTCATTTGAACATCCCCTTAGGATTCATGCACTCGTCCCTAGGTGACTTCTGTGCGGATTGTGCAGCATTTTGGGCCTGGATTCCAGTAGAGATGCGAGCAGAAAATCCACCATAATCCCTTATTTCTCTCATTTCACATGGCGACATACAGAGTTATTTTTGCACCTGATTCCGTGTAAATCCAATTGTGACATGCTCCCTCAGATGCCATATTATACTGCTATATGCCTTTAGGGTTGAATAATCCTGTAATATAATGCCATTTCATATTTCTTCACTTCACAGTATTATATGTGTATCGCTATATATAATCAAGTCGATAAAATATCTTCATCAGTATACACATGTGAGTTCATGCCACCCATGACGTGATTATCATTCCGATTCCATCCTCCTCCCTTCCTCATGGTTTGGTATCAGTCCGAGAACCAGAAGAATGACGACTGGCTCTTTGTGTCTGTAACTTGATGCTGATGGCAGTTGGCAGCTGCAGCTCCACAATAAAGGGCAGTCTGTGTCCCAGAGCTGTGACAGGTGTTCAGGCTACTGCCTCGCTCTGGGGGGATTATATTGACTTAATATATGAGACCCCCGACTACAAATATCCTTTATAGGAAAATTCTATTGAAACTGCCTGAATAATGTATCGTGTCCAATAGGTGGCCTCTAGTAAAAAGAGGGGTGACAGTAATAACTCAGCGCTGAGTGGGATTAATGCATTTACATCAACCAGTACTTGTGCATGCAGAATCCACGCATCAGTCAGCATCCAAATGGTCCAGAGCATGAAGTGTCTCTGAAATGATGTTATAATGGCCTTCAGGGCCGGTGGCTCCTGCTTTTGGAAGCCCTGATGCCATCATGCTATGTAAGAGGCTCTAGGACTATTTTACAAACTAAGGGCTTGTTCACACGACCTTGACGCGTTTTGCAGTCTGCAAATTGCGGAATCCGCAAAACATGGATGCCGCCCGTGTGCCTTCCGCAATTTTATAGAAATGCCTATTCTTGTCCGCAAAAATGACAAGAATAGGACATGACTCATAACGTTTGCGGCCACGGAATGGAGCAACGGAGGCAGACAGCACACTGAGTGCTTTCCACATCTTTTGAGGACCCATTAAAATTAATGGGTCCGCACCCGAGCCGCTAAAATTTTTTTACTGGAAACAGATGACATATATACCGTAATATAAAAAAAAAAATAATTTGAGGAAAAACTGAAAATGGTGAAACAAAACACAATATATTTTTCCTTTCTTATCAACTGTTACAAAAGGTGAGAAAAGTGAACTAACACCTTCCTGCCATAGCCAGGTCAGAGTGCAGTCTGTCAATTGATTTTACAGCCAGCAGGGGGCGCTCTCACATCAAGAAGAGCGCTCCCCTGCCGACTTCTTCACTTCATACTGCAATAAAGCGTTGTGGCACTTGGGTTGGTCTTGGGCATACTTACTGTGACCGCAGTGATCTGCAGTGCCACGGGGTGCCGTCAGATGGCGATGTAACCTGATGCTTTTATATGGCGTATAAAGTCATGCAGTGGTAAGCAAGTGGTTAAAAAAATTGAAATTAGTCTGGAAGAGGGTTAATGGCCTGGTCTTGAAGTAGTTAAAGAGGATGCACACATGTCCTGTGTACATAGAGAGTGGGACCCTCTGGTAGCCCCAAAGCACTTCATTCTGACCCTCTTGGGCCCTTTGTATGTGGCCCCCTTACCCATGGGCAGTCTGATATATTATTATGCCCTAGTGACACCAGGGCAATCACAGCACTACAATAGAAAAATATCAGTGGCAATTAAAGGGATTTTTTATATGTGATAAAGAGGTGACATATTGCTAGAATAGGCCATCGCTTTATGGTCGCTGCTTTGCATTTCCGTCATTGTCTTCTTCCTGCGCACACCAGCGTATCCTCAATTTCAGGATAGGTGGGGGTCCCAGAGTTCATATCATAGCAATATGCTTTCACTTTATAAGACATAACTTTAACACTCTTGTAATACATATTTCACTTGGTCATATTGTTAAAGAAGTTGTCAAATGGGATTTATTATGTAGAGAAGGTTAATACAAGGCACTAATGTATTGTGATTGTCCATATTGCCTTCTTTGCTGGGTTTATTTATTTTTCCAACGCATTATACACTGCTTGTTTCCAGAGGTTACGTCCACCGTCAGGGGCGGATTGGCCATAGACCTTACGGGGGGCCGCCCAAGCCCCCATCTCTGCCACTGGCTGGGTACATAGTGAACTGTCAGTGGTAATTAACTCTGTGAGAATCAGGTACTCATGTAGCCGGCCAGTGACATGCCCTGCTGAATTCAACTATGTCCCGCATCTAGCTTCCTAAGCCCCCTGCTCCATATCTTAATCAGAGACAACTGGATCTTTTGGGGGCAATATATTGTACGGCACTGTGGTATGTGGTATTTTGCGCTATGGTATTGCTGACCCCCCTACTTTTGTTGCTCCGCTGCCTGTCAATTTAAACCCCCCCTACAATATAGGGCCACTTTTAGGTATTTTTTTCCAGAGCCACTTTAGGTTCCCAATCCTCCCCTGTTCATCGTTGTGCATGTGTGTCTATGTGCGCTTCCACTCTCTTTTTCCTGTAGTGTACAAGCACGACCACTGTTGCTGGATTGCGGGGCGGTCATAACTTCTAAAAACGAGTGGCGTACAATGTGATGGAAAAATGAATCAAGCCAGCAAAAGAAAGCAATATGGACAATCACAATACATTAGTAAGTGCCTTGTATTAACTTTCTCTACATAATAAATGCCATTTACTGAGGTGGGAGAACCCCTTTAATGCTTGGTTCATATTTGCATCAAAGTCTTCGTTAGGAACTTGCATCACAGATTCGGACAAAGCTGGAAAAAGTAACACAGCATGTATGGTCATTTTTCAGTAAAATTAACTAGTGTTGGTTGCGAATATTCTAATCACAAACTTTTATTGCGAATATCGGCACTTCGAGAATTCGCGAATATCTAGATTATAGTGCTATATCTTCGTAATCGCGAATATTCTAGATTTTTCTCATCAGTACCCATGATCCCTCACTGCTTCTTGCTTGTGGGCCAATGAGAAGGCTGCAATATCTTTGACTTTAGCAGTAGTGTTGATCGCAAATTGTCAGTATCGCAAATTTTTGGCGCAAATTTTCCGATTGACGATTTTCGCAATTAAGAAAATAATGACGAGATCACGAATTGCGAATATATGACAAATATTCGCCCAAATATTTGCAAAACCTCGTGAATTCGAATATTGCCCCTGCCGCTCATCACTGAAATGAACAGACCCAATGATGTAAACCCAATGGACCCCATTAAAGTCAATGGTTTCCGTCGTGTGCTTTGGTGTCTGCCATGTAATGGATCTGGTACTGCTGTTAATTTTATTTTTATGTTCCTAAAATGAGACATAAAAATTGAAATACTAGATGTAAACATAGCCTAAAGGGAATGTCTCATTACGACAACTCCTGTCCATATACTTTTTTAGGGTAGGTGACTTGTATTCTCAGAAATGGAGACTTTACACCAGCCTACTGTACAGCAATCCAATGTGGGACGCAGTGTCCACCATAGGAGTTCACCAAATCATCCAAAAATCGCAGTCAACACATGGACATACCATAATATATAATAAAGATTATAAGAGATAGATGTCTATAGCTCAGAATACTGATAAGCAGTCGATGTGAATTGTAAAATGATGATAATTACATATATAGATCCTCACTCTATATCTGTATATAATTACAGATATTACATATGGATATCTCTACAAAGTTAGACTTTTTCTGTAGTTTAATTATATATGCCACATGATATAAATAATATATTCATTTACAAAATGATATAAAAAATGCCCTTTGTGCCCTACAAAATATTTTATTTTAGGAATAAAATAAGAATATGAAAAGAATTGAAAAAAATAAATAAATAACAAGTAAAAAGTCATCCCATGGAAAACAGCCCTCATACACCCCTGTTAATGAGGAAATAAAAAAGTTGAGGGTTTTTAAACACAGCAACACAATTCTACAGAAAATAAGATAGCATACCCTCATACGGTTACATCAAAATAGAAAAGCTATGGGTTAGAAAATGAGGAGATGAAAAATGAAACAAATCGTCATTATGTTCCAAATATTAGGCATGTCTGGGATTTCACACATCAGTGGATCCTGTAGGGCAAATCGCGTAAAAAAACAAAACCTCTTATTCTTCAATAATAAGGGCATTTCCATTCTTAACCTACCATACGATGGTGGGCAGATATGGCACAACTGGATGTCAGTACATTTTCTAATCTGTCTAGTTACACCAGCGATCGCTCTCTGCTTCTCGTCCTTTGATGATAGCTTCTGCATTACCTTTTCTGACCACTAGAGATCTCTGGAATATTATAAATGGAGAGGATGAAAGCCCTGCAAATGGCACAGTATTCCCATCTTAAACATATATAGCACATTTACCTCTGGGAACTGCATCTATCTCTAAAACCCCAATCCCCAACTCCCTCCCTTGTGACTCCCATAGATGTAAATGGAAAAAGACAAACACAGAGGTCTGCAGACCCTTGTTCTGGAGATGGATGCAGGTCCTGCAGCCATGCCATGTATGTCTAAGATGGGAATGCCCCTTTAGCCACTGACTTGGTAAATTAATAACCCAGCACCTTGTTTGGGGAAAATATATTTACAATTTTACTATGAATAAGTAAAATTTGAGCAGATACTTATGTAGGAGTTCATAGAGTGCAGTCTAAACTCATAAGATCTTACACTGTACTACAGTGGGCTATGGGAGCACAAGCTCCTCTGTGCGGAAAGGTACATCAATCCTAGGTGAAAATAGTTTTCAACTGTTAGGGTGTGGGTGAGATTAGAGATTTTTCCTAATAATTCATGGAAATACACAAGTTGTGCAGCTATTCTTCATTTTGGGCAGGTGTCCCCGTCGCGGCCTGCTATTGACTGCTCCCTCCGTCGCTGGATGTTTTGAAATGTAGCTGCGGTCATGCAGGAATCCAGAGCGGCCCCTGTGGCGGGGAGAGAGGTAAGTATAATGTATACTGTAATACATTACATTATAATGTATGACTTTGAATAACCCCTTTAAAGTACAGATATGACTTTTCCTCTTTTTTGAATTCACTCCAGATCTTGGCTTCCAAAACTGCATCAGGTATCCTGACCTTGACCTAAGGGTACAGAAGGGTTCCTGGGTAAAACCTTGAACATAGACAGAACTGGAGATCCCAGGTGAATGGTTACCAGATTACACTGCTGCCAATAGAGCCATAGCCTTTGGACCATTGCAAGCAGTGAATATGTTTGTATCACGTGTGAATGGAAGTGGCGGTACTACATAGTTGGAGACAATGCTGGTGGAGATACAGTAAATGTTGCCCTCACCAGCATTTGGCATTACCATTCAGGCATAAAGGAATATATTTACAGTAGGGAACGGCCACACAGTCAGGTTTTCTGATGCAGTTTTGGAAGCCAAAACCAGGAGTGAATTCAAAAATAAGTTGTATCTGTCATTTACATCCTGAATATTCTGAATATTGGCTTCCAGAACTTCATCATAAAACCTGGATGTGTGGCCTGCACTCTAAAGAGTCTATATGAAAATACTACATTTAATATTTTGAGGTGATAAATAGTTTAACAAGCTGTACTATGAAATACTTAAAAAAATGTATCCATATGTAAACCATTCAAATACACATCAAAAGGACATTGAAACCTGTGGGAATGCTAAAAGGTTTTTAGAGGGAAAACATATGCATCAAACAAGAAGCCCAATAGTAGTATGAATAAAGCCTTAACAAGGTATTCCCATTTTCAACAATAGAATATCGTGTCTGATAGATGCAGGTCCCCCTTAGGACCCGCCCCTGTCTCTCATCCCCCATCGACCTGTTGATGCCCCCATCGACTCATCTCTCCATTCACAGGAGCAGTGTCACCAGTTGGGACAGGTGGTTAGGGACCCCCATTCTGATGATAGGAGAAGGTCCAAGAGAAGGGGCTTGCTTCAATGAGACGTTTATGGCAACCCCTTTAATGTGACTGACTTGCACTCTTGGCATGTGGTTGGCACGGTTATGGGCAGTGTGGCTGGTGCTGATATTTGACATTGTAGCGACTGCTGATATGGGGGTCTGGTAGTAATATGAGTATTCTGTGGCTAGCGCCGAGGCTTGCCCATTTGTGAAAAAGATGCAATGGCCATCAACAAAATTCCACGCAAGGCGTTATGCTCTGCCACATTACTGGCTGCAACATTCTGGAGAGCAAGCCACTAAGCCATGGAGTTTGTTTAGTTTACTGGCTGGCATAAATGCCTACCATATATGCACACAAAATAGTGTGTGTGCCACAGATGCCCCCAGATATCATGACAGCCACTGATGCTATGGAAGAAAATGACATCTCAGAATTTTAAGGGTCATTTAATTACAGATATACGCCACTTTTGGCACATATCTGTCTCAGAATGCGGCACAAAGGTTATTTGTGTTGCAATCTGCGACTTTTCCCAGCTCATGCCAGGTCTACAAAGGGGTCTGGTCTCTAGGCCAGTCTCATTTATCATTTTCTAGGCTTGTTTTAGGCATAGAAAATGGTCTAAATCTACACCAGCAAGGGAGCTGGCGTAGCTTTAGACAGATGGTAGATACACCAAAGTTATGCAGAGCTAAAGGGGTATTAAGACACCGTTCTTAATATTGACCCCTGTGTGTTTAATAAGTTGTGGAAAAGTCAATTTGTTAGTGTCAATTACATCACCTTTATTATCAGGGCAGCCCTTTTAAAATGAGGCTACTTGGACAATCACTCTAGATTCTTCTTCAGATCTTGCCTACTTCTACTATACTTAGAGTCTTGAAGTTACTTGGGATAGTGGTCAAGTCATGTAATGATCCTCTTCTGAAAAATACTGCTTCTGCTGACGTCACATCCTTTCCCAGGTTTCCAGTTTGGCTGATGGACGAGACATCACTTCCACTGTGGACTGGGCCTCTCCCTAGAGCAGGGGTGCACAACCTGCGACCGGGGGCCACATGCGGCCCTCGATATTCTTCTGTGCGGCCCCCAAACATCTAGTAAAAGACATGTAGGTCTATGTCTTATGGCTAATTACATGCATCTTTCATGTAATTGAGTCCTAGAACTGTAACTAGACATTTACAGAATATACTGTATGTTTAATTTGCTAAAAATACAGTATTTCAGTTGGTTATACCCCTTTAAGTTTTATTTCCGACCCTTGGAATTGGTTCAGGCTGACAATGTGGCCCCCAACCAGAAAAGGTTGTGCACCCTGCCCTAGAGTATGCACAAAATCCTGGATCCACCTCAGCTGCGCATGTGCCAGGAAGACATATAGTTCTAGACCTGTCTACAGCAAAAGTGTGTCAAAGGACTGGGTCCCAGAAAACCTTTTTAATAGAGAGAAGGACCTCCATCAATTAGCTGGAGCAAAGAGTGGCTACAAAGAGCATCTCTGGAGGACCTGGCTCATCCATCATTACACAGACCTAAATAATACTATATTTATGAAGCTCCTGTGTCACTTTTTGACATATAAATGTTTCGGGAAACAATGTGTGGTCTTTTACAGAGCGTTACTCATTTATTACAGATTTAACTAATAGGAAAAGTGTCCGATAGACCTGATATTCTTTTAAAACAATGACAACAGGATGTGCATCGCGTTGAAGACTTCACCTTCAGATTTGTAATGATTAGAGGCTTTTTGTTTTTCTTTGTGCACTTTGAGTACAAAATCAACCACACATACTATAACACAACCAAGGACAAGTGCACGTATGAGCACATGGCTGTACAAAGCCCTTTCTCCTCCGCATAGTTTCTGCCGAACCCCTTGGCTGAGCCATCTGCTCTTTTCTTTCCATCTGCTGTCTTCTGCTTTGTTCCGGGTCCAAGGGACCACTTCATATTGTCCTATGTGTGTGTGAACGTGTCTGTCTGCTTCACCACAAAAACAGTGAGATCAGAACTTTATATTTCCATTTCTATAAATTGTTATGCTATTTTGTTCCCTCGGGCTGGGGAATATATAACTATTAATTCATCAGCCCTGCACAGAAAAAAGGAAGCGCATGGACATCATCTCTAGATTGCAATCTCCAGTGTGTGGAAAGATGTCAGCTTTTTCTTCATTGCTTGCTGCTGTATGTATCTAATTTTTGCAAACCAAGTTTTTTCTCCCCAATTGTACAACACCATAGAATTTGATGGCACTATCATAATAATATCAATAGCAAATATAATAATCATCATATATTCTTAATATTACTATTATTATCTGCAGTTTGTGGACCTCAAAATGCATACGGTGATGTGCATGAAGCCACCACATGTTCTGCCTCAAACTGAAAGTCACATGTCGCACTATACTAAGTGCCCCCAACAACAACAAAAACCCAAACATGCGATGTTTTAATTATATTAATCCCTACAGTTGGTCATATCATTCACACAGAAAGCAAGGGAATTAAAACTTAGCTTTTAATATCTTACTGTAAAATGTGCTCATCTACAGGACCAAAACTTCATATCTAGTGTACACCAAAGGAAAACAAAATACAAACAAAACCCAAATACAAAATAGTCTAGTCCATCCAAGGCGATAGTTCATATGTACCATGTATTTTTGGAATAGAGGGATCAGGCATTGGGAGTAATGTCCCTGAGATATCCCTCACTAATGCCTCAACCGAGAGGAACACCCTGATGGTGGGTACTAGGGATGAGCGAATGTCATATTTTGAAATTCGTTTTCGGTTCGGGTTGTGGTATAATGTGAATTGTGTTATGGATTCCATTACCACGGACCATAACGCAATTCTACCCCGATCCATTTTTACCCTCCTGCCCAGGCCAGTTTTTGAAAATCTGACGTGTCACTTTATGTGGTAATAACTTCGGAACACTTTTACTTATCCAGGCCATTCTGAGATTGTTTTCTTGTGACACATTGTACTTCATGACCGTTATAAATTTGAGTCAATATATTTCACCTTTATTTATGAAACAATCAAACAACAAATTTACCCAAAATTTTGAAACATTCGCAATTTTCAAAATTTCAATTTCTCTGCTTTTAAAACGAAAGTGATATGTAATAAATATTTTATGAGGTAATATTCCCATATGTCTACTTTATGTTGGCATAATTTTGTAAATGTAATTTTTTTTTTTAGGACGTTCGAAGGCTTAGAATTTTAGAAGCAATTCTTCAGGTCTGAAGTCACTTTGTGGGGCTTAAATTGTAAAATCCCCATAAATGACCCTATTGTAGAAACAACACCTCTCAAGTTATTCAAAACTGATTTTACAAACTTTGTTAACTCTTTAGGTATTCCACAAGTATTAAAGGAAAATGGAGATTACATTTCTAAATTTCACTTTTTTGGCAGACTTTCCATTTTAATCCATTTTTTTATTTAACACATCAAGGGTCAACAGCCAAACAGAACTCAATATTTATTACACTGATTCTGCGGTTTACAGAAACACCCCATGTGTGGTTGTAAACTGATGTAAGGGCACACGGCAGGGCGCAAAAGGAAAGGAGAGCCGTATTTTTTCTTAAGGCAGATTTTGCTGGACTGGTTTTAGACACCATGTCCCATTTGAAGCCCCCCTGATGCACACCTACAGTAGAAACTCCCCAAAAGTGACCCTATTTTGGAAACTACGGGATAAGGTACCAGCTCCATCCGCAGCAGCCTGAGTCTAGAGTCGCTGATGAGAAGCTTTCTTCACCCGCATAGTGAAGAAACTACTCACCAGCAGCTAGACTTAGAGCAGAACCTGAACCAGCAGGTGGTGGCATACTTGCAGTGCACCCTGCCAGCCGTCATTGAAGATCCACTGGACAACTGGGCAGCCAAACTGGATTTGTGGCCCTATCTGGCCGAGTTTACCCTGGAATAGCTGTCCTGCTCGGCCAGTAGTGTGGCATCAGAGCAGGTGTTTAGAATGTGGAGAGACTGACCTTTGTCAAGATGAATCAGGCGTGGATCAGCTAGGATTTCCACCCACCAATACCTGATGCTTTAGATTAGATCATCCATGTTGCCTCACCCAAACCTTGACAAAAGAGACCGGTTTCTTCTAGCTACCTGCCTCAGCTGCTATTCTGATGCTGCCACCCGCCTGATGCCACACATCTGATGCCAAGTGCTCCTTCTTACACCCAACAGTGCTACCCACTTCCCCACTCTGTCACCGGGTCACTCTGTGGTCTCCTGATGCTGCTGCCACCTCCACACTATGTCACCTTGCCACTCTGTGGTCTCCTGATGCTGCTGTCATCATCTTCACACTATGTCACCTTGCCACTCAGTGGTCTCCTGATGCTGCTGCTGCCACCTTCACACTATGTCACCTTGCCACTCTCTGGCCTCCTCATGCTGCTGCTGCCACCTCTCCACTATGTCACCTTGCCACTCTGTAGTCTCCTGATGCTGCTGCCACCTCCACACTGTCATTGGGCCACTCTGTGGACTTCTCATGCTGTTCCAATCCTCTCCACTTCATGACTGGGCCACTACTTTGCCTTTTTAGCCTAGTAGACATCATCATTCATTTGACTCTTCTAATCTGTCAGAAGGAAGGAAAAATGAGACACACAATAGATCCTGTCTGTGTAACAGCTGTAAGGCCTGTATGGTCCCTTCAGAATTGGCTTATGATTTGGTAGCCAAAAGCAGGAGTGGGTACAAAACACAGAAGACATGCAAATATTCCATTCACGTGTCATCTCTGTTTTGGATCCACTCTTTTTTTCTTTTGCATTACCAATACTGATAAATTACTGACTAAATGCTGACCGAGTGAAGGCGGATGCTCAATAGACAGGATCCATTTTTTTGGGGGGTTATTGTTCTGACAGATCAGGGGAAGGACAAAACAATCAGTGAGGTGAACACAAACTTACTGCTGACACCCTCTCCACTCTGTCAGGGGGATCTACTTGTATAAACATTTAAATATAATAGCCACACTACAACCATGAACGTTCGGATCGGGTACATCCTGTAACTTCAATAAATATTGCGATCAATCTTGGAACGTTCCATTGTAAAGTAATGGTCAAGCTCAGAAAACTACAAAATACCAACAGAAAACTAAAAAACTACAGAAAATAAGCTCAATACGACCAATTATACAAAAGTAGAAACTTTATTAATTCATCACATCAACACAATAAATACTGTTAAAAAAGGGGAAAAGGTGACAGAAAAAGAGACACCATCCCAGCATAATATATCCACATGATTCAATTGAATATAATGACAAACATGATTCACAAATTTTATCACCGTATATAGAATAACTCAACCAAACAGCAGGTGGTCAGTGTGTCCTGCTACTATTACATATAATAAAGGTACGATATTACATGCTGCAGAGTCAGCACGACCAAAATGCAAGTGACCATATAAATACCGCAGGACACTTCAAAATAACTCACCAGCTTGTTAGGAGGTATATGTGCCTACTCAGACGCCGGGGACAAAGGCACGCCGAAACGCGTCGGGGTAGCGCCACCCGGCACCTCAGGTTTGGCTTCAGTCTTCTGCTTCTTCAGTGGCTCTCCTCACTTCGGCAGACCCCTATTCAGTCTTATCCTTGGTCTTTGGAACAACTAAAGGTTTCTGCCACTCCAACTCATCGGCCTTAGCTCCTTCAACCTTTGAGTCTCCTTTGTAGTCTTCATTCACTTTGTTAGCCTTCTCATCCTTCTCAGACATGGCATCATATACTTCCATTCTGAACCCCTCCTCCTCTTTCTTATCTAGGTTGGAGGTACTGGGGACACCAGGGTCTTCACTAGACTCGTCGTCTTCTGGTATTTTCTCCATAGGCTCACCCAGGATATTGTTCTCCTTTCGGGCAGGATTCAGGAGAGCCAGACCATCGTAGTAGACAGGATCCGCATACTGGTCGTCCGTCTCCCGATATTTCTTTCCCAGCAGACCGCTGGCTTTTTGGAAGGCATTGACAGCAGAGGAATGTCTTTCATGACCAGGCCACACACCTCCACAAGACTCTTGGCTTCTGCATCCACATCAGCCCCATCAACTGGTTCAGCAGAAAGATCATCCATCATCTCTGCCTCGGTCGGTACTGTAGCGCCACCATCTCCAGACCCATTCTTAACAAGCTCTGCCTTCTTGGCCTCTTTCACAGAATCCTCCTCTTAAGGGTTCTCCTTTTTTCACCTGCCACACGAGAGCACGCTTAGACTTCAACTCATAGACGTTCTTCCCAACATCATCTTTTGAGCTCCTGAGATTTTTCATCTCTGCTCTGAGTTGCCTATTCAGCCTCTCAAATTTATCTCGTTCCTCAAGCGCTTCTTCAAGGGCTTGAGCCAAGGAGAGGACCTTGGTTTCCTTCTCCCGAACATCAGTCTCCGCTCGGTCACGTTCTTCGGCATATCGGGCCGAGGCGTTTTTCTCTTCAGCTAGGAGCTGTTCAAACATCTTCTGTTTCTTCTCCAATTAAGACACAATTTGTCTCTGGTGGTCCAGGTCCACCATCCGATCATGCAACTCTTGATCAAGTTGAGCCATCCTGGCTTCTCAATGTCTTTGTTCCTCCAAGAGAACAGATTTTTCTGAGGCGCTGTTTAAGACCTCATCAGCCAGTTCATCTCTTTCCTGCTCCGCATGAAGTCTGGATCGCTCAGAAGCTGTAAGTTCCACTTGAAGTTGGAGAATTTCCACTTCTATTTGTGACTCTAGATCCTTCAGTTCATTCATCTCTTTCTGAGTCTCTTCTGGAGATTCCTGCAGTTGCTCTGCGAGAACCGCTAGTCCCTTCTCTAGTGCATCAAGTTTGTAGCTGTACTGTCCTATCAGGTCATCTACAACTGTCTGGATATGAGCTTCAGACACTAGGCTGACGTCACCCGACTGAACTCTCGTCTGATATAATTGTCATATGGTCGCTACTAGTAACCACCTTAGTTTTGCAGGGTCTTGACATGGTAGCCTCACTCTGAGTTGCAATCGGTCACAGCACATATGTCACATATCCTGCTCATGTCATTATTAACACTGACCTCTGGGGGCACCGATGAGCTAATCCCCACCTCGGACATTTCCCCAGCAACCATAGAACCCTGTGGAGACCGCATATCCACTTTTGGTATGTGTGGTACATACTCTAGCCCCACCACATTGTCTACCCCCACCACATTGGTTCTCCCAGCAGTGTTCTTCCAACATTTATCAGCATTTTTACATTACACACATGTTTCCCAACAGGGGGCACTTCTCCCTGATCACAACCTGAAAGGGAAAGGTATGTCATCATTATCCCCATCATGAAATATTTCACAAATATCCACATTGTCATTATGCACTTGATCTGCATCACGGTCTTCAATGGACATTTCACTTAAACCCTTGCTTTCTATCTGCATCTCCTTACACCTTCATTTAAAGGGATAGGTACAGGTTCTGCAGGAGCTTCGTCACTTTCTACAGAAGTGTTTCCATTGCCCCACATTACGTCATGCATGAGCCTATTTGCAACACCCAGTCCATCAGTCTCTGTTCTCACCATGGTCTCACCCTCCGTAAGGACCACCAGATAATCCACAGTATTCACACAATTGTCCCAAACATTCATCATTCTCACTCAGGCTAGCATGGGATCTCTGATTTTCACCATCCCAAATCTAGCCTTGGTCACAGGCACTTTAGACAACACATTGACCTTCTCCCTGCAGATTCCTGCGAGGGAGCAACTGCAACAGGCTTACCCGCCTGTTCAGACACAGCATTTTTCCCATAGTCACTCATTTTTTAGACATTTTCTTGCCACAGTGCTTTATCAGTCACCGGCCCGGCAGGTAGCAACTGCCGCCGGCTTACCATCACTGGGTCTGCCACATAATTAATAACAGTAACAGTCTTAGCGATTGTCGCCACTGACTCAGCTCTCCCGGAAGATAAGGGTAGTCCAGGAATATCTCCAGCACGGTCATCACCCTTCTCAATGCAGTAGTTGCCACGGGAGACGCCTTGGACGCTGTCTCCTGTCTTTTTCCGGACTGTTACTCCAGCCGCACCCTTTAGAATTCTGTGCACAGTCGCAGGGAAGATATGTACTCCTGAGAACCTGACCGCTCTCCACCTCTTTGTCTTCCCGACGGTTGCCCTTGGCAATGGCGTACTTCTGCTGTTCATCCAGAACTCCGCTCCACAACTGCCGAAACAACGGACAGTCCTTGCCAAGCACAAATTCCACTTCCAGGGTCTTACATTTTAAGAGCTCCCATTGCACAGAGCCATATTCTGTTACAAAGGTCAGAGTTTTTACACTGTGGCCTCTGTCTCTGGCCCCTCTCTAGAAAGTCCAGTACTTCGGTACGACCCGAGATACCCGCTGGCGGGAGTCTAGTGTAACCCCCAGCGGTATCGCCCCCATCTCCAACTCGCAGGAGTTTTTCCACAGGCTCCACCATTTTGCAGCCATTTTGACAGGTCAGTTTCTTTTACCGTGCTTCTGGCCTTTAAATCCCCATACAGCTTGCACCACAGAAAAAACCTAGTTCACAATCGCATGAGCAGCACTTGCTCCACCGGACAAAACAGGCTTCCGGCCCTTTAAATATTTGCACAGCAACACAGCAATTCCATGGCAACATTCAGCAGCACCTGCTCTTTCTGCCTTGTCGTTGCCCCCAGCAACCCTTTGCCTTTTTCCAGCAGGGACGACTGCCTACATCCTCCACCAAATGTAGGGGCTTAGCTCGGTTTCGGGGGTCACTTTCACAAGTATCTTCAGGACACACGGTATCAATGTCCAAACAGTGCATTTATTTGGTTTCAGCACAACATAAACTGTACAGAAAATAAACACCTTGCCCGGCTGGGCCCTAACTAAACATACACAGTGTCCCTACCTCGCTATTAGTCACAGTTCACACCTGGAACTCATGCGCCTTGTAGTCCTCCAGCCTCCCAGGCTTACAGTCCTCCAGCCCCTAGGCTGGGCAGCAACAAAGTCCCTTGGGGGATTTGGGCTCACTAGTCCGCCTGACTAGGACCCATGCAACCCACTACCAGGCGTTGCTTCGTCCCCCAAGACCAGGCTATACCAAGCCTCGTGGTCCCTCAGCCTTACCCAGCTGAGGCCACCTCACAGAGCCATCCCAGGCCTCTGCTTCAGACTCTGTCCCAGAGCCTCCTTGGCTCTCCTTCAAAACATCTCCATTGAATGAGACAGAGGAAGGTGCTTTATCCCATCCTGATACCTCCAGCTCTCCCTCTGTGGTGAAATAGGGGTGTGGACAGCACTATCCACCCCTTCCTTACCAGTAACCAGAGTAAGACCTGCCACTGTCTCACAGGGGGTATTCAAGAAAAAAGATCTATGAGTTTATGAAGATCAATAAAAGATACTGGTCTGAAAGACCCCTCACGAAGCACCTGACATATTATTGGCGGGTTCAACGTGGTGAACACATTGTTAGGTGGGATTGGCGGGGTTGAGGTAATCACAGGTTGGAGCGCCACTAGATATGAAGTTTTGTTCCTGTAGATGAGCATGTTTTACAGTAAGATATTAACCCCTTAAGGACGCATGACGTACCGGTACGTCATGATTGCCGAGTCCTTAAGGACCCATGACGTACCGGTACGTCATGAGTATTTCCGATCACTGCTGCTCAGCCAGCAGTGATCGAAACAAGGTACCTGCTGAAATGATTCAGCAGGTACCTTGTTACAATGCCCAGGGGAGTCATGTGACCCCCCGTATCGGCGGTCGCTACAAACCGCAGGTCAATTCAGACCTGCGGTTTGCAGCGCTTTCTCAGGTCTCTGATCCGATCAGAGACTTAAAAGTGCCTAAACAGTTAAATGTTAATCCAGGGGTGGGTAGTTGCGGGCGGGAGGCGGGATTGCAATTGCGATCCCCCGCCCACCTCCTCTGTAGTAATCGTCGGTGGTATAGTGGTTTTAGCAGAGTGTCAGCACATTGCTGACACTCTGCTAAAAACTGCTGACATCTGTGCTGCAGATGTCAGCAGTTTAACCCATTCCATGCCGCGGTCCATACGGACCGCTGTATGGAAGGGGTTAACAGGGAGGGAGCTCCCTCCCCCATCGGGGGCTGCTGTGCCCTTGCAGCCCTCAATTTTTGATGGGATCGCAGAGGGAGGGAGCTCCCTTCTCTCCCCATCACCCGCTGCTCTGTTCTGGCAATGGGTGATGGTTACCATGGCAGCAGGACACTTTCAGAGGCGTCCTGCTTGCCATGGTAATGTAACTCTGATCAGACTTCTGCCAAAGGCAAAAGTCTGATCAGATTAATTTTAAAGTAAAAAATACAATACTGTATACTGGGTCAAAAAAAAAAAAGTTAAAAAGTAAAAAAAAAGTAAAAAGAAAAAATACACATATCACTTAATAAAAATTTAATAAATAAAATACACTACACATATTAGGTATCGTCGCGTCCGTCAAAACCGCCTCTATAAAAATATCACATGATCTAACCTCTCAGGTAAATACCGTAAAAAAATAAAAACAATGTAAAAAAAACATTTTTGTCACCTCACATCTCAAAAACTGTAATAGTGCCAGTCAAACCGTCATCTCATCCTGCAAAAAATGATACCCTACATAGGACAATCGCCCAAAAAAATAAAAAAAAATATGGCTTTCAGACTATGGAGACATTAAAACATGATTTTTTTTGTTTAAAAAATAATATTATTGTGTAAAACTTAAATAAATAAAAAAAAAGTATACATATAAGGTATCACCGCATCCGTAACAACCTGCTCTATAAAAATAACACATGACCTAACCCCTCAGGTGAACACAGAAAAAATAATAATAAAAAACCTTTACATCACAAAAAGTGTAATAGCAAGCGACCAAAATGTCATATGCACCTTAAGATAGTGCCAATCAAACCATCATCTCATCCCGCAAAACATGAGCCCCTACATAAGACAGTCGCCCAAAAAATAAAAATTAAAAATATGGCTTGGCTATGGTTTTTTCTGCAGAACCATTGAAATAAATGGTTCCGCATACGGTCCACAAAAAACGGAACGGAAAGAAAATACGTTCGTGTGTATGAGCCCTTACTGGGAGAACTAAATTCCATTAAAGCATGGCCCATGGTCTGATTCACACCCAGCAGTCAATGGTTTCTGTTTAGAACTGTTCTGCTTTGGGTTTGATGCACTGAGAATGTGAACAGAGCCTTAGGTTTGTATTTTACATGTGGGAACAGCAGTGCAGCGCCTACAAATAACATTGTGTGAAAATATGAAGAACACCAAAAGCCTGACTCCGCAGATTAGCGCCACAGAGTCAATTTTCACACCATAAGAAACCTATAGTAAATCACACTCTGTCCCTTTAAATGTACAACTGCATCGGTCTCCATAGTAACAGGACTGAGGGAGAACCAATAGAATTGCAGGATTTGAATTAGAAAAAAATAAACGGTCAGTGGTATTCAGTTAGTTGCGGCTCAGCGGTGAGTGAGGACGACTTCTGCGAGTTTCTGTGCGATTTCAGGTAAAATAACGTAATGTAATATAAATGAGATTCATAGATTTCTAGAACTCTCCCTATAATGTCATCTATATGGGCGGCTGCTATTCAGTGACCAGATAGGACTCTCTGACTCTTCACTTCCACTCAGAAGGGTCTCCTCTTGCGCTGGGGTCTTATAGGGGCAGTAATCCTCATAGAAGAGCTTCATCGAAATGACTTTCTGTTAATAAATCTCCATGGAGCCGATGAGCTGTGGTAATGGGGGCTGGTGTTTGGGCAGGTTCTGGTGTAATGAGGAGAACGCCCCCTAGATCCATCCATGTTATAACACTGACCTGATGGCAAAGCGATAAAGTGGTGCAGATATAAACTGGCTTAATTACCCATAGTAACCAATTAGATTGATCCTGTAATCTGATTGGTTGCTATGGACAATTAAGGCAGCTTTTTATTGCACCTATTTTGATAAATCTTCCTCAGTGATTTTGGGAAGGGAAGCTGTGGGGGCTTCACATTCCCTCTGCAGGGCACCTATTCAAATGAATGAGTGTCGTGTAATACACAGTCACATGGAGGCCTCCAAAGCAGGAGCTCCTCTTATAGGGGTAATAGGGGATCTAAGACAGGAAGACCCTCTATGACGTCCATATGTAGCAGATATGAGAAGAGATCGTCCTGATACAGGGGTCAGCAAACTCCAGCACTCCAGCTGTTGTGAAACTACAATTCCCAGCATGCACACTTGGTTGGCTGTTTCCATGGTGAGTGTAGCATGCTGGGAGATGTAGTTTTATAACAGCTGGAGTGCTGGACGTTGCTGACCACTGTCCTGATGGGACAATACAGTAGATCACAGGGATTTAATAACAGGTTTACCAGATGGAGACTCACCGGTAAAAGCTATCACTAACATGAACCCTATAATTGGTGGCTTGCATCATACATTGCATACAGTAAATGGATAAAATGTTCTCACTTTTCCTCTTTTTTTCTTATTTGGATACAAGACAGGAAGACGGCAATGATGTGGACTGGACAGTCAAGCAGCGTTGGATCCGGTATGGTTCTGTGCATGGTCATGTGGACCTCTCCTGCTTTAGCTATGTTCTCACCTCCATTTGGCAGCCCTGTAGGGTTTCTGGCACTTCTGACAGTAAGAATGGTGCTGCATGCTGTGCTGTTCCTGCTGTCATGACTAAACCCTATGCGGACCCTCCCCAGGCCCCATTATAATTCTGTGGGATCCATTGGGCACTGCGTAGGTTTACAGTACAATGGATCCAACACATTGCTATGGCTTCCATCATGAAGTGACACCAGAGAGCAGATGTAAGCAGAGTCGTAGGCCAAGTGCATAGTGCGGTATGTGGTATGGCATGCCGACAGGAACATTATAGTAATCCCTCCAGTTTTATGACAACCAGTGTTCCTTCTCTGATGTCCTTATGTCCTAATTATTGGTGCACCCATTCTTTCTACTGACTCAGGGGAAAAGTCAAATGTTCTCCCCCCAAATGGTTGCAGATTTCCAATGCTTATATGTTGCAGAATTTTGCTTAATGGGGTTGTCAGATATTTTAATATTGATGGCTTATCCTCAGGATAGGTGATAATATTTGCTCTGTGGAGGTCCTACTCCTCTGCCGTTCAGTAGTTTGAAGAGGTCGCTGTGCTCCAGTGAGAGTTTCGGCCCCTTCCTAGGCCGTTGGCATCAAGCTCATCAAGTACATGGCCTTGGCACCGCTCAGTCTTATTCAAGTGAATGGGGCTATGCTGTAATAAAATGCACAACCGCTATACGATGTACGGCTCTGTACTTGATATGCTGTGAGGAGGCTGTAGTAGTCACCAAAGGACCACAACCTCTTCAAACAGCTGATTGTCAGGGGTGCTGGGAATTGGACCAAACTGATCTGATATTGATGACCTTCCCTGAGGATAGACCAACAATATCGTAATCTGAGACAACCCCTTTAAAGTGCACATGTCAGTTTAACTTTTTAATGTGTAGGGAAGTGATTAGAAGTATTTTGTAATATAATTTATTAGGTGATTTTTTATTTTTTTTTACTGGTATTTAAGAAAACACCTATCTCTTATGTTCTCCATTAGTATTTCTATAACTGAGCATTGCTGATCGCTGACAGCCTGTGTCTTCCGGGTGCATTCAATAACTAACTAGTCATCCGGACACATGAGGGAGATAGAGTAGAGCCAGGCTGTCAGCAGTCAGTGCTGGAAGTCAGTGTAAAAGTCAGAGAGACAAGGAGAAAGTTTTACTATACATAGGGACAGTTATGGGAAAAACTCCTGGACGGTTCTTTTCATTCAGACCCTTCTTCAGACCCCTGGTGGCAAAAAAGGCAGAGCATGTGGTTTGCACTGCACATGTCATGTATCGGCACATGCTCAGTAGAAACTGGAAAAATAAATCAAGGACAGGATTTTATTCTGTCAGACAATATCGAGCATAGAAGAAACACCTGGTCGTGGACCGTCTATATAGCTATAGAAGATTAGCAACCATGCTGTGCAGTGTCCATAAATACAGAATAAGGACAAGAGAAGTGGCTCTATGTAGTGGGTATATATACAGAACAAGATCATTTACTGATTATTATAGTATTAGAGGACAGGAGAAACGGTGCAGTGTCCATATATATAGTAAGAGAACATATATGGTTGTGGTTTTGTTGCCTTTTGTGGCTGCAAGCGACTATAAAAACAACAACATAACTGCAAAATACAATAATTTCCGAATGCAAAGATGTATGCTAGGCTGTGCAGGGGAGCATAGCTGGGGGCTGACGTACCACCCCCTGCAGAGAAGCACCTGAGGCCAGAGGAACTGGCCTAATGGATGGTGCACCCCTGGTTGGGATAGGGTTCACAAACAGTCATTTTTACGGTACTGGAGGGTATGTGGTGAAATACTCCATACCCCGCCTGATGATGGCACAGAACTGAACATGCTTTATTTTACGATGATCAGTGAATGGGTGATGTTTCTGTGTGTTTTTGACAGTTTCTGCACATTGTTGATTGGTAACTTTTTCGTGCATTCTCTTATCAGTTTATGCCAGCATCACCCCAGAGGAATCTCTACGACAGCTGGCATTTTGTATAAATCTCCTCCCTTCTCCTCTCTTCAAGAAGGAGGTGAGTGACCATGCTGGTGTGTTTTTAAAGATTTTTTGATGATTTTTCTATAGCTCTAGAAGGTCATATGGATAGAAAATGTACTCATTACTTGTTTTCCTAGCGCCTCATGCCAACAAGCACGCTTGCTCAAAGGCAGTTTTCTATACCTGATGAAGAACCAACACCAAGACCAAGTGATAAACATAAGGCACAACGAGCAATTGCTAGACTGTTGTGTGAAGGGCTGGATGATGAAGAGCCAATAAAGATGAAGAAAATTCAGGTATTCAACAGGCAAGTAAAGAAGGAAGATAAGAAGAGGAAGGAGAACACCAGTGAGGAGGACATCAACATCATCAGTAAAAAAAGGAGAAAGAAGGAAAGTCCATGAAGGAAGAGTTAGAATATAACGAAGAGATGGAGAACATAAGCGAGGAAAATAAGAAGAGACCAGTGAAAAAGAGGAAAGAAGAAATAAAGGCCATAGAAGAAAAAAGCAAAGAAGACAGCTCCAGCCAAGATATTAATAATGATATCTGACCCAAAAGGTGGAGTTCAAAAGCAGACATAGAGGAGAAACAGGATTAGGCAGCATTCCATCCGCCACTATGTCAACTGCAACATGCAGGGCCAGAGGAACATCGTATGGACAACCCTGCTGAGGCTACTCTTCCTCTAAACTATTGCTTAAAGGGGCTCTCCAACAGTAAAAAAGTGGCCCAGGCCTGCTCCAGGGCCAGCAGTTCTTCTAAGTGCGCAGAGGACATCATGCGTTGATATGGACACATGTCACCACTATAGCCAATCATAGATGTCACTGGTGACCTGCTCCCCTTGTGTCATGCGTGATATCACATGTGATGTAGGGGGAGCAGGTCACTGTGGAGGCCTAGTATTGGCTGGAGCTGTCACATTTAGCCTTGTCAACACATGTTGTTTTTGGCGCATGTAGGAGTGAAACTGCCTACCCGGGAGAACCAACAGACCAAATCCAGCAGCGGGGAGCAGGTTAGCATCATCCCCACCCTGGGTCATGCAGGTCTGGGCCACTCTTTTACTGTCGGTTAACCCCTTTAACAACTGCAATAGTTAAAATTTATTTTAATCTATTTACATTTTAATAGCAGAAAGTAAGAACATAAGTGTTAGTAATAATGGTAAAAATAGAAATAATATAACTAGGACTAGTTCAACAGTAAGTTTTAAAAATTTACAAATATTAGAAAATTCATAAAAATAATTGATTCAGGGTTTTAAAACTGATCGCCTTTTCCCGGGGTCGAGAAGGAATTTTTTCCTGTGTCACGGATTGGCTTTTTGTGTCCAGGTTTTTTGCCTTCTTTTGGATCAACAGTTGTAGGATATTAGCATAGTTGTAATAATAGTTTAATTTTAGTATTAAAAATATATTAAAATAAGGATAGAATAATACAGGTAAGTAAATAATAATAGCTTTAGGATCAAAAAAAATTATAGCATTAATAGTATTGTAAATAATTATAGTTCTAGTGTGAGATTATTAATATTGTTAATAATAATAATGCTATAATAAAATAAAAATATAGCTAGTATTTATAAAAATAAAAACTATATTAGCATTAAGGGTAATATTTAATAATAATAAGCAACTAGTCAAAGGGGTATTCCCATCACGCCGTTTCATACTTACCTGCTCCCGGCGTGCCGTCCACTTCCTGGTTTCGGCAGGGGGCGGGCTCCATCTTGATTGACGTCTTCTCCCGGCCGGGCCGCGCGCTGGTCTGAACGGGCATGCCGCCGCGCATGCGTCCTAGTGACTTCTTCCTGGCAAGTATACTATACTGGCCAGGAAGAAGTCACCATAGCGCATGCGCGGCCCGGCCGGGAGAAAAAAAGAAGTCGTCTGCGCAAGCGCGACCACTGCGATTCCGGAGAAGAGCGGTGGCCGTAACCAGGGGAGATGGAAGACAACAGTCAGGTGAGTATATCTTCTTTTTCTTCTAAGGGGTGGGAACTAGTTAATTAAGTATATTTAGAAAAATGATCACTGTTAAATCATTAACAGATTTAACAGTGATCATTAAGATGGGAATACCCCTTTAATTGCTTTGATCCAGGGTTCTCAAACTGATCGCCTTTTCCCGGGGTCGAGAAGGAATTTTTCCTGTGTCACAAATTGGCTGAATGTGTCCAGGTTTTTGCCTTCTTCTGGTAAAGGGTTTTACAGGAGTCCGACATTTACTGATTATTATAGTATTAGAGGACAGGAGAAACGGTGCAGTGTCCATATATATATAGTAAGAGAACATATATGGTTGTGGTTTTGTTGCCTTTTGTGGCTGCAAGCGACTATAAAAACAACAACATAACTACAAAATACAATAATCTCCGAATGCAAAGATGTATGCTAGGCTGTGCAGGGGAGCATAGCTGGGGGCTGACGTACCACCCCCTGCAGAGAAGCACCTGAGGCCAGAGGAACTGGCCTAATGGATGGTGCACCCCTGGTTGGGATAGGGTTCACAAACAGTCATTTTTACGGCACTGGAGGGTATGTGGTGAAATACTCCATACCCCGCCTGATGATGGCACAGAACTGAACATGCTTTATTTTACTATGATCAGTGAATGGGTGATGTTTCTGTGTGTTTTTGACAGTTTCTGCACATTGTTGATTGGTAACTTTTTCGTGCATTCTCTTATCAGTTTATGCCAGCATCACCCCAGAGGAATCTCTACGACAGCTGGCATTTTGTATAAATCTCCTCCCTTCTCCTCTCTTCAAGAAGGAGGTGAGTGACCATGCTGGTGTGTTTTAAAGATTTTTGATGATTTTTCTATAGCTCTAGAAGGTCATATGGATAGAAAATGTACTCATTACTTGTTTTCCTAGCGCCTCATGCCAACAAGCACGCTTGCTCAAAGGCAGTTTTCTATACCTGATGAAGAACCAACACCAAGACCAAGTGATAAACATAAGGCACAACGAGCAATTGCTAGACTGTTGTGTGAAGGGCTGGATGATGAAGAGCCAATAAAGATGAAGAAAATTCAGGTATTCAACAGGCAAGTAAAGAAGGAAGATAAGAAGAGGAAGGAGAACACCAGTGAGGAGGACATCAACATCATCAGTAAAAAAAGGAGGAAGAAGGAAAGTCCATGAAGGAAGAGTTAGAATATAAGGAAGAGATGGAGAACATAAGCGAGGAAAATAAGAAGAGACCAGTGAAAAAGAGGAAAGAAGAAATAAAGGCCATAGAAGAAAAAAGCAAAGAAGACAGCTCCAGCCAAGATATTAATAATGATATCTGACCCAAAAGGTGGAGTTCAAAAGCAGACATAGAGGAGAAACAGGATTAGGCAGCATTCCATCCGCCACTATGTCAACTGCAACATGCAGGGCCAGAGGAACATCGTATGGACAACCCTGCTGAGGCTACTCTTCCTCTAAACTATTGCCTAAAGGGGCTATGCAACAGTAAAAAAGTGGCCCAGGCCTGCTCCAGGGCCAGCAGTTCTTCTAAGTGAGCAGAGGACATCATGCGTTGATATAGACACATGTCACCACTATAGCCAATCATAGATGTCACTGGTGACCTGCTCCCCTTGTGTCATGCGTGATATCACATGTGATGTAGGGGGAGCAGGTCACTGTGGAGGCCTAGTATTGGCTGGAGCTGTCACATTTAGCCTTGTCAACACATGTTGTTTTTGGCGCATGTAGGAGTGAAACTGCCTACCCGGGAGAACCAACAGACCAAATCCAGCAGCGGGGAGCAGGTTAGCATCATCCCCACCCTGGGTCATGCAGGTCTGGGCCACTCTTTTACTGTCGGTTAACCCCTTTAACAACTGCAATAGTTAAAATTTATTTTAATCTATTTACATTTTAATAGCAGAAAGTAAGAACATAAGAAATAATATAACTAGGACTAGTTCAACAGTAAGTTTTAAAAATTTACAAATATTAGAAAATTCATAAAAATAATTGATTCAGGGTTTTAAAACTGATCGCCTTTTCCCGGGGTCGAGAAGGAATTTTTTCCTGTGTCACGGATTGGCTTTTTGTGTCCAGGTTTTTTGCCTTCTTTTGGATCAACAGTTGTAGGATATTAGCATAGTTGTAATAATAGTTTAATTTTAGTATTAAAAATATATTAAAATAAGGATAGAATAATACAGGTAAGTAAATAATAATAGCTTTAGGATCAAAAAAAATTATAGCATTAATAGTATTGTAAATAATTATAGTTCTAGTGTGAGATTATTAATATTGTTAATAATAATAATGCTATAATAAAATAAAAATATAGCTAGTATTTATAAAAATAAAAACTATATTAGCATTAAGGGTAATATTTAATAATAATAAGCAACTAGTCAAAGGGGTATTCCCATCACGCCGTTTCATACACACCTGCTCCCGGCGTGCCGTCCACTTCCTGGTTTCGGCAGGGGGCGGGCTCCATCTTGATTGACGTCTTCTCCCGGCCGGGCCGCGCGCTGGTCTGAACGCGCATGCCGCCGCGCATGCGTCCTAGTGACTTCTTCCTGGCAAGTATACTATACTGGCCAGGAAGAAGTCACCATAGCGCATGCGCGGCCCGGCCGGGAGAAAAAAAGAAGTCGTCTGCGCAAGCGCGGCCACTGCGATTCCGGAGAAGAGCGGTGGCCTTAACCAGGGGAGATGGAAGACAACAGTCAGGTAAGTATATCTTCATCTTCTTCTAAGGAGTGGGAACTAGTTAATTAAGTATATTTAGAAAAATGATCACTGTTAAATCATTAACAGATTTAACAGTGATCATTAAGATGTTAATACCCCTTTAATGGCTTTGATCCAGGATTCTCAAACTGATCGCCTTTTCCCGGGGTCGAGAAGGAATTTTTCCTGTGTCACAAATTGGCTGAATGTGTCCAGGTTTTTGCCTTCTTCTGGATCAAAGCTTTAGGTGTTAGGGACCTCATTATTATTTATAGCATAGTTTTATTAATATTTTCAAATTGGAAATTTAGGATAGAATAATACAGGTATTTAGATAACAGCTTTAGGGTCAAAAGCAGTAAAATTATAGCATTAATAGTATATCAAATTATAGTTCTAGTTTAAGATTAGTAATAGTATCAAACATAAACTAAATAAAAGAAAAACTAAAAATATAACTAGTATTTCTTTTAATAGTGTAATATTAATTAGCAACTAAATAGTGGCTTTGATCCAGGGTTCTAGAACTGATCGCCTTTTCCCGGGGTCAAGAAGGAATTTTTCCTGTGTCACAAATTGGCTGAATGTGTCCAGGTTTTTGCCTTCTTCTGGAACAAAGCTTTAGGTGTTAGGACCTTATTGTCATTTATAGGATAGTATTAATAATATTGTTAAATTGGAATTTTAGGATTATATTAGTAATTATATTATTACATAGAGTAAAATAAAAACGATATTAGCATTAATGGTAATATTTAATAATAATTAGCATCTAGTTAATGGCTTTGATCCAGGGTTCTAGAACTGATCGCCTTTTCCCGAGGTCGAGAAGGAATTTTTCCTGTGTCACAAATTGTCTGAATGTGTCCAGGTTTTTGCCTTCTTCTGGATCAACAGCATTAGAGTTAGGGACTTTATAGTCCCTATAAATAATAGAAATAAATAATTGATTTCAAATTTAAACTTGTGTGGCCTCTATTTTTTCCTAATACCAAGAAATGCATTTAAAGGTATTGTATGAAATTAAAAAAAGTATATACTTTATTCACCAGAAACAGCACCACAAGTATCCAGAGGCTTTGCCTGGAATTGCAGTTCAACTCGTCTCTTTTTATCTTTTCATACAAGCCTTGTGAGCTTAAAACTTCCACATATTTGTAACAATCTAAGTTTCAATGCTTCAGCTAAAAAATGGACTGTAATTTGAAAGGGTTGTCCCAGTATACAGACAAATCCCCTATCCACAGTATAGGGGATAAGTATCTAATTGATGGGGGTCTGAATGCTAGGACCACTACCGCTCACAAGAATAGGAGTCCCAAGTTCCCTGAATAAATGGTGCTGTCCTCAGCTATCTACAGCATTCAACATGAGAATGAATGAAAAGGCAGCTCACCTGTTCTACCAGTAATCATTTTAATTTTAATAAAAATTGGTGTCTGGGTTCACAGCTAAACACAAACAAGTTCAATTTTTTAGATAAAAAATGGGATATGTCTGGGTTCAGCTTTGAACAAGGACAACACCAGACGTAATCAGGCCCGCAATCCACAAAGAATAAACTTATTCTCAGGCAAGATAAGTATATAAAATCAGGATAGCCAGCCGTTTTGCGGCAGTTCCGTGCATTGGGGAACGCAATTTGCGGTCCCCAATGCATGGGGAACAGCCATGCAGCAGCTGGGATGGATTGAGACCCATTCAACTTGAATGGATCCATGATCCGTCTGCACCGAGAAAATAGAACTAGTTCTAAATTTTTGTGGTGCGGAGGCACTAACAGAAACACCACGGAAGCACTTGTTCCTCTCTCTACTGTGGAGGAGATTGATGCAATGTAAATGCACCTGTCTCATCCTCTAGTGATCAGCAGATTTTTGGGAAGGAAAGCTACCTTCGACGACAATCTGCTTTGTGTTAAAAATAATGTTATATATATATATAATATATATGAAAAATACTCACATTGAGACATTAATATAGAAACATATAGCAGTTTACTAAAGAAAAATGAAATAAAAATAATTTAGAGTGGATTCACACTAGCGTTAAGGATTCCGTTATGGCTTTCCGTTATAACATGGTTATAACAGAAAATAACGGAATGCCCAGACAGAATGCAAGATGGAAGCCTTTTAAAGGCTTCCGTTTTGCATTCCGTCATAATACAAGTCAATGGGCAGAAGAACTGATCCGTCCTTCCGTCTTATGGATTCCATTATTTTCCGTTATAACCGTATTATAACGGAAAGCCATAACGCAATCCCTAACGCTAGTGTGAACCCACCCTTACAAATCATATAATTCCCTGGTAAATGGGCCAGGGGAGCTGGGTCTTTGACCAACTGTTTGACTGGGGCCACAATATTCACTGGAATACTGTCGGACAATGGGTGGGTCGTGTGAAGCAAAACGAGCCGGAGGAAGATATGGTACCCAATTTAACATCCGATCTCGTGCTCTATCTATTCTATGCACAACCTCTTGAGGCTGTTCAGGCCCAGCAAATAAATCAATCAGTGCTGCCACATTTGATATGCATCTTGTTTGTCGTTCCACAACACGGTTTAAGTAAAGAGCCAAGCTTTTTAAGGCAGTTTCCTGCCTACTTAAAGCTTGATTTTGATTTAAATATTCGAGCACACGATTATCTATGTGTGTTCGAAAATCTATATTGGAATCTGACGGCGCCTCCTTCGTGTGCCTGAAGAACGTCTCTCTGGTGCAGCAGAAACGGGCGTGCTCAGCAGATATTTCTGATTGTTCCTCCTCAATTGTCTGTAATCCTATATCCTCCTGGGTCTAATCTGAAGGCTCTTGAGGTTGTGATGCCTTTAGAAAGTTGCTCCGATATAGGAATTTCTGGATTTTGCGGTAGTTCTGGTGGTCTTGATTCAGAATCGCCACTTTCTGAGAGATTGTCCACTGTGCTGTAAATATAAATTAAAATGATATATAAAATATAAATATATACACTATATTATTATAAAATATTAAAATATATGTCCATACTAATTTTGTGTACATATGACTTTTTAGAGCTACTTTTATGCCTTTTTAAATGTAAGGTGGGCAAATTTGAAATTAAATCATACCTGTATTTTTTTTTTTTTTTTTTTTTACTATATTCAAACATTTAAAATCAAATTAATAGACTCAGAACCACTTGGCTCTTGAAGATCCAGTGGGTCTGATGATTCTACTATACACTTCTGTACACTGTATAGGGGTGTTTATATATATATATATATATATATATATATTTATTTAAGGGGTTAAACGGCCGATATCTGTGCCAGCACCAGTTTCAGCTGTATGCTACAGCTGAGACTCAGCACCCCTTGGCCATCCTCTTGCAGCAGGGAGTGGAGGGTGGTGTAGTGGGAAATGCTGCCACCGTCGGACATCCTGAACAGGAAGGGGTGGGGGGGTGGCTATATTCTTTTTTTTTTTTTTACAGATTACAAGGTTCTGATCACCACTGTCACAAACTTGGCTTAAGGTCTTTTTCACACGAGCGGATGCCATGCGGGTAATCCACTGTGTGAAAGAGTGCCAAGCCCTGTTCTGGACAGCAGAGACATGGAGCACTAACATTATTAATAATGCTCCGTGGCTCTCTGTGACCTTTTTGCTACAAAATCACAGTGGCAACTTTATCTCACTGTGATTTTGTAGTAAAAAGATCACAGAGAGGCAAAGAGCATTATCAATCCTGTTAGTGCTCTGTGTCTCTGCTGTCCAGAGCGTGGCTTGGCTCTCTTTCCCGCAGTGGATTACCCCCACTGCATCCGCTCGCGTGAAAGAGCCCTAGGGGGTTTAATATAAATTAGGGTATTTACTTACAATTGAAAATCCATGATAGGCTTCAAAAATTGAAGCTGAGATGTGTACAAGTATGGTTTTTCACAAGAGATCCATCACCACTCCGTTGTCTTTGGTTGAGCTCTCTCCTAAACTGGTCCCGACATGAATACCATCGCTTTTTAATAGCTTTTACTGTAAAAAAAACAAAAATAAATATTTACTACATATAAGATTTTTTATATACAAACATAAATTTACATATAATAGCCATTTCACGTGAGCATGTCGCTAGTGGGAATAACGCTCCGTGTGAAAGAGGGATAGTGTATCCAGGAATGGGCAGAACACGATTGATAATGTAGGGACATACAGATGCAACTGCACTGAGCTCCTTTGCTATGCAACAGGTAGAAAAATCCATTGCAGGAGGGGGTTAATTTAATAGTATGCAATGCAAAAAGTATATACAGATGCACTAAGCAGTGAATTCTATTATTTTCAAAAAGGGGTTGATTTAAGTTAGGAATAAAGTTAGCATATATTGTGTGCCGTGCACATTGGGCTACCCGCGGTACTGCTATCCTCTACTCATATGATCATATTAGTACAGGGCAGTAGTACTGTGGATGGTCCAACATGCTCCAGGACATATAGGCCCACTTACAGTCCATATTTCTTGGGAGGCATACATGAGGATTTGTGGGTAAAAATAGAATTTAAATCTCTCCTCATGACGGATCCTTCTGGACACGGTCCTGGTAGCTTTCACTTCTTGTGTCCCATAGGGATGGGCGCACCTGGATTTAAATTCTCAGTTTTTCTACCTAAAAATAAATGCTGATGTCTGATTACTGATTTTATTGGTCCTGCAAACACTACTTTCCCAGGAACAGACTCACATGTCACAGAGGGCTGGCCTTAATTTTTTTCTATTTCCTGTAAACGGATCCGCAATTGCGGATGACACGCGGTTGACATATTGATGCATTCTGTCCACACTTTTGCAGATCCATTGACTACAATGGGAAGACGGACAGCATTTTGTGGACAAAAGTAGGACAAGCTCTATCTTTTTTGCGGATCCGCATAACGGAACAAAACAATGGATGTGGAAAGCACACGGAGTGCTTTCCGCATTTTCTGCGGGGTCATTGAAATGAATAGATCCGCATTCTGTTCCGCAATTTGCAGAACGGATGCTGATTAAAACATACAGACGTGTGAATGGACTCTTAGAAGTAAACTTTGTCCTCTTTAGCGTATTTAGTAGTATCCACATTTACAATTACTTTAGGGAGCGGTGATGTAGTCAGCGTTTGACTGTGAGGAGCCCAAGTGAATAATTGGAATAGTATCGATAATATTCTCCAGGAAAGTGTCTGGAGAGCAGGGAAGTTAGTACGTCTCACAGTATTAGAATCACTGGGATATATTATATATTGGTCGTATCAAAAGATTCCCCCAAAAAATGTTTGGGGATTGCTGGAGTTTAGTTAAACTCACAGTATTGCTTCACTGGGATATCCTAATTATTCCTTGATGGTAACTTAGAATTTCTGCATCCCACTCATGCAGACATAGTGTTCGATCATACATTTACCTACAGCAATCCGTCTGGAGAACTCTATCACAGTGTTGATGGCATCAAAATTCTCAACAGTTATTCAGAGAATAGTGAATATATCGCACACAGTATTGCAGTATTCCACTCATACAAGCCGAGCATTCAGTGTATTATACATACATGTAACAAATAGGTTGGTGTGGGACAGCACCATCAGCGGCCAGGTGGCCGATAGTCCAAGATGTGGCGGTGCACGTGATGTTAGGTCCTGACCTGAAGAACCTCTCCAATGGACACAGATGAAAAAAGATCGCAGCACTCCGAAGTCTTCTAATATTCAAGGTTTATTCCACCACGTGAGATGCGACGCTTCGACCCGGTGGGGGTCTTTATCAAGACCGGGTCGAAACGTCGCATCTCACGTGGTGGAATAAACCTTGAATATTAGAAGACTTCGGAGTGCTGCAATCTTTTTTCATCTTATACATACATGTATTCACTGCCACTTGCCAGAGCTTCCCTATTCTGAAATACACTGCTTCCTACCAACTCTTAAAACGATTCTCTACACCAGGGGTGGCTGATAAATTTTAGCCTGGGGGCAAGCACACAGCTTTAACCTGGTTAACTCCGCCTACCATATAAAGGCGGTATAGGTAAACGGGCTTTAAATCGTTAGAAGGCGGCAGCTGGTTGTGCTTTCATGTTGGGATCGTACACACACGTGCAATCCCAGATACAGGACATGATCGAGTCTGTAGCAACAGCATGGTCCTTACAGGGGCAAGATTTACCAAATTTTCTACTCGCTAAAGCGGAGGACTTAGAACTTGCTCCGTGGTATAAATCGGAGATTAATAGAGTCTCACAGTTTTACGATGGAGATCGGTTGTTGAGTTTTAACCCCTTAGTGACCACCCATACATGTTTTTACGGCGGTCACTAAGGGGCCTTGGGCTGGAGCGCCGCCAGTTTACGGCGGCACTTCAGCCCAAGTTACTGCTTAAATCAAGCGCTGGAGCTCTGTGCCCGCAGCTACTGGAAGGAGAGGAGGGAGAAAGCCTTCGGTGCAGCGATCGGGTTCCCCAGCTTTCCCATAAGGGAAAGCTGGGTCCCGATCCTCACCCCCACCCCCCCTGCCCACAAGAAAGATGGTGGCGGCCCAAGTGTAAAAAAAAAATTCAAAATGGTGCAGACATGCGCACTGATTACTGTGCTTGCTTGTGGATGCTTGCGATTCTCACGCATCACTCTTTAATTTCTATGGGTTCTGCGTTGCGCGAAAAATGCAGAATATAGAACATGCTGCGATTTTCACGCACAAGTGATGCTTGAAAATCACCGCTCATCTGCAAAGTCCCATTGAAGTGAATGGTTCTGGATTCAGTGCGGAACCTCACGCATTGCACCCACGCGGAATTCTCACCCATGTGAAAGGGGCCTAAGAGAAAGAGTCTGTTAGTAAGAAGCCTCTTTTTCTCCTTGAAGCCTCACATTTCTTCTATATCAAACATGGTTTCAAATCAAACTCTACGTTTAACCTTGAAGGTTGCAGTGTACCTAGTTTATAAATCCACTCTATTTCACAGCGATTAATTTTGGCAACTGGGTCCTCTCCCCGCCGCGTGGACTCCAGTATGTAGAACGTACACTTTAGAAAATTTAAAACTCTCATACAGGAACACATCAGAAATATAAAGAAGGGGCTGGAGTCACATAGTGTCTCAGCTGACTTAAAAAAAAGTACACAATAAAAATCTGTCACACTTGCGGCATGGCTATCCGGCAGGCTGTTCCGGCGGGTGAATGAAGTGGTAACCTAGGTGTGAACAGACAGCTATGGGAGGCTAGTGAATTTTAGAATAATTGAATAAAATAATGACATTTCAGAATAATTTTTATTGATTTTCAAAGAATTTTTAAAATCACAAACATTCAAAGGGTGTATTAAATTTATATGTGCAAACAAAGTTTGTTTTTATTACCTTTTTAACTGGTTTTATGATTTTATTGTATCATGCATACTAAGTGGGAGGAGAAGCAAAACTTGCCTATATAAAAACATGCCCGCGTTGGGATATGCACCCCTGACGAAGCAAAGGTGAAACCCGGGTCGGGTGATAGACAGGAAGCCGGTCAAATTGTTTTATATGCCTATATTCCTTCGCATGTTTGGGAGTATAATAAAAACTGGTTTGTTATTAATATCCATTGCGGTGCTTCACTATTTTTTGCCTGTCTGGTTTTGACCATTATAGGACAGGCGAATAGATGTGTGGCAAGAAGCCAGTGATTGGCGTATTGGTAAATGCCAGCACAAACTGAAGTGACTGAAGTGGTCTGAGTGGAGCTTTTGAGTGAGCTCAGATGTGAATGGATCATATTAGATCAAAGTATAGCATCAGCAGCATGTTTAACACACAAATACAGAGCAAGAACCAAGATCGCTACGTACCTACAGCACCAGAACCAAGCCTATAGGTCAAATAGAGCAGCAGAACCAAGTTCACTGCATGAATACAGCACCAGAACCAAGTTCACTGCATGAATACAGCACCAGAACCAAGTTCACTGCATGAATACAGCACCAGAACCAAGTTCACTGCATGAATACAGCACCAGAACCAAGTTCACTGCATGAATACAGCACCAGAACCAAGTTCACTGCATGAATACAGCACCAGAACCAAGTTCACTGCATGAATACAGCACCAGAACCAAGTTCACTGTATGGATACAGCTCCATAACAAAGCCTACAAGTAAAAAATAGCAACAGAATCAACAACAAATATAGCACCAGAACCAAACCCATAAGTAAAATACAGTAGTACAGGAGTGAAGTACTGAACAGTAGTAAAGGGATGCTGGGAGTTGTTGTTTCACAAAACAGCATGCTACCACCCATCATCAGCTGTAGATCATCTAGGTGACTACAGCACTCATCAGACACAGTAAGTGGCAGAATAATAATTTCCATTTAGTGACTTATAGGTCACGTCTCCTCTTGAGTTCTTCTCCATCTGGGTCAGGCCACCATGATGACATCCCCCGGCCATTATTCAGCTCTACAGATTTTCCCAAGAAGATGTCTTCAGCTTCTCTCTTTACCAATACATTGCACCCTGCATACTAACACAAACTCCTCTTAGTGCCACATGCTGTGCCCTGAATATAACAGAAGCATTAGTGGTACACACAGGGCCCCCAATGGTAGTGCCGCATACTCTGTGCTCTCTGTATATAATGCCATATGCTCTGAGCCCTCTGTATATAATGCCACATACTCTGTGCTCTCTGTATATAATGCCATATGCTCTGAGCCCTCTGTATATAATGCCACATACTCTGTGCCCTCTGTATATAACGCTACATTCTCTGTGCCCTCTGTATATAATTCTAAATACTCTGTTCCCTCTGTATATAGTGCCACATGCTGTGCCCTGAATATAACAGAAGCATTAGTGGTACACACAGGGCCCCCAATAGTAGTGCCACATACTCTGTGCTCTCTGTATATAATGCCACATACTCTGTGCTCTCTGTATATAATGCCACATACTCTGTTCCCTCTGTATATAGTGCCACATGCTCTGTGCCCTCTGTATATAGTGCCACATACTCTGTATCCTCTTTATACAACGCCATATGCCCTGTGTTCTGTGTTTATAGCGCCACACACAGTGCCCCTAATGCTAGTGCCACATGCTCTGTGCCCTCTGTATATAGTGCCACATGCTCTGTGCCCACGGTATATAGTGCCACATGCTCTGTGCCCTCTGTATATAGTGCCACATACTCTGTATCCTCTTTATACAGCGCCATATGCCCTGTGTTTATAGTGCCACACACAGTGCCCCTAATGCTAGTGCCACATGCTCTGTGCCCTCTGTATATAGTGCCACATGCTTGGTGCCCCTTATAAATAGTGCCTCTTGTATGTGCCCCCTTTATGTATAGCACCTCTTTTATGTGGACCCTGTATGTATAGTGCCTCTTATATGTGCCCCTTTTATGTATAGCACCTCTTATATGTGCCCTCTGTATGTATAGTAGCTCTTATATGTGCCCTTTTATGTATAGCATCTATTATACGTGCCTCTTTATGTATAGTGTCTCTTATATGTGTCCCCTTTATGTATAGTGTCTCTTGTATGTGCCCCCTGTATGTATAGGGACTTTTATATGGGCCCCTTTATGTATACTGCCTCGTGTATGTGCCCCTTTTATGTATAGTATCTCTTATATGTGCCCCCTTCTATGTACAGTGCCTTTTATAAGTGCCTCCTTATGTATAGTTCCAGTGTCGGACTGCAGACTGAGCTGCAATACCAAGTACAGCCGCTATACAATGTATGGCCTTATGCTTGGCATGCTGTGAGGACCTGAGGATAGGCCATCAATACGGAACCCCTTTAAAGGGGTTGTCCGGGTTCAGAGCTGAACCCGGACATACCTCTATATTGACCCCCCTGACAAGAGTTCATCCTCCGATGCTCTCCTTTGCCATGCGCTAAATCGTACTGGGCAAAGGCATTTTCCGGAGTTCCGGTGGCAAACCGAGCTCTCCATGGGGCTGCCAGGAAGCCTGGTGACGTCACCAGCACTGATGGGCGGGCTTTAGCACTGCGCTAGCCTGAAGCTTCTGCCCGGCAGTGTATTATTGTAAACAAAAGAGCCTTTCCCTGCGGGGGCTGCCTGGGTGAAATTATGGGTATGCCCAGGTTCAGCTCTGAACCCGGACAACCCCTTTAAATTAAATTTAGTACCTTTCCTAAAATTTGTAGATGCCCTTTTCCTGAAAGTTTTCAATACTTTTTGTGGATGTTGTTCAATGCCTTTGTTTGTAGCTTTGCTTTTTGTCTTTTGTAAAAAAAATTGGGATGCACCGCCTCCTCTTCTTTTTGTTGTTTGCAAAACTTATGAAAAAGAAGACACAATTTAATGAATATATTATAATTTATTCAGTAAAAGGAAGCTGTAAATTATTATGTGAATAGAAACGTTACATGTTCTGTAATAAATAGGGGGGGGGGGAGCCTTCTACAATGCAGGCTACAAACATGGGGCTCCAGCCAGAAGCACCGGGTCTTTAGTACACCTACTGGGGTACGCACCCCAACGTGTTAAAGCATATCTATAAGATACATATATATTGTATGGAAGACAAGCTACAGCCAACAGCAGGTTCACTCTCTGCTCCTATATCCAATGTAACTGCAGGGTACAAGTGAAACACACGTGAAGGGTGGATAAACATGCTAAGGAGAGAGGGGAACAGTGAGTCTGCCTATGGCGTTACCCAGTCTGCTCTATAAGGCCCCTTCATTTAGGTGGCATGGACAAGGTTACCAGGGTCTCCACATCTGCAGTGAGCCCATAAGTGGACAATGTTTCTGCAGAACATTAAGTTGTGGTTTTGTGTCAGGATCAGGTTTCATAGTGGGTGAGGGAATCCTCCCAGCACCCTCTTCAATCATATAGGGCAGCTCGGACTTTGCATCCATGGCCTTGGGAAGTGATTTTAACAGATGATTGAGAAGCCTTGCACCAAGGGCTTGATCCATCCAGTCGCAGTTTAGTAGCAGATTGTGGAGCTCATGCATACACTGAATGTATCCCGTGCTGAATCTCTGCTGGCTGTCTACAGTCTGAGAGGTCTCACCTGAGAGAGAGAACAGATGTCACACATGTGTATGTACCACCATTTACTGGCTTAAAGTGGTTGTCTCAAATTTAAACGTCATAAGTGGGCTGCTCAATGGTGTTTAGTTGTTGGGACCTTCACTGATCCCACACACGGACCAATAACAGTGTCCGCCACCAGTGGGCAAATAGTTTTGCATGTGCGAACATCTTGTACTGAAATGTGTGGTTGCTCTCCAATGGCATCTCCAAGCAATTTATTTCCGCAAATACACAAAGGTCAAGTCAGTAGTGACTTATTCTACTGACTTCTCCTCTAGGATGTGCTTTCATTTCTGGCAAGAACAATATGGGTACAATATAGACTAAAAATACGAGTGAACACATCTGTACAATTCCTCACCTGTGGTTCTGCTTCTCTGAATATTTTCCAGATGTCTCACCGTCATCTCCAGGATGTCTGCTTTCTCCAACTTGGACTGCTAAAAAAAAATAAAAGATAGTAAGTGAATGTAACAACATTGTAGATTGGGAGAAATCAAGGATTTCAATTGAGATTATTCATGTTAGGAGGAGATATGCTTTAATATACATACCATGTGATAAGCAGCTTACTTACATCAAGATGAAATGCCCTGATCACCGTCTCTTTCAGTTGCTCCAGACAAGAATTAATTCGTTCCCTTCTCTTTCGTTCAATGAGTGGCTTTCTGAGCTAAACAGATGGGAAAAATGGTGGCCATTTAGAGAATGATGTCATAAGCTTCATCACTCACATATGCTATGTCTAGGAACTACTGGACATTATTTGACACCTTAAAGGGTTATTCCCATCTGGACATTTATGCATATAAGTACTTGATAAGTGCTGGTCCCACCACTGGGACCAGCACCTATCTCAAGAAAGAGGCCCCGTCTTGTGTTGCTGTGAATGGAGAGGTGGCAGTGGATGCTTGGCTCTCTCTATTCACTTCCATAGGACTTAAAAAAAATAGTGTCAGACATATTTCATACTATACCTACATTGGGGCGACAGACAATGTTCTGCAGACATTCGTCACACTTATGTCCATGGTGTTGTGTCAATACTGTATTGCCAACGTTTGGCCATTTGATAGAGCCAGCCACAGAAATAACCCTATATTACATAATGCTAGCAACAGCTGTGCCTCCTGACCAGTGTATAGTCCAAGTCACAGCAGTGCACTTACAGTGCCAGCTACAGCAGTGCCGGTACAAAAAGTGCCAGCTACAGCAGTGCCCGTACAAAAAGTGCCAGCTACAGCAGTGTCTGCACAAAAAGTGCCAGCTACAGCAGTGCCCGTACAAACAATGCCAGCTACAGCAGTGCCCATACAAACAGTGCCAGCTACAGCAGTGCCCGTACAAAAAGTGCCAGCTACAGCAGTGCCCGTACAAAAAGTGCCAGCTACAGCAGTGTCCGTAAAAAGTGCCAGCTACAGCAGTGCCCATACAAACAGTGCCAGCTACAGCAGTGCCCATACATACAGTGCCAGCTACAGCAGTGCCAATAAAACAGTGCCAGCTACAGCAGTGCCCGTATAAACAGTGCCAGCTACAGCAGTGTCCATACAAACAGTGCCAGCTACAGCAGTGCCCGTACAAAAAGTGCCAGCTACAGCAGTGCCCGTACAAACAGTGCCAGCTACAGCAGTGCTTGTACTAACAGTGCAGTGCTTACCTGTGCCACACTCGCATGTCATTCCCTGCCCTGACAGCCTGGATGTCAGTGCGGGGAGTGACATGTTGGCAGCCTTACATATACTCCTTCTGCAAGCGATGAAATGTTGACATACACTTGCTAATGTCAGATCCACAACACATCAATACCAATGTGGTAGGTAACTTACCTGGCATCAGGCAATCCTCACAATCTACGCGTTCACTTCATAGCCATGGTTCAGCTCTAGTTAAACACCATAAGGCAATATTAAAGGGTATTTTATACTGATGACCTATCCTCTGGTAGGTGGGAGACACTCGGGACCCCCACCAATGAGCTGTTTGAGATCGGTGCTCACAGCCTTCTCTCAGATTTTTCTAGGCTGTGTAAGGTCATATTCATCGGTCACGTGATCTAGTGCCTTCTCAAACAGCTAATTGGCGGGGGTCCCAGGTGTTGGACCCCCACAGATCATATACTGATGACCTATTGAGAGGATAGGTTGTCAGTATAAAAGTCTCGGGAAACCTCTTTAAGTATTGTACTTCTAGGATTAAAGGTTATGAACACCTTCGGGGGCAATTTTTGAATATATGCATTTTATGCGTTTTGGACTACAAATCATTTTTTCAGTTTATCTTTATAAAAAGTTTTCTGCAGTTTTTGACTGACAAGGCTTCAGCCTATCTGCAGAGTATCTTACTTTCACACTACCGTGGCAGCTCGATCTGTAGTTCTGATCTCTGAACTCCTGACAGCTCATAAATGTATCTATCTAAATTCTTATCAAACTGATAGGAATATGGTTTCAATGAGCGTTTAGGAGCTGTCAAGAGTTCAGAGATAAGGGCTATACCTGACAGCACAGTGTGAAACTGAATCTAAGACACTCTGCAGCTAGGCTGAAATTGAACCCTGCTGAAAATGTTTAAGAGAGAGACTAAATGAAAAAATGATTTTGAGCCCAAAATGAGTAGAATGCAATCATAAAATAATTGCCCCTGAACGTGTTTATAACCTTTAGTCATACTTATTAATAGTTCCAGCAGCTGCATTGCTCCTAAATAGCATTGTGCTATTTAGTCCTATTTAGGCAAGGACTGCCAGTCTTTATATTCACCCTATCTGTGCAGTCATACCGCCAACTGCTACAGCTGCTTTCCGCAGAGTCTTCCTTTATTATGTGAGGAGTACAACAGTGTTTTATGCCCTGCATGCTGTGATTCTGAAATACACAGACTCAACAAGCTGCTTCGTGCTGTGTGTGAACATTACCACTTGGCAATTAGGCACAGCCGGACTGCAAAGTTTGAATGAGTCCAGCTGCACGTGCACCCCCTATGTGTATGTGAACTGTGCCATACTGTGGGTCCAAGTCAATTTGTTAGCAGAATTTCCCATGCTAATATATGCAAGTGGTAACATGTGAGAGGTGTGCAAGGAGACGTGTCTAAAGTGATAGTCTTTATAGTGCAAAGCCCTTACCTTTCTCTCCTGCTTAGAAGTGGATGGTTTCAGGGGATCCTTGGCTGCTGCAGACATTGCCACCTGCCAGTGCTGTCCAGCTTCCTAGTGTGAACCCTGGCTGAGACTGGCTCAACGCTTGTACTGTATCTCGGTGTTTGTGCCTCTCTAACCTCCCACTCCCTGTGTCTCTGTGCCTTTTTCTACGTCTCTACAGCAGTTTCCCGCTCTAGCGTTATATACAGGCCTTTATTAGCATGTGAATAGCTCACTATTTTCCCTCTCTATTCAAGAATCCTAAGACCAGATGTCCAGATCAGGGTCTATTGTGAAGATAACACTCCCCCCCAAAGCCCCCATGTCACAATGTAACCTCGTCAGAAGAATGCTACTTGTAGATAAACAGCAGAAGAAGCATGGCCTGAGAGGTTATGGCCAAATTCAGATGCATATGTGCAAAGCGAGGCATGTGTTGTCTGACTGGCGGTATAAGACTACATGGTATAGCATACTGAACACAGTGCGTCATTTCACTACAGTCATAGCTCACTGCCTGAAAAAAGTATTAAAGTCTAACTCCATTGTAACAATTTTGAACCCACAGATTAATGAGTAGAATTATATACCATTTTAAAGGCAATAGGAAATTCAGGGATAAACCAGGCACAATGTCTTGCAGGGCTAGCTCAGCTAAATGTAATGATACCTTTCACTTGGTGATCCATTGCTTCATTCTGGAGAAAAGGTTATCTAATTCCATTTGCTAATGAGCAGTTAAGAGCACCGAGGGCAGGCCCAGACCACTCTGTGCACCCTTACTCCTCCCTCTCCTTCTTGATTGACAGGGCCATGAGAGGACTATGCAAGAAGGAGAGGAAGAGCCTGACATATAAAGTAGGAGAAGCAAGGGTGCACACAGTGGCTTGGGCCCACCCCCAATGCATTTCATTGCTCATTTGCATATTGGTTAAAAGTATTTTTTCTCCAGAATGATGCCACGGATCACTAAGTGAAAGGTATCATTACATTAAGCTGAGCTAGTGCTAGAAGGCATTATGCCTGGTTTACCCATGAATGTCCTGGTGACAGACTCCCTTCAATAGTTACTTCCCTTCTTTTATCCCTTTTGGGACAATACATTCTGTAGGTTGTGGTACTTCAAGCTGCCTTGCAACCACTTCACTTCCTGTTTGTCCACTGTTTGAGTACAGGCAGTAAAAAGGTCTCACTATGACTCTCTTATGCACAGTCCTTCCCTTTGTCGCCGCAGATACTATCATGTCAGTGACAGATATAATGCTTAAAGGGGTTCTCCAGGCTTTTACTATTGATGACCTATCCTCAGGATAGGTCGTCAATATCAGATCAGCGGAGGTCCGAAAACCCGACACTTCAATCTGATATATGAGGAGACGGCGCACACAGTGTGCATGTCCCCTCTCCCTTTCCTCTTCCTGTCCACTACTGCGGTCTTTGCCATAGACAGCAGCGGTGAACAGGAAGAGAGACGGCACGTGCAAACTGCTCGTGCCCCGTCTCCTCATACAGCAGGTTGGCGGGGGTGCTTGCTGTCGTACCCCCACCGATCTGTTATTGACGACCTATCCTGAGGATAGGTCATCAATAGTAAAAGCCCGGACAACCCTTTTAAGATGCCAAAATTGGGACATTCAAGCCTCACCATAGGAATGCCACACAAAACAGACACTTTTGGGTATGGTTTGTGATCCCTTGGCGATCGATAGATACTGTAGATAGATAGATAGATAGATAGATAGATAGATAATCTAGTGCATAAGAAAAAGATACAGATATTATTTGTCACTGTGTATGTGAGATTATACTCATCCTTCCAGTAATATTAGCGAGTTGCATGGCTTGTTTCCCAGAGTTTAATTTCAGTAATACTACATGTATTTGGTGGTTTTACACACAGTCCAGGCATTAATCTTGGCCTAATCTACTTCTTGTGTAGTCTTCTCTGGTCTCCGTGTGCATTTTGTCAGCAGGCCATCTTAGTCAGCAGTGCTCCATGATGCTCTTTTTTAAAAGTCAGACATATTTAGAAGTGTCCTGCTCCTGGTGCTGGTGTGTGCTCCTCCTGGACCCTCTGAGATCAGCATTAAGGTTACGCAGCCATTTATAGGATACTGTGGGACACAAAGTTTAAGAGGGTTGTCTGGTTGTTCAGACTATTATTCACAGAACAGCCAGATCCGACATTGCCAGACGCGGCCTGAATACCCACTGGGTCCAGCAGAGATCCAGCAGCAACATGGCAAATATGCTGAGAATCAGGCAGACAAATATTGCTGTGTGCAGTGGTTTTTGTCTGACCGCTTCCCAGCATGCTATGCCAGAACAGCCTGCTAGAAGGCTGTACCAGTAGTATGAAACAAGCCTTAGACTTTTATGGTCTAGCAAAAGTACAGTATATGCTATAAATGTCTGATAAGTGCAGATTCCACTTCTAGGACTCCCACTTCTCACGAGACTGGGGGCTTTCTTCCCCTCAATTAGGACTACAGAGAGGAGGAGACCGTGTGGAGAGGTGGCCATCTATAAGTCATATACTCCTTTCTAGAGTGCAAAACAGGGGTCAAGGGATCACGTCTTCCCAATATATGGGAGGATCTGCAGTGCATTATTAGAGCCTACCTCACCCTGAGTTGTGTACCACTCCACTTCTCTCTGACATGGAAACTACACTTTAGAACAGTGTTCCTCAACTACAGTCCTCAGAGCCCACCTACCGGTCATGATTTGAGAATATCTCGCAGAATGAAAACCTGTGGTAAGTCCTGATTCACCGACACCAATTATATCACCTGCTCAATACTAAGGAAATCTTGAAAACATGGCCAATAGGTGGGCCCTAAGGATGGGAGTTGAGGAACCCTGCTTTAGAAGACACACACAGAATGGCCTCACGGGCCACATGTGTTCCTCCGGCCACAGGCCAGGTTGTGCACCCTAAAAATAACAGAAAATATTGTAAAACATCTTATCGAAGGCCCTAGAGTGTGGTGTAGAATAAAGGAACGACACATGTGTTACTCATTCCACTTTCAATTGTCATTTATTGTATTCAGGACCATGGACAGTGACGTCTCCAGCATATGACCTATGAACAAAGACTGTAAAGGCACCTATACACCTCCAATAGCTGTGGCTGTCTTCTGACATCTCCACACACAGACACTATGGGGCAGATTTACTAATCTTGTCTAATCTTTAGACAATTTAAATTTAGACAAAACAGTCTAAATATTTTATCAGAGGCAGATGATGGATAATAAATCGGGTGCACCATTAGACTGTCTAGTCTATACAACTTAGGCCTCATGCACACGGCGGTTGTTCTGGTCTGCGTCCGAGCCGCATATTTTGCGGCTCGGGCGCAGACCCATTCACTTCAATGGAGCCGCAAAAGATGCGGACAACATTACGTGTGCTGTCCGCATCCGTTGCTCCGTTTCGTGGCCCCGCAAAAAAAAATAGAGCATGTCTTATTCTTGTCTGTTTTGCGGACAAGAATAGGCATTTCTACAATGGGCCGCGTTCCGTTCCGCAAATTGCGGAAAGGAACGCGGAGCAGCTTCCGTGTTTTGCGGATCCGCGGTTTGCAGACTGCAAAACACATACGCTCGTGTGCATAAGGCCTGATTAGTTGGCTTACTTTAGGGCAGAATTGTGAGAAAAATTCTCGGCTCATTTTATACCATGTCCTGGTGGACGAGTAAAAAAAAAAAAAAGTGTCCAAAACACTGTGCAATGCGAAGTATGTACACCAGCTTTTGCATTTTGATTAGAAAATCTCCCCCATTGTGTTTTCAGTGGGGAGGAAGGAGAAAGCCACTGACATCTTGGCTTAATTTATGGGAGCATCACAGCAGAAACAAAATATTACCCCATAAAATGTAACCTTTAATAATAATATTCATAAAAATGAAAAATATACATTTAGTTTACCGATAAATCTCTTTCCAGGAGTCCGGAATGACATCACCCATGGAGGATGTCCTATTGGCGTCTGCAGGGACAGGAAGCGAGACAGATTAAAAGGACCCCTCCCACCCCCATACTCCAGTGTTTTTACAACTCACTACACTGGATAGGATGCCATATTTTTTATTCTGAAACAATGTTAAATTCACATCGTATGCAGAAAAGTACATTCAAAACCCAATACAACAGGCACAAAAGATAAGGGAGGGAAATACCGGGGTGCTGTCATTCCGGACTCCTGGAAAGAGATTTACCGGTAAACTAAATGTATATTTCCAGGACGTCCTCCATGACAGCACCCATGGAGGCCTAACAACTTAGAACGTAATTCTAGGGGGGGGACCACTGCTTGTAGGACTTTACGGCCAAAGGCTAAATCCTGGTTGGCCATAGAGTCCAGTCTGTAATGTCTGACAAAGGTAGTGGAGGAGGACCAAGTTGCAGCTCTGCAGATTTGATCAATGGACGCTCCTGCTTTTTCCGCCCAGGATGCAGCCGTGGCTCTAGTCGAATGAGCTTTCACTGATAGAGGACAAGACAAGTTCTGTACTTTGTAACAATGTAAGATGGTTTCTTTGACCCAGCGGGCCAGATAGGTCTTTGAGGCTTTGCATCCTCTATTTCTCCCCCTGAATTGTATGAAAAGGTTCGGGGATCTCCTCCAAGGTTTTGTTCGGTCCATGTAGGTAAGGACCGCTCTTCTCACATCCAGGCAGTGAAACCGTTCCTCCTGTATATTCTTAGGATCAGAGCAGAACGTTTGGAGGGATCAAAGGAGTAGTGGATCTTATTGACTCCATCTTGAATTTGTAGTAGGTCACCCACTTGTTTAAAAACTTCAGGTTGATAATTGTCCTTATCGACCCGTCCGGTTTCTTCGCAAAGAATAGTCTTGAATAGTGTCCCCTGAAGTGTTGGAGGGGAGGGACCTGAATGATGGCTCCTAGATCGAGGAGTTTTTGTACATCTAAAATTAGTTGTTGATGTAGGAGTGGAGACTCGAAGTGAGTTAGCTGGAAGGTCTGCGGAGGCGGACTTTTGAAGTCTATTCTGAAGCCTTCCCTGATGGAGTCCAGAATCCACTGATTGTGAGTCACACGTTTCCAAACCTCCCAAAAGTGGCGAAGTCTCCCTCCTACTGGTCTGGCGTCACTGTTTCCCTGTGTTGGTGTTAGGGTTAAAAAGAAACCCTCTTCCTCTACCACCCCCCTTGGGGTAGCTCCAGCGTCCTGACTTCCCCTTTCCTCTGTAGGACTTGGACTAGCCGGGGCCAGAGGCTCTACAAAAAGGACTGCGGCTTCTTGGGTTTTTCTTCCGGAAAGCCTTTTTTGTTGTCGGCTGCATTCTGTAAGATGGAATCCAATACTGGGCCGAACACAAAAGAGCCTGAGAAGGGTATAGAGCAGAGTCTGCTCTTAGACGCCACATCACCGGACCATGATTTGAGCCACAGGGCTCGCCTAGCAATATTAGTTTGGAACTGTGATTTGGCTGAAAACCTAATGGTCTCTGCTGAAGCATCAGCTAGGAATCCTGCAGCCATCTTCAACAAGGGGAGTGATTCTAGGATCTCTTCCCTGGGCGTTTTAGCCCTTAGATGAGTCTCCAGCTGGTTTAGCCAGAGTACTAAGGCTCTGGATACTGAAGTGGCAGCTATGTTAGTATTTATGGACGCTGCCTCAGATTCCCAGGATCTTTTTAAAAGACTATCCAGCTTACGCTCCATGGGATCCTTCAGCTGTGATGAGTCCTCAAAGGGGATTAAGGTCCTTTTCACCACCTTGGCCACCTGGATATTGACCTTTGGGACCTCGTCCCAGAGTTTGGTGTCTGAGGGATCAAACCGCAACCGGTTCTTAAATTCCCTGGGAATATAGAGTTTCTTCTCTCCTTCCGCCCACTCCTCAGTAATGAGATCTTTTTTTTATTTACTGGGAAGGCCTTCCCTTTCCTATTTTTAAGGCCGCCAAACATCTCCTCTTCGATTGAGCGCGCCTGTACCTCCTTCTTCTATCGCCATGATCTGTATTATGGCAGTGAGTAAGGGATCCAGGTCTTCGGATGAGAAGAAATATCTTCTCTGATCCTCCAAAGGATAAGACACTGAGCCATGGTCATCCATACCCTCTGAATCACATAGACTCTGAGAAACTATCTGAAGGGAGGGGAATACGGTAAGGGGTCTGGGTTCTGGGCTGAAGTTGCCGTCTGTCTCTCTAACAATGGCTCTCAGATCCGTCAGCAGAGATGTACGTTCGTCCCTAAGGATCTTTGAGATACAGTCTGCGCATAGCTGCTTCTTATATGAATCAGGAAGCCTAGTCTGGCAAGTTGCACATTTTTTGCCTTTCTTCTCAGGGTCCCCGTGCGACTTGTGTCCCGATTTTTTAGAGGTCTAAAACGGAAGGGACAATACGTTTAGGCTCCTGAACCCATGGACCCCTATGAAACCCTCTTTGTTGGCTACTTACAGGGGCCTGAACGGGGGGGTCTGTACCACTCTCCTGCTGGATGGACGCCTGGACCTCCATGCTGCAACTCAAACAAGTTGCCATCCAGTTGTTTAAATAGGGCCTGCCCATTTTTGTTATTTTTTAACTTACCGGTCCTCCCGTTTCCGCCCGGCTCCACCTCCTTCTGCTTTTCGTGGGGGGACGCATTCCTAGGAAGAATCGACCCCCTGACACGCGAGACCGAGATCTCCAGCATGCTGATGCGCTCCTCCACTTCCGGTCACGTAGCCACCGTCCAGCGCGCGCAGGGAGATGCAGGAGCCGCCGCCGAGCCCAGAGCTCACGGAGGAGAAGCGGCATCGGTGTCCCCGATCCAGGTGGTAGTAAAGAGGTATCGGTGAGTAGCCAGGGGACCCCTTCCCCGAGAGGTGCTGGCGCAGGGGCTGACCTGAGCCTGAAGAGGAGAGGTAGGCACCCCCCGACCAGACTCGCCCCTTTCCACGTAAAATCCTAGGCGGGAGATTACTCGTTCCCTCCTATCCTGACAGGGACAGGAAGAACACTGGAGTATGGGGGTGGGAGGGGTCCTTTTAATCTGTCTCGCTGCCTGTCCCTGCAGACGCCAATAGGACATTCTCCATGGGTGCTGTCATGGAGGACGTCCTGGAAATTAACCCTAGTAAAAAACCCTACAATGTCCCTATTCTTGCCCTGCCAGAGAGCAGAACTGCCGCCCTGACAAGAGCGATCCCACTTTCTTCTTAGCTTTCCCTCAATTACCATGATAACACTGTCAGCTCCCTTTAATATGAGCTTCGGAGCATTTCATGCTCCAATGGTCTCCCTTGCCCTGTGCTGGATTGCGCAGGGCAAGGACTTGTTTGTTTACCTCTAAACACTGCTAGGCGGAGGCTTCCATCTAGCAGTGTATTCGGTGATGTGACTGGCTCTGATGGGCTGACTTTAGCACTGCCCCAGCCGTTTTACAGGCTAGGGCAGCACTAAAGCCCACCCATCAGTGCCGGTGACATCACCAGGCTCACTGTTAGTCCGAAGCCACTGCCTAGCAGTCCCCATGGAAGGCCTGGTATGTCACCGGATCTCCTGAAAATGCCTTTACCCTGCACGATTCAGCATATTAGGAGGGCTGCCAGGGTGAAAATAGGAATATGTCCAGGTCCCCCTCTGAACCCGGACAACTACTTTAAGGATCATATGATATTAGCCCCCAGTGGTGAAGATGTCACATCCTAGGCGACTATATTCTATAGCCCAGCAGGATAGTCAGGGCAAAAAAGGAAAATAAATGGTGTGACGATACTAATTCTTTAACTTTAGTTGATATCCTGACTTTACTGACAGTTGACTAGTTCAGATCTGTGATTTCTTAATTTATGGGAGAACCAAAGGATCTGGTGCCGAAATTCTCCCTCCTGATATCATCTGTTGGGGGAGAGTCATGAGCTTCCCATACACATTCAATAGAAAAAGGCAAGTATACCTTTGCTTTATTTTAGACGATTGGGGGCTTTACTCAGATGTTTACTCCGATACATATAAAAATGGTTTTATCAATCGAATAAAGTTAGTATCTCAAATAAGGAACCACAAAAAAAGATTTACTTAAAGGGGTTGCCCACTTTCTGGCTACTGATGACCAGTATGTTTGTAAGATGATTATATGGCATTTACTAATATAGTCTTTGTTTATATTCTGCACCATTTTCTATATTTCATAAGTTATGCCCCCTTGTTTACCGAGTCTTTTGTGCCGTCCATATGGAGGTCTTGTCCATAAAATGGCTGCTGATGGAGGGTCATGTGACCAGGCAAATCACCTCTATGTTATGTCTTCTCTGTTCAAATACACTGCACCTGCCACCTGCTTTTGTTCTGTTGGGAGTCTAGTGCAGGAGCAGTGTGTTAGACATCACATGGAGGTGATTTGCCTGGTCACATCACCCCACACCAGGGGCCATCATATGGACAGGACCTTCATGAAGACAGCACAGAAGATTTGCCTAACAGTGGGACATAACTTATGAAATATAGCAAACGGCACAAAAAGGTGATATTAGTAAGTGTCATATAGTCATCTTACATGAGTAGCCAGAAAGTGGTCAACCCCTTTAAATGTAATTAAATACCTAAATGCATGTAACTGTTACACACAATTACAGCAGTCACCATAAATGGCCTTAAAGGGTTAGGGCCCAGGCCCAGGTTGTTGTATTCAATTGTTGCTTTAGGCCATGTATTCTGGGTTCATGCATGACAGTTGAAGACATTGAGAGTGAGGGTACACGATGAAGGTTGTAATTCTGTGTCATTGACCATGTATGTAGGGTGCACATAACTGTTTTTACACAAGTCATACCTGCAGGCAAGAGACAAGCTTGTGTGAAGCAGCAGTAGCCATGGGGTGAGACTGGCACACTCCGAACTGTCCAGCTCCTCTTTATAGTGAGCATCCATGTACACATCACCATAATTAGGATGGTTCTCTGCTAGGGGTTGCCTCAGGCCTAGAACCCAATTTAGGAAGTGTTCAATGAATGACCAATAAATCACATACTCTATATGGAGAAAAGCATTGGGAAACCTACACATTACTTCTACAGGAGCTTTTATGGCCTAAATCCATAGGCATTAGTATGGAGATGGTCCCCTCTTTGCAGCTAAAACAGCTTTTACTCTTCTGGGAAGGCTTTTTGCAATGCAGTCAGGCAGGTCATATTCTCCTGGCATTTGCAAAACCCAGACTTATCCATTAGACTGTCAGATACAGACGTATGATGTATCACTCCACAGACCTTGTTTCCACTGCTCTAGAGTCCAGTGGCGGAGTGATTTACACCACACCATCAGATGCCTGGCATTGTGTATGGTGATGTAAGGCTTGTAGCTGCTCGGCCAAGGAAAACCATGTCATGAAGCTTGCAGAACAGTGCTGATGGTAATAGCAGAGGAGGTTTGGAGCTCTGCAATTATTGAGTCAGCAGAGCGTTGGCGACTTTTATGCACTATGCTCCTCAGCCCTCTGTAACTTTACGTGGTCTCCACTTTGTGGCCGAGTTGTAGTGGTTGCTAAATGCTTCCGCTTTGGTGGTATTTCTAGGAGGGAAGAAATTTCACAGACTGACTTGTTACAATGATGGCATCTTGTTAGTGGACCACACTGAAATTCATTGGCCTCTTTATAACGAGCCATTCTTTCACAAATGTGTGTAAAGGCAGACCACCTGTGGTAATGCATATAAAGTGTGTATATATGGGGACATTTACTAAGACCAGTGATTTAGATGCCGGTCTTAGTCCATGTCCAGTGCCTCTTGATGCGCCTAAGTTATGTAGAGGCGCTACATAACTTAGGTGCTTTACCGGCAACTACGCGACTTGCTTAAATCTACACCAGCTCCCTTGTGGTGTAGATTTAAGTAATTTTTAATGCCAAAAACAGACGCAGAAAATGATGAATGAGACAGGCCTGCCGGCCTGCCCTCTTGTGGCGAAAAAAGGGTAAGTAGCGTACATGGGTGAAAAAGTTGCAAATTTTTTGTCGAAAAAAAACCTTTGTGACAATATGTGCCCGAAATACGCCAAAAGTGGCGTATATTTCTTTATAAGTGATCCAGATAGTGTGTAAAGGCGCACAGCATGGCTAGAAGCTGGATGTTATACACCTGTGTACATGCAGCAATGTATGTATAGTGTGTATGTAGTGTTTAAAGGCAGACTGCATGGCTAGGGGCTGGCGTTTATATACCTGAGCACATGTGGTTAAGTATATATAGTGTGTAAAGGCAGACTACATGGCTAGGGGCTGGAGTTTATACACCTGTGCACATGTGGTAATGTATATATAGTGTGTATGTAGTGTGTAAAGGCAGACTGCATGGCTAGGAGCTGGAGTTTATACACCTGTGCACATGTGGTAATGTATATATAGTGTGTAAAGGCAGACTACATGGCTAGGGGCTGGAGTTTATACACCTGTGCACATGTGGTAATGTAGATATAGTGTGTAAAGGCAGACTCCATGGCTGGGGGCTAGATTTTATACACCTGGGTACATGCAGCAATGTATGTATAGTGTGTATGTAGTGTGTAAAGGCAGACTGCATGGCTAGGGGCTGGAATTTATATACCTGTGCACATGTGGTAAAGTATATATAGTGTGTATGTAGTGTGTAAAGGCAGACTACATGGCTAGGGGCTGGAGTTTATACACCTGTGCACATGTGGTAATGTATAGATAGTGTGTAAAGGCAGACTACATGGCTAGGGGCTGGAGTTTATACACCTCTGCACATGTGGTAATGTATATAGTGTGTAAAGGCAGACTCCATGGCTGGGGACTAGATTTTATACACCTGTGCACATGTGGTAATGTATATATAGTGTGTAAAGGCAGACTCCATGGCTGGGGGCCAGATTTTATATACCTGTGCACATGTGGTAATGTATATATAGCGTGTAAAGGCAGACTACATGGCTAGGGGCTGGAGTTTATACACCTCTGCACATGTGGTAATGTGTATATATAGTGTGTAAAGGCAAACTCCATGGCTGGGGGCTAGATTTTATACACCTGTCTGCATGTGGTAATGTATATATAGTGTGTAAAGGCAGACTACATGGCTAGGGGCTGGAGTTTAAACACCTGTGCACATGTGGTAATGTATATATAGTGTGTAAAGGCAGACTCCATGGCTGGGGGCCAGATTTTATATACCTGTGCACATGTGGTAATGTATATATAGCGTGTAAAGGCAGACTACATGGCTAGGGGCTGGAGTTTATACACCTCTGCACATGTGGTAATGTGTATATATAGTGTGTAAAGGCAAACTCCATGGCTGGGGGCTAGATTTTATACACCTGTCTGCATGTGGTAATGTATATATAGTGTGTAAAGGCAGACTACATGGCTAGGGGCTGGAGTTTATACACCTGTGCACATGTGGTAATGTATATATAGTGTGTAAAGGCAGACTACATGGCTAGGGGCTGGAGTTTATACACCTGTGCACATGTGGTAATGTATATATAGTGTGTAAAGGCAGACTCCATGGCTGGGGGCCAGATTTTATACACCTGTACACATGTGGTAACGTATATATAGCGTGTGAAGGCAGACTGCATGGCTAGGGGCTGGAATTTGTATACCTGTGGCAATGGGACTGAATGAAAAAACAGAATTCAATAATTAAGAGGTGTGTCCCAATACTTTTCTGCATATAGTGTACATGGTGAGGACGAGAGAAACTTTTACAAGTAAATAATGTGTCAAAAATATAGATGCTCACATTGGAGTGGAAATATCTCCTGTAACACTGGGAAAGGAACACATTTAAGAGGTTAACTTGTTAAAAGTTGTGCCCTATCCACAGGACTATTAGATTAGTGGGGGTCCTATTGCATGTACAATGCTAGGACCCTCACCAATCTAATACTTAGAGGTAACTTTTAACAACTGGAATACTCCTTTAAAGCCTATATTTGTCACTTGTGTTAATAGGCTTGTTATCCCACCAAGCAGACGGCTCATACCAAACCACACACGCTCGTCCTCTGCCCCCAGCACCTGCCTTCTCCACAGAACAATAACATACCAAAAAAAGCCTCACAAAGCTCTCTGCCCAGCACAAGAGAACTAGGACTTGGTTCTTCCTCCTCTCCCAGGGGCGAGCGACAGCTGCCCAGCCTGAGACCAGATGCTGAGGAAGGGGATGCACAGAATTCTAAAAAGAAAAAAGTTGTTTGATCAAGGGCAGATTAATTATGCAGGAGCTTGCATGGCAGATGCACAATAGGGATACAAAAGCTCATTCCTATATATTTCATGGCTATGTTATATTGTGGCTGTTACTAGGTCATTGCTGTACATATGGAGTTAGAGGTATGGTAATTAGCCGAGCTGCATTCTGGCTGCAGCAGCATCAACAATGCCTCCACCTGTTTTCTGTATGGAGGAAGGATGGCGTAATGTTCTTATGTTTCCCAATTCCTTTATTCGGTGCTTACTAGATGCTAGAGTAGAGTGGTTGACATCATCTTCATGAATATTCAGCATTTTGTTGCATAATACTAATAAATCACTTGTAAATGCGAGATCTTGAGTTTTCCTTTTAATTTTTTATTAAAGGGAAAACTGTCAGCAGATTTATAGCAGGAAAACAGGCTGACCTGAGACATGCACACTGATCAGCAGAAAAGATGCGTCTTAGGCCCATCCTCATCTATGCCTGCGTTTCTGAGAAAATTGAGAAAAGTTTTTATATGTGCAAATGAGCCTCTAGGAGCAATGGGGACATTGCTGTTTCACCTAAACGCTCTGCTCTCTCTGCAACTGCCATGCCTTGTGCACTTTGATTGACAGGGCTAAGCAGGGTAAACGTGATCATGCTTTTAGTTATTTTCCTAGAAAAAAAAATTCTCATTGCAGCAATGTCCTATGTTGGTCTGAGCAATGGAATGCACATCCCCACCCCACACATATAGAGATTTTTCTGTTAAGTTGCGATGGTCAACTGGCTGTGTAGCCATATTGGTTGTCACTTTTGATTTGACTTCTTAGGAACTGATGATAAAGCAATCACTTTGTTATGGATACAGCATGATGAAAGTTCATGGTCTTTTCCGGGGAACTAAATTAAAAAGCTACAACAAATGTGGCTGCTGTTCTGCCACCGATCTACGTGAGAGAAGTCTCTGAGCATGCGTGGCAATGTCTTGTACAAGCAATGGAAGATAGTGAACTCACTAAAATCATTACCATAGCGACACCAGGTGCATGTAGAATTCCAGTGAGGGAGATGCAATGGATATGCCTTTAGGTAATTTACTGAATAGACCTTGATAAATAATGATTGACGTCAAAGGAAAACACTCTCCCCATCTCTGTGATGCATGTCTGACAAACAGGAAAAGACTGCAGGACACAGAAGAGGAGTTACACGATGAATAATATAATGAATTACATCATAGATAACTTCATAAACCAAATATAACAATGGCCACTAGATGGCAGCAAAGTACACTAAGCATAGTAGTTAACAAATATTTCACAGACTGCAATTAAACCAATTCTAAATGAGAAACCATTAGCCGGGACCAGCACACCTGCACTTTATGTGGTCACTTTTGCAAAAATGTCCACCATCACAAAACATAAGGATAGCTGCACATGATTCGGGTTTGAAAACAGAAGTCCTGCACTGATTTTTATGCAGATTTCTATGCGTTTCCACACCAAAATCCACATGTTATTTTTGGATTTTGTTGTGGATTTTAATGCAGTTTTGCTTCAATCTCTCCCTTTGCATTGCAAATGGTGAAATCTGCACAAACAATTGACAAGCTGCTGATCAAAAAAATCAGCACAGCCGGTCAAATTCCACATGGAAAAAAAAGCAAAGTGTACATGAGATTTGTCATTTCTCATCCACTTTGGTACTGTACTATGCTTTGGTTTTTCAGTAAGAAAATCCACACTGTAAGGCCTCTTTCACACGAGCGTTGCGGATGAGGGCCGGATTCGATGCGGGTTTAGTGCGGGAAACCCGCCGAGTAGGCACGCAAGGATCTTCTATCTTCATTCAGCAGGACCTGCGCTGACATCACCGTGTTCACCATGTGGTGAGCGCGATTACGTCAGCACAGGTCCTGCAGGAAGAAGAAAGAGGACGATACCAGCTGCGTGATCAAGTGGATGAGGCGAGTTCATTTTTTTTTATTTTTTAACCCCTCAATGGATATTTTAGTTAGCATTCTGTATTAAGAATGCTATTATTTTCCTTCATAACCATGTTAGAAGGGAAAATAATACAGTGAATTTACATTAATGGGGTCCGGAGTTGCTCATCCCTATTTACTAACATCATCTCCTAGCAACCATGCATAAAAATCGCACTTGCTTGCGGATGCTATGCGATTTTCACACAGCCCCATTCATTTCTATGGGGCCTGCATTGCGTTAGAAAAACGCAGAATATTGAACGCCCAAGTGATGCGTGAAAAACATCTCTCATGTACACAGCCCCTTTGAAATGAATGGGTAAGGATTCAGTGCGGGTGCAATGCGTTCACGTCACGCATTGCTCCTGCGCAGAAAACTCGCCCGTGTGAAAGGGGCCTAAAACTGTGCATAATCTGCAACATCTGCAGGTACCTTAATAGTATTTTAAAGCAACCTTGTCAGCATAATCAATCCTTTTAAACCAGGCATACTAGTAGGGTTGATCATGCTGATTAAAATGATATATTTCTTTACGCAGTACCTGTTAATGTTGGTCAGATAAGTGGACTTTTACTCATATGCAAATTAGCATTTGGCACACTGAGGGGTCAGGAAATCTTTCTGAGCACTTGGGCATCGGTGTAGCGGTGCTCAAAGTGCTATAGCCCGCCCCTTGGTGCTCCAAATGTTAATTTGCATACAGATACCAGTCTGGTTATCTCATGAATGCTAACAGATAAAGAGTACAGATTTGCCGAGGACGAAATCTGCAATCAAATTCTTATATTGTGGATGCTGCTGTGGAACAAGCTGCGGATCTGCAGTGTTAAAGAAAAGCAGTTTAGCCACTTCACTGCTTTTCTTATTTTACTAATAGGGGCAGATTTCCCTGCAGAAATTCTCCCGGCAATTACACTCACAGCATGAATCCAAAGTTGCTGTGACCACAGCCCCAGAATCACCAAAAAAATGAAGAAGACTGGATTATTCTTTTTATTGTGGGGTTACGGTGACAGTAATTTGAGTCATGACTCCACTCACTGCAGTACTACGCAGAGATATTTGGTTGCGCAAAGGGTGTCGTAGCCAAGATCACCATATAGCCCTAGTGTAAAACTCTGCTCTCAATCACAACACCGAAGTATCTAGAAATGACGCTGCAGCCACCCAGAGCACAGGTAATATGGAAAACATGGGCTCTTGTGAATTTGCCTATTAACCCACTCATGGTATCAGTCCATGCAGGGATCGGGATGTGAGTGCATGAATGTAGCTGATACCAGATAACAATGGAAGCTTCTAACTTCAAGCTACCGCTAACCTTTTAAACAAGATTACATTTATGCAGTTTATTAGTGAATAGATGAACCAGGCAGGTGCCACCAGACAATAGCAGCAGTAATTGGCACATAGATGTGGTCACCACCAGGGGACAATAGCAGTAATTAAAACGTAGCTACCGCTGTTTTTCGCAACAAGTCCACATAAATGCAGGCAGGTTTCCTTGGACAGCAGCAGCAGTAATCAGCATATACATGTGGCTGCCAACAGGGAACAATAGCGACATTTAATATACAACTACTGCTGTTCTGTACAACCAGACCACATTGATGCGGCTCACCAAAAAATAGATGGAAAAGGCAGAAGTTCCTGAATAATACAGATAGAAACAGTGCGAAAATATACATATTCCTGCATATGTAGTGCCCTGGAGCACGTTTGTACATTTGCTTATTTCCTCTATGCAAAGTTATAAACTTCTTACTTTATTTCACTTGAAAAAGTTAACTTGCACTATTTAATACTGTGGAACTGCATTTTATATGTTGTGATATACAGAGGCGGCTCTAGACTTTGTGAGGCCTTAGGCGAAACTCGAACATGAGGCCCCCACGATTTGTATCTGCGTCTCTCCCATCGATACATGGAGGGGGAGTGTTAAACACCGCTCCGGGCACAAGGAGATCTGGAGTACTGTACAGGAGATCGTAGGGGATCCCATCGGCCGGACCCCCGCCCCCCCCCCCCCCCAGATCAGACACTTTGGATAGGGGATTTCTTTTCCTATCCCGGAGTACCCCTTTAATATGCAGTGACATCACAGTAAACGGTTAATATGCACAGTGACAACACAGTACAGAGCTTATATTCACAGTGCATATTAACACTTTGCATTAACCCTGGCTATACTGAGATGTCACAGTGCATATTAACCCTGTACGGTGATGTCACATTGCATTAACCCTGGCTGTACTGTATGTGACATCACTGTGCATATTAACCCTGTACTGTGACTAACACTACAGGGAGGTTAACATGCACAGTGAGTGACATCACAATACAGGGTATACACAGTGATGTCACAGTCAGGGTTAAGCAGCTTCATGTTTGCAGCACATAGTACAGGGTGATTTTGGGCTTATATTCACTGGTTGGGCACCACTGTCTGCCTGTGGGCGGCAGCCAGACACGGACTGAGGTGAGGGCCCTGGCTTCTCCTTCTCCCCTACGTGGCTGCGCAGTGCTCTGGGGGCAAAGCTGGCAAGTGGCAACATTCAGAAGACGTACCTGTGCAGCGGCACGCTCCGAGCCCCAGCAGCCACTGCTCCATTAAAGAGGCAGAGACGGAGAGGGCCTCAGAGCGGCCGCGGGACCCGCTGAGGCTCTTCCATTCCATTAGTCCGCTTAGGCCACCCGCCAGCCACAAAAGCCAATAATTGTACTTGCGGCCAGGGGTGGACTGAGAACCCTCAGGGCCCCTGGACAAAATAAATTGTTACGCCCGACCGCTCAGTCCGCCCCTGCTTGCGGCGTTGTCGGGTGGGAGCCAGAGCGAGGCCCCCACCAGCGCGAGGCCTTAGGCGGCGGCCTAAGTAGCCTAATAGAAGAGCCGCTTCTGGTGATATACATCCTGTTCATTATCACTGTATTTATATGGCTATGTGGAAAGGGTTAATTAATACTGAGAGACTGTTAGGACTTTGAATGAGAAGCTGGTAATTTTCGACAGCTGCCATAGAGTTTAAAGAAGGCTTTGTTTTGGAGGGAAAAAGCCAGATATTGTTTACCACAAAACCCCAAATGCCTGACCTTTTTAATGTCTGGTTTAGGGTACTTTTACACTAGCGTTAGTGTGATCCGGCAGGCAGTTCTGTTGTCGGAGCTGCCAGCCGGATCCGCCGTTCAGTGTGACAACTGACAGCATTTATAGATGGATCCGGGTGCGGGTGCGGGTGCGGAACTTGTGTGCTATTACCTGCACCGTGTGCAGGTGGCCTAATGGTTCATGTACACTGGACTATTATCAGGAATACTTTGCCAGTCTATCACAAAGGGTTAACTGTTTCTGGCTGTGTGAATGGTACTTTCACATTGTGCCACATTCTGATCAGTAAGATAAGAACTGAGATATAATGAGTGTTTAGGAGGTCAGAAAGCTGAGCTAAGGAGCTGTCAGCTAAACTGCCTGACAGAGGAAAGTGAAAATTCAGAGCCTGCTACTGGAGAAACTCAGGGCTGCCCAGAGACAGGGGTTCAACATTTTTAATAAAGACCAATTGAAAAAATGATTTTTAGCTTAAAATTAGAACAATGCAATACTTTAAAAAAATGCCCCCAATGTTGTACCATAGCCTTTAAATCACAGTTTCTAGACAGCAGGTTGTATTGTATAAACTGTGATTTGCTGCCCAGAAACAGTGAATCTGCATGAGGATGAGCAATTGTAGTAGCCATCGCTCGTCCCCTTACAGTGGAAGTGATCTCTGCTTGTAAATGCAGTCCTCGCCTCCACTGATGGGCAGACAGGCCTCTTGCACACAAACTTTTTTTTTTCGTTTCCGTTCTGTTTTTGCGGATTCCGTTTGCGGTCCAGATTCGTAACCATTCATTTCAACCATTCTGTATGCATTCCTTTTTCGTTTTTCCATATATCCGTTCCACTGAAAGATAGAACTTGTCCTATTATTGCCCACAATTAATGATCCTTGGCTCCATTCAAGTCAATGGGTCTGCAAAAAATACGGAATGCATATGGAACACATCTGTATGTCATCCTTTTTTTTTGCGGATCCATGCCCACTTTGCCCATGTGTATACTGTTAAAACACATTACTGTACATTACATTAATGATTAAAAATGTTATGTTTCTGTTTGCGATCCACAAACAACGGATCGCATACGAAAAACCATACGGAGATTTTTTGCACAACTACGGAATGGAAACACAACGGATACAAAAAACTGTACAACGGATCTGTTAAAAACGGACCGCAAAATACTGAAAAAGGGTGCGGACCGATTAATTTTCGATGGGGCCGGAAGAGATGTGGACAGCACACAGTGTGCTGTCTGCATCCGCATTTCTGGTGTGCGGCACCGATCTTCCGGTCCATGGCTCCCGAAAAAAATAGAACAAGTCCTATTCTTGTCCGTAATACACAATGGACGTGTGAATGGACCCTTATCGGAAAAGAGTGGTTTCTTTCTGATAATGCTCCTGCTCCTCAGTTGGCACTTAAGAGGGCACATCTAAGGGTACTTTAACACTTGCGGCAGAGTGTTCCGGCAAGCAGTTCCATCGCCAGAACACTCTACCGGATCCGGCAATCTGGATGTAAACTGAAAGCATTCGTAAACGGAAAGGATCCGTCTCTCTGCTTGTAAAACGGATAGACAGATTCGTCCTGTATTATTTTTTCAGTTTTAAGGGTCTGCACATGCGCATACCGGAAGGACGGATTCGTCCTTCAGGTATTTCTTAATGCCGGATCCGGCACTAATACATTCCTATGGAAATGAATGCTGGATCCGCATGCTGCGGTTTTTCCTCCGTCCAAAACGACTGACGGTGACTGAACTGATGACATTATGATGCATCCTGAACGGATTTCTATCCATTCAGAATGCATTGGGATAAAACTGATCAGTTCTTTTCCGGTATTGAGCCCCGACGACGGGACTCAATGCCGGAAAAGTTTGCTGCAAGTGTGAAAGTTCCCTAAGTTTATCTTCATAATAATTTATATCTTGTCTATTTGTTTTTCTTGTTTTGGAAAAAAAAACCAAAAAAAAATCCAGCGTTGTTTTGCTCTTGGCCACCTGAAGAGTTAACTCCCTTCCTTCGTTGTTTGCCCAGTGGCATACAGTGCATATCTAATCCCTGTTTACGGACATTGATTGATTCATCAGTTCACGTCATGCATCGGTATAGTTTTGGCTTGCAGCGGAATGTGCCAAGTCCCTTGGTAGTTCATGGGTTAAATCTTCCCCGGGGTCACAGAAAACATAATATGTGTCGTGCTATTAGTCTGCATTTCACGCTCCCTCTGTCCCAAACAAGAAGACACATCTGCTGTAGAGGAGCAGATGTCCTGCCAGTGACACACAGACACCTGACATGATGGTCGCAGCATTATTCCTCCTGGAAGTCACAGCCCCGACGACCACAGCTGATCTGTAATGCAGATATATGAGCTTAGTGCACTAATTGTGCCCCCTCTATACAAGACGCGTGGTGTATGCAGGACTTATGTTATTATTTCTTTAGGAAATGTTTTTATTATGTCTATCTACTGGTATACAAGCCCATCCCACATACATGTCCTGCCATCCGGCGACATTCTATCATTGGCTTTGTTTCTAAGTTGACACAAGATGCTGTCTGGATCAAGGGCGTTTGTTCAATATGGGCGGCCACGGCAAGATCTAAGGGCAGCCAAGTCAAGGGTCCCACTGTTCATGAGGGGTTTTTAGTATTAGCCAACATCTGAAGGGAGTCCATATATTAATTCACACGATTGTCTGCTTCAGGACTGTGTTCAGATGGAGGTGGTGAGAAATTTAGTTAAAATGATGCCTTTGAAGGGGTTGTCAGAGTTTAAATATGTGAATGGTAAAAGGCATTGGAAGGAAAAGTTATACCATTCCCAACCCTCTCCAGTCTAGCGCCAATGCTTCAACCCCACTCACGATTGCAACTACGACATCCTGGATACCGCAAGGGACCACTGATGGCAATCACTGAGCTTATTAGTACAGCGCATGCGATCAGGCATGTCACCACTGCAGTCATGTAAACAGAGCTAGAACAAAGGTGGTTCGAAACTGTGATCACAGCCTTTTATTATCTTACTACCTTGTTATGCATTTTTCCATGTATTTTGGTACTCAAATAACTGCTTTAAAGGGAATCCGTCACGAGCGACCCCCCTATCCAACGGTTTGAGACACATAGCGGAGGTTCACCTGATTAGTCGCTGAGGTCGCTGGTGACACATTGCCTTTAACAGCTAAGCTCAGCTCTGTGCAGTCCAATCTCTAGAAAGGTATTATTTTGCAGATTTTTTTTATTCCAGCAATTAGCTCCAAGTTACCATAATAGAAATATGCTGTATACATGTAAATATAAGATCAACCCACATACAAAATAATAATGCAATAGTGCATAGCTCTCCAGTGAACTGTCTGGTAGGCAAGGCATGCTGGTAAATGTAGTTCAGTGATGACATGAGGGAAGGGAGACAGCTTCTACAAGTCAATGGAGGGGCAGGTCATGTGGAGTCTGCTGAATTATAATGCAAAGAAGGGTGAAAGAAGGAATTAAAGTATTAATTGAAAACTAGGGGAATTCGATGAACACGTTTTTTATGTGCAATTCTAATCTCCAATTGCCTTTTACATTTTTTTGCTAATCCCATTCTCTACAGAGTCAAGTCAACTGGCATGTGGCTACTCCTGCCAGTAGACCTGGCACTATATCAGGCTGCTTTCCAGATCATGCAGAGCTATAGCTAAGCTTTCTTTCATCTGTTGCAAAGCTTTAGTTTTCTAGCCTAGCCCTGAACCTGAATAGTCTGTTTAAGGCAAAGTGCCCCTCGCCCCCAGCACTCTGTAGGACACATATTCAGCTTCTGTAATGTACCTTACAATGCACTTGAAGAAGATATAAATTACATATTAAAAGATGTTTATAGGAAGAAAAAAAAAAATATTTAGTCCTGGGCTGCCTTGCACCAGGAGACCCTGGAAACCTAAAGTGTCCCTGGAAAAAGCTAAAAGTGACTCAATTTTGTAGGCAGGTCCAGTGGCGTTGCTAGGGCCGGTGTCACCCGATGCGGTAGAAAATGGTGTCACCCCCCCAAGCATCGGCGATCTGTCTGCTTAGCCCCCCCCCCACGTCAGCTGTCTGTTTAGCATATTTGCATACATATTATATTCTGTGCTATCCAGAATACAGCACCACATATCTTACATCCAGTAACTTCTCTGATGCAGACCTTCTCTTTCCCTCATCTTCTCCTTTCAGACCAGACCGCCATGATGATTTTTCACCCATCTCTCGTCTCTGTAGTTTGACAAAAGACATCTTAGGTTCCTACTTTTCCATCATCCTCCTACCTTATTAACAACTCACCTGCCACCTTCAGTAATAATAATAATGTGCACTAATTCAAAAGTGCTCCCGTTCTGTGTGCCGGTACAAAAAAAAACTCCCTCAGTGCCGCCAGTTGAGCGAATGTCCCCATAATGTGTGCAAGTATAAAATACCCCTATATAATGCCCCTAGCAAATGCCCACATAGTGTCCCCATAATTTACCAGTATAGGTTCCCCCATAGTGTCCCTCAGAATGTGCCAGTATTAAATGCCCCTTCTTAGTGCCCCCATAATGTGCTTATATAATATACCCCCATAGTATTCTTCTCCCCTCCAACACCATAGTGTCCCCATAATTTGCCAGCAATGCCCCCAGTAGATGCCCCCATAGTGTTCCCCATGTGCCGGGCATTGCCCCCATAGTGTCCCCCATGTGCCGGGCAATGCCCCACAGTGTCCCCCACGTGCCAGACAATGCCCCCATAGTGTTCCCCATGTGCCGGGCATTGCCCCCATAGTGTCCCCCATGTGCCGGGCAATGCCCCACAGTGTCCCCCATGTGCCAGACAATGCTCCCATAGTTTCCCCCATGTGCCAGACAATGCCCCCATAGTGTCCCCCATGTACCTGGCAATGCCCCCATAGTGTCCCCCATGTGCCAGGCATTGCTCCATAGTGTCCCCCATGTGCCAGGCATTGCTCCATTGTGACCCCCATGTGCCAGGCAATGCTCTTTAGCGTCCCCCATGTGCCAGGTAATGCCCCCATGCCCCATAGTGTCCCCCATGTGCCAGCAATAATGCCACAAAGTGTCCCCCTTATGCCAGCAATGCCCCCCCAGCCCAGCACGTCACGTCACAGAAAAAACCAAAACCAAAAACAAAACACTTACCTCCATGGCAGCGATGCGATTCAGGCCTCTTCTGGCCTGTGTCCACAGCTGTACGATTCAGGCGCCACGATGACGTCATCGCGCCACGTGCGCCGGCCTCTAATAGGCTGCTGGCCTTGTGCCGGCAGCCTATCAGCGGAACAGGGAAGGGAGACGCCTCTCCCTTGCCCTGCTGCAGTGTTTATCTATATCACCGTCCTAAGGATACAGATGAATGTAGGGAAATGAGTGCTTACATAATGCAAGCACTCATCTCCTGGTGGTGTCACCCCATCACTGGGGTCACCCAGTGCGGCCCACACCCACCACACCCCCCTCGCAATGCCACTGGGCAGGTCAAAATTGACAGAAGGCAGGGCAACACAAGTGGGCAGGGACAACAGAAGTAGGTGGGGCCAGTAATACAATAGTGCAGAACAATATACTGCTCAAGCAGCCTAAATACCATAGTGCAACTGGCACCCTCACAGTATTCCACTGTATCACTCTCCTAAGGACTGCAATAGAGTTGAATTCAGGAGAGTGGCTGCTGGACAGGGGAATATGTACCTGATGCTCCTAGCATTAATTATTGCTGGAAGCATCAGATTGTTATGTACCTGGCCAGTGGTCATGAGAAGGGCTTGGGCAGACCCTAGTAATAGGCCCACCGGGAAATTTCCCTGTAGAGTTTATGGCCAGTCCAACACTTTTGAAAGTCACTCACTGCAGGCCATGCCTGGGGGAGCTCTGGAGCAGAGTTAGTCACAGTGAATTTTATTGACTGGTGATTTTTTTTTTTCTACTAAGAATTTAAGGGCTTCTCTTTAAAATTTCAGGCTTCCTTCATTACTGACTAGTGAAGAACACATTCTCCTCCTGCTTATCCTAAGTTTAAAAGTAGCAGTGCTGTATGTTAACCATGCAATTATTAGTTTTTGTTCTGTAAAAACTCTTATAAAATCAATAAAAAATATCCGATAAAAAAAAAAAAAAAAAAAAAAAAAAGTAGCCCTGAATGCTTTAAACTGTATCCATAGTCTGCCCTCTAGTGGACAAACACTGACACCTGGCTCTAGGGAGCTTTTAAGTGCATCATATATAAGAAAGATTAGTTTATGGCACAGCGAGATATTTTTGTGTTACAACATAATTTTTTTTATTTTTTTTTGCAACCTTAAAACACAGCATAAATCTCACTCAAAAAGATTCACACGTCTCTATTTAAAGGGGTTGGATCACAATGGCTTTTTATTTTAAGGCTTTACATGTGGCAGACATTCAGTGGATTTGCAGTCATTTGACATCTGCAGCACGTGTGCCCATTGCGGGAATCTGCGTGACCTTTCTGTAATGGAATCATACTGACAGCTTTATGTCAGTATGATTCAGTTACAGAAAAGTCAGGCAGAGGCACACAGCATTACCAATCATGATAATGCTGTGCGCTTCCTAAGTCCAGAACGCACGATCCCTCTCTCACACAGAGCATGATTCCCACAAGGGACACGCTCATGTGAAAGAGCCCTAAGGGAATCCGCTGCGTGAAAGAGAGCCAAGCCCCGTTCCGGACAGCAGAGACAGAGCATTAACATGATTGATAATGCTCTGTGCCCCTCTGTGACCTTTTTACTACAAAATCACAGTGACAATTTTATCTCACCGTGATTTTGTAGTAATAAGATCACTTCATATTAATGCTCCATGTCTCTGCTGTCCAGAACGGGGCTTGGCTCTCTTTCACGCAGCGGATTACCCGCACGGGATCCGCTCGTGTGAAAGAGCCCTAAGGGTTACACAGCATTATAAATCAGTATAATATGCTGTGCAATCCTGTCAGAGGAGCAGAGGTCAGGGCAGGACCTCGCACTGACACGCTGCAAGTTGATCATATTCAACTCACTCCTGTGTGTCTGGCCTGAAAGACATACTCGTAAAACATTACAGTGCTACAAAACATACAATAGAATACAGCACCACATACCTCTTATATCCAGTGACTTCTCTTCTCTGATGTAGATATTCTCTTTCCTCATCTTCTCCATTCAGACCAGACCACCATGATAATTTCTTTCAGCCATCTCTTCTCTCTGCAGAGTTTGAGAAACGGACATCTTACTTTTTTATCATTCTTCCACTTTCTGAACACCCCATCCTGCCACCCTCAATACTGTGCCAGCTGGGCTCCCCAATACTATTCTGCAGAAACAGTCCCCCTGAAAATACTAATACCACACAAATAGCGCCCCCTACACAGTGCCCTAAAAAATAACTGCACCCAAAAATAATTGTGCTAAGCTGATACCGTGCCAGGGTGACCGGGAGTGATAGTGCTTCCCTAACCCTCAGTTCACACTTGCGCGTTTTACAGCACGTTCGAACGCACTCTAAAACGCATAACCGATGCAAACCAATGCTTCCCTATGGGACTGGTTCACATTTTCGCGTTTTACAGCGCGTTCGAACGCGCTGAAAAACCCCCGACGCATAAACAAGTACTTGAGCTTTTTTTGGGGCGTTTGTCGCGCGTTTTGGCCCATAGACTTCAATGGGAACGCGCAACGCTTGTATTTTGCGCGTTTTTGAATTTGCAACATGCTAGGCACAGTTTGGAGAGAAGCCAACACTGCAGTCAATCACACACGCATAAAACGCGCGTTTACTATTGCCAAAAATGCGTACAAAAACGCTCACGCTGGGTTCAGACCTGAGCGTTTCTGAGACGTGCGTTTTCCACGCGTTTTTGACGCGCATTATTGGCAATAGTAAGCGCGCGTTTTACGCGTGTGTGATTGACTGCAGTGTTGGCTTCTCTCCAAACTGTGCCTAGCACCTGGGGTTTGGCCTTTCCAGCATGTTGCAAATTCATAAACGCGCGTTCGAATGCGCGTTTTCAGTGTCAAAAACGCGCAAAATACAAGCGTTGCGCGTTCCCATTGAAGTCTATGGACCAAAACGTGCGACAAACGCCCCAAAAAAAGCTCAAGTACTTGTTTATGCGTCGGGCGTAAATGTGAACCAGTCCCATGGGGAAGCATTGGTTTGCATCGGTTATGCGTTTTACAGCGCGTTCGAACGAGCTGTAAAACGCGCAAGTGTGAACTGAGGGTCAGGTCTGAACCCAGCGTAAGTCCCACCAATAAAAATATCTGCCAGAGTGCACTTAATGTTAACAGTGCCCCTAATAGTAAGAATGCCCCTATTGTGCCCATACTAGTAAACATGCTCTCCATAGTCCCCCAGTAGTAATAATTCTCATCATGTGTGCCAGTAGAAACATGCCGCCTGTGCCAGCCTCTGATAGGCTATAGGTACCAGGCTACAGGGACACATTACTCTCGTGCCCCGCAGCAGCATCTAACTGTATTGCCAGTTCACCACTGGCAAGTGTTGTCCTGTGGGCCCCCTGGCTTAGTGGCAGTCGCAACCACTGCGACGCTCATGCACACGACCGTATGTATTTTGCAGTCTACAAATCGCGGATCTGCAAAACACAGATCCCGGCTGCGTGCATGCCGCCTTTTTCTTTTTCACTTCAATAGAAAAGTCTTATCCTGGTCCTCAAAATGGACAAGAGTAAGACATGTCCGATCATTGAAATAGCATTTTTTTGCAAATCAAATGCAGACCAAACATACGGACGTGTGCTTAAGCCCTTATTCAGATTAATATTTTTAAGTATTGAGGCTAACTAACAGGGACGTCTGTGGTAAGGAAACCTCCAAGACAGGGGTCTCAAACTCAATTTACCTGGGGGCCGCAGGAGGCAAAGTCTGGGTGAGGCTGGGCCGCATAAGGGATTTCACGGAAATGACGTCTGCGCTAGGCACGAAGTACCGTATTTTTCGCCCTATAAGATGCACCGGCCCATAAGACGCACCTAGATTTTTGGGGAAGAAAATAAGAAAAAATATGTTTTTAACCAAAAGGTGTGTTATTGGTGGGTTTGAAACTAATGGTGGTCTGTGGATGGCACTGTGATGGGGGATCTGTGGATGGCACTGTTATGGGGGATCTGTGGATGGCACTGTTATGGGGGATCTGTGGATGGCACTGTTATGGGGGATCTGTGGATGGCACTGTTATGGGGGATCTGTGGATGGCACTGTTATGGGGATCTGTGGATGGCACTGTTATGGGGGATCTGTGGATGGCACTGTTATGGGGGATCTGTGGATGGCACTGTTATGGGGGATCTGTGGATGGCACTGTTGTGTCATCCACAGACCCCCGCCCCATAACAGTGCCATCCACAGACCTCCCTCCCCCTTAACAGTGCAATCCACAGATCCCCTATCCTGCCGCTCACAGTCCTGCACTATAAAGTTATACAATGTCCCCTCATTCATAAAATATCCCCTTATTCATTAAATCATGCTCCCTCACCTATTACTGAAGTTACCAATAATCACAGGAGCTTACGAATAATGCGGGCGGGCGACATCAGGGAGTCACGCTGCCGTCCTCCCAGCCGATATGCCTGCATTATTCGTAAGTTCTTGCGATTATTGGTATCTCAGTAATAAGTGAGGGGGCATGATTTATTGAATAAGGGGATATTTTATGAATGAGGGAACATTGTACAACTTTATAGTGCAGGACTGTGAGCGTGTGATTTTTTTTACTAATGCGATTTCATTCATTTTTGCGAAGGCGGGCCACAAAATATTGTACTGAGGGCCGCAAATGGCCCGCGGGCCGCGAGTTTGAGACCCCT